>CM034708.1:36154724-36187338 GCA_020142125.1 Phrynosoma platyrhinos
CTTCACCCCAAAGGTGGCACAATCAGACAGTGGCACCTGTCTACTGCATCCATTCCTTGGGGGGAAGCGGAGGTCAGCAAAATCTTGCATGATCTGTGGGTGTATGACAGGTTCTGTGCAGGTACACAGGGATACCAAATATCAGTCACCTTTGTACACAGACAGTGACAGACAGTATACCACTCTATAACAGGTCCTGTGCAGGTGCATAGGGATCCCGAACTTCAGCCACCTTTGTACACAGAGAGTGACAGACTGTATACTAGCCTATGACAGGTCCTGTGCAGGTGCACAGGGATGTTTTCCTGCACAGATGTGCAGGTATGGAGAGATGTTCCTGTGCACATGTGCATTTGTTTGAGAGATAACGAAAAAAAAATTAAAGCATTTGCTGCTGGCCCATGCGGTTGCTCCATCTCCCTTTGCAGTGTCCTTGGGGCTGGCGGTGCGGTTGCTGGGGCTTCAATACAGCCTCGGAAAAGCTGCATTGACTCTCCCCAGTGCGGTTGCTCCATCCCCATTTAGGGCAACCTCAGGGCAGGCAGTGTGGTTGCTGCAGCTTAGGGAAAAGACAAGCTTCAGGTCACCTTTTCCTACCCGTCTGCATAGCCCCTTAGTTTCAAAGGTACTACAAGGTCTCTTTGCATACTGATTTTTCAGACTAACATGGCTATGCCTTTGAATTCTACCACTTTGAGTTATGTAACTCTTCTGTAGTCATTGTTTTTGTTTTCTTAACACTGCTTTGGCTCTTCTTTTCAGCAGTGCCAACAAGAACCAGTGGTTTGAGTGTTGGACTAAGGCCCTGGAGACCAGTTTAGATTCCTTACTCAGCCATGGAAGTCCATTGGGTGACCTTGATCTAGTCACACACTCTCAGTCTCAAAAAAACCTCGTAATAGGCATACCTTAGGGTTCTCATAAGTTGGAAACAACTTGAAGGCACACAAGAACTAGAGTTATGTAAAGTGCCACTGCTGTCCTCTGCTTCTGTCACCTACCACTACTGGTGCTGCACAGCAGCCTCCTTCCTGGTTAACTACAGGTTGAGTCTCTCTTACCCAAAATACCTGGAACTAGGACTGTTTTGGATTTTGAAGGTTTTTGGATTTCAGAATACCTGTATTTGCATATACATAATCTTGGAAATGGGACCTAAGTCTAAACATTATTTATTTATTTATTTATGTCTCATATACACCTTACACACATAGCCTGAATGTAATTGTATACAATATGCTTAATAACCTTGTGCATGCAACAAGGTTTGTGTACACTGAACCATCAAAAAGCCAAAGTGTAAACTGTCTCAGCTACCCATGAAAAAAGTTTTTGGAATATTTTGAATTTTGGATTTCAGAATTTCCAATAAGGGAGACTCAACTTGTATGAAGTAGTGTACACTGTACATGGCCAGCAAACCAATTGTTATCACCTTTAGATTGCTGGGTGGTATGAAATAGATCAACAAAATGCTGACTCTGATGATTGCAAGATCGGCAGTTCAAGGCCCAAGTGCTGCGTGATGGGGGGGAGCTCCCATCACTAGGCCTAGATTTTGCCAACCTAGCAGTTCGAAAGCATGTAAAAGTGCCAGTAGATAAAAAGGTACCACTTCAGTGGGAGGGAATAGTGTTCCATGCAGTTATTCTGGCCACATCATCACAGAGATATATTTTACAACACTAGTTCTTCAGTTTAGTAATGGAAATGAGTACCGCCCCTTACAATCGGACATGACTTGACAACCTTCAAAGGGAATACCTTTATCTTTACATTTTTACTTTCATAGCTGCCCTTCCCATTCTTAGTCTTCTTCTGATTTCTTGAATGCAGTATCCATTCTGGTCAATGTTTGATCCAAAGCATGGCAAATCTGTGACTATTTTGATTCCCTTGTTATCTAGGTTGCATTTATGTAAATCCTATGCAGTCATTATTTTTGTTTTCTTTATGTTCAGTAGTAAGCCTGCCTTTGCACTTTCTTCTTTAACTTTCCCGAGTAATTGTTCAAAGTCTGTGATGTTTTTTGCTAGTAGTATAGTGTCATCTACATATCTTAGATTGCTCATGTTCCTTCCTCCTCCTTCCATGTGTAAACCTGTTCCTCCTGTAATATTTTCTGCATACTAGTTAAATGAATAGGGTGATAGAATGCAGCCTTGTCTGGCCCCTTTGCATAATCTTGCACAAAAAGCACAGACACAGATGGCTGTCTGGAAATATTAATTCCCCCCCCCCAATAATTTTCACACAAAAAGCACCTGTATTTCTGTGCAGAATAATTTGTCCAAATAGTTTGGGATGTGTGAATACAAAGCAAAAATTTGTATTCAAAAATTCTCACTACAGTATTATTATTCTTTACTGGGTTCTTTTGTTTTCGGAAACTTATTTTTTTGGCCAGGAATGAAATAGCAGCAAATATTCTTTCCATCCCTATTCACACCGTGAAGCTAAAGATACATTTCTGACTCTCTCGTAAACCACTTACGCAAGCATGTGGTCCCATTGCTAACATATTTGCAGACTCCTTAGATTGTCTCAAAACACTTTCACATGGGGCTGAAGTGAAACATTATTTCTTTTGGCTTGTCCCTTCTGCAACAGTCGCCACTTCCTTCTTAGTCTGCAAAGGACAAGGGGATGTTCAAATGCTTGATCCTAAGCCCAGTGTTTAATTTGTACGTTATTTAATTTCCTGCCCCCCATATTGGGAGCAGTACTTCCAACAGTGGAAACAGACCTTCTGATTTGTTTAAGAATTGTTTTGGTACTAATATAATCATCAGTAGAGAATTCTGTCATTATTAGGGTGACTTAAGGTAAAACAAAACAATTTAAATTTGGGGTGGGGGCTCTTTCAGTAGAGAGGGTGCCAAGATCCATAGTTGACTGTCAGTTTATGAATTGTGGCTTTTAAAAACATGAACATTTGTGCATGTACCATGGTTAAAACACCTGCCTTCTCTTATAGTGCAACAGATTTGGGGAAAATTTGATACTTCTTATATTGCATTTGTAATCCATTTTGGGTCACATTTTTTCCAGGAACTTAGTTTGAGGCATTTACAATCACAGAGGTTGCTCAGTCAATCTGGAACTTTCTCTGAGGGACTGACTCTGCTGTACTACAATAAGGTGAACACATGCCATAAAATGAGTGCCAAAACTTGTTTGAACATTGCAAGTGCAGAATAATCAGTAAATTAAAAATTAACTCTTGAAGGTCACATACATGTTTGGCAGTGACATTTTAATGAGACTGTATATTTAGGAGAGAAAGACACCAACCTCAAGTGATCTAAGATGGGAAATTGCAGGTTTTGAATGATCCAGAGCTTTAGAGATTATTTGAGGGAAATAAGCAATAGAAACAATTGTCAGTGAATCACATTTGTTTCTTTAGCATTGCTCCATTCTGAAGTTCGAGATCCTTCCTGTGTGTTATTAAGATAATTACATATTATAATTCTTCTTCTTCATGGTCTCTGCAAATCACACAAATATGTCTGTGCCTGAGCAGCTAGCTCGGAAAGTCTCAGTATCACTGCAAAGCAGCTTCATTTTTTCATTTTCACTGGACAAATCCTCGACTGCAACTTCTTGCCAGTAGCTCTGCCCACCCCTACAAGTTCCCGGTGTTCCCGCTCTTTCCTCAGGTCTTTTCATCCACCGCGTTAGCAGCTAACAAGGAACTTCGCTTGTAAGAGTCGCTTGTTTCACTGTGAAGAAAACCTGGACCTAAGAAAGACTCTTTAAAAAATGGGTATCTCACAACATTTGATTGTCCTGATGTGTAACCAGTATTCAGGACAAGAGGTTACCATCAGCACAGAATACAGAGAAACAGAATGGTTTTCAACTGACAAGGTAGTCAGTCAAGGCTGTATTATCATTCTATCTGTTTAATTTGTATGCTGAACATATCATACATAAAGCAGGATTACACAGGATTGAAGGAGGTGTGAAAACTGGAGGAAGGAACATCAACAGTTTAAGACAGAGACCGGCAACCTACGACCCGGGGGCCAGTTAAGGCCCCGGTCCTTGGACTTACTGGCCCAGGCTGAAGGTTGCTGCCGCCACTGCTGCCGTGGCGCATTTTTGCCACTCTGCGGCCGTGCTCGCCGCGACCACCATTTTGGAAAACAAAATGGCAGTTGCGA
This sequence comes from Phrynosoma platyrhinos, assembly GCA_020142125.1. Taxonomy (NCBI): domain Eukaryota; kingdom Metazoa; phylum Chordata; class Lepidosauria; order Squamata; family Phrynosomatidae; genus Phrynosoma; species Phrynosoma platyrhinos. Next base: position 36,158,894 of record CM034708.1, read on the forward strand.
CACATTTGCGCATGCGCAGTACTCTTGTGCATGAGTAAACGCATTGCGGCTGCCATTTTGATTTCCAAAATGGCGGCTGCAACATGCGCTGCTGCGGCGACGGCTACGTGCGCTGTGGCGGTGGCCACAGCATGTGTGGAGGGGTCACGCATAGCAGCGGAGGGTGCGCGTGTGAGCACGCGTGTCGCCATTCCCCCCCCTCGGCCCAGCCGAGACCTGGGCTACGAGAGACCGCCCCAGGTCTCAAAAAGGTTGCCTTCCCCTGGTTTAAGATATGTAGATGGCACCATACTACTAGCAGAAAATAGTAATGATTACTGGAGAAAGTCAAGAAAGAAAGTACAAAGGCAGGTTTGCAGTTGAACATTAAACAAATAAAATAATTGCCACAGACAATTTACATAACTTTAAAGTAAACAATGAAGTCACTGAAATAGTCCAAGATTTTCCATACCTGGGTTCAATCGTTAATCAGAATGGAGACTGCAGTCAAGAAATTAGAAGAAGACTAGAACTTGGAAGGGCAGTTGTGAAGGAACTGGGCAAGATCTTGAAGTGTAAAAAATTGAATATTAATGTTAGGATTGCTCTTGCCATCATTTTTCCAATTTCTGTGTCTGGTGGTAAAAGTTGGGCAGTGAAAAAAGCTTTAGCAAGAAAATCCAGTTCATTTGAATTGTGATGTCAGAGAACTGTGGATACTGTGGATTGCTAAAAACACCCAATAAATAGATTCCAGAACAAATCAAGCCTGAACTTTCACTAGAAGGCAAGATCACTAAGCTGAGCCTGATATACTTTGTACATATTATGAGAAGACTAAAAAAGACAATAATGCTTGATAAGGGAGAAGGCAGTAGATAAAAAGGAAGACTGTATTACCAATGGATAGAGTCAGTTGAAGAAGCCATGTCCGCGAGTCTGCAAATCCCAAGCAGGGCCGTTGAAGGTAGGTTGACTTGGAGATCTCTCATTCTTTTCCCGACACAGAAATGGTTGCTATCAACTTGATGACAGTTAACAACAGTCTATGAACTGATCCTCATCCTCAAGCTGAATTAAACACATTTCTGTGTCGGGAAAAGTAAGAGGCATGAATGATGGCTGCCAAGTAGGAACTGCCTTTCCTTCTCAGTCTTGGCCCTGGTTGCATTATTAAGTTGCATTATGTCTTTCTTTTATGGATTTGCATATGAAAAATAAAATGGGCCTAATAGCATTTTTGTCACTGTGTCCAGCTGGAGCTCCCTCCCCTTGGCACTGGCACCGATGTTTCAGCAAGCAGGAAGAAAATGAGCAGAAAACAAATTGGCCAACTTAGGGGAGTTGCAGATAGTCAGAAATAGTGCAAATTGAGTCCACTTTTAGAGTTAGGGTTAGTGCTAGGGAATCATGGGAACTGTATTTTATTGTGGCATCAGAGCTCTCTGACAGAGAAGGCTCAATGTCTCAGAAAAAAAATCCCCATGATTCCCTAGCACTAACCCTAACCCTAAAAGTGGACTCAATTTGCACTATTTCTGGCAGTCTGCAACCCCCCCCCCCTTAGAGAGAGAGAGCTCAGAGGAAAATAAGGCAGAAAGAGGAAAGTGAGGAAAAGGTAAATTTGGGGCTGGGGCTGGGGCTGGGCAGGTGAAGGAGAGATAGAAAGAACTGGAATGGAGGAAAAGAAATCGGGGCTGTGATGCGCAGAAGCCTGAGAGGCTGGAAAGAAGAAGGAAAGGGACAAAAGTGGAAAAAGAATGAGATACAAGCAACTAGAAGGCACACAATGAAGGAGGAAAAATTGAGCTGTATGGTGGGAAAGGGGGGGCTGTGGGCTAATGAGGAAACTCATTGCACTTCTTGCCTATGGAAACTAACCTTAAATCTTTGGCCAAATCTTTTTCTTGAATACTGTTGTTGTTGTATGTCTTCTGGTTGTTTCTGACTGATGGCAATCCCAAGGTTGAATGTCCTCCATCTAAAATACATTGCTAATGTCCTTTCTGAGAGCAAGCATGGTATAGTGGTTTGAGCGTTGGACTAGGTGACTGAGAGACCAAAGTTTGAATCCCTACTTGGCCATGGAATCCTACTGGGTGACCTTGGGCAAGTCACATTCTCTCAGCCTCAGAGGAAGGCAAAGGGACACCTCCTCTGAACAAAGTCTGCCAATAAAACCCCTTAGGGCCACCATGTCAGAAGTGACTTTAAGGAACATAACAACAACATCTCTTTAATATCCTTTCTAACATCCTGTGTTATTATCAATGAAGGAAGATTTTGTAACCTCTCTGTGCATTCCATTGGTAACAGCCCTGAGATCATTTTAGAATACTAATATTTGAGGAGTCAAATGTTCCACATTCTTGTGTTATAATTGTTTATTTTAGACCATTGGTTAATTTAGAAATTCAGTGTTTCATTTGCCTTCCATCTGAGAAGTAGACTTAAGTCTACAAAAGCTCATGCTGCCAACTTCTTTCTTTAGTTAGTCTCAAAGGTGCTACAAGGTCTATCTACATACTGATTCTACAAACTAACATGACTGTATCTTTGGATTTGCCTTCCAGTTTGTGATCTTTTCAGCTTGTCTTTGAATCTCCTTGAACTTTTATGTTCTTCTTGCACTATGGTGGCAACACCTGAACAGTGTTTTATATAGGGCCTCACGAGTGCTAAGTCAAATAATACTATGTGGGTTGCAGACTGCCAGAAATAGTGCAAATTGAGTCCACTTTTAGGGTTAGGGTTAGGGTTAGGGAATCATGGGAACTGTATTTTATTGTGGCAGAAGAGCTCTCTGACAGAGAAGGCTCAATGTCTCAGAAAAAAATACAGTTCCCATGATTCCCTAGCACTAACCCTAACCCTTAAAGTAGACTCAATTTGCACTATTTCTGGCAGTCTGCAAAGGCCCTATCATTTTCCAAGTCTTAAACATGATAACCACACATATCTGCACACAAGTGTATACTAAAGGGGCATATGTCTGTCTGTCTGTCTATATGATAAATAACTTTAGGGTTACTTTATAGAGTCTTTTTAAAACAAAAAAAAATATTTCTAATGACAGTTTTCAGAAATGAAGTTTAGTCTCATACTAAAGTGTATGTATGTAGGTTACATTCCACAAATATAGCTGAAACTAGGACTTGGCAGAGAATGTTGTTTAAAAATATTCTGTCCTAGCATGTGCAAACTCGTTTTTGTTTCAGAGTTCTTTTGTTAAAGGTGCAGTCTTGCCATGCCTTTGCCAGAATGATGGGATCTGTATCAAATCCGTATGTTTGGAAAGCAACTGTGTTTGGAGCTTTTAGTTACAAATGTTAGATTGGAATTTATATTTAATATATTGCTTGGAAGGGTACCATGCCTAGTTTTTTTAAAAAAATCACAAGCAGTAGAAAGGGAAACTTTTAGCTAGATTCAGCACATACCCTGTGGGTGTTAACTCTTATCGGAATGACTGAAAATCAGCATCTTTTTCTAAAAGATCCTTTGTGTGCAGAGTAGAAGGTTTTTGACATAACCTCATAAAGACCTAAAACAAATAATCTGCTCTGTTTATTGCATAGTCCATGTGTTAATTCTTGGAACACAGTTCATCTTTCTTCTTCTTAGCTCTGCCTGTGCAAACATTGGACAAATAGATGATAAACATAAGTAGACATAAACAAGTATCCTGTGCATGTTTGATGAGCATGCAAACAAATACAAAAGGAACCTGATTTTTATAAAACGAATGAGACTTGTAAAAACCTCAGGTTCACTGGACTTTTAAACTTAATGAATTGTCAGTATTTTCATGAATTCACATAGCCTCCTTTGTTGTAGCATCAGGGTTCAAATTGTGCTTTGTTGATAAAATTTCAATATTTCAAGTTCCAGTTGAAATTCTGAAGTCCTTTGGAATCAAGTTGTGTTTTTCTCATTTAAAATATATGTTTTAAAAAGTATTTAATACTTTTATTTATTGCCTTCATTTGAGAGGGATTAGTTTTGACATAATGCTGTCTGTTGTTTCTTCTCTTTTCATATACAACTTTGATCCAAAACACATTGCAGAAATAATCCAGTCTAAGACCACTTGAATTGCCCTGGTTCAATGCTAGAGAATTCTGGAAACTGTAGTTTTGTGAGACATTGAGCCTTCTCTGTCAGAGAGGTCTGGTGCCACAATAAACTATAATTCCCAGGATTCCCTAGCACTGAGCCAGGGCAATTCAAGCAGTCTCAAACTGGATTTTTTCTGCAGTGTGTTTTGGGCCTTTGTATTTTGAGATTATTAAAACTATCTATTGCCTTCAAAGTCCTTGCTGCTTTCAATTCTCAATTCAAAAATGTATTATGGTCATAAAGCAAAATATGTCTGTGCCCTTAACACAACTTTGTGTTCACATTTTACAAATTGGGAACTGAGGATGAAAGAGAAAGTGACTTGATATAGGCAGCATAGGGTACAAGCTAAACAAAATGATTCTTTGACATGAACATGAACTGGCAAGATATAAATCTGGTCTGCTCTAAACCACATGTTATATTTCATTACTTTCAAAACTTTGAAACTATGTTTTGAAACAAGCCACAGCTAAGCTGGAATCTACATACAGATTCTGGGAAAGTCCAATGTAAAACAAATGAAGGAAACAAACATTAAATCCCCTTGTATGTATATATAGGTGCATAGAGGCTTATGGGGGTTGTAGTACAACACATCTGGAGGAAAGTATGTTGAGAAAAGCTGAGGTACAACATTCTGCAAAGTAGAATACATGGACCTCTTAAGCCTCAGATGGCTTCTAGAACACTGATCTTTCTTCTGAGGAGAGGTCACTCTGGTTGTTCATGCTAAACCAGCATAAGGTGCTATTTAGACTTATTTATTCTTTGATTCTTTGAATGTGTAAACCCACTGTGGAGTTTATCACACAGGAGGAAATTAGGAGTTAAAGAGCAACCCATGAAAATTGCACAACTGACATTAAATGCAATTAAAATGAGATTAACACAAGAACCATTATCCTGTGAATAACCAAGGAATAATCCATGAATTATTTGCTGCTGTTTCTTGCCTGGTTATTCATGAGATAATGGCACTTTAATCACATTTCATCTTGATATGTGAAAACCATTAGCGCAATTGCAGGATTATCACAAGTTAATCACCGTTTAAGAACCATGAATGCAACAGTACAACAGCTAGTGCACAAAGATACAGAAAATTACTATAATAACAAACGTAGAGAGATAGAAGACAGTAACAAAAAGGGACGAATGAGAGACCTATTCCACAAGATTTGAGAAATCAAGGGAAAGTTCAAACCAAGGACCAGGACGCTCTACGACAATAAAAATAACATAATTCAAGACCAGGAAGGGATAAAAAGACAATTGATGCAATACACAGTTTATAAAAGAGATGACAACATGAAGGACACATGGAATGAAGAGCCATATGAAAATGAACCCCAAATTCTAAAAACTGAGGTGGAAGCTGCAATAAAGGAAATGGCAAAAAACAAGACTCCAGGAAGAGATGATATTCCAATAGAACTGTTGCAATCCACATTGACAGAGTCAGCTGTAATGCTAACTAACATATGTCTACAGATATGGAAAACAAAACAATGCCCAACAGATTGGAAGTAATCAATATACATCCCCATCCACAAAAAAGGAGACAAAAGAGACTGCAGCAACTACAGAACCATAGCACTAATCTCCCATGCAAGCAAAATCATGCTCAAAATTCTGCAACATAGGCTCCAACCATACATGGAGAGAGAAATCCTAGAGGTCCAAGTAGGGTTCAGGAAAGGAAGAGGCACAAGGAATTACATTACAAATATACTATGGCTAATGGAGTGTGGCAGGGAGTTCACAAAGGAAATCAGCATGTGCTTTATAGACTACAGCAAAGTCTTTGACTGCATAGCTCATGAAAGGCTATGGTATACCCTTAAAGACATGGGAGTGCCAACACATCTGATAGTCCTAATGAGGAATCTGTACTCAGGACAAGAGGCTACTCTCAGAACAGAACACGGAGAAACAGAATGGTTACCAGTTGGCAAAGGAGTCTGACACGGATGCATCCTATCACCCTACCTATTCAACCTATATGCAGAACATATTGTAAGGAAAACAGACTTGGACATGGAAGAGGGAGGAGTGGAAATAGGAGGAAGAAATATCAACAATCTGAAATATGCTGGCGACACCATAACATTAGCAGAAAACCTCACAGACCTGGAACATGTACTAAGGAAGATCAAAGAAGAAAGTGAAAAGGCAGGCTTCCTATTGAACATAAAGAAAACAAAAATAATTACCACAGAGAACTTACACACATTCAAACTAGACAATGCGGAAATAGCAATAGTAAAAGAGTTCTCATATCTGGGATCAAACATTGATTAGAATGGGGTCTGCAGCCAGGAAATCAGTAGAAGATTTAAAATGGGCAGGGCGGCTATGAAAGAACTAGAAAAGATCCTAAAATGCAAATACATACAACTCAGCACACAAATCAGAATCATATAAGCCATTGTATTTCCTATTACCATGAATGGATGTGAGAGCTGGACAGTCAAGAAAGAAGATAGGAGGAAAATCAACACATTTGAGATGTCGTGTTGGAGAAGAGTGCTGAAGTTTCCATGGACAGCCAAAAGGACAAACTAATGGATCCTAGAGCAGATCGAGCCAGAAATATCCCTAGATGACAAGACTTGGGGCCGATGCAGACAGGCCAAAAGGGCTGGCCTGGGGGTGGAGTTGGGGCAGGGCAACTGGAACGCTGGCTGCCCGACCACGCCGTTACGCTGCATGCCCAATCGCATGGTGTCAGGGCGCTGCGTCAAGGGGGCACAAAAGGGCTGTGGCAGCAGCTCTAAAAGTGGCTTTTTGACACCCCAAAAAGGAGCAGCATTTGCCAGCTCTTTTTGGAGTGGCAAAAAGCCGGATTGGGACTGTGTCGTATGCTTGCCACGGCTCCGATCTGGTGCTTCCAGGGCCAAAACAGAGCCACCCCTCTTGGGCTATCTGCATCGGCCCTTAGATTGTCATACTTTGGAGACATCATGAGAAGGCATGAATCACTGGAAAAGGCAATAATGTTAGGAAAGGTGGTGGGAAGTAGAAAGAGAGGAAGGCAACATGCTAGATAGATGGACTTTATTAAAGAGACCATGAACATGAGTTTGCAGGAGCTGGCAGAACAATAGAGGACAAGGGGCCCTGGAGAGGTCTCATCCATAGGGCCGCCATGGGTTGAGACCGACGCGAAGGCAGTTAACAAGATCAAATCACAGTTTATAATTCCAATTGTCCCCCGTATGATAAACTCCTATGATTTGCATGTGTATGTGCAACCCTTGACAAAACAGCTGAGTGCAGGAACTGTCTTGACTCTTAGAAGCCAGCATTTGGGGAATGGAAAGATAAAATAAGGGAAGACAGAGGTAAAATTATACTTTCGCAGCAGAGGGGTATGTTGAGCCATGAGTTATGATGTTTGACTATCGACTTCCTTGACTGGGGAAACATGGTGGCCTTAGTTCTTCTCTCCTTTCTATTGACGTTTTTGTAATACCTTTTGGCCCAATTTGTGAATAAAGCCAAGTCCATGTGACTAATCTAGTAAGAGTTGGGAGGAAATGAGTACGTACCTTTGTAGATTTGACTCTAGGGTTTTCACACACACCCTTTCCTTTTTTTTTTTAAAGGCCTAATTCTGGAGCCTTTTCATAGTCCTCACGCTGAGTGGGAAAGCTGGCTCCACAGAGGGGCCCATACAGCAAGCTAGTGCACCCTCTCACAGGTAGTCGTCATCCGGGAAAGCTCCACAATTTGCACTATTCACAAACCACCACAGGATGCCAATCTGGTTCAGGTTCCTAATCCCTTTCTCACACAGTCTCTTGTAGCCATCTACAGGGGTGGGAAAGCAAGATTAAAAGAAAAGGGAAAGGAAAAGGAAACACAATGAAAAAGGCCAGCCTATCGGGGCTGCCAGTTGCTTCACAGACAATCGGCACCAGCTGCAGCCCAATTAAATTCAATGGTTCACAGGTGTTCCCGGCAGACGGTGCATTAACCAAACCACTTTGGGAAGAAAATACCTAAGACATGAACACAGAAGCTCATTTCTTCCTCTGCACCCCCCCTTCCACACCCCAAGATTCTTTCAAGCCTTTTGGAGCACTTCAAATACAAAGAAGCTGAAAAGGACTTTCAGCTCCTTTAGAAGAAAGTCCCTGCATAAAACCACAATGGACCTGACCTAGGCAATCTGAATCAGCCATTCATTTCATCTGATTCATCCTGCCAGATGAACTGTCAGGTTATCAGTCCATGGCTTCAGGAATAAAATAATTTATACTTGACAGTGTTTTCCTCCAGGAAGCTGTGACTTATTGGCAGTGACTTTTTTTTCCTTTTTTCCAGTTAGAACCCTTTCTCTAAATAATAATATTGATCTCTGGTCAAAGGGATTTGAGGTCAAAACAACATGGGGGTTTTCTTTGTCATCAACAAAACAAGTGGCAGATTTCCCCTTAATTTTCAAAGACCAGGGCTCCAGCTTGGTTGCATGGGTATTTCCATTGCAGTCTGCCCTCTGCACAGTTTTGCAAGATCATGCAATTGCAATGTCTAGTTCTGACTGTCACGGTGAAGATGGGGTATTCAGGACAAAGTCTGTTCCAGAGGCTGAGCAATAATAACAATGTTGATGATAACATGTTTTTAAATCTTGTAATTTAATCCAAATACCAATACTGATAGGAAAGATCGTAGCATTTTTCTTTCTACAACATACTAGTTTAGAAATATGTAGGTCTTCCACTTTTTGAACTCAGTAATACTGGTATCTGGATAGGGCCTAAAAGCCCCAGTATGCCACATGGCGCAGAACCCACAGAAGATGTCTATCCATTTATTGCAGGGATGGGCAACTTGTCTCCCCCCCCCCCCAATATGGGTGACCTACAACTTTCATCATCCCTGTCTATTAACTGTTCTGGCTAGGGGTGATGGGAATTACAATTTGGCAACCTGTGGAGGCCACAAATTGCCTGTTCCTGATCTTATCTATAGCTATTTCATGCATTTACAAGTCTACCAAGCAGAATATCTGTGCATGATGTCCACCCAATATTGATCTAACCATGCAGTCCCAAGTCCTATGTGTCACAATCAGTAAGAACTGCAGCTGAAGACAGGATAAAACATTCAGAGTTGCTGAGCATATGATGTAGCATCACATATATTACACACAAACACAAATGATATTATTGGGGACTTAAAGCATCTGGGGGAAAACTGAGAAAGAGATTTACCCAAATTACAGAGAGACTGAATTCATCTTGCCTAAGCTACATATCTGTTTGATATGTATGGTATGATGTGGTTAAGGCACTCTTTCCCCAATTTTTGCTTTTTAAAAGGTTTGGACTTCAGCTCTAGCAAGCATAGCCAAATAATGAGGAATGCTGGGAACTACAGTTAAAACTATGTGGAGGGCAGCAGATTAGGGAAAGCTGAGTCTCTAAAGGCACCAGATTCCTTCTGATTCTTGGAAGCTAAGCAAGATCAGCCTTGGTTAGTACTTAAATGAGAGATGGGCAATGAATACCTGGTGCTGTAGGCTATATTGCAGAGGAAGGAACTGACAAAACCACCTCTGAGTATAATTTGCCTAAGAAAACCCTATCAAATATATGGAGCAGGAGTAGGCAACCTTTCCCCTTTATGGGCCGAGGGACTTCACTCCCAGAATCCCAGGAGCTATTGGCCAACATTGGACTATTGGCCAACATGGCTGAGGCTTCTGGGAGCTGAGGTCCCTCGGCCCTTAAAGGGGAAAGGTTGCCTACCCCTGATATGGAGTCACCATAAGTCGACAGGTGACTTCAAGGCACATACACACAAATATAGAAAACAATATTGCTGTGTTCTCATTCTTCATGCTGACATGCATGATAAGACTGGCTAGATAAGATAAGACAAGATAACTCATTGATTCTCTCCTTTCATGCCTTTCCTTCCCCCAGTGGCCCAGTTTTGGAAAAGCTGTGATTGCTGGATGGCAGGGCCTCTTGGCACAACAGGTCTCTCCTTTACAGCAATCAGGTTGCTGTGCTAGACTGGCCATATTGTGCATTTGAGAGGTTGGGAAATTTAAGGTACCAAAGGCCTGGTTATATTCTGCACTGCTATGCCTCCTCTATTTGCTACCAGTTGCACCTGCTGGGCCCTGACCTGCCACATTCACTTTTATCCATAGTACATGAAGGGAAGGGGTTGAACAGAAGTTTTAAAATTAATTCATATAGCTTTCCCTAAAGCATTGCACCCCTCTCAGGCTTTTAAAACATTTTAAAGGGTGATGCATTATGTTATATCGCTTGTTGAATTCCATATGGATTTTTGTTACATTTTGGATTAGAGGCACAGGATACATGAGTAGGGCATTAAAAAAAATCCACTCAAAATGTCTCTAAAATTGCCCTTGAAACATGATTTAGAAAATAACTAGAAAATGTTACTCATTGCATCCTCCAAATTTTCCCACTTCTTCCCCCCCCTTTTTTTATTAGCCCTCTCCCCAAAATTAATATACTGGTAATTTTAACAATACATCAAATACTCTTGTTTCTATATCTGCTGTATCAAAGGACTTTCACATCTGTTACATTGATTTTGCAATGTAGTTTTGTTACACCCTCATTTTCTTTTGTGTTATTAAGTTAGAGATTATTATATTGTTTGCAACACATTATACCCAACTCTAGTTTTAAGTACAACTATGCATATTTTTCCTGTGGGAAAGTTTTAGGGGTTTTGTGTTGGGGTGTTTTGTTTTGTTTTGTTTTGTTTTGTTTTCTATTTTAAAAACAGATATGAGGGAAATATCTGTATATGTATTACTTTAAAAATTATCATAGTTTGGGTTTTTTCTGTTTAGGAACTGAGGAATATGAATATATGTGGTTGTTCTCTGTATTAGGTAGCAGACTACAGATAGGTGTTATTCATATGATGGCTGCAAATGCAGTTTCTTTTTAAAAAAGATCTTCACTGTATTGTGAAGAACTAAAATACATTTCAACAGAGTGCTGATCAGAGCTAGCAGCAATATCCCAGTAAGTTTACATAGAAGTCTAAATTCCTTCAACAGTTCTTAAATGACTCTGGTAGACATTAGTATAACCTAGGCATTGGAAGTCTTTGCAGCAACTGGACAAACAAGGAAAATACACTGAAAGGCTGACAAATGCATTTCATCTGGCTCTTTCATTTACACACATAAGGGTGCAGTCAATATCAATCACTGTTTTCCCCCTTACATGAAAATCATGGTCTCCCTGGACATTCCTCAGACGCCTTTCACCACAGTAATGTGTCTTTAGAATGACATTAAACATGAAGCTGTTTCCGCTGTCTGAAGTCCAGAGAGCTTAAAAACGTATCGTAGGCTTTAAGATATTATCCTCCGCTTTTCCCCACTTTTCTGCCTTTCCCTATTTGCTCTTTAAATTAGAACTTTTGACTCTAAAAGCAAGGAAGTGTAGCATTTTAAACAAGAAAGCCAGACCGTTTTTCCTCTCTTTTTTTCCTAGAACACTAAATTGCTTGCTTGGTTTTTACCTGAACGTCTCCATATGTATGTTTAACTTAAATAAGAAGGCAATGTGATATTACAATAACAGACATCAGAATGCAAATGTGTATTGATGAATTTTGTCACAGCTGGGCCAAGGGTTCATTTTTACATACACTTCTAGTAATGCACAAGAAAATTATGGGTACATTCTGCCTTCTGATACCTTCTGCTCTGAATTATATCCAATTCCCAGGAGATAAAATGTTTCTCTAATGGAGATTATGTTATTTGCTTTAAGAGTACTAACAACATCTGTAATAATAGCCATAATAAGAATATTTTTTTTAAAAAAATGTCTCTTTCCCCCCCAGATAATTGCAGTTTGCAGAGAAGCTGCTCTTCTTGCCCTTCAGGAAGATATTCAGGCTAAATACATTATGGGGCAGCATTTTGAACAAGCACTGGCTATTGTGACCCCTAGAATTCCAGATTCGCTACAGAAGTTTTATGACGATTATCAGCATAAGAGTGGACTGCATTCACTTTGAGAAATTGATTAATAATGGTACAGCGTGCAGTATGACTTTGGGAGCCCTTCTATGAGTTGAATAGCTTTTTTGTGTGTAGCAAAGACATTTATTTTTATAAGTCAAATGCTTGAATTGAACTTTGCTGTAGGAGTTTTCTTAATAAAGAGCTTGAATAGCAGTTGGGAATTGTGTAAGCATGACAGAAATGGTTGAAACATTCTCTGCTACAATGGCATGCCATAATTTTACATCATTATTGTAATCTTGTCACTGGTGGCTTCATTTTAGTTTGATCTCTCTTTTCTTTAGAACATGAGTCCATTGGCTTCTTTTCAAATTATCTGTCATGTACTCTAAGCCATATTCTAAGCTATCCAAACCACATAAACACATCTGCCATTCACTCAGCTACCCCTCCTCCAAATCCCAGCTTTCACATGGTCTAAATTTCCCCCTTGCCATTTTCAGAGCTGCCAAATATAAGTTGATGTTTCAATTCAGCTATGGGCCATGACCCCAAGACAGATTCCTCTCATGGTCAGTCACCACCAGGATCAAATCCCATCAGTGTTTATGTGAAGTTATAAAGAAATGCTGCAATTTAAGGTCCCTTGCCCAGTTTGGAAGAGATATTTTACAGGTTTGATTGTTTTAAATCACCCTGAATAATTTTATGTAAAGCTTAGAAGTAACTAATTACAAATAATAGGTTACATATAACTAATTCATTTCGCAATAATTAAAACATAGAAACATGGGAAGCTGCCTTATGTTTAGTCAGGCTCTTGATCTCTGTATCTCCATATTGCACAGTGTTCTGTGCAATCATGCTGGCCACATGATCACAGAGTAGTCTCTGAAAACACTGGCTCTGCGGCTTAGTAATGAGATGAGCACCACCCCCTATGTTTGAAGATGACTTGACAACTTTGTCAATGGGGAATACCTTTACCTTTACCTTTTTTACACCAGTGCAAAGCAGCTGCTGTGGGGAGGGATTATTCCTGCCATTTATATGCATATTTGCATAGTCAAATAGTCTTTGGGCCTAAGCAGACAGGCAGCTGTGGGCCGCCCCGGGAAGCTGCAGATTGGGGCCAAGGTAGCCACACTCCTCGGCCCCAACCCGCAGCTTCTCAGGCCCTGGAAGGAGTGCTAAAATAGTGCTCCTTCCGCAAGACGCCAAAGGTGCGCTGCAAGAGGCCTTTGGCGCACCTTAGGCATCTCTTCCACTGCGTCGGAAGTACGTCATCGGAGCGCTGGCCATGCGGAGCGACGGGTGCTCCGATGACATGTTCAGGAAAGGGGGTGCCCAGCGTGAGGCTGCCCCTCCCCTTCCTTGCCGTCTGCTTAGGCCCTATGGACGTTTTCACACAGGCGGCTCTAAAGCCGCCTGGAAGCCATCAGGAGTCATTCCGGCGGCGAAAACAGCAGCCGCCGGAATGACTCCTGATTGCCTCCGGCAGAAGCGCCTGTAATTCCTCTTTTAAAAAGGAATTACAAAAATGGGGCTAAAGCCGGCTAGCGGCAGGGATGGCGCAGGGATTGCGCAAGATGGGGCGGGGCTTGCTGCGACGTCGTGTGAACACTCGCAGCAAGACCCCGGAGTGAGGCAGGGATGGCGCAGGGATGGCGCAGGATGGGGCGGGGCTTGCTGCGACGTCGTGTGAACGTATCCTGCACAGAGCCGGAGTGGGGCCGGACGGAGGTAGGAATGACTCCGTCTAAAGCCCCGTGTGAAAACGTCCTTTGTCTGTTTTCCATCATTTCTCTGTTCCCTCCCCCCTCTGTTTTCCATCCCTTTGAACACCAACCTGCACTCCCACTGGATTGGGGCAGCTGTCTCAGCCCTCACATGTGTTGCCTCTTTCCTCTCAAACTGGATGCCTCAATTTTAAAAAATGTACTTTCAAAGAAAGTGGGTGTAGGATTGATGCTATACAGTGCAATCTTATACAGGTCTATTCAGAAGCAACTCCTACTGAATGCAATAGTGCTTCCTCCCAGGAAAGGTTTTTATAGTATTTGCCCCATTTTGACTCCTGTCACTCTACTCATAAGGACATCCAAAAGCAAGCAAATACTCAAAGTTCAAAGCTTTGTCCAGAGTGCAAAGGGAGGGGGGAAATATCAAAATGGTACTGACCTTTCCCGCCCTTCATAGGTGAGAAATTGCCAGGAGCAACACATCTCCAGTGACACCATGCCACCCACTCACTAGCCAGTTACCACCCACCAACCTGGCTTCATCCACTCCCATGCTCAGTTCTACACCATCCCAGTTTAGAGGTCAATCTACATTTTAAAAAACTGGTTCTTCCCAAAAGCAACAGAGTAAACTGAATGTTTTTTTAAAAATATCAGCTTAAAGCCCTCAGGCATCAAAAAGAACGTTTTTCGCATCAAAAGAAGAAGGAGGAACATTGTGTATTCCCAAAGAAGTGAAAGTGAGGTAAGGATGCATTATTTTGCCTGTGTGGATTTAGATTCAAACTCGGAAAGGATATTTAGGCATTCATCCCTTTTTTGAGCATGCATGCTTAGGGGCTTGATTTCCTGCCCTCACTTCTTGAAAGGGCCAAGCAGACATTAAAAATTAATTTAAAAATAACTGGCTACTTTGTCAGATCTGCTGGCATACTGTCCTTCTACTTCATGCACCCCGTCATTCAACGGAGATTGCATTTCACAAATTTTTAGATCTTCTTCTTGCAAAGGTGTTGTGAAACATGCTAATCAGAAATATACCTGATTTGCATTGGTGCACCAATGGAAAGTGCAGAGAGCTCCCATCCCATTTTTAAAGTTTTTAAAAAGTGTACCTGAGCTTTTGCCAAATTCTATCATAATTTCATAATATTTCCAGTAATGGAAGTGTGCATGCATATGTTTATATTTTATCTCACAGGTTAAACTTTTTACCTTTAAAGCTTGGATATAATTTTTCTACAAAAGGTGCACTATAAGAATAACAGAGTACCAATTTTTTTTAAAATGTCAATAAAAAACAAGACAAAGGATTTAGAAACTGCCTGTCTTTTTTTAAAAAAGTGTAAGACTCCACAAGATACAACCAATAAAGTTTTGCAAAGAGTGCGAAAGCCAAACAAAACAACCCCATTCTAACAAGTCATTCGAAAGTCTGCAGTGTTGTTGCTTGTTGTGCTTTTAGAGGGGAATGTGTTCCACAGTTTGGTGTCACAACTGACAACACGGAATTTTGGATGCTTGCCAAACACAATTCTCATATATCTTCATGCAGAGCTCCTTTATTTAAACTCCGTTGGATCTTCATTTCCTCCAGGCTTTCTTCATAGATCTTATATTCCAAACCCATCATAATTGGAACAGGTTTCTGGAAAACTGTCCTATGCAAATACTCATTTTTCAAGTACTATAGTCTTTTTCTTTTCTTTTCTTTTCTTTTCTTTTCTTTTCTTTTCTGGATTCCATTGATTTCAACCTGAGCTTGGAACTTTTTTTTTTTTAAAGCAACTACTTTAATCACTATTCATCATTACCTGAAGTAAAAAATAATAATAATCTGCTGAATTACTTATTACTGTCAAGTTACATTTTCTTACCATTACTGTTATTATTATGCCATTTAATAACAAAAGAAATGCTTCTGGTTTCCCCCAAGTGGCCAATTCAGATACTGGGCCTTGGAAAATTTGTGAAAATTGCAAAAGACATTGCAAAGTAATCCTTCCCAGGTGCAGGATGCCACTCATCTGATCCCAATTCTTTCAAGCAGGAAGCTAGAACAACCAGTGACCAGACACTTCACCTTTGGAAAATTGAAGCCTCTTTTATTTGTCCTGTTTGGCATTGATGCCATCTCCTTCAGACATTTTGGACAAAAGGGGGGATTTATGGGTGCATACACTAAAAATTCTAACTCCACATGGCCTCAACTTAGAGGATAATACCATCATCCACTAAGAATGCTGATAAGATAGCGTTCTAAGCTGCCACCTACTATACAGCTGCATTTCATCTTGGTCACCTGAAGAAGGTAGAAGCCAAAATGTTTTGCTCTTAATCACTTCTCACCATGCTTGTCTGGGATCCAAGAAGGATGTGTGTGTGTACGCGTGCACACAAAAAAACTGTATCTGATTAAAAAGCAAACCAACAGCACTTCTTACATATTTGTCCTGGATCCAAGAAGGATGTAATTTATAAGTGTGTGTGCGTGTGCGAGATAGATAGATGCGTGTACGCTAAGCAAGCTGAAATATGCAAAACAACTGAAGATTAAGAAAAATATATTGTACAGTAACACTCTGTAAGTAAATCAATCTGTAGGAAAAGGAATTGATTGTATAGGAAATGTTGCTTATCCCACTGTCAATTTTTAGAAGAGTTAGCAAACATTAAAAGTGTATCTTGAATTGATCCAGATGTGATGGCTTTTGGGGAATTTCCTGTTAGCATGGCAGGTAATCCTGCCAAAGCCCTGGTTGATCTCTGCAGTGGAGAAATGGCTAGGGCAGTGGATGCAATTGCCTCTGACCATTCCCTCCCACAGAATGGACTAAGGTAAGTCCTGTGTTTTAGTAGAGAGCTGGCAGCAATGACATGAGTGGAACAAAGACTAGAGCATTGATGGCAGAAAACTCAAACCAGGTCCAACTGAACAAAGACTAGAGCTCATTGGAAGGCCTACTCAGGGCTAATGGTAAAAGTGAAAACATTGTAGTTCTCTGCCATTATTACATCTGCAGGTTTACCCAAGGGAGTTCTCTAAAGTGGTTAGAGGCCTTTGTACTCTGTCCTACAAGAACAAGATTCAAACCACTCAACAGCCTGTAGTGAAGAATTTGTAAAACACTTGTTCAGACAAAATCATTTGGACCCACTCTGACTTGGATGCTGTAGTTGATACAGGTCCAGTGGATATAACTTTCAGTCTTACTTGTCTGGTGTTATTGGATACATTCCAGTACGCAGAGAGATTTTGTAGCACCTTTGAGACTAACTGAAAGAAAGAAATTGGCAGCATGAGCTTTTGCAGACTTCAGTCTACTTCCTCAGTTTGTGCAGCCTGGCAATGTGGATGGGATCCTTGGAGAGGCGAGAGCCATTACATATATGCTGCATCTTTGCCTTTTCTACCTCATTTAAGCATCCAAAGGGGGATTGGCCTAATAACAACAACAACAACAACAAATTATTTTTACCCCGCCCCTCTGTCGAGCAATTGAGGCAGTTTACAAGAATTAAAATCCATACAAATCTAAAAATAAACATCCCCCACCCCTCCCCCCATTAAAACAGTATTAAACTACAGATCCAATTAAAACCTTAACATAAGGTAGCCATTTGAGTGGGTAAGTTTTTAAATTCTTTTTAAAAACACTTGGGGAGAGTGTGACTGTTACTTAGTGGGTGGGGCTTTGTTGAGTTGCATTTGCAAGTCAATAGGGGGTGGGCTAGGCAGTTAGCTCTATACAACTGCTCCCAGAAGCCAGTTTCAGGTCAGTTTCAGAAGTTAGTAGCCTGAGCTTTCGTAGACTTGAGTCTATCTCCTCAGACTCAAGTCTTTCTTTCAGTTAGTCTCAAAAGTGCTACAGGAACTCTTTGCATGCTACTCAATACAAGGAAATCAAGCAGACACCACTGTTAGTGTGGGCAGAGCATGACATCTCAGAGGGAGTGAGTGCACCACTGCTTCTAATCTGGTAAGCACTCTCTTTGAATTGATAATGACACATCCTACAACCCTTTAAGCCAAGAGAAGACTTTTCAACCCTTTTACGGGTGAGGAAAACTCTGTGTTATGGTATCATAAACCCATCTTGTCCCAGCCACCCTTTTATTCAAAAGAAGGGTAAAACCTGGAAACAAGATAGTTTATCTTATAGTTGCAATATCCAAATTATAACTTGAAATAATATCCAAAGGCACTAGACAACTAGAAAATTAGGAACTTTCATAAATGTAATGGGGAGGGTTCATAAACTTCTCAGTGAAGGGAAAGTGAAAATGCCTGAGGTGTGAACTTGTAAAAATTCATGGAACTCTTGGGAGTTGCTCGTGGAATCCAGAGTTTCATAGAACCTTGATGGAAAGGCACTGCTGCTCTAAGGTACTTTGTGCTGGGAAGGGTTTTTTCAAGGATTGAAAACAGTGTCAGAATCATTTCTTCTTTCTTTTTGGATCTGGCTGGCAATCACTGCAACATAACCCCATCTAGTTGTGTGCTGCACTATAGTTCCTATCAAAAATGTAAAAAGATGCTATATAGACACATCCTACTATTATCCACATTGGCACAGCAGTGGCTTCAACTAACTCTGTACTGTGATGTTCTAAACATTTCCTTGTGAATGTAAAATGGGAAATATCAACTTTATACTGGGGGTATCATAAAGTTATAATTATCACCAGACATTATTATGATTTATTGATGAAATTTTGTCAGTGTCATCATTGGTCCCTAAGTGCATGATATTGAAAAAATCAGCTCTTTGTGTGCTTTATTTTTGTTACAGATTGTGACAGAAGTGACTAAAGTGCAAGATGGAGAAGATTGAGGCTTGCAGCATGATAAAGTATCCTGCATTTGAAGGGTAACTGTGCCTGGAAAACTCATGATGAGATGATGGTAGTTTATGGAAATGATTACCCATCTTATGACATTATTGTGAGGTGGAAAAGGAATTTCCAAACTAGTCACATGTCCCTCACAGATGAGCCAAGACCTGGAAGACCATCATTGATAGATGATGCGGCCATAGTGAAGAAAGTGGAGTGTTTAATCCTGGAAGACAGATGAGCAACCATCCAAATGATCATGAATGAAACTGGTCTCAGTTATGGTAGTGTGTGGACAATTATTCATGATGAAATGCACATGTCTAAGGTGTCTCCCCTCTGGGTTCTATGTTTGCTAGCCCCGTTCTAGAAACAAACACGGTGTGACCTTTCAAGACAGATGTTGATGCTGTTGGAACAGGATGAAGAGGATTTTTTTTTGGTTGTCTGGTAACTATGGATGAATCTTGGGTCTATCAGTATGATCCAGAGACCAAAACCATGAGCATGGAGTGGAAGCATGCCAATTCCCTTCCTCCAAAATAGGCAAAGGTGCAAAAGTCAGCAAGGAACGTCATGCTCTCCGTTTTTTGGGATTGTCATGGAGTCATTCTCACAGATTACCTCACAATGGGACAAACCATCACTGGCACATACTACAGCAATCTTCTGGACAAGTTGCAAGATGCTCTGAAAAAGAAACCCCACAGTATATTCTCCAGAGGCATTCATCTCCTAGCTGACAATGCACCAGCTCACTCATCTTGTGCATTGGCTTTCAGATCTTGCAACATCCACCTTATTCTCCCAGCCTCGCACCAAGTGATTTTTTTCTTGTCCCCAAAAATCAAAAACCCATTGCGGGGTCACTGATTTGACAACACAAAAGACATCATTCATGAAGTGGAAGAGTGGTTTAAGCCACAGTCTGCATACTTCTACAATAATGGTATTCAGAGAGTCAAGAAACACTGGAAAAATGTGTAAATCTGGATGGTGACTACGTAGAGAAATGTTAACAACTACAAATCAAAACAAACTTTATGTCAATTTTTTAAAAGGTGATAATTAAAACTTTACGATACCCCCTCATACATGCCATTTCCACAAGTACCTTTCAGCACAATCCTATGAATAGCCACTCAGTAGCAGACTGGTTTGATTCCCTGTTCAGCCATGAAACCCACTGGGTGATCTTGGGCAAGTCACATGCTCTCAACCTCAAGGGAAGGCAAAGGCAAACCTCCCCTGAAAAAAATCTTGCTAGGAAAACTCCATTGCCTTAAAGTCACCAAAAGTCAGAAATGACTTAAAGGCATACAACAACAACAACAAAATAGATCTACTTCTTATTGTTTCATTTTTTTTAAATCTAAGTTTTCCCTAAAAATAATAAAATAAAAATCAACCCACAAGAATCTTGATATTTTTTTTTGTAAATCCATAAGAATCTTTTTTTTAAAAAGGCCTAAATCTTAGTTTCAAGTAGCATAGATCCAGGGATTTACATCACTGTTGACTTTTTATTTAATAATTGATTTAGTGTGCTTATTCTTGTTGGATCTACCAGTAAGATTTAGGACTAACAGACTCATTATTGCACTAGGATTCATTTTGCCAGATGCATGAATTGATATACCAAAGTATATGCAAAGTATTTGTTGTTGGATGGGGGTGGTCAAGAGGCATATAAGAGGAAAAGTACCGGTAAATGCAGAAACTACAACTGTGTGACTAACAGCAGTCATTCACAAAACAGTTGATGAAGAAAAGAGAGACAGCCTAATATTGGTAAAATAATTAACAAATGTAGCATGATATAAAAACAAAACTTTATTCCTTATTCAGTTCCCAAAAGACAGAACTGAACCTCTTTAGCAATTTCTCATTAACATTTGGTAGTTCAAGAATGACTAGTATAAAGTCATTTTTATTGCACTAGATTAACTCAGGTGTTCCTTGTTGTTGCTGTTGTATGCTTACAACCTTTCTGATTTATGGCAAACCTAAGGTGATCCTATCATGGGGTTTTCTTAGCAAGATTTGTTCAGAGGAGGTTTGCCATTGCCTTCTCCTGAGGCAGAGAGAGTGTGACTTGCCCAAGGTTACCCAATGGGTTTACATAGTCAAGGTGGGATTTGAATCCTGATTTCCAGAGTCATAGTCCAATGCTCAAACCATTATGCCATGCTGGCTCCTCTTTGCTTACCCAAAAATATAGTGTCTATGCCTTTAGAAACACTTAGCAAATTAAACAATCATCTTGATATACTGGAATGCTTCCCTAGCAAAATTAATTGTGTTTTATGATCTCTTTTAATACAGTTTGGTAAAGTTCCTATTCTGTACTACAACTACCAAAATCCATAAACTTTTTAACAATCATAATCCAAGATTAATATTTTAGAATGGCATTTTTGCTCAGATGTTTGCTCTCATGTTTTGAAGTATCAAATGATTATGTATCATTAGATATTACTGTCCAATAGGAGAAAGGTTTGTGTTGTTCCTAACACTGTAAGGGCATCATTGAACATAAATCTGGTAATACAGACTATTTTATCACTTAGGTGAAATTTTGCTAAAAATAACAGATTTGCATATAAACACCATCAAAACAACTAGTTAGCAAAGTCTAATTCCATTCCAGGTTTTCACTAATGTATATGCAATTTTTGTAAAAGCTGCTTTTGTTAAGATAAAACACATAGTAGTAACTGGTTGAGCTTTTAACTACAAAGGAGTATTTTATTTTCCTGGGAGATTAATAGTAAGCCAGAATCAGCTGGTAGTGCCAAGGGCCTTGATAACACAATTGACCACAGAAAGCTTTGTTAATTCCCCACCCCCACCTTGTCTCATTTCCAAGAGAGAACTGGAAGACTATGCACATTACTGGCAATGATTGTGTAAGTCATTGCTTATCTTGAGTGTTGGGAAGTGCAAGCATCTAAAACAGAAGAAAGAATGAAACATTTACCACCTATGGATTGAAAAATATGTACGTGAAAATGGGATGGATGAAGTAGGAGATGAAAGGATGCTTAGGGAGATATTTTCAGGAACACAAGAAGGTGTTCATTTCATTCACCATTCACTTCATTGCAGCTCCATAGCCTTTTAACAAACAGCAAGTGAAATCTTTGAGGTCCTCATAACATTACGGCAAGGGTGAATCCCCAATGTAATATAATTTTTTTCCAAGTATGAAAGAAGCTTTATACTCCAATAGTTACTTTCTTTAGTTTCAGGTATCTGTAGACTCACTCAGAGCTACAGCTGTAAAATCCTTGCTAAATAACAACAACAATAACTTTTCTTTCCTTCCTCTCCTTAAGGCCTGAGGGAGGGTACAGCATGCTAAAATACAAAACACAATTAAAAACACATAAACTTATAGGTAAAATACAATATTATAAAACCATTAACATACACCTTATACACATATTAAAAAGTCATGGTTTAAAATTGACTGGGTAGGCCTTATCCATGTCAATAATTACATGGATAAGAAATGCAACTCACATAGAAACTTCATAGATGTAAAATGATCAATGAGGTTTTAAAACAATCAGCAGTCTGATCAAGTTACAAAGAAACACATACGTTTCCCTGATTTTAAAACATCACTCTCAACTAGGGTTGCCAGCCAATTTGAAAACTATAAAGACAAAGAAGGGTTGTTTTTTTTAAAAAAAATTAAAAGGAATATGTGGCCCTCCAGATGTTGTTGAAAAATAATTCCTATCATCCTTCACTGTTGGCAAATGATGGTGGAAACTGCAATCCAACAACATATTGAGAGCTATTCATGGCATAGTGGTTTCTGGAGACCAGGGTTTGATTCCTGCTCAGCCATGAAATCTACTGGGTTGGCCAAGTCACATGCTCTTAGGGGAAGGCAATGGCAAACCTTCTCTAAACAACTCTTCCCAAGAAAAAAAACCATTATAGGTTTTCTTTAGGGTCACTATAAGTCAGAAACAAATTGAAGGCACACAACACACGCACACCGTCTTCATTACTGAATGATATCCACCCAGTTCCCCTTATATTCATGCTCTCTATACATCCAGACTCAAAGTGAAGCAACAACCATAGTTACTGCAGCTGTTAAGTTTAAACTGTTAAGTTTAAGTAAAGAGAGAACATATATTTGGCTGTGGGAACATGTGTGTTTCTGCATTCTCCATGCCTGTGTGTATATGTGAAAGAATCAGACCTTGTAGGACTTGTGCCTGACTGTGCCTCTTTCTGTGGAGGTACTGTGTCTCAATTTCCATTGCTCCAATTTACAAATTTCAAAATATGCCCAGAAATAAATAAGCCAGGTGTCCACACAATGTATAGGGGGAGGAAAGAATTTCAGTCTTGGCATTACTGGAAGGATGACACATGAGGGAGACAAACTCAACTCTTGCCATCATTTGGAAAAAAGTGTTGCCTTTGCCTGCTTAAAAGGCGGTATGAAGAAACTGGAATCTTGAAATTTTGGTGTGGCTGGAACAGGTTTCCTCTGCTTTCCCAGGTGCGATGGTGAGCAACTAGATTCTTATCATCTGGAAGAGATTTCTCTAGCCTGGAAAAGGTGTGTTCTCTTGTTGTTGTTGTGTGCTTTCAAGTCATTATTGACCTATGGCAGGGGTAGACAACCTTTCCCCTTTAAGGGCCGAGGGACTTCAGCTCCCAGAATCCCATGAGCTATTGGCCAACATGGGACTATTGGTCAACATGGCTGAGGCTTCTGGGAGCTGAAGTCCCTTGGCCCTTAAAGGGGAAAGGTTGCCTACCCCTGACCTATGGCAACCCTTGACAAACCTATTTTGGGGTTTACTTGGCAACATTTGTTCAGAGCAAGCTTGCCATTGCCTTCTCCTGAAGCTGAGAGAATGTGACTTGTCCAAGGTCACCCAGTAGATTTCATGGCTGAGCAGGATTTGTGTTTTAATTTTTTAAATTGAGTGATGAATTGCAATGCCTCCCCTGATCTCCAATGGTTCCCTATGCCCCTCCCCCACTTGGATTTACATCAGATTAATTTTGCATCACAAGTGCAGGAACACAACCCTGATATAAACAAACTCACCTGTACTTTATATATGCACAACTGGCAAAACTATTAATGCACTCACTGGGTTCATTCAGCTATGATAAATAGGCCTACCCGTGATGTGGGAACTATTATCACTCAAGTCTCTAGCCAAAGACTTCTGGGTAAATTTAGAAGTGATTTTACAAATCAGTATCTACCTACACGCTGGTAATCTCCCATTTAGACAGCTTGGTTAGCTAGGAACCCCAAAATTTGGAATCCCCTCCAAATCTGTGTCTTCACTGCAAAAACTACAGAAAGTTTGCACAGGTTTGGAGTGGATTCTAATTTTAGGGAGTTGTGGTTAACAAAGCTTATTTACACTGTATTTTCATCTGACTGTCTTTGACCATACCGTATGCATTGTGACTTATAAAGATGCCTCGTCATCTGAAAGTCTATTACAAATCCAAAATCACATTGGTCACAAATTCTACCATTCTTAGTGGAATTCAGTTCCTCTAGATAGATGCACCTGTTTTTGTGTCCCCTAAGCCATTAATAAGATTGCTAGGTATTAATGTGGTGCTGGCTTATTTATGTTAAAAATTATAGTCAATGAGGAATGAATAAATCCAAGTATCACTAGCCAGTTTAGCCAACAGTAAGGAATTATAGAAGCAGAACCACAAGTGGCCAGCTCTTGAAATAAATCCTCCTCCTCTGATCTTTAGTAACAAGCTATAAACCAAGCAGAATCCTGGCATCTACGGTGTACTGGCTAGCTAGCCTTCAATTTGCTGTGTAGATTAGCATAAAAATTGATAAGTTTGAAGTGTGCTAGATTAGTAAACCTGATATTATAACAGAGAGAGAAAAAGAGAAACAAGGGATGGAGAAGAACCTTGAAACACTTTTAAGATTTAACTCATCTGGCAGTGACATACTCTCTGCATGGATAGGAACTGTTTGGTTTTCTGGCTGTTGTTGAATGACAACTCCCAGCATTCCTCACCACTGGCTATGCTGACTAGTGCAGTTGGGAGTTGTACTTCAACAATGTCTGGAGGGCCACACAATTGCTTAAAGAACAATGGCCATTCCTCAAAGATACCACACCTAAGTATCTGTAAACAGATTCCTTCCAGACAGCCTCATAAGAAGGATCCCAGGTCTTTGCAGTAGACGGACAACATAAACATACACAAAGCAATCTATTTAAATTAGTGCTAAGCTGCCCCACTTTCTTTGATAATATTCTCCACGCCCAGGGAGTGGTTTCTGCTTGAGGAAAAATGGGCAAGATTTCTACCCCAGTTGTTTTTGAAGTGATGTGCTGTTTATCAGTCATGATAGATTTCCTCTGGTGTCTTTATCAACGATAATTAAAATGGCCACTTCCTTTCATCCTACTCCCAACACACATTAGTAGACTCCAGTCTGCAATCCTGAACCATGCCACACATTTCTAGAGCTCCAGAGAGTGTGACTGCCCTATTTTACTGAAGAAAAAGCATACTGGCAATCAACATTCTTGAGTATATTTATTTGAAAACAGACTCCATGTTGAAATAAATGCACTTACGATCACAGCTGGCGTTATTTTGTTCTTCTTCAACATTTCCCTTTCTACCAGCAGCATATGAAGATAGAGCACTTGGTCACCACCACTGAATCTCCACTGAATCAATCACATATTTAACATAACAGCACTTTGCATAATTTTACATACTTCTCCTTATTTCATTACTTCATCTCTTCTTACATTTGTACAGTTGTAGCCAAAGGTGTCAATGCAGTTTGCAGATATGTACTAAAGAGGTCTTCAGCAAAATAAAAATACTCTTATTAGAATACTGGATTCTATCTCAGGTCCTTTGTTCACTGAAACAACATTTTGCTTAATAAGGAAATGAGGATGAGATGCATTTCCTTTCTTCCATTTCCACTCTCCTGATGTGTCGTGAAAACTAATCTGGAGAAGCATGGCTTTAAAGTTACCCAGACAAAGAGAGCCATAAAGAGACAGTAATTTAGCTTCTTACCATGCTCCTGGTTTAGCCGAGATGTGACCTGAAACTTAAAGGCAAGATCTTTTCCTTCTACATGGCTTCAGTTCAATACACATCAAACCAACTGAATGTCTAGCAGCAGCAGCAGCAGTCACACAGGACTATGCAGTGACTTGTTTCTATCCTGTTGTCTCTGAAGGAGTAGTGAACTTGTAAAATCATAGGCAGACCTGCAAATAGGAATCAATTTGATGTCAAAGTATATTGTGAAAATAACCACTGACTTTCATGCTAGACAAAAAACATATTTTTAATACCACAAACAGAATAATGAACAAGAAACAGTTTCATAGACTATTCAAAGAACTACAGGAGTGCTTCACGGGCACTTACAGGTTCTTGGAGCTTGACAAATTAGCAGATTTGCATGATTTCCATCTGCAAAATAGCTTTATAAAAGTGCTACAGTGCATCACGTTGAGCTGTATACAGTTATCCTTAAGGCCAAGTTGTGGTAGCATGTATAAACACTGCATAAATGCAATGATGTCTGTCAAATAAAATTTACTTAAGGATGTAGAACAGATCTTAAAATGGGAGGGAGGTTGGTTGGTATGTGCACTTGATCAAATTCATCACACATTTTCTACCATTTCTGCTCCATAGTTATCTTGATGCTTCGTCATCCAAATTCCCTGCAATATAAGGCAGATGCATGTACTGTAGCTTGAGAGCTGCCATTTCAACCACCTAATATGCTTTCTATTCCTGATATCAAGTAGGACTTTGACAGAACAGGTTAAGTGCCAAAACCACTAAAGGAAACCTACTGCATTCATTAATTGACAAGGGTCGTTGTTGTTGTGTACTTTCAAATCATTTCTGACTTATCACAACCCTAAGGAAACCCTATCACAGGTTTCCTGTGGCTGAGAGTGTGTGACTCACCCAAAAGTAATCCAGTGGCTTTCCATAGCCAAGTGGGGAATTGGATCTTGATTTCCTGAGTCCACCACTCAAACCACTACACCAAGCTGGCTCACATTTGACAAGGATAGGCCAAGCTAAAATTCCCACTGCACCTGTAAGAATTGTTATCAACAAAATCATTCCCAAAAGACATCTGAGTAAATTTAGGAGTCAGAGAATTTGGCTGTACATTCTTATGAACTGGTAAGATCCCATTCAGACTACTGCAATGCATTCCATGTGGTGCTGCCTTTAAAATAAATACTCCAGAAGTTCCTGTTGATTCTGAATAAGACTGCAAAATTATTGACTAGACATTGCAACTATATTATGCCTGTGTTTTGTCAGCTGTAGTGCCAATTGACAGTGATGGTTGTAACTTTGAAATATCTGAAACAGCTCAGGATTAGATTATGTGAAAAGCTAATTTCCCCCACATAAACCTATCCAATCCTTATGATTCAGGGGCTCTCCTCCAAGCTGGAACCAAATGAAAAGAGGCAGATGGGAATTAGGTAAAGGGGCTTCCCAGTTGCGGTATCTTGACTTTGAAATAGCTTTCCTAAAGAGGTTTGCTTTGGGACACCTGTGCAGCCTTTCCAGTGCCAAGTGAAGAGATTTTTATTCATTCAGGACTTTTAAACAACTAATGGCACATGATAATATGGATTTATCATTCTTATTTTATTATTAATCTCTGTGTATTAATCAACTTGTTTCTTCCTCTACTGCAGGGATGGAAATCATGCTGGTTTCCAGATGCCATCCAATTGCAATTTCCAGAATTCCTTACCATTGACTTTTCTAGGTAGGGCTAATGAGAGTTGCGCATCGGTATCATCCAGTAAATTGTTTGACTCCCAGCCTTGACCTACTAGAAAGAATAGTTTTATCCTTTGTGGATGAAATGAAACCAAATTACCTAGGACAGTCAAACTGGGCACTGAAGCACCTTCCATGGTTCTCTCCAAACTGGGTAGACAAATGGGTTTTATCACAGACTAAGGTAAAGCTATAGGTAACAGATTAAGAAGGTACACTCATGAAAAGTCTTACTTAATTACAAGCGTGATACCTATAATGTAAAAAATGCATCATGCAAAGTTTTCACTGGGTTCTTCATCAGACATTGATGTTAAAAAAAAAACTTTCAGGAAAAGAAAAATGGTGATATTAGAGTCACAGGCCTACATTTTGTCTCAAATATTTCTGTTGTCAGTTAAGATGGTATTTTCTGCATTTTCTGCAAGACAAACAATCCTAACATCAATCATGATGGGTCTGAAATGCTGCTGATTTTAGAAAAGAGAAGTTTGGATCTTGATGGTTAGATTAATGAAAACATGCCATGGTGAAAATGCCATGGCTAGGTACTATTTCATGATGCAGTACCAACTTATCTACAGATCTGATAACTCTAGGGACAATAGCAAGGATGGGAAAACTATATACCACAACACTAAGGTATGGGGACCAGAAGTTGGGAAGAACTAGCACCTGTCACTCTTTCTGGTTCTTTCATCAGTTTCTAATGGTGACTGAAAGATGCACAAGCAAAATAAGGCCATCAGGTGTGAAACAACAGGACCGTAGGCCAGTAGATATTCCGGGTCCCAGTGACTAGGACCCGGCACAATGGGTGCAAGCTCCAGGAAAAGAGTTTCCACCTTAACATTAGGAGGAACTTCCTGACAGTAAGCGCTGCTCGACAGTGGAAAACACTCCCTCGGAGTGTGGTGGAGTCACCTTCCTTGGAGGTCTTTAAG
>CM034708.1:36190595-36205258 GCA_020142125.1 Phrynosoma platyrhinos
GGAAAGAAAGAAAGAAAGAAAGAAAGAAAGAGGAGAAGAGAAGAGGCAGCTCCGTTTCGGGGGAAGGCAGGAGGCTTGAGACCCCTCTGCATCCATTCCCTCCCCTTCCAAGGCCATTGAGACCCCTGGAACCAAGCCAGCCTTTGGGTCTCTTTCCTTGCTTTATTACCTGGCAGCCAAGGGGTTGGGGGCAAAAAAGCTATTTTTTCCCCTCTGGATCTGAATCCCCCCGAGGCTCTTCTTCGGAGAAAGTGCCCGCCTTGGGAAGAACAAGGAGCCGGAGGGGGAGGTTGCCCCCCAGACGCCCCTTTCTTTTGCTCCTTCTTTCTTCTTCTTCTTCCCTCCTTTGGATGTTCGGCCTTGGGAAGGCAAGGGAGGGCCGGCATTTGGGGATTTGGGTCCTTTTCGTCGTCTTCCCCTCCTCCTCCTCCTTCTCCAGGAACTGGTTTTTGTGAGGAGGAAAAAGGAGCCCTGTTGTTTGTTGCCTTTGGCCGCGAAAGCCCTGCAGTTGCAAGCCCAGGTTGGGAATGAGTCCTCCGGCCTTTTAAGACGCCAGCCTCTGCCCCCCAACCGAGGCTGCCCTATGGATCTCACTTAGTTGGGGGGAAGCGCTTTCCCGCCCGGACTGGCCCTTCCTTCCCAAAGGTAAGTTGGTTGGCTTTGCAATATGGATCCTGGCTGCCTCCTTGCCTTGCCTTGCCTTGCCTTGCTTTGCGCACGTGGGGCTGAGCAGGTGCCCCCAAGGATGCAGGGAGAGGGGGGGGTCAGCAGGCTTGGTCCTCCTTTTCCAGGACTGCCCTCCCTTTTCTGCCTTCTGCCCAGGAGGAACATCCAACAGATCCCCCATTCAAAGGGACACACTTGGTCCTCCTTTGCCAGGACCTCTCCTCCCTTTTCTGCCTTCTGTCCAAGAGGAATTCCAAAATGTCCTCCATTCAGGGTGAGCAGACTTATTTGGTCTTCCTGTTCCTGGACCTGCCTTCCATGTCCACCTTTTCTGTCCAAGAGAAATGTCCGACAGGCCCGCCATTCAGGGTGACCAGACTTGGTCCTCCTTTTCCAGGACCCGCCCTCCCTTTCCATTACCAGAGTGGAGGGCATCCCAAAATGCCCTCCATTCAGGGTAACCAGAGGTCCTCCTTTTCCAGGACCTGTCCTCCTTTCCCACCACCAGGTGGAAATGCCCTCCATTCAGGGAAACCTGAGGTCCTCCTTTTCCAGGACCTGCCCTCCCTTTCCACCATCAGGAGGAATTCCAAAATGCCCTTCATTTAGTGTAACCAGAGGTCCTCCTTTTCCAGGACCTGTTCTTCCAGTCTGCCTTCTGACCGGGATGAATTCCAAAATATCCTCCATTTGGGGTGACCAGACTTGTTCCTTCTTTTCTTGGACATGTCCACCCTTTCCACCTTCTGTTCAGGAGGGATGCCCCAAAATCCTCCATTCAGGGTGACTAGGCCTTTTCCAGGATCACAAAATGTCCTCCATTCAGGGTGACCAGGCTTAGTAATCCTTTTCCAAGACCTACCCTCTCTTCCCACCTTCTTTCCAGGAGGAATTCCAAAAGGGCCTCCATTTTAAGCAGGACTCAGAGGCATGGATTTATATTTCTAGGAGTGTTTTGAGCTTTTGTTTTTGGTCAGGTCCTCCCATGTGTTCCGGAAGGCCCTACATTTTGGGAGGGCCTGGTCCTCCTTTGCGGTGAGGCAGTTGGTCACCCTGACAAAGGACAGTAAGATATGGCGGAACAAGCGCTGGCTGACCCAGGAGGAGGTTGGGGTTGAGTAAAGCTGGTGGAGGACTCCTTGGTGGAAGAAGGGCCAAGGAGCGAAAGAGGCCCACCTTTCTAGGCTCCTGCTTTTCTTAGGCATTTGCTCAGAAGACTTGGGGAAAGTTTCCAGCTCCTCAGTGTGTGCTTTTATTTTTTTTAAAAAAATATTTTCTATTCACATTGATTTACTACATGCAGGTTGAGGGGAAACCCTTGTGGAAATTCTGTTTATGCTGTGGTAGGAACCCTCTGGAGTAAGTGGCCAGTTTTGTGGCTTGGTTCTGTTGTGGTTGAAGGAGTCATTGTAATGGCCGTGAGGATTATAATAATATCAGAGGGTTTTCTTGGCACGTTTTTTTCAGAGGGGGTTTGCCATTGCCATCCTCTGAGGCTGAGAGTGTGTGACATGCTCAGGGTCACACGGTGGGTTTCCATAGCCGAGCCAGGATTCGAATCCTGGTCCCCAGAGTCCAACACTCAAACCACCACGCTGGCTGGAAGACACGTTTGACTTGAAAATGGCTTCATGCCTCTCTGTTACCTCCACATTTGGGGTCGCAAAAGTGCACAGTGGGCTCACAAGGTTTGAGTTTGTGTAGACAGGTTCAGTCTCAAGGTAGCCCATGATAAAGTTTAGTTGTGGTAAGATTTGTTCATCCTACCAGTTGAAATGGGGCTCTTTCAGTGATGTGAGGTGTGTGCCTGTGCGTGCGTGCGAGATTAGACTGAGATAAAATGAACTACAAGGCAGGTGGTGCCAGATAATGGTGGTAAGAATAATAATAATAATAATAATAACACATCATATTTGTTTAAAGGGTTTTGTGAGGGTGAGGGGCTTTTCTGAGGGGGGAGTATTGTCATTCACTCTGTGGTGGTTTCAAGTGAAGTTGGTTGTTGAATGGCCCTCTCCATGAAACCCTTGTTCCCTCAGCTGCTGTGCTCCATGGAGTGTGAGAGTGTGTATATGTGTGTGTTTAATTGCACGGAGTCATTTCTGGCGGGATTTCCCCTCAGAGGCTGAATGAGATTTTAGTGGGTCAGTCGAGAGGCGTGGAGGAGGAAATGGTGGGGAAGAGAGATAAAAAAAGGCTTCCCCATGCTTCCACCCCGCCTTCTTAGAAAGCACCGAAGGGGAAGGGGTGGCTGGAAATCCCTGCATGCTCAAACTAGCACTCCCACATCTTTTCATATGGGGCTGGAAAGGTAGAGGGAAGAAGGGCAGTGCAGCTTTAAGCAGGAGAAAGTCCGCCCCCCCTGAGGTAATGGTAACCTCAGCCTTTTCCCCTCCTCCTGCAAATGGGGGAATGAGAGAGAGATGAAAAAAAAAACACACCACCCTTCTTGTTTTCATTCATAACTTTTTCCTCTTCCTTCCTCTCAGTCAGTTCTGCATTCATCGCCTCCTTTGAGCTCAGATTGCAAGAGTGGGCCAGACTGCCACTTTCTCCTCCTCCTCCTCCTCCTTTTCTCACCAGTTCAGAGACAGCAGCTCCTTGGTTTGTGCTCTCCAGTCCCTTCAGAAAGGACATTTTTTCCAAGCCTTTTCCCAACCAAATAAGGGAGCCTGCTTTTCAGTTGAGAGAACAGAGCAAAAGAAATTGGTATTTGCATCCTCTCCAATGCTGCGGATGCTTTAAGGCAAACCCTGTGAGGGAAATGTTGCAATTTAAGATACATTTTTTTTAAATTAAAAAAAATATCCTGGTTTTGCTATTACGACCAGTATGGAGAGAGATTTTGTAGCACTTTTGAGACTAAGAAGTTGGCAGCATGAGCTTTCGTAGACCTTCCTTGGATGCATTAGCTATTATGATGTTTGTGTCCGTTTCCCACTTTTAAAGAAAGGTTTCTTGAACACAGTCAGATTTACTCCAGAATAATTGTTGATAGGATTGTGCAGTGGATTTAGTCCGTAGAAGGAATGAGGCTTTACATAACTAAACTAAACTAAACTTGGTATGCAAAGGAATCTAATAGCTCACCTTTGAGAATGACTGAAAGAAAGCAGCTGGTAGTATATGCTTTCTTAGATTTCAGCCTAGGGCTTAAAAAAAAGTTCCTTGATCACAGTGGGACTTACTTTTCAGAATAATTGTTGATAGGACTGTGTGGTTGACTTTTTCTTAGATGGCATGAGGCTTTACGTAACTAAACTAAACTTAGATCCAAAACACACTGCAGAAATAATCCTGTTTGAGACTGCTTTTAACTCTTGGCTCAATGCTTGGAAATCTTGCAAACTGTAGCTTTGTGAGACATTTATCCTTCTCTGTCAGAGAGCTCTGGTGCCACAACAAACTACAGTTCCCAGGATTCCCTAGCATTGAGCCAGGGCAGTTAAAGCGGTCTCAAGCTGCATTATTTCTGCTGTGTGTTTTGGACCTTAGTATGCAAAGGGGTCTAGTAATTCACCTTTGAGACTAACTGAAAGAAAGAAACTGGTAGCATGACTTTTCCTAGACTTGAGTCTATGGCGCAAGTCTAGGAAAGCTCATGCTACCAGCTTCTTTCTTTCATTTAGTTTCAAAGGTGAACTACTCGATCTTTGGATTCTGTCTGATTTTCCAGGCTTACACAGCTGTATCTTTGTAAACTAAACTTAATGTACAGAAATCTGACTTGCTTTTCCTTCTGATTTTCACATACACCAGTTTAAAAGAGCAGAAAGTTAATAGGAAGATGGCTTTCTTGTTTTTGCCAGCTTTTTCGTTCGCTGTCTTTTTTCTTTTTTGTGTCGTTCCAAGTAGCATTTCTTCTAAAAGACTGTGGGAAGGGAACCTTATACATGAGGCAGATAAGGTGCAACTTGACTGAGTAGATTGCTTTATCTTAAAGTCTACATTTTGAGCAGGTGTTATGTGGGGTGGGGAGGAACCTGAACTTTGGCTTCCTCCTTCTCTGTGCCATTTTAAAAAGGAAGTGGGGGTAGGAGAAAATATTTTCTTTGAAATGGTGCTGTGAGTTCTGATATTCTAGCCTAGTCTTGAGAAAGAAAAGCGGGGGGGGGGTGGCGAAGAAGGAGATGTCATCTAATTTGCTCTGTGGGGCTGAGGCTTGTTTTTGTGTCATTTATATTGTGAGAAACCAAATGATTAGTCAGTGGTTTCATTAAAAGTGATAATGTTATTTCTATTTAAATATTTTAAATTTGAGGCCCTGTGAAGTGCTCATGGCATCTCTTCAAGTATGCCTGTTGTATAAAGGCATAAAACCAGTATCTAAATATTAAATGGGTTGTTGTAGTATAGAGCAGGGGTAGGCAACCTGCGGCCCGGGGGCCGGATGCGGCCCCCCAAGGCCTTTGGACCAGCCCCAGGCTGGTCCTGCCGCCGCCGCTGCCGACAACCCCTGCTGCCCACAGCCGCCCACCGTGATGATATTGATTATTGTTATTACTTGTTCTTGGGGTTTTCATAGCAAAATCTCCACAGGAGTTTTGCCATCATGGCTTTTCTGGGGCTGAGAGAGTGTGCATGCATTTTTTTTTATTTTTAAAATTTATTTATTTATTTTTGCTTCGGCCCCCTCAGTTGTCTGAGGGACAGCAACCCGGCCCCCAGCTCAAAAAGGTTGCCTATCCCTGGTATAGAGGCTAAGCTTGTGAGCTGAGACATAAGTAAATCAAATTTCTCCTCGATTAACCCATTGTCTGAATTAGGGCCTTTGCAGACTGCTAGAAATAGTGCAAACTGAGTCCACTTTAAGGGTTAGGGAATCATGGGAACCGTATTTTATTGTGGCACCAGAGCTTTCTGACAGAAAAAAAACAATTCCCATGATTTCCTAGCACTAACCCTAACCCTTAAAGTGGACTCAATTTGCACTATTTCTGGCAGTCTGCAAAGGCCCTTACTTAGCTGTAATATGGAAATCACCATACTGGTCTTTCTTCTTGAGTTGATACATGTTAAGATAGTCAGAACATTTTGGCAAGGTTGTGTATAGAAATTAACTGCAATATCATGTTTTTTGCATCAGTTCATGTAAGGAATTATTGAATCTGGATTCAGATTTTCAAATCAAGGATTCTGCTCTAACTAAAATGCATTTGTAGCAGCCCGTGATATTGCATTTTAAAGTACTTGCTGAAATATTAATGAAGGTGACTGTTTGAGTCGTTTCCTCCAGAATTGTAAGAAAGGTAGACATGGATCTTAGATGATTCAGACAATTATATTTTTTCTTTCTTTCTGGACCAATGTAAAAGGAACCTTTTAGAGCCCTATTTACTACCTACTTTTCATGCTAGTCCGTGAGAGTGTGTGTGTGTTTTTGTTTCATTTGTTTGTACACATATGTTAACAGACATCTGCTAAATGCTATCTCCCCTCCCCTGTCAACCTTTGCTGCCTCCACCTCCTCCTTTCACAGCCTGCCTTATGGTCCAAGAACATTTGGAAACCTATTGTGTAACAGGATGTTGTTTACAGCTTGTGCTTTGCTGTAGTGTTCAAGCTAGGTAATTCTGAAGTGATACATCTACCCAGAAATAATTCTTCACATACTTTCTCTGTTGCTAATCAGCTTTAGGCATCATGGAACTACAGTTAAAATGGACTTGTGTCAAATGTATGTTTAAAAGAACGTTTGACATTGTAATGTAGCTTTGACAGGTAAAATATTTGTCTTTTTAAAAAATCCACAGATTTTTTTTTAAGGGAATGAATGTACGTCTGCCTTTTTTGCCTCATGAGGCTGTGAAGCTCAATATGTGCTCTTTTACATGATGATTTATTGCTAATTAGTGGCTAGATAAAATAGCATGAGAATCACTTGACCAGACACCATAGGACTGTGATGTATGGGCATAATATAATTTCATGTTCAGAAATGAGAAGTAATGTTCAGAAATGAGAAGCAATGTTCAGAAATGAGAAGCCTGCTTTGTCATCCACATAGGATTTGCTGGCATTCAAAATTGTGATTTTTAGCATTAATATGATAACTTTCCGTATACAGTACTTTGTTTTCACTTTCATCTAAACTGTGTCCTGGTATTTGGAATGAATATAATTCTATCCATGCATCTCTGGGATATTATTAGGTAGTTAAGGCAATTTGTGGCTTGCCATAAAACATTTGTTTGTTTCCATTTCCATTTCCTGTGATTTAACTACTCTCCAACTTTTTTTCTTTTTTTAGGATTTCAGATGCATGCCAGGTTCCTGGTGAATGCCAGATCTAGAGATCACTATAGATGGAGTCCCAAGGTCAGCATGGCAGTGGCAGTTCATTAGTTGTCCTTCAGCAGCCGTCTTTGGATAGCCGTCAAAGAGTGGACTGTGAGAGAGATGTTCAGCCTGCCACCATCTTGTCACTGGATCAGATCAAGACTATCAGGGGCAGCAATGAATACACTGAAGGCCCCTCTGTGGTGAAAAAGTCTGCTCCGCGGGCTGCCCCTAGACAAGAAAAACATGAAAGGACTCATGAAATCATACCAATTAATGTGAATAATAATTATGAACACAGGCCCAGCCACCCAGGACATGCACTGCATCAACATAGTTCAAGAGCACCTGTGTTGAGCAGGTCCACTAGCACTGGGAGCGCGGCTAGTTCAGGCAGTAACAGCAGTGCTTCTTCAGAGCAGGGTCTGCTGCTGAGGTCACCCCCGTCTAGGCCAGGTCCAGGCCACAGATCTGAAAGGCCAATCTGGACACAGCCCAAGCCTTCGTCGCTGATCGTGGATGACCTGAAGAGTCCCTTAAAAGAGGACTCAACGCAGCACAAGTTTATCTGTGAACAGTGCGGGAAGTGCAAATGCGGAGAGTGCACAGCACCCAGAGCCTTGCCTTCCTGCTTGGCCTGCAACAGGCAGTGCTTGTGCTCAGCAGAAAGCATGGTGGAATACAGCACCTGTATGTGTCTGGTCAAAGGGATCTTCTACCACTGTTCCAATGATGATGAAGGGGACTCTTACGCGGATAATCCTTGCTCTTGTTCCCAGTCACATTGCTGGTCTAGATACTTATGCATGGGAGCCATGTCTTTGTTTTTGCCTTGCCTGCTTTGTTATCCTCCAGCAAAAGGATGCCTCAAATTGTGCCGAGGGTGTTATGACTGGATCAAACGTCCAGGTTGCCGATGCAAGAACTCCAACACAGTTTATTGTAAGCTGGAAAGTTGCCCTTCTAGAGGACAAGGCAAGCCTTCTTGATTTATGGAGGGAAATGTTCAGTTCCTCAGACTGTCTTTCAGGTTGTGGCTGGCTTTTCTGTTTTCATGCCTTCCCCTCCACCTTCTATTTTTTTCTTATTTACATGCACATTTTCTTTTCATTTCACAACTTCTTTCAACAAAAGCACATCTGGGTATTTCCATGGTCTTTGGTAAGTGTGGCCCACATACTTGCATCTAATTTTGTCTCTTGGCAAGTCACCTCAGGTTTGTGAGTAATCCCTTCATTAAAAAAAATATCGAGGATACTGTATTTTTCTGAAGTCTGCTACTCTGCAAAATTTCCAAAGATGTGTTTTGTTCTGTTATTTGCAACTCTAATTTTAACCAATTCTTAATGGCTTCAGAGTGATTATTTCAAGTCTTCCTTACCCCCGTTTTTTTTTTTTTTTGGTTAAATGTCAGCTCTTTTCATGAAAAGAGAAAAAAGTGTTTGTTGGAATTTAGCAAACCTAGTGCTTGCCTTCTATTCAAATTGTATAGCATGCATTTTGCTCCCACATTAAGAATTCTTTAATATGTCTTCACATTTCATATTGTGAAACCTCATTTTAGCTTGTGAAGCCACCCCTGACAAAATGTACATTGGAGATGCTATGGCTTACAGCTATCTTAATTTGTTCCTGTAACTTTCAGATATATACAAGACCCTTCGATTTCACTTATTCAAACTGTTCTGTTAATGCTACAGTTGTTGGTTTCTGAATATTTGACTAATAATCTTCAGGTATCATGCAGTTGTGCAAACATTCTTGGATCTCTTCACACTTCTATTATTTCTGTGGTTTAATGCCATTTAACTTCAACCCTGTGCTCAATAACTTTTAATCCTCTCTGTTTTTATTGCCTTAGCCACAAATTGTGGTGCTTTTTTGTATATTTTATGTACAAACACAAAGTTGAATTCTGACTATTTTTAAGACAAAGGTCTGTCAAAACTTTTTTATTGTAAAGAATATTTATTATATGAATCTCTATTATTTTATGATATTTATTACAAAGGACTGTTCCAAAAATGTACTCCTGTTTGAATATAACAAAATATCAATACTTAACGAAAATAAGGGTGACACAAAGAAAGTACGTATGTTAAACTATAATGCAGAAAATATAATAATTAATGAAAATGTCTCTTGGGTTCTTTATTTGTTAATATAACAATAAATTTTAGCAGTATTAGTAAGTAAGGTTGCAGTCCTATGCTCATTTACTCAGGAATAATATACTTGGTTGTGCTTAGTCAGATTAATTTCTGAGTAGACACGTAAAGGATTGTACTATAAGAATACTGCTGCTTTTATTCCTTCCTCATTTTCCATGACTGTGAAACCACTGC
This sequence comes from Phrynosoma platyrhinos, assembly GCA_020142125.1. Lineage (NCBI taxonomy): Eukaryota > Metazoa > Chordata > Lepidosauria > Squamata > Phrynosomatidae > Phrynosoma > Phrynosoma platyrhinos. Next base: position 36,199,886 of record CM034708.1, read on the forward strand.
TAGTATTCTAGTTTTATTTAATCAACATTTTTTTCAAAAAACTTTTTTTTTTGAACACTACTTACAAATGGATTTTAATTTCTTAAAGTTTCTAGTCCTTTGCCAACAATATTTGTGAAAATGGCAAAAATTGATAAAAACTTGTAAAACAAGAGCTGAGAAAAAAATTAAATCCTAATTTTTTCAAATAGTTTGAGGTTCATATAGTGATTTGTTTTCCTTCTTCATTCTCAAATTTAATAGTATTATAGAATGTGTGTGCCTTGAGACATGGCCACAATTTGGCATCTAAATAGCCTAAATGCACCATATCCCAGTCTGATCTTGGAAACGAAACAGGGTCAGCCCTGATTAGTATTTGGATGGGAGACCATTAACAAATACTAAGGGGGGTAGGCTATATTTCAAAGGGAGGATTGGGCAAAACCACTTTTCTTTCCTTAAGAAAACCAAATGAAATTTATGGGGTTGCCATATGTTGACAGGCGACTTGAAGGACAAACACATACACACAGAGGAGATGCAAACAGTTGCATCCAGACTTCATTTGGATGCAGCTATGGTCAGCTTTCAGTGTTGAGCCTGTTGTGACTTAGTCTTGTGCTTGTGCTTTCTTACAAGGAATTTTGGTAATAACATTCCCACCAGTTTAAATGCACCCTTTCTCTAAACAAGCATACCTGTTTATATTAAGCATTAAGATGTCATCTGATTGAATTTCATAATAGTTGGGAAAATATATGTATTTTAAAGTTGACAACTCAATAAGAAGTACAGAAGTGTTTTGAATCTTACTAGGTTTATTATGCAATCAAATATGTTTATACCCATAAAGTACATTGCACTGCAAAAGTTCATTACTTTGATAGGCTTCTGGATAATTCAAGTTCTTTAATTCTAGCCTGTTGTGGCTGGTTTGTTGACCTTTGTCAGCTTTTAAATGGCTCTACAGCAGTTTTATGAAAAATTAGTATAGCATTCCACCTCTTGCTGTTTTAAACTCTGTGCTACAGTTGGAATTTAGGATTTAGTATTGTACCAGAGAACCAGTGTGTGCTGTGATTTGACTGCTGGACTGTGAATCTGGAATCCAGAATCCCCAATTGGCCATTGAAACCTACTGGGTTACCTTGGGCCAGTCGCACTCTCTCAGCCTCAAAAGAAGGCAAAGGAAAATCTCTGAACAACTCTTGCCAAGAAAACCCTCATGATAGGTTTGCCTTAGGGGGTGTCAGCTTGAAGGCACACATCAGTAATAACAAATTGTACCAGTTGGGGAGTAGTGGCAACTAAGATGTCTATTCAAATTGCCTTCTTATTTTAAGTTTCTTAAGAAAGCAGACATTGCTATACAATGGTTTCTTAAATCTTGCTGGATTGTGTCAATAACTGCACTGTTGATCTATTGCCCTGTTCATCCATGTAGAAGACCTGAGTAAGCTCAGGTCCTGTGACAGAAGCAACAGCAACACATCCAGTGTTGTTCTTATCCATTGGTTTATTAAAAATCATTTGTGTAAAAAGGTTCACTGTATTTTAATTATTTGACTTCACAGCTGTCCTTTTTAAACAGCTTGTCAAGTATAAATAAGGCCATTTGCTTGTCATCTAGTTGACCTTGCCTTACATTACTTAAAGGTACTCTACTGTAGCATATGTAAGTGGAGAAATAGGATTCTGTGCATAATACACTTTTCTGATATTCCCTCTATGCACAACTTGGTTACTTTAAAGGTAAACCCATGATGTTTGAAATCTACATGTACATACGGGTTGGCACTAAAATTTGGAAAGTTTACTTTTTACATTTCTTTTTTGGACCATTCCTCTTAGAATTTGCCATCCAGCTTAGGTAATAAACATGCTGGGGAGTGGATTCTTGGAGTTATCCACAAAAGTAAATTTCCCCAAAATTATGTTTTGGCGCTATCAGCTCTGAAGGCCATGCTGCTACTTCTGAGTTTAGCGGTAATTGTGTGAGCCAGAGAAGGGTGTGATATCTGTGTGACGGCACACTGCTGATGAGACAATCTCAGTATGGGTCCTGTATTGCTCAAAATTTTTCAAGGTATTTAAAACACACCATTTCATTCAGTTTGATTTTTTTCACAGTTGTTTCTCTTACATGTATAAGGTGGATATAAAATATTAAAATATTTTTTCTATGTTTGTGCACAATAAGTGTGCATCTGTTTTTCACAGTGTTCCCTCATTTGGTAATGCTGATTCTATACATTCAACATTTCCTACAAATGGTTTGTACCCTGTTTTTGTGTTTACTGTGTGATGTGAATATGCACAGTGTCTTATTCTCCTGCATTTGTTAAGTATACCCAAGATACTGTTGGCACCAGAAGGGGACTGCATGAATAAAGGTTAAAATGTGGTTTGAGCATGCTGTGACTGGTGAAAAATATGGCTTACACAATATCTTTGGGTATTTGAATGCAAAAATAAAACAATTGTTCAGGCTATAATTCTGACAAAGGGACCTTAATTCTCAGATACCTGTAATTCCAAGTAAATATGTGTGCTGAAGTGTTGATCATTCCAATTGTGTGGTAAATCAGTTCCAGGAACAGTTTTGTCTCAGATGTGTGCCTTATTTTGCTTACCATTTAGAATACTAGGCTGTCAGTTACAGACTTTTTTAAAGTCATCGACTCATTTAAAACAGAACATCCACTTGTTTGTGCTTGAGTTGGAATTGTTTTTAGGTTATGTAACTGAGGGCCTAAGCAGACTAGCAGAAATAGTGCACGTTAAACTGAGGCACTGCCCTGGCTCAGTGCTAGGGAATCATGGGAACTGTAATTTATTGTGGCACCAGAGCTCTCTGACAGAGAAGGCTCAATGTCCCAGAAAAAAATACAGTTCCCATGACTCCCTAGCACTGAGCCAGGGCAGTGCCTCAATTTAATGTGCACTATTTCTGCTAGTCTGCTTAGGCCCTGAGTTCATGGAGTGTTTCTGGCTTATGTTTTATGTACAACCAATACTACATTGATTGTATCAAAACCAAAAAGAAGTTCCAGCTCCAGAGTAATTGATCCTTATTGTTAGGTTTTCCCTTTCAATGTACTTTAAAAATACTCTTTGTAATATTTACCTATAGTTTTAACACAGAATGCATGATTAGGGCTAACAGTTTCAGTATCCTTGCCATATTGCATAATATATGGCTTAAGGTCTTCAGTATCACATAGATGTTACTATATTAGTGAGAGGTGGGAATTGTGTGGCCCTCCAGGTATTGGACTGCCGCCCACAGCATTCTTCATTATTGAATATGGAAGCTGGGGCTGCTGAATCCTGCAGTGCAACAACATTTGGAGGGCCACATGATACCAGCCCCACTAGGTCTTGGAGAGTATTTAGCCCTTTCGTTGGAAAACCTGTTTCAAGAGTGAAAAGCTTTAATTGTATAAAACACCTGTTACAGTTTGAATGAGAATGTTACTCATCCTTACATACATATTAAAGATTATTTCAGCCATTGAACATGGGCAGCTGCAGGAGAAGCAGGTATCACATACAATAAGCCAGGCATACCCAGCTTTTCCTACTAATATGCAAAACTAATTTTCCAGCACTTGTTAACAGAATATAAAGGACACTTGCTAATGCATGCCATATAATTGATTCTAAAAGCTGAATAATAATGCTTCTCTCATAAGAATATGGCCATATTAATTGGGATTTCAGTATATGCTGTACAAATTTGGTAAATACAGACACACATTCTAATTTAAGCAAGCTCTTCATTTGCATGGTCTACTTCCTTGTATATTGCACAATTACAATGAATGATAGTGATATTTGTAGCTTAAGGATTAGTTCCTTTTCTGTTTTAATGATGACATGTCTTATTTTTGCATGTTTTACATATAATGGACTATCTGCTGCTTGCCACCCCCCCATATTCAGTGGCTGCACTGACATGGATACATGTCACCCATTGAATAATATGGGGGCTTGAGCATCCACATTTCCCCCATTTGTGGAACTGAAACCCCATGGGATGGATGAGATAGATTCACTGTATATTAAAAAAAAACAAACATCTTGTGAGTTTCAGTTTCTTTCTTCTAATGTCTTAGATCATGTACAAATGCTTGAGGCTTTCTTATTTTTGGCTTGCTTACCAAGGGAGTGATATGATCACTTGAAGCATTTTAAAAATATATCCCTGTAACAATTGATTTATTTACACCATGGTTGGTGTTTATGTAGTTATATGGGTTAGTCTTTGTATTCTTGAAAGTTTCACCGAGACAAGGATTTAAAAACATCTCTGCTAAGTACCAAAATTCTATGCATTAAGTATTCTGCTAGTATGAGTGATCAATAAGATTAGAAACCCAATGGTTGGTTGTAAACTGGCTCCTTGGTCAAGTGTTATACTTGCTGACAAAGATTCTGAGAGAACATGGATGATATTTGCCCCATTAAAAGTTACGGTCTCTATAAGCACATTTTTATGAGAAAGACGGTCAGTATCAGGTCTTTATGCCAAAAGGTTGCATGCCCAAATCACATGCTTAAGTCTAATGTGATACTACTCCAGATCTTGTTCCAGATAACATAACATCCTGCCTGCCTTTGAAAGTAAGGAGTAAGAGGATATCTTGGTAATATTTTCCCCTTGGGAAAATTTTTGTTTGTTCCATTAAAAAAAGACTAAATGTATGCCTGTAGTGTCCAAAAAGTAATAAGAATACAGTTTAAAGCTGAATATAAAGTATGTTCCTTTAACATGTAATTCCAGCCCTGTGACACAGTGATTGAGTTAAGATGGTTAAGAGCTAGGAATAAACCAGTGTTAACAAAGACTACATAGTGTGGTACCTGTAATGGTGAGAGAAAGGAGTTTGTGTAACCTCCAACAATGTGACTAAGGGCAGAATTGCCACCTCTCCCTTGGATTTTCCACCATCTGCACAAAGCTGTTTGGTTACAGAAGCCCACTTCTAAAATAAATTAACATGTATTTGAACCAAACAGTTATGTTGTAGGTCACCACTAGAAGAGAGGCAGGATATCAAAGAAGAGAAAGGCTAGAAACCTTGGCATTTGTAATTATTAAGATTTAAGCATTCAAATTGCAAATGTGAGATTCTTTTGCTGTGAGACTATGCAATTTTAATACTTTGATGTGCCAGTGATATTGATAACATCTATCTCACTGAGGTTTACATCCAACTATTAGGGCCTTTACAGGCTGCCAGAAATAATGCAGCTTCAGGCCACTTTAACTGTCTTGGCTCAGTGCTAAGAAAGGAATCATGGGAACTGTAGTTAATTGTGGCACCAGAGTTCACTGATAGAGAAGGCTCAATGTCTCAGAAAAAAGTACAGTTCCCATGATTCCCT
>CM034708.1:36205358-36227348 GCA_020142125.1 Phrynosoma platyrhinos
AGCCAGGGCAGTGCCTCAATTAATGTGCACTATTTCTGGCAGTCTGCTAGTCTCTAACTGGAGTAGACTCACTGATGCAATGGAAATGTAAGTGAGCACTTGTATTTATGGTTCACTTAATATGTTTTGGATTAAATGTATTGAAACAAGTGCATTTGTTCCAGAATTTTCCTCTGAGAGGAAAGCTTTGGCTGTACCCCAGTATTGTTACTGCTTTTAAAGAAATCATCACAAAATGGCTTTCGGGTATCTTTTAAGAGTTGAATGACAGTTGTTTTTTTGTGGGGAAGGGGTGTTTCTGTATTATTTTAAATTAATTAAGGACTTTACAGCATGAGGAAAAAAAAGTGAAACCAATTGGGAGTGTAATGGCTTTCTTTATGCCTTTTTGCATGATGTAGCATTTCCGTTCTCCTCCTGAGGGGAGATGGTCATCAAAGCGTGCCTTTTGGTGAATTGTTTTTTCCCATTCAGCAAAAGGCACGCTTTGATGACCATCTCCCCTCAGGAAGGGAATGGAAGTGTTATGAGGGCATGTAGAGCAGCATAGAGAAAGCTGCTATGTGCTGTATCAGTTTCACCTTTTCTTGTGCAGTAAAGTACTATGCTGACACTAAGTCCTAGCATTTTTGTTCAGTAGTTTAGAGAGGATGGAGTTTTGAAGGTATGGTAGCTCCACAACAAGATATTCAAGATATAGAAACAGTATTTCGTTAATACAAGATGTGTTCTGATTTGCACAGAACGTCCCTGAAACAAACTGCCTGTGCCAACCTCAAATTTTTAATTATCTGGCCTTTGAAATAGCCACATGGAACAGATGTAGATTTCCTTTTTTACTGCAGGCCATTTCACACACCTGAGTTACCATGTTGAAAATGTAGACTGAGTGTATTAACAGTGTGCAACACAGTTGCATAATTGGTGTGGGGTGGAGCAAGATGAGTTGAATGCTGAGCAAATGGTGAAGAAGTAACATGAAGCCTTCTGCAAGCATTCAGCTCTGCACTTAGACCATTTCCTCTGTGCTCCAGGGAAGGAATGTGTTAATTGGTTTTGAAGCTCTAAAGGAGAGAGACTTAGTGAAAAGATAATGCAACTAACCGTTTCATGATTGTTCTATGATTTATAGGGACTGCCTTCCAAATGTGCAAATGGCTAAATGAAACACAATGTGTATTTATTTCTTTAAAATACTTGCTTTGAATTCTTAATACGCGTTATGGATGAAACTATTGTTTTTAATGGTCTTCCTGCTGAAGAAACAACCAGACCATACACAGAGACCATTTGAACATTCCTTTTGAGATTTGTATGTATAATGTTCTTCATCAGTATTATCCAGCTAAATAATTTTTAATTATTTAATCAATTATTCTGATCTGAAAGGGCTGCCATTCCCAAAGTGGTTATATTATTTAATTCCAGAAAAGCAAGCATGATATCTTCAGATAATCTCAGAAAGAGGACCATGTTTTTGTCGCTAATTTGCCACATATATGCCATGTATTTTTAAAAAAAATTAACAGTATGCTGCCCACTGTTTCTGAGATGACACAGTACAGAAGGACAACCTGGATGCTATATTTATGGTAAAAGGGACAATCACTGACTGATACTACATTTTATATATTGGTTCTTTATAAAACAGAACAATGTATGTCCATCTGCTCATTTCAGTTTTCTAGCCATATTTTATAGTCAGAAACTCTTACAAAAAACTATCTGTATTTTGCATCAGCCTTATGGAAAAATGGAGACAAGTAATTATGGTGTGATAGCCTTAGGGTTGACCTAGGTTGGAAATGACTTGAAGGCACACAACAACAAAGAAGTAAAGGTACACAAGTACTGCTTTTCCCTTAGTAATTACAGGGCAGATGTTACTTAAGAACATAAGAAGAGACATGTTGAATCAAACCACACGCCTATATAATCCAACACTGTTTACACAAACACTTGCCTATTGAAGTCCACCAGCAGGATGTGAATGTAACTGCATCTTTCTCTTCCAGCAGGTATCCCCCCCCCACCTTTGGTCAAGGGAGTCCAAGTTTGGATATCACCCTGGGATTCTTCCAAGTCTACTTTAACCCTTCCCTCCTGTATCAAGCTCACTGTGGAATTTAATTAGTATTGCAAATGTTAATGAGTACAGTCGCCACTGTCAAGATTGAAACCAAAGTGTTGGGGAGAAGGTTGAAGACCTCTATATCCAATGCTAGGGTCCCCATATATGTGGAGGCCTCTTCTTACTCTACTGTAAAACAAATAAAATGTTGTTGTTGTGTCCTGGATGCCTCTGGCCCACAGAAGCACCAAATGCTCAAGAAGCACATAACATTCACCCCCTACACATACATAAACATTGAACATTATGAAAGCATGTATTCAAGTTGTTATGGCAGGGGTGGGAATTGTATGGCCCTTGTTGGACTGCAAGTTCCAGCAACCCTAGTCTGTACCGCCAAAGTTGAGGAAAGCTGGGAGTAGCAGTTCAACAACATCTGGAGGTCCACACGATTTCTTTCCCTATAGGAGAAATGATAAGTGGCTCACAGAATGCTTATGCCAGTTGAATGGGGGGTGACCATTACTCTTTGTTTTCCTTGAGACCTTGTAGTCTTTGCTAAGAGGACAGGGATGCTCTGAAATATTTGGAGAATCTGAAAGGAGAGTCAACAAAATTTGCCTTTTCCTGTATGTCTCAGGATTCTCCATTAGATCTTTGTCCCATTTACATGGAATAAGCCCTTCTGCTCCTGGAAGCATAGGTATGATCAAAGAACATACTTTGATTCACTATTATCTGAAACTGTTATCTGAAACTAGGGGCAATTCAAACATTGCTACAAGGGAGAAACTAAATTGTTTAGACCCTGAGATTGCCTTTTCTTATGGTGTGCAAAGGTATATTTTCATTTCTAAAAGGTCTGCTAGAATAGTACTAAAAGTGTTGTTCTATGAATCATTGGTTGATGATCCCTGGGGGAAATTCCTTTCTAGGAAAGAAAGAGATGAAATGTATGTAGCCAGTGGGCACAAATATAGTGCTCATCCCTGACACATTGCCTGAGAAGCATTGTACTACAGATTGGTTTGGGACATTTTTGTCTCTGATTGTCCTTTCCAGAGGAAGAGTTCCAAGTAATGTTTCTCATTAAGCACACCAAAGCTATGCTTTGGCTTAGTCTTTTGTTTGCAAAGGGAGAGTGAAACAGCCAAAGGTGGGGAAAGTAGACTACATCAATACTGTTCATCAACATCTTCAAAAATGATATAATCATAGTTATCTTTCACATTACATTATGCATAGGTGACAGCAGTGCTTCTTAGCAGTGATTTAGGGGACCAGCAGTTGTTTTTCTCCAGTGTCCCAGGGACTGGCAGCATATTTCTTCTCATTGGATACAACTTTTTCATTCATTCCTGGGGCTTTGGATCATCATTTTGAGTAGCAAGGATCTGGACAGTTGTTCCTCTCTTCAATGGGAGGATGAGATATAGATAATACATGTTATTTTCTTGGTCAGTGAACACCAGATCTGAAAGTCTTTTAATTAAAAAGCTTTTATTTCTCACACATTTCTTCTGTGGCTGTTCTTCCGAGGGATCTGCCTTGTATTTCTAATGGGAAATGTTTTAGCAGGAATGTAGCCTTTTGTTACTATGAATAGTTCAGGGCAGATTAGCTGCGTGCCAATTTCCTGTTGCCTTTCAAAGCTGCAATCTGAGCCCTGTTTGCTCCTGGCTGTTGCACAATAGAAAACAATGGGTGGCTTCTTTTAGGTTTCACTTCAGAGCTCTTAGGAACAGGGGAAGTGGCTAAAGCCCTACTTTACAGGTAATTAACAATAGATAATGTTTGCTTCCCCATCCTTCCCCTTTTGTGGGTGTGTATATGCCTTCACATTGTCTGTCAGTTATGGTGACACCATGAATTTTATAGGGTTTTTAAAAGATAAATGTTGAGAGGTGGTTTTGTCAATCCTTTCTCTGAACTACAGCCTACAACACCTAGTATTTTTAGCAGTCTCCCATCCAAGTACTAACCAGATTGCTCCCAAGATCAAACAGAATTTGATGTGCCTTTAGGATATTTAGGCATGGGCTGATGAAAATTTGAAAGACTGTCCTATACGCTAGTTTAAAGGTTGCTGTAACTTGCAGCTGCCTTTACTATCTGCATGTGTACATTTTATGCTGGATATCTGAACAATGTAAACATAAGATTGACTTTTACACACAAGCTCAAAAGCAGAGAGAGAAGCTACATATGCAACATGAATGAAGAAGCCCTGGCTAAGAAAATAAGGTAATTTTCTATCTTTATGCCACTGAAACATTTTGTTCTACACCCAGATAACTGGAATCAGCAATAGATTGTTAGATGCATATACCCTCCTAATAGAAGTACTCATGTTCAAAATGTCCGCCAGTGTCAACCAGCTGGGCATGTCTTCTTTTAGGATGCTCCATTTTGCTTTTCCAGCAGCAATCAGCCTTCTGTGGATAGTCAGCATGCTAAGTTCTCATTAGGCTGTTGTCACACCCATGCTATGCTTTCATTTCAACCTGTCAGCCACAAAATCTATTTTCGAGTAATAAACTAATGAGAAATAAAATAAGGTATATGTATATGTGATTCATCCCTAACTCAGTCCACTGGTCCACACTGGCTCAGTAGATCACATCTGCATCTTCTCTGTAGGAACCTGATCTGTTTTCAAGAGGGGCACACATTGTGGAAAGACATCAGACTGCTGCCAAATAAGGCTATTAATTTCTAGGGTACAATCATGACCTTCTGTGCCTGCATAACAGCAATAAATCACAACTTTCAACAACGGAAGCAAACTTTTCTGAGCCTTCTGATTCTCTATCTCTCTGTGAATGTGTGTGTATGTGTTTTACAGGTGTTGTTATTTGGCCTGTGAATTTGATTTTCCTTCAGGTATTTTATGTTGGAATGCTGGTAAGTGAAATCAGACTTGCATGCATTTTACCACATCTAAAGTAATTGTTTCTCCTTCATATAACCTACCAAAATATATCCAAATTGATAGCATCCAAAGAAATCTATCTTTGCAAGTACCCATTTAGGAATCAAACTGCAAGGAACCCCCTCCCCCAAATCCAGTTCCAGAAATATTCAAACCACACTGGTTTCTGCTTGACAATGATAACAATATAAATAATTGTAAACAAAGAAAAGGAAAGCTGGCATATAAACTTTACTAAAAAAAAATGAGAGGGAGAGAAATTGTTCTAATCGTGTTTCCATTCGGGCTCAAAAATATTATTTTTACAGACAAGAATCTCAGATTTTCTGAGCTAGCATGGCTGGGTATGCAGAGTGTGGTAGACCAAAACTAGTATTCCTAAGTTCTGCATCTTTGCAAGAATGTTCCTTTCCATGAAAGGGACAATATAGAACTGGAAAATGCGAAAGATATATATATCACCTCATTCTCGGGTACTGGCTATTATCTTAGTCTAACCCAGGGGTAGGCAACCTTTCCCCTTTAAGGGCTGAGGGACTTCAGCTCCCAGAATCCCAGGAGCTATTGGCCAACATGGGACTATTGGCCAACATGGCTGAGGCTTCTGGGAGCTGAAGTCCCTCGGCCCTTAAAGGGGAAAGGTTGCCTACCCCTGGTCTAACCCATAGGATAACAGAGGCACTGTGTGCTGGATTCAGCCATAGTAGTAAGAGCAAACTAATGTTTTAGTAAGTGGCACACCCACCCATAGTTGGCTAGTCAAATCTCCAAAGGCTGTTGATGTTAGAGCTAAAATTAAAAATCTGTTTAAAAATTCCTGGCTTGTTCTTAGATCACTTGATTACAAATTTTAATACATTTACTCTTACTGTGTAGAAAATCATGGCCAAGTGTAGAAACTTTTTATTAGCATAAATCAAGATTCTGATAATGAGTCCTTCCTGAAATATATTTGTCAGCTGACACTACAGGAATAACACATTTCTTTCATAAAGGATTTCTTTCATACAGAATTAAGCATTGTGAGCTGGGTTCCTTCTCTTTTGATTTCTGTTGCCATCCGGTTTGGAAAAAGTGAAATAACTCAATTGCACATGCTTTGCATAGAGGAGGTTTTAGCTTCTATTTCTTCTATTTCTAGTTCCAGAAGGAGTACACAACAGCTGATGGGGTGGGGTGGGGTAGAAAAGATAACTGGGTTGCATCCATACTGCAGAAACATGTAGCCTGACACCACTTTAACTGTGATGGCTCAATGCTATGGAATTCCAGGAACTGTAGTTTTATGATACATTTAGCATTCTCTGTCAGAGAGCTCTGGAGACACAAGAAACTACATTTCCAGAATTCCATAGCACTGAGCCATCACAGTTAAAGTGGTGTCAGACTGGATTACTTCTCCAGTTTGGATGCAGCCCTAGAGAGTTACTTTCAGTTAGAATGCTCAGTACCAGGTTAAGAAGGACAAACAGTTGTTCTGAGGCAATATCTTATGCTATCTAATTTTGTCTATTTAGGTGAAGGATGAAATTCTTATAATTAAGAAGAAAACTCTATTTTCACATTCCAAGAGCATGAATAAAAATACATTAAAGGAGATGATACCATGTTAAATCACAAATACACAACAATAGAATAAATTTTAGTGTCGAGCTTTTGTTACCAAAATGTGGGTAGATCTTACCATCCTTTGGAAAGCTGCTCTGCCTTAATCTTTCAAGAATCTTTGGGGAAAGAAATTAAATAAATTCATACAAGTTACCTGTGTGTAAGTATGTATGTACTTGATTTATATCCTATTTTTCTCCCAGTGTGGGACCCAAAATGATTTAAAATGCTATCAAGGTGTGAGAAAAGTTATTCCATTGCTCCATACACATAAGCTTAATAGACAAATAGAGCAGTTTTGCTCATGGTGCCCTTTATATATATATTCAACTTCACAAACAACCCTGCTCAGCCAAATTGAATTTTAGTCCAACGTATCTTGTTGAGGAAGGCTAAGGAAAATTATAGAGATAATGAGATGATATCATAGGGAGAGACTGCATTTTGAGTATCGGTATGTACATTTCTAAGCTGTATCCCATTCACACTTGTTTTGAAATAGCTGTACTTAAATAGACGCAGGAAGCAGAAAGTTAAAAAAAGGAAAAGGATACTGTACAAATAATATCTGGAAGGAAGAGGCAGAATAAATAGAACATAAGCACCTTGTGTTTATGCATAATCACTGAAGTAGATAAAACAGATGAAATAAAATTGTTGAAAGAGGCATGATCCAATTGAAATTAAGCACATTTAAATTTCACTTGTTCAATGGGGAAGTATGTGAAGGCTTGTTGAAATCAATGGAACTTAACATTGATTTGATCATGCCCATGGTGAAGCTGATAAGTAATTCTTTGTTCCAAACAATTATGGCAACAACAGAATTGTATGGAGGCCTTGCACGGATCAACTGTGAAATCTGAAATATAAAATATTATTCCCATTTGTCTATAAAACTTCTGGTTATTCTTTTTGAAATCTGAACATAATGTCCTTACATAAAACTTGAAACACAGGGATATTTGACAAGCATGTTTTAATTTTGGGCAGCCTTTACAATATTCTTTTTACAATGATTGCTAAGAGAGATGGGTATTATGCAAAAAAACACCTCCAAAAACCTAAAAGAGAGAAAGAAAGAAAGAGAGTAATGATCTCATTTGATATTTCTATTTTAAACAAGGTGCTTTTTGATGTTTTACTAGACATGACATCACATCTTCCTGTTTCATAATGTAGCTGTACTGCATGGAGCCAAATTGTCCTTCTCCTATGGCTAACAGGGGCTTCTATCCAGTCATGAGAAAACAGTTGTCATTTACAAGGACAGAGGGATGAAAAGAAAGAGTGAAAAGATAGAAGACAGTCTGGTTGCAATTTTAAAAGGGGGAGCAGCATTTATAATGTTAAACTGCGCCTAGTAAAAACCTAGTCAAAATAAGATGACGATTAAATTGTTTTTGGCTTGGCCGAGGGAAAAGAAAATTGGAAAGGATGGTGTCAGAGTTTTAGGCCCCAAAGTTCTTCTTCCATGGAAACTGCTCTTTCAAGATGACGTCGTCTGGTGAGATGAGTCTCGCCTGCTTTGTTTCTTCTAGCAATGCAATGGCCACTTAGGTTTTGAACCATGAGACTTCCCTTTGATATTGTTTGTTATAGGTATATGTATCATGTTGAAAAGGGTGTGTGTGTGTTGATTTACAAGTGCATGAGATGCATGAGAAAGTGACATGTGTGTAAATATGCCACTGATAGAACTGTTTGGCACCTCGCATCACCCCAAAACCCACAATTTTTGGTGGAATCAAGTGATGGCTGGTCAAGTATGAATGGGCCCCTTAGTGAAGTGTTGCTGCATAGTGGTAGGAATCATGTTGCCCTACAGACATTACTGAACTCCAGTTCTCACATTGACTATGCTGGCTTGGGCTGTTAGAACTTCTAGTCCAGTAACATCTAGGGGGAGCTCATGAATCTCACCACCTGATGTAGTATATTAATGGTCAGATTAATCTTTCTAGAATTTGTTGTGTTTCTTATTAGGCTTAGACTTAAATTCCATTCGTAGTTATCCCTCTTTCCATGAACATGGTGTGGGTAGACAATTTCCTTCTGTACTTTACATGATTAGCTTATGCTGCTTAATACAATGTCCTCCTGGGACTCCAGCCTGGCCTTCTGGACTACCTTCTTCATAATCTTATCTGCTGTTTTTCTCAGGTTTTGAGTGTGTATATGTATTTTGTTCCCTATTCTAGAAGTTTGAATGTCTTTCCAGAAGTGTAGCAGCTGCCAATGAATGCGTTAGGCTAAAATATTCAAGCATTTTTGGTCCTACTGTTTATGATGATGATGATGATGATGATGATGACAACGATGATGCAATAGCCTCACCCACCACTGGAATGGAATTTGGCTTTTGTACTGATTAGTGTACTTTTACTGCTTGCCTTAATTAACTTAAAAACAAGCAATTTTTGTCCATGGCTTTATTCTACCTTTTTTTCTTTTCATTTTACTCAGATATAAATTTTATAATGTGTGCTGATGACTGTAGAGTGGTCTCCATCTATCTTCTACAGACATCAAAATGGCATGACATTTTAGAACATATGGGTATGATAGATGGATGTTATCTACCTGTTGCTGCTTCAGTAGGTTGTTAAATGGTGCTTAGGAAACAGCCAAGAAAAGTGGCAGTTTTGTTTAGCTGTTCAGTTGTTTCTTACCTTCCTATTTATTTGTGTATTTTTGTTCTGTACCTTTCTCCAAGGGGCCCTTTCAAAGGGCTATGTTATAGCACTATGATTCTGCTTTAATTGTCATGGCAGCATTCTATGAAATTCTGGGATTTGTGATTTGGTGAGGCACTAGAGCTCTCTGGCTAAGAATTATAAATTTCCCTTCTTGAATTGCAAATCCCAGGATTTTCATGATGGAACCATGACAGTTAAAGTGGAATTGTAGTGCAATAACTATGTAGTGTGAAAGGGGTCCAGGTTTCATCCCAGAGAAGCTATTGAAAAATGTCAAAAGGGAGGCCTGGAAAAGAGAACTTGACATACTGAATTGACAAGTGGAATGCATTTTGAGGAAAGCCCTAGGAAGCTTGGTTTGTTTTCTGTTTGTTCATGCACTCTAAAAAATTATGTTAGTTTTTTGCCTAGTTTGGCATTTTAAGAATAAAATTCAGTCTTTCCTCTGGGTGCTCAAATGATATGTAGCAATTAATGAATGAGTCCTGGGTGAATTTCTTCTAAACTCTCCAGCAAAAAATGAAATATTACACTTTGTGCAACTTTGCAAATGAACAGATTTAGCATTAGACAAAGTGAGGCAACTGCTTCAGGCATCAGGTGATGGAAGGTGGAAGCCCACCTGCCATTCTTCTTGACGTCATTCCCCTCTCTTGGAGCTGGAGGAAAGAGTTGTGTGTGCATGCTACACAACCTGACCTGCATTCCCTAATTTTGCCTGGTGCCCTTAGGGGCTGTAGAAGACTCTACCCATTATCAGTGGTGAAGTAAGTTTCTTTTGGCTTCTGTATGTATAATGAACTGGACAGTTGTCCTTTGTTTCAGGTGGCAAAATGTCTTAGGTCAGCCCTATAAATTAAGGTGGGACCTGTCCGTTTTATTTCTTGTAATTATGACTGATGTTATGGCCAGAGTTGCTGCTAAGTACTTGCCAAATACCAATATATGTGTTTTCCAGAACAAAGCTTCCTCCCAAAGATAAATTCAGGAAGGAAGAAAAGCAGCAGACTTCATACTGGCAGTAGATTTCACAAAAAAGCTATGATGATCAAAATGGGGCATGGCAGAGGAAGTGAGTTTAGAGAAGAGATTTGAAGCAGGAGAAGAAGGTGACATGAGAAAAGCTTAGAAGTTTCCCTAAGTTTAGGCAACACTGACATGCCTGTACAAAAGTCACTGAAAGCAAGTAGGGGAGAAAGAAAACTAAGGGGATAAATATCAGGTGAGCCTGGTTTCATTTTACAACTCAGCTAAAGCCTCTGAAAAACATAATATGCTATGTCTGTACTATATATGATTATTACCTAGTTTTATATCTAATGGTTCCTAAAATGCAAAATCCTGCATTTTAAAAAATTCTGCTGTGTTTCACATGGTGAAAGTTATTTTTTAATTCCCCAGTGGCATATATTCACGTGGTTAATATTCTGCGCCGATCAGCTTTCCATAACCTATACAAAATTGTGTAGGCACTACAAAATGTATCTCTAATAGGCCTTGTAAGTCTCTGTTGTTGAACTGTGCAGAGAATATGTCCTGTTCCCTTTCACCTGTGGCTGGATTGCTTGGAGAAAATTTGTTTATACCCCAACCCATCTCTAGACTTGCTGGGACATTTATTTAAATGATTGCTATTGTGAAACCAAGACAGCCAACGTGGTGTAGTGGTTTGAATGTTGGACTCTAGAGACCAAGGTTTGAATCTCCACTTTCCCAGTAAAGTCATAGGGTGACCTTGGGCATATTATACTCTCTCAGCCTCAGAGAAAGGAAAGACAAATTCCTTGACAACAACTCTTGCCAAACTGTGTGATAGGTTTTCCTTGTGGCCATCATAAGTAAGGAATGACTTGAAGGTACACAACAACTAATCATGAAACTTAATTAAGTCTTTCTCTTTGTTGTTGTTGTCAAGATGACTTCCATTAATTGTGGCCATATGAATGATAGACCTACAAGTCATCATAGGGTCAGAGAGCCATGGCTTCCCTGACTGATAGGGTTATTGCACAGCATTTCCAGGCTGATCTGGGCATGGTTTGGGATCGGCACAGAATGGGGCAAGAACACATGTTACCGCATAGGAGGATGCTGCCGATGCCGCTGGGAGTCCTCAAGCTGTCCTCCATCTGTGCTATGGAAGCCGATTTTGAAGAATGATTTTGAACCGTTCTTCAAAATCTGCTCACAGGAAAAGCTGGGGAATGGTTTGGGGATTTCCAGCGGCATCAGTGGTGTTCTCCTGTGCAGTAACGTGTTCTCGACCCATTCTGTTCCTGTTCCTGCAACTGCCATGCAATAAATTTGTGAGTCTATCCATATGGAATGTGGTCTTCCTTTTTTCCTACTGTCTTATTGTCCTTTCTACTCATGATGTGCCAAAAGTATGACAGTCTCAGTTTAGTCATTTTGAATTTGGGGAGAGTTCAGGCTTGATTTGCTCCAGAACCCATTTATTTGTCTTTTTAGCAGTCCATGGAATCCATAGAACTCTTTTCCAGCACCACATTTCATATAAGTTGATTTTCTTCCTATCTGCTTTCTTCACTGTCCAACTTTCACAGCCATACATACACGTAAGAAATACAATGAGATGAACAATCCCAAATTTAGTATTCAATTATATATCTTTATACTTCAGGATCTTGTCTAGTTCCTTCATAGCTGCCCTTCCAAGTCGTGATAGTCATCTGATTTATTGACTGCAGTTTCCCTTCTGATTAAGGACTGAGCCAAGGTATGAAAATCTTGAGCTATTTCATAATCTTCTTTGTCTATTTTAAAGATTCATTTCACCTCTGAACACATGAATAGCCTAACATTATTTCAGCTTGAATTCAGTTGTGTCATTAGGTACAACACTATTTGTAGTTGTCCTTTGTTGCACCCCAGAAGGTTGTTGAGTGTCATCTTCCCATCTTCTGGAACCATCTTTTGTTTCACTTTGGATTGTCTCATGATAGTATTTTTGGGGTAAAAGATATTCAAAAGGGGTTTGCCTTTTCTGGTAGTTATGTGCAGTACTAACAAGTGTTACCTGTGGTGTCACTGCCATTGTCTCTGAGAGCTACTCTGTCAAAGTCTCTCTCTCTCTCACACACACACACACACCACTACTGCCCCATAGCTGTCTGTCCCATAGCTGTCTGTCCCATTTGGTCTTGCTTTTCAGCAAAAGCCTGTTTGATATGGGAGACCCAACCAGAAGCAGTGCTGCCATCAGCAGAGCCTCTTGCCTCACAAGAGCATGCAGTCCCACTACCATGGAAAGGTAGTACCACTGGTAGGTTCTCTGTCACCAGAAAATAATAATTGTAACTGATAATGTAAAGGAACAGTTAAATAACTTTCTCTCTCTTCTCCAAAGAATGCATAGGAGTAGATATGAAGAAAAAGTTAACACAGTGTGGAAGTTTTGAGGTTTGAAAAATATTCACAATATTTTGTGACTATTGGGCTTGAGAAATTTGGATCCCCATGAGTGAATGTTTTGTCTGAGTGAATAACCTAGTTCTTTCAAACAGTATTCCAAGGAAACGTGAAGATTTACCCCTTTACTGAGATTTGTCCATTGCCATTTCTACTGAAAAGTTTGTAATTCTCCTCCTTTGTAGGCAATGGCAATCAGTTTGATTGTAATCTTCCTCTTTTGTTTTTGCTTTTCTTCAAATGAGAACTTCTATTTTTTGAGAAAGTATCACATCTGAAAAGACCTGTGCTAAAGATGAAATATACAGGCTGTTGCATCCCATGCCCTTATCCAGTATTTCGTGCTGTTAGGAATTTTAATTCAATTGGAGAAATGTTTTCGGATCTGTCCTTTTTGATAAGATTTCTGTATGCCCAATCCCACTGAATAAAAAATGAGAAACTTGTCTTGCAGTCAGCATGCGACAAGACATGCCTCTCAGTGTTGGGAAAGTTGCCTTTTTCAATTTCTTAGTGCCTGGGAAAGCTGCTTTTAAATTCCAACAAAAGTTTGAATCATTGCATGGAGTCACTGGCCCCTCTGAGAGGGCTTTCTCCCTCTTCTTAAGAACAGACCACGCACAGAGCCAGATGGTTCCCGTCTGCTGGCTTTATTCAATGCACTTCCTCCCACAGACGGGAGCCCTTTTGCCCTTCTTCCACCCCTCCTCTTTCAAGCATCCACCATGGAGCCTTTCTGTTCTGTGGCTGGAAATAATCTTTTATTGCCCAGTTGTTCGGAAGTGACCTTTTGCCCTTGATTAGATAGCACCAGGCTCTATCACTGGATTGCTTTTGAGCTGGCAGTTGCTTTTTGTCTTTGCTGATCCGGTGTCAGGAAGAACAATGTAAAGGTTTGCAGAAATTTTAGTTCCACTAAGGCACCATGTGGGATGGTAAGAGGCGGGGAAAGATGCTAGCACATTGTAGAGTAGCCTTTGCAGATCCTGATAAATGGTGTCGGTGTAAAGTTGCTGTTTTTCTTAGAAAAAGTACATTGCAATGTAAAAGCACCCAGTTAGAGACAACCTCCTGGTAGTTCCATTTTCTATATAGCCTTTCAGAGGCTCCAGAGACTCTAGTGACTGTGACCAAAAAATCACGAAAAAAGGGAACACTTGTTACATAGAGTACACGTGCTTAGAATATGGACTTGGATTCAGGATGCTTATCTTGTAGATCTTGGAAGGAAGTGCCGCTGATTTGGGTGGATTCCCAGTTCCTGTAGATTTTTAAAAAGTGAAGCACACTCCTACAAAATTGATGTCCTTAAGCTGAATGTTCTTTTTCCCACTCTTGGGCTTTCTGGAAGAGGCAAATTCATAACAAAAAGAGCAAGATGACATATATATGAGTAGCATAAAGAAGAATAGTATTTATTAAATATTTTCCATCCAGAAGGGCTTCCAAAGTGATGTACAATGCAATATAAACACATAGTTTTAAAAAGCCATACAAAATAATAAGTTTTGACTGTGTATCAGAAGTTCAGTTAAGGATGGAGCTAGCCTGACTTTGTGGTTCTTCATCCTGGGTGTATGTGTACCTACCTTTACATGTAAAAGATACTTATTGTCAAGACCAGGATTTGGAAAGAAAACATGGAAAACTTATTTTTAATCTCATAACGGCTGCTAGAATAACATATGCAGTGAAGTGGAAGTCAAAGGAGATACCATCTATTCAAGATTGGATGATGAAAATCCTAGATATAATGGAAATGGACAAATTAACAGGTTTAATTAAAGGTGATAGTGAGGAGGTGTTTAAGAGAGATTGGGATTGGTTGAATATTGGAAACAATCAGGAGATCTAGTAAACACAATAGGTTTAGAGTAAAATATATGTAATATAAGTTTAATATAAGTTAAAATGAGCGCTGTGTTAGTGTGTTAAAAATGGATAGATTATGATAAGCCATGAAATGATTGATTGTAATAATGGTTTAACAAGTATATAATGCATGGCCTGGGAGGTTAGAGATAGGTTTAATAGAAGTTGTAGTAAATCAGGCTAAATTGCAAGGTATGTCAAGTTTAGGAGGTGCTTTTAAATGTAAATGTATGTTTATGGTTTGTCGTTATATATTGTTTGTAATATTCTTGTAATGTCATATTGTATTATTTGTTTGTTTGTTTGTTTTATTTGCATTATTTTTTGTCAGAGTCTGTATGCTCTTTTGTTTGTTTTTGTTTTAATCAATAAAATTTATTTAAAAATTAAAAATTAAAAGATACTTATTGTCATTCACTGATTTGCTAGGTTACTTCCTGATGTAACAGATATGACACATGTT
This sequence comes from Phrynosoma platyrhinos, assembly GCA_020142125.1. Classification (NCBI taxonomy): domain Eukaryota; kingdom Metazoa; phylum Chordata; class Lepidosauria; order Squamata; family Phrynosomatidae; genus Phrynosoma; species Phrynosoma platyrhinos. The sequence continues at coordinate 36,220,433 of CM034708.1, forward strand.
AGTCCAGAATTTATTATTAAAATCTTTAAAACTTTAAAACTTACATCTATGTACCTTTCCCTGGTAGATGAAGTAGTTACCCAGAATTTTAAAGATATTTCCAAATGATGATCGCTCAAGAAAAGGCCCTGAGCAAAAGGAATTAGTATAGATAGACCTCTGTTTTCAGAGTCCACCTACTTCATACATGCATTCTGTTACACATTTGTAACATATCTATTTGTCTTTGCAGGGCTTCCAATGGTACAGACAGGTGCCTATAAATGTAGACACATGAAAAGTGTTCAAGGCCCATCCTGTCATATGTACATTTGCGAGAGATACTGGGGTGCTGAGAACCAGTGTGATGCAGTGTTTGACTACTGGACAAGGATAGTGGGAGATGAGGTTGTCAATCCCCATTCAGCCATGGAAACTGACTGGATGATCTTAGACAAGTCACACTTTCTCGCCCTCAAAGGAAGGCAAAGGCAGACTGTCTCTGAATAAATTCTGCCAGAAAAATTCCATGATAGCTTTGTGTTAGGGTCACCATAAGTCAGAAATTACTTGAAGGCACACAACAACAAACTGATGGAGTGTGTGAAGAGGGCTGTAATCCATGCTACATTTCTTTTCAACCTAAGAGTTCACTGTGCAAATGAAATTCTGGAATAACTGGAAGCATTGTTCCAGAATAGAGCAATTAAGACATTGGAAAGTATATTCAGCAAGCATAGAGCCATATTTGTGGAGGAGGCACTACCACAAACATGGCTCTATGCTTGCCGAATATATCTTCCAATGTCTTAATTTGCCACTTTTATGTGATTAATTAATTGATTGATTAATTTCTTTTTTCTAATCCAATACTATTGAAGTACACATATAAACCAACAACAACACTCAAGTCCAAGTCGATAGAGGTCTGCAGGTAGTAGATTTTACCTGCAGAGTTTGGCCTAGGATTCTGGTTGCTTCCTGCCTTTAGAGTGTCATGTAATTCTAGGCTTAATGTTTATAAATTTAATATAGTCATTCTATAAACCAGATTTTAGCCATAACATCCATTGGAACAAATGACTACAGCAAAAAGCCATCTCTCCACCTTTAATAGGTTGTGTACAAACTGTGAGCAGATGGCCTGTGGATTAAATAACATTAACTGATTATAAAGAGGCAATGTGATTTTTTTTTTAAAAAAAACCTCCAAACAAATGGCAGGATAAGCCTTTCTTTTAAAACCTTCTTAGTCCTTTGGTAAGTTTAGGAAATGCCATTAAAGAGTAGTTGGTGGGGACATTTATCTATCATGTGATGAATCAAAATTTCTGTAAAACAAACAAATTTAATTCTGTGATTATATTTTGCCAAAAAGCAGCCCTTTAGAAAGCAAGCAACAGAGGTATGGGATCTTAAGCACTAAAGGCAGTGCTTGTTTCTTATTCCTGCCTTATTTTGGAGGATGGAAAGTGTCACAAATATGGTAGTAAAATATATTGTAAAATATTGTCTGAATATGGTAGTAAAATAATCTGTTATGTAAATATGTAGGTAAGAAGTGCAGGTATAAGCACCTGGTCTTTGCATTTTTTTAGTGTACTGTCTCTCTCTCTCTCCCCCCCCTTTTTAAATATTGGTAGGCTTAGTAGAACCTTTGTTACAATTCCTTCCCTGTATTAGCAATGAAGACAATCAAGAGGAAACTGATTTAGCAAAAAGTGGGATGGCTTAGCAATATGCTGATGTTAGCCATATATCAGTGCTGTTAGACATGGTTTATTAGTCTTATTAAGACCAATCAGGGTGGAAAAAGCTTTTTGTCCTGGTACATAATTTACTATTTAGACTTAAGAATCATTACCATTTAAATGTTTTGTGAACTTAAATAGTACTCATTTCTTTCGATCACTGCCTTTTTTAAAATAGGAAACAGTCTTGCACAAAAGAAATTCCCAGTGCTGATTTTTAAGTCATTTCAGGAAGGTCTTCTTCTCTCTTAAAAGAGAGAGCTCATTGATTTTTCCTGACTTGGCCAGAGTGTATGAGCCAATGTTATTTGCATGTGTGTATGTGCCTTCACACATACACAAGAGCCAGTGTGACATAGTGGTTTGAGTGTTGGACTGACACTCCGGAGATCAGGGTTCAAATCCTAGTTCCTCCATGGAAAACCCATCTCCATTCCAGATGGATAGACTCAATCAAGGAAGCCATGGCTCTGAGTCTGCAAGACCTGAGTAGAGCTGTTACTATTAGGGTGATTTTGTCTTTCATTCATAGTGTTGCCATACATTCAAGTCTACTGACAGCAGTTAACAACAACAAAAATTCCTCTTCAAGGTAAGCAAGCTTCCTCTGGCTGTCAGTATGTGTTATCCACAATTATGTGGGAACTGGCATAACCCTCAGTGTCTGCTACTATGTAATTAACCTATCTTTCCTTTCTTCACTTACTAAGCAAAACTCAAAAACAGTCTGGAAAATATGTGCATGCCTGTGGTAAGGGATGACAAACCAACCCATGAAGAATTAAACAGGAACTCAATCTATCCCAATAATCCAATTAAGTAACATTTATCATAGTAAAGTCATGCAAGGAAAGCAGACAGAATGCATGATAAAAACAGGAAAAGAAACTTTAAAGCAGACCTGTTGGATTTCCTAAATTCAACACTGTTGTAAGTTGAGAGACCAATGAAATGTATGTCAGGGTGCTTTCTTGACATTTTATATAACAACTTGTGTTTGTCAAGCTGGATAGAAAGGTAAAAGCCAAAAACAAAGATTTTGTCAATTTTTGTGCTGTATGGTTCAGGTGACCTTGATTGCCAACACCAGTCTCCAGGCCAATGATTTACTTAGACAAGAGATGCTCATACAAAAGGATGATTCCCTGCGTTTATCACAGGTGAGGTAAGGGCAGGTTTGGGGAAAGATTGTTTTGTGTATCTGAAAGGACAACTAAATGGAACATGACAGGAAGGGTTCCACCCAGTGGAGGTTGCTACTTCAGCCACTGTAGGGGAAGCTAGGTTTTGCAGTCTGCTCGCATAGAATGAGGGGATAGGTGGGCAGGCATGGTGTCTCATTAAAATGTGGAAGTCTTCATACCTCTTTTCATAGTTGGTTTTGAAGAGAGTTTCAGAGTTGATGGCAAAATACAACAAAGTACAAAATACACAAAGCAGTGATACCTTTATTGGGACAACTAAAAAAACAACATAGTATACATCAGGGGTAGGCAACCTTTCCCCTTTAAGGGCCGAGGGACTTCAACTCCCAGAAGCCTCAGCCATGTTGGCCAATAGTCCCATGTTGGCCAATTATCTCCTGGGATTCTGGGAGCTGAAGTCCCTCGGCCTTTAAAGGGGAAAGGTTGCCTACCCCTGGTATACATCATGCAAGCTTTCAAAGCTCCACTGTCTTCCTCATTAGGCAAAGGTGTTAAAATGAAAGAAAAAAAGAATGAAATGTTAGAGTCACAGGCCTACATTTTATCTTCAGGTGTTACTTTTGTTGTCAATTAAGATGGTCTGGAGTCATATCAATGAAGGCAGAGGCCACTCTCCTCTTTAGCCACATGGGGATTTTGTTGGCAGTTGGTTTCAGTGTCAATTGTGTTCTGTCAACACAATTGGTGGCAGCCAATCTGATGAAAAAGTCACTCTTCACCATGGCAAACATCTTCCTCTTCATTCTCCTGAGGAGAACCTGAAGTTATCAACTGGTTATATGGGCAGTGGTTCACAGCTGGGGAAGGGCAATGGCTCCGGATATTGTTGGACTTCAACTCCCAGAATATGACTTCAATTCCTTGAATATCAGTCAATATGGCTGATGATGAGGGGTTATGAGAGTTAAAGTCCAACAACATTCCAAGTCAAGAACCACTGAAGCATTCCAAGTCAAGAACCACTGATGTAGTAATGTACCACACAGTTGTGGTATTCATCATGCATAATGCTGCACAGACTTAAAATGAGTCCATTACAAAAATAATAATGCATTGAAAAGAACAGCTGTCAGAGACACTGTGCTGGTAGGACCAAACCTCTCTTGGTTTGGCACCACCACTGGGTTAGCTTTCCTTTCAGGATGGTATCACTGCTCTTCTCAGTGCCATTTCCTTTTGCCATCTGCACTTTGAAAGCAGAACTTTTAATATATATGAACATAACAAGATTTTAACCTCCCAAAACTATTTCTCAAGATGGAGAATGTAGTAATACTTCTGAGCATGTATTGAGGCCTTTTCAATACCACTGAGTAAGTGCTGCCACCTCTGAAATCAGAAGGATGTACTTTGCAATCAAAAACCATAATCTCCACAAGGGCTCAAATTATGGCTTTAATAGATTTTCTTCCTCCACCAGCCCCATTTCTGCCTTTATACAGAAAATAACAGAAATATAAAGAGCTATCACAGGCCCCTGCTTATTTGCAAATCTCTGCAAAGCCCTTATACCCAGGACTCTCTTTTACCCAGGATCTGGCAGTCTGACATTTTCTGTGAAGTCAACACCTTCACCAGATTAACATACATTAGCCATCATGTTTCAGTATTTCCCCTTTTCTGTATGCACAGCTATTAATGTGTGTGGAAAAAAAAAGTCATGCATATCAAAAGGTTTATTTGCATGACAATTTTCAGTGGAAATGTCCTGTGACCTTTTTCTTGTCTGGGGTGGCTAATCCTATTTGAAATTCCTGCCATGCTCCTACAGAAGGTCAGTGCACTTGTGAATCATACTGCACCTGCTGTTGCAGTGCCTCAGCCTTCCCCTTCAAATCTGAAGATAAACACACACAGAGGCATTTGAGTACTTGTGTGGAAAGAAGGGCAGCATTTAATCTGAAATAGTAGTCTATTTCAGAGGAAGGAACTGGCAAAACCACTTTTGAGTAATTCTTACTTAAGAAAATTCTATGAAATTCATGGGGGTCACCATTAGTCAACAGGTGACTTGAAGGCACACACATGTGAGCGCACACACATACACACACACACACACACACACACACACAGAGTAGATCTATGTGAAAAGAGAAATGAAATGTACAACTTCCATGTTTTTGATTGTAAATGTGTGTTTCACTCTGATTGGAATTAACAGGAGCTGCACATGAACATTATACAAGTTGAGTTTCCCTTATCAAAATGCTTAGGACCAGAAGTGTTTTGGATTTTCAATTTTTTTCAGATTTTGGAATATTTTCGCATATATAATGAGATATCTTGGAGATTCAATCCAAGTCTAAACATGAAATTCATTTATATTTCATGTACATCTTATACACATAGCATGAAGGCAGTTTTATGCGCAATATTCTAAATAATTTTGTGCATGAAACAAAACTTGTGTACACTGAACCATCAGAAAGCAAAGGGGGCACACCATTGAACGATTTTGGAATATTTTGTATTTCAGAATTCTGGATAAGGGAGACTCTGAGTGTGGTCTATATTTCACTGCAATTTTGTGCTCTATAAGAAAATAGCTTTTCCCATGAGGAATTAGGATATCCCGTATGGCCATTTCCTCCCTCTTTGATGACGTTATGCTTGCAGAAGTTCTCAGGTTTAAGTCACAGCATTTACTGTTATTGTTAATCCTTGATCAGGCATGGAAAACCCACTACAAGACCTTGGGTAAGTCACTCTCAGCCTTAGAAGAAGGCAACGGCAACCATTCCCCGCCCTGAATAATCTTGCCAAGAAACCCTAGGATATGGTCGCCATAGGTCAGAGTCAACTTAAAATCATATAAAACAACATCAACTCTTATGGTTTGGTAAGATCCCAAAAGCTTGGAACAAGAATGAGAAGCATAGTGCCTTTTGAAAAATGAAAATATGACTTTTTAAACCCTGAACTGAACTTTCCATCACTTTTGGTTTTGCTGAGGAATGGTGGCTGTGATAGTAGCTGGTGGTGGGAAGTTGTCCACTTCTTGTTTTAGAAGTTTGTTACCTGTCAATGTCAATAGTGTACTAAATCTGCTTTCCATATCAAATAGGTTCCTGTGTTCAGAAATTAGGATCCAAAGTGGGTTCCTCATCAAGCTTTAGGGATGATAGTAGGATTTTGTTCAGTTCTGAGAGTTTAAAGAAAACAAAATGGCTACTTGAAAAGAATCAGCCTAAGAAACAAATAAACAAGTCCATCCCTCTTTCTTCCATCTTAACCTCTACCTAACCTAGTAAGACAGGACAGTGTAGAAAGTGCCAAGATGTAACACTGCCATGCAGTTCTATGGAGGGTCTCCATCAGTTCCTCTGACCTCCTACTTTGGAGTTCAGAGGTGTATAGCAATGGCCATATTAGACACTTTTATTTTCAGCCACTATGCTAGTGAAAAATGAAAAATGAAACTCATAAATATATGACTACCCCATTATAGGTTCACCTTAGGGTCACCATAAGTCAGAAATGACTCGAAGGCACACAACAGACATAGTGAAAACAAAACACCATGGCGCTAGTTATTGTTAATGATTTCTAGAATATGTACATTAACTAGATGATGTACATAAATCAAAGTAAGACAAGGCCCTGCCCTTTTAGTTTTGCAGCCTAAAAGAGGAGGCATGGGCAGGGAAGAGAAGGAAGGAAGGTAAAGAGATTCTGTTTGATGGAATCAGAATGAAGTATTTGGTTGCTAGTTAAAGGGCATTTATATCTAGCTTGTACCCTGCCTGGTTTTTCCTTATTGCTCATCGTGGAGAGATGGAAGCAGTGTAATTACTCCTCAGTAATCTTGCTACTCCAGCCCCAGGATATCTGAAAGCTACACTAGAAAAGTGAGAGCCAGTGTTGTGTGGTGATTAAAATGTTGGTCTTTGAGAAACATAGATCTGAGTCCCCACTAAGCCATGAAATCTATTGGGTGACCTTCTAGCAAGCCTAAGACTAAACCTAAGGTTAAGGCTAAGG
>CM034708.1:36227448-36251497 GCA_020142125.1 Phrynosoma platyrhinos
GTGTGGATTAACCAGCAGATTTGCCCCAGTGTGATAATGTCCTAAGACCAAGATTAAACCTAAGTTAGCTCACAGGATTGTTGTGAGGATAAAGTCTAGAGAAAAAGAGCCCTGGAATCACTGGAGGAAAAGTTTGAGGAAGAGCTTGTTGGCTTGTCCTTTGTTATGGTGGCCTTATTGGAAGTAATTGGATGCAAATAAATGAACACAAATTTGCTGAGTACTGTGGTCACTAGATCAAAAACATGCACTCATGCAAAATATTTGGTGATTTGATATAGCTACTGGCTTTCTTTAAAAATAGGAGTTTTTAATTTCACTCCATTTTATTTTATATCAGTCTCAACCATATTCCCCCCCAGATAACCTTATAAACATCACATAAAATCACACCAGGTTCCTCAGTTGCATTGTCCTTAATTATTTCTAGACAAATTGAAAACAAATGGCCTTCAATAATAATAATAAAACCAGAACAAAATAAACACCGGTGAAGTAGGACCAGCTGCTAGAATGTGTCTTGGCTTCAGAATTTATCTGCACTGCCAAGTGATGGTAAAAGTGACAACTTCTTTTTATCTTAAACATTTGAGGGACTGGGGTGGCAATTCAAGGGGAAGTGAAAGGGGAAAGTGTCATTCGTGTTTGCAGCAATATGGTAATAGTGATGTGTTAAGGAATAAAAACCCAGCTCATAAAACATCCTAAAGTAAAGCTGTTTCCCTTCATGGATTGCTCCAACTATTGTTTCCTGCTTTTGCTTATACTGAAGAAATTTACAGCCTGCCCTATCCAAACAGCTTGGATAAAATGAAAATTATCCTACAGTAATATCTGTGGGAGACTTTCACTTCTAGAAAAAGGTGACAATCTAAAAGATATTTGAAAGAAGCAGGAGATGAAATGCAAGGATGACCCATTCTTCTTGGTTTTATTAGGAATCGATGATGAGGAAAAGTGTAGCTCTCCAGATGTTTTAGACTGCAACTCCCAGTGTTCCTTGTATTTGGATATGTTGGTTAGGGCTAAGGGGTACTGCAGTTCAACCACACTCTGTCCATACCTGTTTCAAAAGGTGTTCACTGTGCCTCCTTCTGCACAATACAGTGGACCCTTGGTATCCCTTGAAGCTTGGTTCCAGGATCCCCTGTGGGTATCAAAATCTGTGGATGCTCATGTCCCATTAAATACAATGGCATAGTAAAATGTTGTCCTTTATATAAAATGGTAAAAGCAAGGTTTTACTTTTTGGAATGTGTGTGTGTGTGTGTGTGTATGTGTATTCATACCACTGATAGTTGAATCACAGATAAAGAATTTGTGGATACGAAGGGCTGATTGTACTAACAAGTGAAATACTAAGAAGTGCACAGGATAGTTTTGTCATCCATGGATTTTCAAGTAGCCCTTTAAAGCTGCCTGTCTGTGGCAGCAAATTTCAATATTGCTATATGCTGTGTAAAGTACTTTTGTTCTGAATCTCCCTTCATTCACCTTCACTGGATGTGATTCTAGTATTATGAGAAAGAAACACACGTGTTTAAGTCCCTAGAAACACTGGATTATTCTGACTGTGCAGTGTGTACAGTGAGACAGCCAGAGTCTGACTGAGCAAGGTGGTAATTGTGGGAAGGTTCAGTTCATAACCATTGTGCTAAAACATAACTACTGTCTGCATTGTCTTCTCTCCATAAATGTGATAGTCAACATTTTTCTCTCCCTGTTTATAGAGCTGTTAACAAAGCAAATAGAGAAATATATTATGTATTACTTCATTTGAGATTCAGTTTTATTGTTTTAAGACTGTGTTGCTAGAAACAAGAATGAGCACGAGCAGAAGAGCAGTTTTGTAAGCTGTGTTCAAACACAGTTTTTATTTCACATAGAAAAACCTGAATAATTGTTAATGGTAGATAAGAGATGGTCACATCTGACTGTTTCGTGTTCCAGGGATGTATGTAATGACTTGAGAATGCGTCTCTGATCCATGGAGTCTTCTTAAGTCATCAAGGCATGTGTTTCATCACATCCAGGGTAAAATAAATAAATAGCTATATGTGTGTCTGTCTGTCTGTGCATATAGCTTAAGACAGATTTTAAAAGATGTCAGACAAAACAAAGAAACACTCATAGCTATTCTTAAGCTAGCCAATGGTCATATTGGGTGGGGATGATGAGAGTTGTATTCCAACACATCAGGAGAGAGCACCAGTGTGGAACAGGGCACAAGCATTATAATAGTGTGGTTGTCTGCTTTTTCCTTTGGAATACAAAGATGGGTCTCTTGTGAAGAGTGTGATCAAAGCTCAGAAACAATCTTTTTTTTTGGGCTGCATATCCCAGAATCTTTCATCAACTTGGTCAGTGGCCATAGAAAAGCCATCTAGCTAGAGCTGCCTTGGGAAAGATGGGGCAGTTGCTCATTTGAGTCAGACTTTAAACTCATCTGTGCATAACTGAGAAGATAACAATTGTTATATAATTGTCTTGTTTATCACAAGACAAAACTGAGCAATTCTTCCGGGTTTAAGTCCTGTTGGAAAAGATCCAGTTTGAACTTCTTTCACCACTATCGCAACTGTGAGCCCACATATTTTAAGCAGATAACAAATCTCTTTCTTTCTTTCTCAAGTACACACACACACACACACGATAAAGAAATATTTCTTTATTTACAATAGTTAAAAACAAACAAGCACAGTTCTACAGCAGGAGAAAAATACAGATGCCATGAAAGAGCCAAAAAATCTGTCTTGCAATTTTCAAAAGCTCCTAAGACCAGTATTTATAATGGGGGACAAGGAAACAAAATAATGAAAAAGATATGAAGTCTAAGGTTTTCATGGCAGGCATCCGTAGTTTTTGGTGGTTTTTCAGGCTGTGTGGCCATGTTCTAGAAGAGTTTCTTTCTGACGTTTTGCCAGCATCTGTGCCAGTCACAGATGCTGGTGAAACGTCAGAAAGAAATTCTTCTACAACATGGCCACACAGCCTGAAAAACCCACAAAAAACTATGAAAAAGATAATTGATACTAAAAATATAGAGCATAGTTAATATAAAACATAATAGCAGGATAAAAAATCAACTGACAAAATACTGTTTTAAATCAAGGTTGGGTGCAACATTGTGGAGTGTGACTTGGACTACATCCGCATTGCAGAAATAAATCAGTTTGACAGCCATTAAACTGCCATGGCTCAGTGCTGTGGAATCCTGGGATTTATAGTTTTGTGAGATATTTAGTATTCTCTGCTAGATAGCTCTGGTGCCACAACAAACTACAAATCCCAGGATTGCATAGCATTGCACCATGGCAGTTAAAGTAGCATCAAACTGGATTGTTTCTTCAGTGCAGACTGAGCTAGTGACCCATCACTACCTACATAGTGATGCATATACTACTACATAACACATCTGGCTGAATGGGAGTGATTAATCTTTCAGAACTAGATTCTGTATTGCAGGAGCGGTGGATGGAGTGATAAGAAATGAAAGGGAAGTGAAATAATTCTTATTTTTTATGCTTCTGTTCTCTTCCCCATGCAGCTTCCCAGGTCTAACTGTGTTAATATTAATAAAAACCCATCAGGGATACCTTTATTGGCCATCCAAAATGCACAATATATTTGTTGCAAGCTTTCGAAGCTCCATGTGTGTTAATATTATATCTCTAAATTTAGCTTCGTGACGCTTCACTCTCCAGTAATAATTCCAACAATGGCCAACAAGGAGGATTAATCTTGAAAACACCAGCCAGGGAAGCTAGGACACTGCCTGGTGAGTCATTAGAGGAGCAGCTTGTAAATCTGGTTGCTGTTGGCTGGGGGTTGAAAAGTTAAGGACACTGGAGGTGCTGTGGAGTACATGGCCTCATTAGCATCTCAATGGGACCTGCTTGTTGACTCTGTGCCCAGCGCTTGGGCAGCTCCCATCCCAATCTCCCTTTGTTGGTTTTAGCTCCGGTCAAGTCCACTTGCCGCAAGAGGGGAGTTAGGCGCTTTTAGTTTGTTTAGTCAGGCAGAACACTCAACAGGAAGAGAGGGAGGGAGGGAGGGAGGGAGGAAGGAAGGAAGGAAGGAAGGAAGGAAGGAAGGAAGGAAGGAAGGAAGGAGGAAGGGCATTCTCAGGCCTTGCCATTGTCTGGGCAACAGGGCTTAAGTGGCAGCAATGATTTTAGGTCTATAAGGTGCACGTCTGTCCCTCACAAGTCCACTCAGTGTGGTGCCAGGGGGAGACTAGATAGGGACAGATGGTGCAAACACCACCGGTTTCTTGTTTTGTGAAAAAGAAAGAAAGAAAGAAAGAAAGAAAGAAAGAAAGAAAGAAAGAAAGAGAAATGATACCCCCCTTTCCACTAATTAAATTCACCTGCTCTGTTTCCATAACCAATCTTGGTCTGAAAGATGAAAAGGTTATCAATTGGTTCCTTTAATAAGTGAAACAATGTTTATTTCTGGAAGGGTTTTCACTTTCCCAGATGTCCCTAGATAACTGATTTGTGCAACATGACCCCCTTCGGCCACAACATACTGTGCTTTCACATTACATAGTTATAACACTATCATTTCACTTTAACTTGGCAGCATCTTATGGGATCTTCGGGTTTGTAGTTTAGGGTCAGGTACTTAGAATTCTCAACCATAGAGTTTTAGTGCCCCACCAAACTACAACCTCCTGGATTCCACAGGATGTGGTCAAGGCAGTTAGAGTGGAATCATAGTGCTATAACAGTGTACTCTGAAAGGCCACAGATTCACAACAAGTTGATGAATCTCAGCCTGGCTTTAAGATAGAAGGTAAGCTGCCACCCTGTGATATGATCTGAGTGTTTCATTATTAACAAAAGAATATAACTTTTCTACAGAGTTATGGCAGTTTGATACCACTTTAATTGCCATGTCTCAACTCTACAGAATCTGGGGATTTATAGGCTGGTGAGGTACTTAGAATTGTCTGCTAGAAATTAGTTCAAACTACAGATTCTCTAGAATGGAGCTATTTCAGGTAGTGTTGTCAGATATCTATAACTCCTAGATGCACTCTAGGAAATGGCTCTCACATCCACAGTACCTATTTCAAACAGCTTTTCCGTGTATTTCAAGCTAAGTTGAAGGAGAAAGAAAGTTATCCCATTGCTTCCTACTTGATCCTTTTTGAACTGAGTGAGAAACTATGCTGATTAAGCATGGAAAGCTATCTTATTCAGCCATTTTCTCAGTGTTGCCCTGGGCTCTTGAAAAACACCTCTGTGCATCTGTTTGTGTGTGAGTGAACAGACAGGAGGACAACTGGGTCTCTGAAGTATGACATGAATTTCCTAGAAGTGGTTATTTTGGCTGCTTTGACAAGAGCTGGAAATGAGAAATTTGCCATTCCCTAGAGAATGCATTGTAAGTTATTTAAGAAAAAAATCCCTTTGGATGTCAAGCCATTGGAACACATCCTGCTTTCACTCTGAAACGGGGTTAGTCAGCTGTCAACAAGTGACCCATTTTCCCAGCTGTTGTTGAATGCACTTAACCATGACCATGCTTAGACTCGATGTCACTCAAAAGAATTGTTAGCAATGCAGAGAGAAAAAAGAGCTGAAGACTGCTCCTGTCAAACATTAACTTTCCACCATGCTCAAAGGGATCTGGCGATTCCAAGCAAGAGTACAATCTAAAGTTGAAATGGTTTGAAATACAAGCATAATCCTGAACCACAAAATGACCAATATTATTTTATTTATGGACAGGCTCTTATAGGCAGCTTTGTCAAACTCTTTCCCCACACTGTTGTGCATTTGCACGTCAGTGGTAATCTGTTCCCTGGATATATCTATTTCAGGATATGTATTTCACTTCACAGTGTCTGAAAGGCAGGTGCTGTGTTTCTCTGTTGTTACATTGTCTTCATAAAACGCCACATCACTAATCTGTGGGTGTCAATAGGTGTAGATAAAGGATTATCCAATCAAAGTGAGGTTAATATTCCTCATAGCTTTGTGATATGAATTCTTGCTTTCATTTTATTACTTATTCTGTATTTCTAGACTTGGCATCGTTTGGTCCCTGATGGAGTAGAACAGGGGTAGGCAACCTAAGGCCCGGGGGCCGGATGCGGCCCCCCAAGGCCTTTGGACCAGCCCCAGGCTGGTCCTGCCACCACCGCTGCTCCCCGCTGCCGCCGCCCGCCATAATAATGATTATTACTTGTTCTTGGGGTTTTCTTGGCAAAATCTCCACAGGGGTTTTGCCATGGCTTTTCTGGGGCTGAGAGAGTGTGCATGCATATTTTTAATTTTTTAAAATTATTTATTTATTTATTTATTTATTTTGGGTGCTTCGGCCCCCCAATTGTCTGAGGGACAGCAACCCAGCCCCCAGCTTAAAAAGGTTGCCTACCCCTGGAGTAGAATCATGCTGAGAAGCTGTCTTGTGCAGATGGCCCTTGGTATCCACTGGGGTTTGGTTCCATGAACCCCTTTGAATACCAAAATCTGTGAATGCTCAAGTCCTACTGAACACAATGGCATAGTGAAATGCCATTTTGAGAAGGGTAGTAGTCAGTTGTGTTTCAGCTATGGGGATAGGTAGAACCAAATCAAAGTGGGTGAAGTTTCCTGTGTTGCAAACCAGAACTCAATTCTCTGTGTATAGTAAGCTCCAATGGAACAGCTCTCCAGGCTGCACACTCTGGAGTTTAATTTTAGGCAACAGCTCCTCAAGCTTCATACCAGATATCTATATTCATCAGCCTCAGCCAAGACTTCCTATACTATGGTAGAAGTGGTGTCTAGCTTTGTCTAGAGCTTCCAGGAATTGCACCTGGAACGTTCTGCAGACAATGTATGTGATCTTCCATGGAGCTTTAGCTGGTCTTTTTCCAAAGAAAACTCAGAATATAAGAATGTGAAAGTAAGAATGATCCTTCTGAACCACAGCATTCAAAGACAAAGCTGTGTTATGTCTGTTTCAGCATAAAAAGAAATACAGGGATTGTGTAGTATAAACTGTGATTTTTTTTTTTAGTACAAGCTTTTGTTGACTCCATTTCACTTCAGTGCAGCCTGCATCCTGATGAAGTGGAGTTAGTCTCAAAGATGCTACACAATTTCTTTATCTCTTTCAGTCTGACACTAATGTCGTCATTCTTATTCTGATGAACTGGGCGCAGAAATATTTGCCATACCTCATTGTGTGTCCCCACTGGATCACTATGTTCTGATCACATAAAGATTGTTACAGTCCTGCCATTGGATCATTTACACTTTAAAGTTAAAATATACTTAGCATATAATGTGTAGAACAAAAACATCAAACCATCTGAGTGAAAGCTGACCATAAATTTTTGGTAAATCTCAGTGATTTCATTGAATTTTTCAATTAAAAATTAACTGTAATTTGATTACATTTATTGTTTTGCATTTTAATTAGTTTGTGCTATTAATCTGTAGCTCCTCTCACTACATTTAGTGGGAACACAGGAGAGGGCCTTCTTAGTGGTTGCTTCCAGGCCTGGAACTCCTTCCTTGAGAAGCTAGATGCCACCCAGTGTGGTGTCCTTTTGGCAGCAGGCAAAGATTTTGTTTAGTTTTTTGTGTTTTTTTCGGGCTGTGTAGCCATGTTCTAGAAGAGTTTCTTTCTCTGAAGATGGCAGCCACAGATGCTGGCGAAACGTCAGAAAGAAACTGTTATAGAACATGGCCACACAGCCCGAAAAACCCACAAAAAACTATGGACACCAGCCATGAAAGCCTACGACTTCACAAAGATTTTGTTTGTTTGTTTCAACAGGCTTTGGAAACAGCCTGTTCATAGGGAAAATACGTGATTTTAAGCAGCTTTTAATTCTATTGATAGTTTAATTACATTTTAACTTTACATGCTTTTAATGATGAATTTTTATTTTTTAAAATCATTTTTAACTTCTGAATACTGCCTTGATTCCCAGTGCTGAAGAAAAGGTGGGATACAATAAATTAAGATTTGCTTATATTGTTCTGAGCCTCTTCTGTAATGTTTGATGTGTGCTTTTGTAAATAATGTATTATGTAGTATGTGTGTATGTATATGTGTGTGTGTTAGTATAGTACAGAGCATATATAAAGTGTAAGTAATATATTGTGCAGTGAATGTGGTTGGGCATAAAATTAGCTCTGACATTCTAGTAAATGCTTAAACATCTCCTATGACAATAAGTGTGTTGCTTTCCTTCAAGATGGGACTAACTAAGTTAGTATACAGGTGATCATGGCTGTGAGAAATACTGCTTAAAAGCTACCCATGTAGCCATGTCAGGAAACATTTGCCTCAGATTTTCACCTTGCTATGCTCTTGGGTTCTCTGATCACAGAGGTCTAATCTGCAGTGCAGAAATAGTGCAGTTTGAACATGCTTTAACTACCATGGCTCTGTGCTAGAATTCTGAGATTCTGTAGTTTTGGAGCATTAAGCCTTCTCTGTCAGAGAGCTCTGGTGCCACAACAGACTAAAAAAATCCTAGGATTCCATAGGATGGAGACATGGCAGTTAAAGCGGTGTCAAGCTGCATTATGTCTATAGTGCAGATTAGACCATAGTTAATGCACATCTTATATGCATGTAGTTTCCGTGCTGTCAAGAACCATGTGTGGAGACAGTGTCTCAAGGAAAATGTCCAATGTGGGTTTATACACAAGTGACCAGGCATGAAAGGGTCACTGGCAGCCATAATGACACAGAACTTTCTACCAGATGCTGTGTCATAGGAAGTGACATCAGCTGATTGTCACAAGGTGCTGGAAAGTGCCGAAATGGCTGCAAAACTTCAAAGTCACCATGGATGAGTGACAGGTGTCCAGAGGAAGAGGCAGGGCCAGAAGGCCACATGGAACCCTGGGTATATAAGGGAGTTGCCTGAGGACACACAAGTTGGGTGGATTAAAGTGGGTTGATGGTGATTGATGTCGTTGAGAGTTGTTGCTGTGGATCGTGTATATAGCCTTGTACATAGAGGAACCAAGATTAAAGCCTTATCTGAGAGATGTCTGTCTGTAGAGCCTCTTTACTCTTTCTGGAAGGAGAGAGTTGCTCTTTCAGCTCACAAGCTACTGCCTGCATCTGAGAAGGTGGTGACACTGGTGCTGCACATTGACGTGGACCATCACGCACTGCATAACCACGCTAACACCATGGCCCCCTGATAATGTGGAAAGGACATAACATTTTGCATTTTGTGCAAATGTGGATGTTAGTAGCAGAAACCACAGGGACAATTGCTTTGCATGCAGGCTGTTTTATTCACAAACATATGAAAAAGAACAAAAATTGTAAGCAAGGCCAACACCTTGGTCTTGTTTATAATTCATTACTCTCATATTATGTGAAAGAGTTCAACTTCAGAGTGTCTTCAGTGTGTCTTCAGAGTTAAGATTCATTGAGTTGAATTTTCACTGGGTTTAAAGCTCTCAAATTGCAAAGGGGGAAATCCCAAGTTACTCCCTCTAGATGTTTCCAGATCTGGGTCTTTCCCAGCCTTTGCACATAACATTGTTTGATAGTGAGCAAAATTAAGTACTGGTTTAATACATAGAAAGATAATGTTTCCAACCTGTCTTTTGTGTAGAAAAATGGGCAGAATTTCCATTATCCATTAAAATTTATTTTAAATGTAAATATGTCATGGATCAGCCTTCAATGTATATACATATACTTTGTAAGTCCTGTATACTTATAGTGCTAGACTGACCCTTGAACCTGGAAGCCCAGGCCTCTATGATGGCCAAGAGTGCCTTTGAATCTAAGCTGAGCAGTGGAGGATAAAGAGTCTTGGACATGTTTCATCCACAAGGTGGCCATAAGTCCAGACTGACTAAAAGGGGGTTAACAACAGAAGCAACTACTACTACTACTACTATCAGTACTGTAACTTACTAAGAGTTTAATTCATCCAGTATCAAGTTATAAATGGTTGTTAGTTTCTGAAATAAACCTTGATAAAAATGTTAGATTTTGTTTTCTTCTGAAGCTGATGCAAGATCAAAATGTGTGTTCTTATCCCACAAGATATTTGCTAGGATGGCAGGACCATCTGATGTTTAGTTACTCCAGGATTTATCTCTGTGTGGAATGTACAAGGCTTCATAAACTTGCTCTTATGTATCATGTTAACCCTTTTGGGCTCAATCATTGAAAACTCCAGCATGTTGGATTTTGAAGTTCTTATTGTCCCATGATTGGGTTGTTCAAACAGTGGGCAGACTGGTTGAGAATATTGAGAATTGTGGTCCAGCATATTCATTTGTGGCTACTTATTTAATTTATTAATAATAATTCTGTAATAACAAAGCAATGTATAACAATTCAGATAAAATCAGTAACATATTAAAACATTTAAATATCACATTACAATAGCATTAAAAGTGCTGTAGAGAGAATACCATGCTGGAGAAGGCTGTTGTGGGTTGAATGGTTTAGTGGTTTTGAATAATTACTTGCAATAGGCAGGTATCCCCAAACCCTGTGGACTGCTGAAATAGACTTGACTATCTGGAAAATGGTTGGGATGAAGGCCACACCTTTCCTTGCTTGCAAAAGGATTTAATTGCCATATGTAATTTGTTATACAGTGTTAAATGTTCCTGACATAAATACTCCCAGATTGTACCCAGTTAACTGATTATTGACTTCCTTCTTCCTGTGCTCAGGAAATTATATTTGTTTTTTGAACCTGTGCATACACTGGGATATTCAGAACTACCATGTGTGGTTTCCGACTGAGAGTAGCGTTACTTCCCTTTCTGCTGATTGTGTGATTGTTCAGGTCTCCTGGCTGTTTCAGTCTTGGAAACGTGGAAACCTGCTTGAAATTCCAGAGACACTTTCCTCCTGATGATGAGTTCAGGGTAGATCTTCAAGCACAGACTGAATATTCCAGGACCACCCATGTTTTCTCTGACAACAGCTGGCTTTCCCCCCTTCCCCTTCCCCAGTCCCTGTTCACTCCAGATATAGACACCAATATACCACACAGGAGTAGGCAGGCTTCTATGAGGAATGGGTTACATTATTTGCGAGCTAACTCATATATCACACATAGAACTTTACTTTTTAGACATTGAAATTATACTTCATAACTGTGAGAGTATGATGCCTGTGATTCCCATAAGAAACAGACAGTTAATCAAACTGTCTGCTACATATTGAAATAGCTGTGCATATGCACATCTGTGAAGCAGGATAGCTTGGATAGGTTTCTCTAAGTACTTGGAGGCTTTGTCAGTTCACAAGAATGAGTGAAGAGAAGCCAGACAAATATAAAGGCCAGACAATCAAAGCTTTTATCTTTTAGATCTTTGCAGATGGGCCTTCTGATCAAATGACTAACAACTGCTTGCCAGATCAGCAAGTAGCAACCACAAAACACCTGTACTTACTTAAGTCTTTTCAATTTGCAGTTCTTAATGTAAACTTACACGCACACCATCTTTAGGCTCAATGTCTCCAGTTTTCTACTAATATTGATCTGACTTATGTAAATGTGAATCAAAGATCCCAGTGGAGCTACCTCAGTATTATAATGAGAGAATGTAACATCTTGCATTTCACAACAGAACTGTGAGGTATAAAACTTGGGTTTTCTCTGTGAGGGAATGGGTATCCAAAGTGGAAGGCTGAAATCAGCAATGGAACATCTGCAATGAAACACTGCAGTGAAATTTGCAAGATTGTTGCTGAAATTGGTGTACATTCACCCAGGAAGTATTCTATTGTTGTCATTTTTTAAAAACACAACAGTGAGCATCCTGTATTCCTGGGATATTTTAAACCCTTCCTGTTGAACCACTTCCTGTAAACATAAACCACAGAACTGTCATCTCTTGCTGCAGAAATAACACTACAAAAACATAACTGCAACCAGCTGAAGACAACAACTCAGTGTACTTCAGCAGAAAAAGAGAAAAAAATGGAACAAATTTACCACATGCAATAAAATAGAAAAGGACAGAGTAAATCCTTTCCTATCATAATGTCATTTTATCATCAAGTGTCATAATACCATTACAGGGTTGCTATTTACTGTGGCAGTATGCAATACTGTGTTAAGTTCTAACACATGTTTTAAAATTGGGCTACTAAAATGGTAAACAGATTTACTTGCTTTATTTGAGTGAAGAGGCTGGACAGCTACTTGCTGGGGATGCTTTAGCTGGAAAATCCTGCATTAAGCAGGAGGTTGGACTTGGTGGCCCTTTCCAACTCTATGATTCTATGTAGGCTAACCATAGAAAAAGAGATGATTAAGAATGAGTATATCCTGAAACTTTGTAACAGTGTGTTGAGACTGAATGATATTGAGGGGCAGCTATATTAACTGATGTAGTTTATTTACAGACTTATTTTAGGAAAGCAACTCTGCTCTATGACTTTGTTGTTATTCTTGTAATATATATCCAAATTGACCCCAACTTATGGCAACCCTATCCTGAGGTTTCTTGGTCAGACTTATTCAGATGAGGCTTGTCATTGCCTTCCACTAGGGCTGAGAGAATGTGACTTGCCCAAGGTCATCCAGTGGCTTTCCATGGCTGAATGAGGATTTGAAGCCTGGTTTCCCAGAGTCCTAGTCCAACATTTGAATACCAACATTCAAATGTAGTCTAATGTTGAACCCCAATATTACATTACACTAGCTCTCTATAACTATTTAGTAGTAAATCCCACAGTGTTCAAGGGGGGGGGGGATATACCCTCAAGAGAATGTACATAACCTAAAGATCATCAAAGATGGTTATTTAGAATTGGTTTAATTGGCTTTATTAAACTTATGGATGAATGATTGGGTGATTTGCTGATCTGATTAGTTCAACTGGCATTTAATTGGCTATAATTGGCATTTATTGGTTACTTTGTGGCAGGCTTGTCCAGAAAATGAAGTCCTTGGGCAGTTGTGCAGGCACTTTTTGGTGAAAGAATATTCTTTGGACATGCTCTTTGGGCCTTGGGACCTGGGTGAAAGCACAGTGGATAGGGAACCACTGGACTTGATTGGCTTTCTCCAGTCAAGACGATGAGCCAAATATGGGCCTTTGCAGACTGCCAGAAATAGTGCGAATTGAGTCCACTTTAAGGGTTAGGGTTAGTGCTAGGGAATCATGGGAATTGTTTTTTTTCTGAGACATTGAGCCTTCTCTGTCAGAGAGCTCTGGTGCCACAATAAATTACAGTTCCCATGATTCCCTAACCCTAACTCTAACCCTTAAAGTGCAGTCTGCAAAGGCCCTAAGTCTTTAGTGGGAGTTCCACATTCTTGGATGCTATCAAGATCAACTCTGCATCTTCACCAAATGTACTTTGAAGATGCTTGAACACAAAGGCTTCTATGTTGAACACAGTGTTTGATTAAGTTTATGAGAAGAGAGGAGGCCCTTCACATGATATGGTCCCAAACTGCTCAGACATTTAAAGGTAATAATCAGCACTTTGAATTGTGTCCAGAAAAGAACTGAAAGAGAATTCTCATTCATCAGATTCTGCTGTTAAGAATCCATTCCCACAAAATATGATAATTACATATATAGTTGCATATTCTGAAGGATCATGTTGTAAATTCCTTTCTGGATTATATAATTTCAGATGACAGCTCTGTCATGCAGAACCAACATCTTGCATCTAAAACACATGCACACCAGAAAGAAAGGTTTTAGTTTAGCCCTTGTCTTGGTCTGTTAGGCTGAGGAGTTGGTTGATTATTTATTTATTACTGCAGAGGGAAACATCCAACATTTCATTTTCCTGCCCAACATCTTAAATCTTACCATCTAAATAAGGCATGAAAAGCACATACAGTTTTTATTGGCTAGATCTATCAGTTACTGCTAGCTGAATGAAATCTATACTTTCAGAGACAACCTATGTCTAAGAAGCAGAGGCTGAATAGGAGAAGTGTCTAACTTTGTTCTACCATGTCTGAAAATTTCCAAGGGCCATTTGGAGAAAGAGGCAGGAACAGGAAACATCAGCCAGGTGACAGATTACAGAACACCCTTGAAACACTCTGCACTATGCAGTGGCTGGTTTTTGTCTCTGAGATGTCAGCATAAGATCCATTCTCTCTCTTCCCCCAGCATCTTAACACTGTTACCAAAGGCTAGCCAAACTTACAAAAAAGTCTTCCACAACACATCTGAATGGTGCTCCACCTCTGGCATATTGAAAATGGGCATGCATAACCTGCTAACTGCATGTTTTCATAACATTGTCAATCTGGGCTATAGTCAAAGAATGGATTAAAGGAGAGTGGTGGGTACTGGAATACACTTGTCCCTCCACATTTGTGGCTTTAACTTTTGCGGATTTGATTATTCAAGAATTTGATTAATATGTTCTCTCTAGGAATATCTAGGTCCACCAGCACAACTCTATGGTCAACTTTAACCAAAAGTCATACTGAAGGACCTAGAGATTCTGAGAGAGAACACTCCACTAGGCATTTGTAGCTCCTCCAGTGCAATTCTATGGCCAATGTTTGGCAGATATTGACCACAGAGTTGCACTGGAGGACCTAGAGATTCCTAGAGAGGCGTTATTTCAGGTAAAAACATAATGTTTTTGTTATCTTTGGTTTTTCTACGTTTGTGGGGTTCCTGTGCGCCTAACCCCAGTGAATGTGGGGGTACAAGTGTATTAGGAAGCTTTCCTTAGTATGAGGTTTCAGAGTCTACCTGGGACTTTGTCACTACATAGTAGCTGGCAGGGTTAAAAGCACTCTGTTCTTTGGAAGGTGTGGCTTCTTTTTAGCACACAGTTCTTGTAGCTGGAGGGCATTGTGTCTGTCTGAGTCAGTGAGACAGGCTCCTGAGGCTTGACTGAAGCGCAGGTGGTTGCACAACCCTTCCATTGTCGTCTGTCAAAAAGAAAAAAAAAAAGGTGCAGTTCAATTCATTCAATTAATGCTTGATTGTTTACTACTATTAACACCAAAGTGCTGGACTGAGAGTATGACTTGTAACAGCAAGAGTGTCACAGCAGTCCTGTGCATGACTACTCAGAAGCAAATCCCCATAGTCTCCTGTAGGGCTTACTCCTATGCAAGAGTGTTTGTATGGGATTGACAACCTAAGGTGGGTCTTTACACTCTCCTGTTAAAACCATTGTTGGTTTTAAAAGCGTTTTTGTACTGCTGAACTGATGGTTAATAGAAAATAAGCCATTCCTTCCAATTCCCTGCCTTGGGCCACTGCTAGAGTTATAAAATGTGTACCTTCTACAATCAGCTCAGGCTAGAAATGTTTTCCTTGCTGCTGTTAAAAAAGAAAGAAAGAAAGAAAGAAAGAAAGAAAGAAAGAAAGAAAGAAAGAAGGAGCTCATACCTTAAGAACTTGTTACTAGGCAACAGGGTTCCATTTGCCAATTGCCACCATTTCCTCCTTACCATATTACAGGCCTTATTATTAACATTTAGTTTAGAGAAATTGCTGTCATTATGTGAAGTAACTTCCTTTTGAGGTTACTCATTAACCTTAGGTATTTTACTGTGTGATTATAATTGCTGAATGCCATTGGCATGGAAAAAGTCCTCAAAGTATTAGGAAGAGTGAACAAAAAACAACAAAATATCACCAAAAAACCCCCCAAAAAACCACCCCTCCCCCAAAACAGTACATGGCTTTTAAAAATAATCTTCTTTGTTTCCCCCTTCCACTTTCCTCTTTCTGTTTCACCACTGTTATGCAATCACAGACTGCAAATTATTCATTATGAATGTGTCAGTTATACTAACAAACATGCATGGAACTATGTTTTAGAAAGACATTTCCATACTAAAGTCAAAAGTAATTGTGGATTTAAAATAAAAAGTAGTTTGCCTAGTCTCTATTTTTCACTATACCCCATCTGTGAGAATGAGGGGGTATTTTGTATTTTGTTTTTGACTTTTGAAAGCACACGATGCTGTGTGCACCATGTATGTGGCATGACACAGTTGCTAATAGTGTGAAGCAGAACCTGGAAAGTTCCTGAATCAGATTTTATTTCAAGTTTTGGCTCACTAGATTAGACATCTACAGAAAGTAGATTGTGATCTGAGGCAGGGACACTGGCCAGTTTCCATTGGCTCAGTTTCCAGAGGTGGGCAAATTGCATCTCTCCAGATGATCTTAGACTACAACTCTTGTTAATACTAGTCATCATAGAAAATGCTGATGTATGCTGGGAGTAGCAGTTCAATAGCCTCCTGAGAGCTACTCTTTGTTCATCCAAACTGCTGGTTCCTGGAATTATTGCCAAGAAGTTCTGAACTAGGTGACTTAAGCATGACCTAAGAAGGTACCTATTTTCTTAAACAAGAGTACAACATAGTGTAGTGATTTGAGCATTGGACTAGGACTCAGAGCGACCAGTTTGAATCTTCAGTTGACTATGGAACCCCAGTAGGTGATGTTTGGCAAATGACACTCCCTCAGCTTCAGAGGAAGGCAACGGCAAACCTGCTCTGTATAAATCTTGCTACAAACACCTTGTGATAGGGTTGCTATAAATTGGAGCAGACTTAAAGGCACATACCAACAAGAGTATGAAATCCAGATGACAATGGATTTTTTTTCTGCCTTAAAAGATCTTGCATTGTACATTTGAAAAAAGTTGAGCCATGGAAAGCTGAAGCCAGCCAACACTACCTCTGTATCTTAGCAGCTCACCTTAGAAAATCTGCCATTTAAGGCTCATTCTTTCAGTACGTGGATAATAATACTTGTCTTGTTCTTATGTGCCTTCAGCCATTTCCAATTTATGGCAAACCTAAAGCAACCCTATTATGGAGTTTTCCTGGCAAGATATTTTCAGAGGGGGTTTGCCATTGCTTTTCATCGAGTCTGAAGGTATATGACTTGCCCAAGGTCTTACTGTATGGACTGCCAGTAAAAATTACTGAGAGAATATATGTGAATATTGTAAAATACTGTGCTTTCTTTTCTTTTCCCTCTGTTTGGGAATCATCCTAAAGGGACTAATCTTTTAACTATCAGGTTTCACTTCATTTTATAAGAAGAACAGAATTAAAATAGTGACAGTCTTCAGTCTTGTCCTAACTTTGATACCTTGCAGATTGGAGTAGGAGCAAAAACCTAGCTAGGAAAAAACACAGTGAAATCCTTGCAGCAGTCTCCAATGTGAACAAGTCAGATGTTGGTCACAGAAACTTTTACGTTACATGGAATGCAATGCCAGCCCAAATATTATTTCACTTTCTGAGACAAAGGACGAGTTTGTGTTCCTTCCTCATTCCAAGTCCAGAAGTAAAATGAGTTGGCCATTAAATCTTACTTCAGTACTGGAAATGGGAAGGTCTTCTAATATACCATAAACATCAAGCTAGTCTAGGAGGCCAGGACAAGGGTTTAGGTCCATGTACTCAGAAGGAAGCAGCTGTGGAACCCAAAAGGACCAGTTATGAGGCTACTACTGTTAAACCCCCCAGTCCTCAAGTGTCATATGAGACAATTGCCTCATTCTTCCTAATGGTAAGCCTGGCCATGGCAGATTGGGAGATTAAATGTAGTTAATATGCTTCTGGTTCAGTCAGTGCTAAATTCATACAAACAAGAAGTAGTGTTGTAGCTGTTTGTAAGGAAACTTCATAGACCCTTCATTTAGGGGCTCTGCAGATGGCGCAAAGCACCATCTTGGAGTCAGGGAAGGGGGGCAGCTGGACGCTGGACTTCCCAACCCCTTCCTGAGGATGTTATCGGAGTGCCTACTGAGGATGTCATCGGAGTGCCCACTATTACACATGGTGAGTGCTCCGATGATGTCCTCCCAGCCCAGCATCTGCACGGGCTGAGCTGGAAGAAATGCGGAAGAACCACATGAGGCTCTTCTGGCTCCCTTTCTGGGGCTTGAGGAAGGAGCGCTATTTTAGCGCTCCTTTCCCAGGCTCCAAAAAGGTGGATTGGGGCCAAGGTGTGGGGCAGCCTCCGCCCCAATCTTCCACTTCCCAGGGCGGCCCACGGCCGCTTGTGTTAGCAGCTCACTGTGACTGTTAACTGTTAACTGTTCACTGTGGGCCTTTACAGACTGCCAGAAATAGTGCACATTAAATTGAGGCACTGCCCTGGCTCAGTGCTAGTGAGTCATGGGAATTGTATTTTTTTCTGAGACATTGAGCCTTCTCTGTCAGAGAGCTCTGGTGCCACAATAAATTACAGTTCCCATGATTCCCTAGCACTGAGCCAGGGCAGTGTCTCAATTTAATGTGCACTATTTCTGGCAGTCTGCAAAGGCCCTGTGTCAGTCAAGACCATATGGGTGTGTGCTGCACATGCAAGGCTTCCCATTCAGAGTGACTAGATTTCAGAAAAATTGCTTTTTGGATATTAATTTCCAGAATCCAAGCATGGGAATTGTAGTGTAAAAAGTTATTTTTTGTTTGCACTACTATGTGTTTAATGCACACTGGGTGTTCCATGTGACACTATTTGCGCAATTAAGGAATTATGTTCTTAATATAAACAGTATACCTTATGTGTGCACATGTGCCTTCAACTCACCTGTTGACTTATGGCAACCTCATGAATTTCATAGGGTTTTCTTATAGGTAGGTTTGCCAGTTCCTCTGAACGATAGCCTACAGCATCTGGTATTTATTGGAAGTCTCCCATCCAAGTACTGACCATCCAGGTTTAACCCTACCTAGCTTCCAAAATCAAAGAGGATCTGATACTTTTAGAGTGTTTAGGTCCTTTCTAGAATAATTTCCTACAGAGCAGTTATAGGCCTACTGTCCTTACTACTTGCAGAATCCCCCAACACATTGACACTGGCTCCTTCTCCACTTTTCCTGATCCCCATTCAAACTTCACCTTCCTGATTTTCGTTCTAAGGCCTATATATATTGTCAAACTGGGAAGGCTTCTGCTGAACTTTGCTTAGCAACCTTACCCATAATTTTGGAAGGATGGTCCCACACATGGCTACAATTTTTTAAAACCTCTCTGTATCCTTTTAAGAAGTACACGTATGTTAACCTGTGCTGTCATCAGTATAGGTTGATGATATTCTCAATAGAATGTACTAGTCAACTGCATCAAATTTGTTATGATATTGCCTGGCCTCCCTATGGCTGTCCTAAATGCATTAGTCCATTTGTTAATCCTGAATAGAACAGACCCATTGAATCAATGAGATTTACATGAGAGTTGATTCAGTAAGGCTAAGCATTTGATTTAACCCATGTTATTTAAATAACCTCCCAATGACACTATATGATGGTGGGATTGTGTGCTTCAAAGAGGCAAGAGGCTATGCTGGTGAGGTCTCTCATGTCTGACAAGACTTTTCTGAGCAGCCAGATGTGTCAGCTGCTGGGCAGCAGAAGTAGTGAGGGTAGGGGAGGTGACACTGGTAGAGGCCCTCTCAGAAACAATGGCAGTGGCACTGTAGCTAACAGTTGTTAGTATTACACAGAAGTAGGCATAGTAAACCCTCTTGAATGAAAACTCTGAAAACCTATGATGAGACAATCTAGAATGAAACAAGAGATAGTGCCAGAAGATGACTCTCCTAGGTCAGAAGACACTCAGTGAGCCACTGGGGTAGAGCAGAGGACAAGTACAAGAAGTGCTGCGGGTAATAATGTAACTGGACTTAAGCTGAAAGAACATCCAGCTGTTGATGTGCTCAGAGTTGCAAGAAAAATCTGAAGCTGCACAACACACATTATAGGAACATGGAATGTGAGAAGCATGAATCAGGGGAAGGGATACATAGTAAAACAAGAAGTGACACAGACGCTATCATGATAAACACATCTAAGAGGTCTACCAGAAGTAAAGTTGAGACTTCCTTGTCTAGCTCCTGGCATAGGTCACCCACCAAGGCAAACAAAGCGATCTCTGTCCTATCATCAGGCCTGAACCACAGATGAAAATGGATATAAATAATCCAGCTCATCCAGAAACCTCTGAAGCTAACACACATTCTGGCACCTTACCCAAAACTGGAATATTGGATACTGGATGATATTTAGTCAATATAGTGGGACAACTACCCATGGGCTAAGTGTGTATAGGGAAGCATGGTCTACACATACAAACTTAATTGTATATTTCCATCCACATAGCAATTTTCCTCAGATCACATCAAAACCACCTTCAGACTTTTGTGCTGAACATGTAAAAGGTGAGAGTTTACATATGACAAGATGCAAGGGGAAGGACTGGTTTGCTCCTTCCAATCAAATGCAGTTCATCACTGAATTGGGAAGTGAAACACATTTGTAGGCCTCATGCATCCAGATTTACTAAGAAGCCACTGTCATTCCATAAATCCCTATTTTTCTTAAGTATTCTCAACAATAGGAAACCTTTGGTTTTCCGGATGCTTTGTGTTATAACTCCCCCCATTGCTTGGCCACGTTGGATTGAGCCTCTAAGAGTTAAAAACATCTGCATGATCAAAGGTTTTTCTGCCCAGACTGAATGTAAAAGAAATTGGGCCAGATGTTTGAATGTTTTCATTTGCAACATATAGCATAATCCTGCATAAGTTTTTGTTGTTGTTAACTGCCTTCAAGTAGACTTCGATTTATAGCAACCCGATGGATGCGAGACCTCCAAGTTACCTTAACAGCCTTGCTCAGGTCTTACAGAGATAGAAATATCATTTTATTCAGTGAGGTTAGGATACATAAGATTACAGCCTTAATTATATTTTTGTTCCTACCCCTTTTTACTCTGATATTGTTTTAAATGCTGGATTAATCTTTTAGAACATCAGCTCATTAGTACACAAAAAAAGTTACTTGTGCCATGGGTTGTTTTCATTTATCTGAAACAGGAAAGCTATGGTTTAGAGGACATTTTATGTAAAATGTACTTGGATCCATGTGTATCAATTGTATGTTTTAGTTCTGTTTCTAGGATTAAGGAATTTGCCTTGGCTGGCCTTCTTCTAGAGTCAGAGGCAAATGTTCTCTACAAAAATTTCACTCGTCTTTCCCTCCATTTATCCTTTGTATAGAAGTGCATCAGCATTCCTTGTAACTTGATTCTTTTGACAGGCTAGAGCAGGCCCCTGAAACTGAGATTCCCTGGTTTCCCTTACCATGTGACCTGGTGGGGAAATATATATCATATTCAGGAAATTAGGAAGTCAAGTGATAAAGTTGCTTTATATTTTCCATCTCTTTTAGTTTAAAATAAAAGACACACTCTTCAAATTCCAATTTTGTATGAGGCTTGTAGAGGGGGGCAGTGTGATGGAGCTTTGATAACTGGGAGTGGAAAGTTATGGTGGGCTGTGGAATCTTATAATCTGCCAAATCTTCTAAGGTACACTGACACAATAATCAGTGCTTTAAAGGAAGAAAGTCTTTCCAAAAATCACCTTGTATGTGCATAATGGAGGATATGAGCACATTCGCTTTTGTTTTAATTTTGTTAGTTCTCTTTTGTGCTAAGCACATTGCAGGTAAGTTTGAAGAAAAAAAAATGGATGGTGTTTCTCTGTGACTATAATGCAGTTTGCTAGATGATGAAGGAAGGAGGGAAGTAAAATTGCCTATAGAGGTTACAAAATGGGTTAGCCAAAATCCACATGCTCTACAAAAGTTACCATAGCCAGCCGTGGCATGCCTTTTGCTTTATAAGGACAAACATGGTAAACACTGCTCCTTTCTTTATGAATCTGGTGCTAGTAGTGACATGAGACTTGTGTTATCTAATTTCTGGTTTTATAGTCAAATGCAAAGTGGATAGCAACAAAAACCAAATGTAGCCTTTATTAGAACTTTTCTACATGATTCTTTCATATTCCCCCACAAGGATAATAAAATGATTTCCTGCTGCTATTGGGTTCTAGAACTGTTTGGTGTGTGTGTTTGTATCTGTGAAATGGAGGAGAGAAGACAGCCTTGCTGCTGGTGGATGAGTGTGATGCTTTTTGCTACTTGCTTTTAAGAAAATAATGTGTGTGTGTGTTCATGAGCCAGCGTGGTGTTGAATGTTGGATTTGAATGTTGGGCTATGACACTGGAGACTAGGGTTTGATTCCCAGCTTGGCCATGAAACCCATTGCATGACCTTCAGCAAATCACACACTCTCAGCCTCAGGGGAAAGCAAGGACAAAACTCCTCTGAAGAAATTTTGCCAAGAAAACCCTATGATAGGTTTGCCTTAGGGTCATTATAAATTGGAAACGACTTGAAGGCACACAACAACAACAACAACAACAACAACAACGTGTCTTCAAGTCACTCCTCAGTATATGGGAGCCCATAAATTTGATAGGTTTTTCTTAGGCAAGGAATATTCAGAAGTGGTTTTGCCAGTTCCTTCCTCTGAAATATAGTTTACAGCACCTGGTATTTTTGGTGGACATCCATCCATGTACTAACCAGAGCTTAGCTTCCAAGATCAGACAGGATCTGGTACCTTTTGGGTATTTAGACATCTAAGAAAATAATGCCTAGTTTTAAATCTCATGGCAGGAAGTAGAAAGTAACTACTCATCGTGCTTTGCTGATTTGCTGGTCAAAATTAGAGCACCAGAATGGAAGTTATTTATCCATCTTTCAATCAAATCAAATCTAATCTGTCCTGTAGGAATGGGCAATGTGAGAAGTCCTAAGGGCCAATTTTCTTTTTCTGTGGACTCTGAACAAAAATACCAAAGAAAGGAGGAAAAATAAAAATAAAAAGACATCTAGTCAGACATCCAATTCTGGTTTTGAAAAATGTGGGTTTTTTTTTAAAAAAAGTTAAACAGTACAGAGAGAACTTTCAGAGTGTTTAAAACGTGACTTGCTGTTCTTGCAAGCCTTGCTGCACATGTCCCCTCTTTTATGAGAAAAAGGTCAATCTAGGGTGTCTGTCAAAGGCAATAAAAACATACTGGCCATCTGTGTCAATTTGGCAGGGACAATCCCAATTGATCCTCTGCCATCCAATTTTTAGCTGCTTATAAAACGTCCCAGTTTCTCTCTCTTTTCCTACTTCCCCCCACTTCCTCTCATTACTTCACCAGCTTCAAATGGAGCTCAAAGTGCAAAAGTTGTAGCAGTAGTAGTAGTAACAACAACAACAGTAATAATTTCATACCTGCCTCTTCCTAAATATCAAGGTGGGGAAAAACAGATTAAAATACAACATAAGATAGATACCAGCTAAAAACACAGCACCATTCAAGATGAATAACCAATTAAAAGAGCTTGTCAGTTAGCAGACATACAATCAAACAATTCATAATTTTAAAAACTTTTAATTTAAAAATAATCTGGATATGCCTGTCAGAAGAGATTAGTCTTTAGTGCTGTTTCAAACTCTGACAGTATATCCAGCTGTTGAATCTCTTCCAGCAGATCATTCCACAGTTTGGAGACAGCTGAAGAAAAAGTCCTCTGGGTGACAGCAGAGGAAAGAAGAGAGAAGGAAAGAAGAGAGAAGGGGACGGAATCTTGCCCTTTGTGGTGAACTCCAGCAAAACCAAACTTCTGCAGTGTCTCCTAACTTCCCCATTAACAACTTTTGCCATCTTGACCAGACTCTGGTGCTATTTGGCCACATATGTCTTAGCTTTCATCGATGAAATGTTGGAAGCTATGGAAAACAGCATGTGGGAGTGTAATGTGGTCCTTATTTGCTCATACCTTTTTAAGAGATCTGATAGAGGACAGACAGCCTTTCACGGAGTACCTTACATTTCTCTGTGTTCAAATTCATTTTGTTAGCTTTGGCCCAGCTTTCTAATCTATTAAGGTCATTTTGAATTTTCATCCTGTCTTCTGGGGTATTAGATATTCCTCCTAATTTGGTGTCATCTGCAAATAATTGATAAAGATGTTGAAGAGCACTGGGCCCAAGACAGAACCCTGTGGCACTCCACTGGTCACTTCTCTCCAGGATAAAGAGGAGCCATTGCTGAGCACTCTTTGGGTTCAGTAAGTCAACAAGTTACTAATCCACCTAACAGTTGTATTGTCTAGCCCACATTTTATTATTTTGTTTGCAAGAATATCAAAAGCCTTAATGAAATCAAGATATGCTATGGACCTTATCACACGGGGTCTAAAGCAGACAGAACCCCATCCCA
>CM034708.1:36251597-36269371 GCA_020142125.1 Phrynosoma platyrhinos
GATCTCTTCACAGGTGTAAACATCCCTGACATATAATGTTATTCCTCTTCCTGTCCTGTTTGGCCTATTTCTCTTTAAAAGGTTATACCCCTCTATTCCTACATTCCAATTGTGAGACTCATCCCACCAGATTTCAGTGATGTCTATTATATTGTATTTGCTTTGTTGTGCTAGGAGGTCAAGTTCATCTTGTTTATTTCCCATGCTCTGTGCATTAGTGTAGAGACATCTAAGAGCATGTGTCTTCCCCACTTGCTGCCTGTGTGAGGTTTTTTTTCCTCCCACTATTGGACCCTTGCATCATTTGCCTTGTCCCCTCTATAACACTTTGACTATTATTTCCAGCCCATGATGTTCTCCTGTCTTCCAAGATACCTTCCAAGATACTATCTCCCTCCCCCACATGACTCAGTTTAAAGCCCTCCTGATCAAATGTTTAAGACTATTGGCAAAAATGCTTCTGCCAACTGGTGTGAGATGCAGCCCATCTTTTGCTAGAAGTCCACCCTCATGGAACCGCAGCCTGTGAACCAAGAATCCAAATCATTCTTGGCAGCACCAGCTATGGAGCCAGTTATTCAAGTCCGCTTCTTGGACCATAGTCTGCATTTTCACAAAGAAGGACTTCCTACAAGAGATAGGTTGCACCTCACAGCAGTTGGTAAAAACATATTTGCTAGGAGTCTTGCAAACCTGGAAAGTGGAGCTTTAAACTGAATCATAAGAGGAAGGGAGATGATATTCCAGAGGACAAGGGGAACACTGAGTACTGGGGACAATAGCTTCAATGATAC
Source organism: Phrynosoma platyrhinos (assembly GCA_020142125.1). Lineage (NCBI taxonomy): Eukaryota > Metazoa > Chordata > Lepidosauria > Squamata > Phrynosomatidae > Phrynosoma > Phrynosoma platyrhinos. The sequence continues at coordinate 36,252,392 of CM034708.1, forward strand.
AAGGGGAATTGGATCAATAGTACAAGAACCAAATTGAAGACAAAATAACAGCAACAACAAACAAGGTATCAGCTGGACATACTGAACCATGATCTTAGATATATCTAAGATCTGGTGGCGCAGTGGTTAATGCCTGTACTGCAGCCACTCATTCATAGACCACAAGGTTGCGAGTTCAATACCAGCCAGGGCTGAGGCTCGACTCAGGCCTGCATCCTTCCGAGGTCGCTAAAATGAGTACCCAGCTTGTTGGGGGGCAATCAGCTCACAGTTGTAAACCGCTTAGACATCCCATGCGCGATATGAAGCGGTATATAAATGAAGCTGCTTTGCTTTGCTATACTAATGCCCAGAGAATGAGAGATGAATCTGAATGCTTAGCACAGGAAAACAAATATGATTTCAGAGGCATTGTAAGAATTTGGTGGTAATGGAAGGGTATAACCTAAACTAAATAAATGAAACAAAAAGGAGAAGAGGAAGAATAACACTGTATGTCAAGAATATGTACACCGGTGAGCAGATCCATGGCTTAGAGCAGGGGTAGGCAACCTTTTTGAGCTGGGGGCTGATCCCCTGAAGTCCTACCTTCCGGCGGGCCTGGGGGGGGAATGGTGGTGCACGCGATCACGTGCGTGTGCAACCCCCCCACATGCGCCGCTGCCACCGCCGCTCACGTTGCCGCAGCTGCCTCCATGCATATCGCGGCTGCCATTTTGTTCTCCAAAATGGCTGCTGCGACACTTTTGCACATGCACAGTACTCCTGCACATGTGCAAATGCGTTGCACCTGTCATTTTGGAAAACAAAATGGTGGTCGTGGCGCCCGCAGCCGTGCGGCGACCAAAATGTGTGGCGGCGGCAGCAGGGGTCTGCCTGGACTGGTAAGCGTGGGGCCCTGGGTTGAAACTGGCCCGGGGGCCATAGGTTGCTGGCCCCTGGCTTAGAGCATGGAAAACAAGATGAGAGCATTTGGTAAAAATTAAACTGGAGAGAAACAACAGTGACATCATTGTGGGGTCTACAGTAGGCTCCCAAGCCAGTCTGAAGATATGGATGACACCTTTCTAAGACAAATGATGAAACATTCTAAAAGGATAGATAAAGTAGTAATAGGAGACTGAAGATGCTCTTTCTCTGAAGATGCCAGCCACAGATGCTGGTGAAAAATCAGAAAGATACTCTTCTAGAACATGGCTACACAGCCCGAAAAACCCACAAAAAACTATGGATGCTGGCCATGAAAGCCTATGATTTCACAGTAATAGGAGACTTCAATCACACTGATATTGGTAGGAAGTCAAACTTGGTCAAGAATGTAAGGTCCAACAAATTTCTTGCTAGCCTTGCATAAAATTACATTGTATGGAATGTAGAGGAGCCAACAAGGAGATCAGCTTTACCTTCCCAACAGACATTAATGGATTTGATCCTACCCAACAGATATTTATGGGATGGAACTAATGGGATCCTTGGATTACTATGTTTTTCTGAGATCTGTTATACAGAGGAAACGAGAAGGCAAATGTAGTCAGGCATGCACTCTGGACTTCAAGAAAGCTGATTTTAGTAGGCTTAGAGAAATATTGGGTGAGAGCCCATAGTCAGAAAGCTAAGGGAGTTCATGATGTGTGGGTATTTTTTAAAGGTGAGATACTGAACATGTAGTTGCAGATAATGCCAATGAGGAAGAAAAGTGCAGGTACAAAGAGCTTTCAGATGAACTGAGATTTAAAGGAGACATGTATAAGAAATGGAAGAAGGGCGAAATCACCCAAGAGGAATACAAACACATAGCCAGTATTTGTAGGGGAAATTCAGAAAAGCTAAAGCTCAGAATGAACTAAGATTCACCAGAGAGTCCAAAAATAATAAAATATGATTTTTTTTGGCAATGTTTGGAGGAAAAAAAAAGAAATGGGAGGATCACTGCATAGAGATAATAGTGGAATGCTAACAGGGAACAGAAAGTCTGAACTGTTCAGTATCTTCTTAGCCTCAGTCTTCTCCCAAAAGGAAAACAGTGGTCTAACTGCTGAAAACAAAACAAGTGATATAGGGGCTGAACAAACTGCCCCTTTGGAGCAGCATCTCACTGCTCCTTCAGCGTTGGATTTGGGCTGCAGCAACCACACACTGCAGACCCAATCCATTGATTTGCCAGTCCAAAAAGGGCTGGCAAAATGCTGCTCTTTTTAAAAGTGGTAAAAAGCCACCCTTGCCACTGTGGCGGTGGCGTTTCCATGTTTCTGTAGTGCAGCACATCTAATCGCTGAGCCAAAAAAATGGTGTGATGTCACTCGCCATCTGGTTGGGTGGACAGCGTGACACCAGCATCAGGGTGGCATTTGGGAGTGTGGTGTGTGGTTGCCATGCCATATTCTGCCCCAATAGTAAAGAGACTGCAATCCAGAATAGGTAAATAGGTAGTAAAATGAATAACTAGCTACTCTAAATGAATTCAATTCTCCGGGGTCCTAAGAACTATAGGGGGAAGCAGACAAGGGCGTCTGGGATGCCGCAGGACGGTGCGCCGTGGGACCGTGGCATCCGCACCACGGCGCACCGTCAGCACCCCTGAAAGGAGCGCTAAATCAGCACTCCTTTCAGAAGTCAGTGAAAGTGCGTCCCAAAAGCGTAGGGCGCACTTTCACTGACTTATCCGCCGCAGCGTGTGTGGACACTGCGGTGGGAGGTTGCCCTTGGAGCGCTGGCCGTGCGGAGAGCCGGCAGCTCTGAGGGCAACCTCAGGAGGAGGAAGGGGCACCGAGCGTGCGGCTGCCCCTCCTCTTCCCTGCCTCCAAGACGGCCGAATTAGCTGTCTGCCAAGGCCCTATGTGTCAGGCTGCAGCCACAGTGCAGAAATAATGCAATTTGATAGTACTTTAACTGCCGTAGCTCAATGCTACAGAATTCTGGGATTTGTAATTTTGTGAAATATTTAGCCTTCTCTGTCAGAGATCTCTGGTGCCATAACAAACTACAAATCCTAGGATTGCAGAGCATTAAATCATGGCAGGTAAATTGTGCCAAACTGTGTAGAGGTAGCCTAAGAGTACTAAAAGATCTTTCAGATGCCATCGTAGAGCCACTGTCAATAATCTTTGAGAATTCTTGGATTAAAGGAGAAGTCCCAGCAGATTGGAGAAAGGCTAATGTTATCCCCATCTTCAAAAAGGACAAAGAAGAGGATCCAAACAACTAACATCTGGTCAATTTGACACTGCTACCAGGAAAAGTACTATAACATATTATTGAACAGCCAGACTGTGCACACTTAGAAGGAATTATGATCACTCAGAGCCAGCATGGGTTTCTCAAAAGGAAGTCATGGCAAACTAATCCTCTCTCTCTCTCTCTCTTTGATAGAATAACAAGCTTAGTAGATTAAGGCAGTTTTTTTGGATGTAGTATAGCTTGATTTTAGCAAGGTTTTTGACAAGGGGCTTATCTACACAATTTAAATGCTTTTCACCTTTTTTTTATTGGAATGTGATCCCTCCACATATGATTCAAAGGAATTTAGGCATTTTGCAGGGGGGTGGGTGCAAAAAACTCCTTAAACTTCACAAAAAAGGCATTGCAGTTTTTAGTGGAGTACTTGTGAGTATCTATGAATGTGAAGATTTGTATGACTGTGCATTTTTTGGCAGAGGGAGAGTAAACATAAGCACATTTGCACAAGAAAGGGAAGACAAGTGTCAATGTGAATGTGCAAAAACCCACAGCAATTTGCATAATACACTCCCATGCATAATACTCTCTCATGATAGTTTTTCAGGTGGACTGGTGAACTGTGGGCTGGACAGTGCTGCTGTTAGGTGGATTTATAATTGGTTGACTGGATTCAGAAAGTTCTCACCAATGGTTGCTCTTCATCTTGTAGAGAGGTGAATAGTGAGGTGTGTCAGGGTTCTGTTCTAGGCCTGGTTGTTCATGTTGTTCGTCGTCTTTATAAATGATGTAGATGATGGAATAGAAGGTATGCTTATCAGGTTTGCAGGTGACACCAAATTGGGGTGAAGGTCAGCAAATATGCCAGAGAATAGGATCAGAATTCAGAATGACCATAACAGATTCACGAGCTGGGCCAAAACTAACAAACTGAATTTCAACAGGATAAATGTAAGGCAGGAATGTAGACAAGAAAAATGAGATGCATAAATATAGGATGAGTGACACCTGTCTTGAAAGATGTGAAAAGATCTTACTTTTTACAGAAATGTATAAGCCATCTTGTTATGGAGACAGCACTCACTTGTGGCTTAAGTAACATTTTCTGATTTAAAGTGCTGAAATAGCTGTCCACTTCTTTCCCCCCCATTACTTTTACTTGCTTTTTTAAGTATGATGCAGCTGTGATTAATCTTTAATGCTTTTGCTGAACCTGACTTTGACATCTGAGAAATGATGTTGCTTACAAATCTGGAAATTGTGAATATGGGAAAACTTATAAACAGAGGAAATATGGTATTGTTCACTGTTGAAGTTCAAATGTGGTGGGAACAAAGCAGACATGGTTGTAACCTAGCTTTGGGAATACATATATGGCAAAGAAATAGTGTTAAAATGTTTAAGTTTCTGCTTCTGCTCTATAACATTTTGAACTTTTATTTTCCTTCCACCACTTTCCCACTGCCTAGAAAATTCAATTCTTTTTTAGAGAATGAATGTAATGACAAAAACATATATAGACTTCTCTTTTATTGGTGACATTTTTAAAATAAATAAAATGTGTTTTCCTTTTTGATATTTGACTTTAAAAAATGAATTAAACACACTGTGTTTGGTATGAGTATCTGCCTTTTAAAAATGTATCCTGTGAACCTTTCCCCTTCCCTTATGTCTACTCCCATCAGGGAAGTTGTAGATCCACAGGGATTTACTGCTTCCTTCTTGGATAACCTGTGTTGCAACTTAACTTCAAGTTTGTTTCCTCAGCTGTCTGACGGAGTTTATCTGATTCACGTTGAACCCTTAGTTTTATAATGAGCCAGTTTATTTGCTTGTGCAGAATTAGGTTTTCTTAGACAGAAACATAACAGACCTGTAAAGAGGCCAGCCTTTTGATCATTTCTTATCCGGAAGTGGAAAATCTACAGTTCCTTTCTGCACTCACTGAGCACTCTCTGGCATTCTAATAATATTACGTTACTCCTGCTATGCGCCGTGCTGTTGACTTTTTTTTTTTAAAAAAAACACTACATTGTAAAGTCTGAGTGAGAAAATGCTGTTTCTCTTCTCTGTAGTAGAGGCATTGTCAGGATTTACAAGTTAATTCCTTGACTGCACTTTGAAAATCCAGACCTTTTGCTGAGCAACTGAGCCAGCCACTTCTAACTCTAGTTTAAATTCTTTCTCAAATGTTGCTGCAGATTGAGAGTTTTAAATGCTTATAAAAATCCTGGGAAGAAACTAGGGGATAAACATCTTATGCACACAGTGCAATTTTGTGTTTGACGGAACTTGCGCTATCACATTCTCCAACAAAGCTAGATACCTATGTAAGAAAAGAGAATAAAATAAGAAAAGAAAGAGGAGCTTTTAATAAACAAGATAGACAATAGGAAGTAATACTTGTCAGGGCTTGGTTTTCTGATGTAGGGTCACACTCCAACCTATTGCAACCTCCTATAAATCTGCAGGGACACCCCCATACAGGGGGCCCCATGGAGGAAAAGAACTTTTACATTTCTGTTTGACTGGGATCCATGCCAGTGGCTCAGTTCAATGTGCAGTTTCCAGGAACTTTCTGGTACTACTCTGTGCTTCTGACAGGCCAAGCCAGAAATGTTCAACCCAAAGTAATATTTCCTGATTTCCATCATTTTTCAAGATGTGAGTGAAGGTTGCCGAGGGATTTGGTGAGATGGAATACTGGCATTACCTCCAGAGCTGCTGATGTTTTCTTTTTCCCCTCCTGCCCTGCCCTGGGCTTTCCTTTCACATCCTGTCTTGTGCCTTTATAAGTCCCATACTTGGATGCAATTCATGTTGATTATTTCCCTGTGCAAACAATGTGCGCCTGTTCTTATGCAACCAGCAAACAACTTTATTGATTTACTGCTAGGGGCACTTAAGTGCATAAACTTCTATAGATGCTATAACAGTTAATTATTGCTGCCACATTTATAATTTAGCCTTAATGTGTTTTCTTGCAGCCCTGTTCTTAGGGCAACATTAGGATCATTGGTACAAACCAAACCGTTTAGAACTAAGCTGGAAACCAGAATATATGTGATGGCAGTTAACAGAATACAAACCTGTTTTTTTAAAGGTTTATTTTTGGCAGTTTGAGTGAATCTCTACTTCTTATACCACCCCAATTTCTCCTGCTGACAATGTCTATCACCTCCCCTCTTTATTTTTCACCCTGTAATGCTTTCTTCAGATCTCAGTTATCTTGTACTACCATTGCTGTCTTGTTCCTCACCTTTGCCATATGTTCTAATGTTTGTTTGAGCAAGACTGGCAGAGTGAAGCAACTGCCTCAGAAACTTCCCATTGAAGCACTGGAAACTTCGCTGTTGCTTTATCTGTCATCCTTGGCTTTCTATTGCCTTCAGTGAAAGAGCAATGCTTTCCGTGCTGTAAATTGGCTATCTGTCTTCAGGTATAGGTGAAGGACTCTATCCTGTGTATTCACTAGGTATGGTGACAAACCCTATACCATTAGCTGTAGCTCTGACATTGAAAGCAATAGAAAACCAAAGATGACAGGTCTGTGCATGGAAAGAAGGGGCTCAACCTTGTCCTTTCCTTCAGGCAACAAAATGTCTTGGGTTTGCCTTGCATTTATGTTTGTACAGTGTCTACCTTATTCGAACACATAGGAAAATATTAGTGACACATAGCAATTATGGAAACATCTGAGGAATAAAAGATTTCAAGGATACATACCCTAAGCAGCATTAGCTGAACAAATAGGGGTTAATTGAAATTTGATTTGGAACTGTTCTTTAATATCCTTAATGTAGTCCTCAAGAAAAAGGAGACATCTTGCTTAGACTGTATGCTGAAGTGCAAAACTGTCAAGTTGTGTTTTGTTAAAGATTAATACTTTAGAAACAGGCCAATAGGATCTGAGGCATTTGAAGAGAAAATCACGACCTGGCTGCTGAATATTTCATCTACTGTGTGAATCATTCTACAGAGGATGACTGTACAAGCTGTCAAAACCACAACCTCCTGTGGTAACAAAACCACTGGTCCTATGCCAAATGCACTGTTATCAGCCACGTTCCATTCAAGAAGACTGAACTTGTTTTGTTCTGTGGGATCTACCAGCAGGTAAACAAAAGATAAAGACTAGGCAAAACTAGGTAAAATTATTCACATTCTAAGTGCAGCTTATTTCAGTGTAAAAATTCATTAAAACATTAATTTATATTTAATTGCCAGCATACTCTTTTCAATTTAAAAAAGTGAAATAGAAAAGTTCTTGAATGTTTAAAGTATTTTTAATTAGATTAGCTATTTTACTAGCTCAGTGTTACTATCGTTAACACTGATAGCCAATGCATCAATAAAAAGGGTATGTAGGATGATAATTTTTATTATTATTTTAATTTTCAATAGATTTAAAAAACCTTCACCTATTTCTTTTCTCACAACAATGCTGTTATTCTTCTCATTTTGCAGATAAACTACAGTGACTATGCTGGGTTTGTAAGATAGTATGGTGGATGTATTATTGGAAAGCCGATACTAGCAGAAAATCTCAAAGACTATGGGCCTTTACATACTGCCAAAGATAATGCAGCTTGAGGCCACTTTAACTGCCCTGGCTCAGTGCTAAGGAATGGGAATGGTAGTTTATTGTGGTACCAGAGCTCTCTGGCAGAGAAGGCTCAATGTCCCAGAAAAAAAAAATACAATTCCCATGATTCCCTAGCACTGAGCCAGGACAGTTAAAGTGGCCTCAAAGTGCATTATTTCTGGCAGTCTGTAAAGGCCCTATGCCTAATGAGGAAAGCCAAGGAAGAGAGAGTGCAAAAGCAAGATTACAGCTGAATGTTAAGAAAACAAAAATAATGACCAGAGAAGATTTATATAACTTTAAAGTGGATAGTGAAGACATAAGAATAGTCAAAGATTTTCTGTACTTTGGCTCACTTATAAATCAAATTGGAAACTGTAGTCAAGAAATCAAAAGAAGACTAGAATTTGGAAAGGAAGCTATGAAGGAATTAGATATGATCCTCAAATGTAAAGATATGAGATTGAGTACCAAAATCAGGATTATCTTTGCCATTACATTGCCGATTTCTATGAATAGTTGTGAAAGTTGGATAGTAAAAGAAATCTGGCAGGAAGAGAATCAACTCATTTGGAATGTGATGCTGGAGGTGATTTCTATGGATACTATGGACTGCCAAAAAAGATAAATAAATGCATCCTAGAGCAAATCAATCCTGAACTCTCCCAAGAGGCCAAAATAACCAAATTGAGGGTATCATATTTTGGATGTATCATGAGACAGTATGACTCATTAGAAAAGACAATAATGTTAGATAAAGTAGAAGGCAGTAGAAAAAGAAAAAGGCTCTATTACAGGTGGATAAACTCCTTCAAGGAAGCCACAGCCCTGAGTCTGCAGGATCTGGACAGGTCTGTTGCTGACTGGAAGTCTTGGAAGTCTCTCGTTCATAAGGTCATCTTAAGGCAAAGCTGATTTGAAAACAGTTAACAAACACAGATATAGGAAATATGCCTTAGATCAGTTATTTGTCCAACAAGCCTAGCACAGAACTTGGAAACATTAATTTTTTGGACTACAAGTCCTGGAATATACAGCCAACATAACCTTATTGGTTACACGATTCTGGTAGTTGTAGGCCAAATAAATACCTTTTCTGAGGTCTAACGTAGTGCTGTCTATTATGACCTGCAGAAATCATTCACAGCATTTGCTACCAGATTCTTTTTAACTGCAGATTTCAGGCATCAAATCTTCTGTAAATGAAATCAAATAAAAACCAAACTCCCATGTACATGCTCTGTCAGTCAAAGCTGTAGTCCTGACAAGTAACCAAAATGGTGAATGGGGACAGGAGGATGGTAAGGTGTAATAAAGAAAAAGGATGTTGTTTGAATTAAGGGATAGACTTTTAGCACTTATCTCACCTCTTTCATGGTGCCAGTCCAGCCTGAGGACTTACATGAGGAAGCCTTTGATGCTTTTACTTTACAAAAGTCCATAAACACAGGTTGAACCTCAGCAAGCCTGGACTAGTTGGGGAACTAAATTACCTCACATGGCTTGATAGTGCTCCCTCAAGCTTAAGTATGAATTGTTTCAAAGAACAGTAAGGCTTTACAAACAGAGAAGATTGTTATGTGGATAGAGTGAATTTAGGAGCAAAAGGAGTGTTGTATAACATTAATTTCATTAACTTATTTGCAATTAATTGCAAGGTTTTCTAGAACACTGTTGTTTATCTCTTTTGCTATGTCCTAGCACAGCACACAACCCACTTTTTTCAAATAACTGCCATCTAGGCTTTAGTTTTGTGATGGAATCTGGGCATTTAAACTTTTCAATCAGGGCAGCGACAGTTTTCTGAGCCTGGATAATATGGTTTGCTACTTTATTTTCTTTGCAACAAACAAACTTGGCTTCATGAATGTACACTGTAAAAGTATGTGCTCCTTCTGTATTTACTGGACTTGGGCTGCATCCTCATTGCAGAAATAATGCATTTTGACTGTCATGGCTCAATACTATGGAGTTCTGGATTTGCATTTGTTATGGTACCAGAGCTCTCTGACAGAGAAGGCTAAATAGCTCACAAAACTACAGTTCCCAGAATTTTACAGCATTGACCCATGGCAGTTAAAGTGGTGTCATACTGCATTTTTTCTACAGTGTGGATACAGCCTTACTGATTCTACTAAAAAAACCCCAGACAAAACCAGTGAGCAGACCCATTTGGCACCTGTATTTCCCTCCCTCTTTTTCTTCATGTCCCTCCTGATGTCACTTCACCCTTTCCTTTCAGTAGACCCTAGTAGTGATTCAGATTGTGAGTTATGGCTGATTATAGGCCTTTCAACAAGAAGATACATGTAACTTCTTTGACTTCATTAAGTAAACACTTCCATAATACTTTCTTTTTCAGAAACCTGATCTCATTTTGGTTGGGAACACGGGACACTTCCTTGCACAGTTATAAGAGTCAGCCCATTAGTCCATCTAGTTTTAGGGTTGCATATGGTAGCAACTCTCAGCCAGGAGCCTTCTCAGTCATACCTGGAAATGCCAGGGATTACACCTGGAACCGTTGCATATAATGTAAATCATGTGCAATGGTACTCACACTCCTCCCTTAGTTTTTCATTTCTTATGTAACAAATATAAAAAAATCATACCTATCACATTATATTTACTTAGGTGGGCATCATGGTAGTGACACACTTAAGCATGTCCACTTTACATTTGTGTATGAATTCCCCCCTACTCAATTGATGTAGATGTTAGCTTCTTCCTATGCCATGTCCTAAGCCCCCATAGGACTCACTGTTTTTCTGTGATAGCCCCCATCCAACAGCCCTTCAGTTGCTGGTGAAGAACTGGAGTTATGGTGGAGATCAGCAGATAGATGACATAATCTGCTGAGGACTCTGAAGGATTCCAGCAGATCTTGGCAGAAGTTGTCCTCAGTCTGTGTTTGCCTATGGGGACATAACTAGACTTGTTTCCAATCACATCTATTCTCCACCAGCAACAGAACGGCTGTGTGGAGTGGGGCTATTGCAGTGAAATTGTAATCCTGGGGTGTGTGTGTGTGAAAGGGGAGCCATAGCAGAATTCGGTATGTGGAACTGTTATGCTACACCTGACAATTGTAGGATGTTGACCATAGTCATTACATTAGAGTAGGCATATATTTGTATAGTTCATATTAACCTGACTAAATTTTGCTTCACAGTTTCTGTGGAAGCTTAAGCAGTGATAAAGTATAAGCTATGAAATACTCCTGCTTTATTCACAGACTTAGAGTACTTCCCTTGCACAAATCCTTTCTCCAGAGACATTCCCTTCAGATTGTTTCTTTGGTCAAGAGACACATGATGCTCAGAATTACTGCTGACAGTTGAACACTTTATTATAGGGCAAAAGATCTTCTTAGGAATGTAAGGTCAACCATCTCCTGAGTGAAGAATTTCTTATGCACATCAACACACCAGCGCTTGATGCCTAATCCTTTAATATGATTTTTATGGACCCATTTCAACAGGTATTTGAAAGGATGTCTTTCAGTAATAAAACAGGTTGCTGGGCAAAATGAAGGAGTTATGATCAAAGGTGGTGTGACATCATGCTGATCTTTTCATGCTGTTTATCCATTGTAACATTTGCTCCATATTGGTTGCTGATGTCACATTTGAATACAGCTGATCTTTTACATGACATAAAACTCTCAAGTTCTTTCCCCAAACAAATCAAAAACTATTGGTTTGGCTTCAGTTGCATCAGCAGAAGTAATGGCACATTGGCCTTTCCCTGTTTCCCAGGAAACTTGTTTGGACTACTTTACAGGATTTCTACATCTAACTGAGAGAGTCTTCTAAGTCCTGACTTTGGCTATATTATAAAGGCTAACGGTAAAAGCACTTAGAGAGTGCCATCCTTTTTGTTGCCTGTTGCAGGTGGAATTATTAGTTTTATTTAATGGGGGGGGGGGGCTGATGAGAAAAAGAAGAACATAAGCAGTACTTGATAAGTTACTTTTAAAAAGTAACCAGTTACAATTACAGTCAGGCCTTCATATTCATGGATCTTGCATCCACCAGTCTACTTCCATGGATTCAATAATCTATGGCTTGAAAATGCTTTTTAAGAAAATATTTTAAAAAATAGTAATTCCAAAAGGCAAACCTTGATTTTTCCATTTCATATAAGGGGCACCATTTTGTGAGACTTCCTCAGCAGATTCTAAGGGTCTACTGTATAGTTTCTGGCCCTTCTCACTAATACAAAGCTACTGTTATTGTTCCAGTTCTTAAAAGTACTCTTTCTTGATATTTGGACTCCATTTAATGTTTGTTTTGTTTTGAGGCTTACATTATATATCTGTCTTACAGTCCTGGTGGTGAGAGTTGGACACAGACAACACATTTTAGGAATAAATATGGCTAAAACATTATTGGCTACAGCTGCTAAGGCTTGACACAGCACAAGGTAATCTATACCAGTAGTGGTAAACCTATTGCCACCCCATATGGACCCAACCCTCAATCCCCCAGCCTGCCAGGTTGAAGATGAATTATTGATTGACAGATATATAACCCACAAGGATGCCAGCCACAACGTAGTTCCCTCACCATGAGGGAATGAGACAGGACCAACAGCTCTTGAGCTCAATCCCAAGCTCCTGTAAGGGGACCTCTCTGAGCTGGGTGCTGGTCATCCAGTCTTAGCCATTCCAACCAGATCTATCCTTGTACCAAATCACCCAAAGCTGTGACAATAAAACAAACAGAAAGAAAGCAGATCAAACTAAATGCCAATGCAGAGCAGGCTAAACATTTATATATTCCTGAGGTAGACCTGACTGAAGTCAGCTAATGAAAACATCCACCTGGGATGTCCTATCCCTTAATTTCAGACACCTGAGACACCTCCAGGCGAGTCTGGAGACCAAGCATTTTCTTCTCTTATTTTCATCTGAAGTCTTGTTAGCATACCCCCCCTTTCATTAGCATTTTTATTCTGTTTCCATAACTTTGTTTGGTAGGGTTCATAATTTGTTAAAAACAAAACAAAACACATGCTCCAAAAACAACCAAACAATATCTACTTACTAATATCTCAACTTTTTCTTAACAACAACCCAAGGCACCTTACAATTAAGTTTAAAACAAGGTAACAACTAAAAATAGATGACACAAAAGTTAGAAAAACAATTAAATTAGCTAACATTAAAAGGCCACCCATAATTTAAATCACTACAAAGTTATGTAAAAGACTTAATATAATTATTTAATTAAACATAAATATATCAATATAACAATGTAATTAGAACTAGTAACTTTTCCAGAGAGCATCATCATATGCAAGTCCCACTGAATGTGCCTGGATTTGTTTCTGTTCAGAGTAGCAGCAATGCTTTTTAAAACAGTTGCTTACATTAAAAAAAACAACACCCAACAAACTACAGAAGACACCCCCCACAAATTCCTTATTTTAATTGTTTCCTAAGCATGAAATGTGAATGTGAAAGCTTATACAACAAAATAAAATCAAAAGCCCTAGACTGAACATATGTGCATTCCATTACAAATGCATATTGTGTACTAATGAGATCAGAACTGCATTGCGTACAGTATACAGATGTGAAAAACTCTGCCTATATTTGAACCAACAATCTATGCACACATATCCACCAACTGTACCTGTGTTGAAAGTAATGTATGAACATCTCTTATTTTTTTCTTTATTCCCAGGAATGAGAAATGTACCTCAAATCACGGAAGCTCAGCAGCTTTAGAGGTAGGTAGGAAGTAATAAGGGCTCTGGGATCTGGGAATGAAAGGGTTATCTTTCATCTTGCTGCATTAGCCAGAAGGCACAAAGATAATAATAGCATGGGAGGATGGCAGCCTGCACTCTGGAACGGTTTATGAGGAGGAAGTCCGCAATTACATATTTCTGGGCAAACATTAACCAAGACTGAAGCACAGTTTTGTAGGAAAACAACCGACTGGAACGTCCAGTAATATAGTTGTTGAGTAGACTGAAAACATTTGTATGGCTCTAAAAGCAAAGTTAAGAATGTCAGAAAGACTAAACAAAAGCCCAGATAACATTTAAGAGTGCTCTCTATTTTTTCTCTGAAACCATTCTTTACTCTACTCTTCTGCTCATATGGTTACTCCAGGTAGTTCAGGGCAGTTTAGAGAAGAGTACAGTGGTGTCAGAACTAAGGCAAAGTGATGCAACAGTTGGTTGTCATAAGTATACACTGTCTAACCCATGTGGTTTAAGGAGCTGTCACCAAACACTGCATTTTCTCAACTGAAAAGGCAAAAAGTCATCACAGTAATGGGTTTACCCAACTTGGATCTATTGCTATTTTTGTGTGACTTGTAAAGTGATATTTGTAATTGGGGCTGTGTCTGCTAAACTTAGAAGTCTGTCCCATTCCTATTTCAAGCTTTAGCTATCTAAAAATATCCAGAACTGTAGTGCTAAAATAAGTATGGTATCGATGAAAAATGTTTTAACATTCTAGTTCTTCTGCTTCATTATAAGGAAATGATACACTGCTATTATACGAGTTCAAGAAAGGGAGTATTGGCATTTGCTGTAACTTCATAAAGATAGATGTTGTTATTTGCTGTTACATTAAATTCAACTTATGGTGACCTTACAAATGAGAGACCACCATGATCCTTAGTAATCCACTGCTCCACTCAGGTCTAGCTAGCTTAGAGTTGGGCTTTTTTTAACAAATAAATTCACCTATATTGTGGACTTCCTCTTTCCCTACCATCTTTCACTTAGAATCATAAGATTGGAAGACACCACAAGGACCACCCAGTCCATCCCCTTGCCATACAAAAATTCTTTATGTTGTCTGTTCCAATAAGTCATGTCACTCACGATATGTCCAAAATATGATAGTCTCAGGGCCTTTGCAGACTGCCAGAACTAGTGCACATTAAATTGAGGCACTGCCCTGGCTCAGTGCTAGGGAATCATGGGAACTGTAATTTATTGTGGCACCAGAGCTCTGTGACAGAGAAGGCTCAATGTCTCAGAAAAAAATACAGTTCCCATGACTCCCTAGCACTGAGCCAGGGCAGTGCCTCAATTTAATGTGCACTATTTCTGGCAGTCTGCAAAAGCCCATAGTTTGGTCATTTTGGTTTCTAGGGAGAGTTCAGGTTTGCATTCCTCTATGACCCATGCATTTATCTTGTTAGCAGTTAATGGTATTTGTAGAACTCTCTTCCAGAAACACTTTTCAAATGAACTGTTTCTCTTGTCAACTTTCTTCACTGTCCAGCTTTCATAACCATAAGTAGAAATTGGAGAAACTTCTAAATAAAACAATTGTTCCTGCACAAATTTTGTGCCAACTCTGAATTTACATATTTTGGAGAACAACTGATAGTCTTTGTCTGTCAGTGGTGAAATTGAGATCCAGTATAGTTCAGTAGATGGATTTAATTTTACAAGTTCAAGGATATGAAGAAAATGTAGTTGCCAAGATGTTAATTGAAGCTGGGTATTTTGACATAGTGTGGCAACATCTCAAGGATTTTCTGAACACGTAAAAGACCTTGCTTCTGTTTTCTGCAATTTGTGCAAATGAACTTTATGCAAAATTGTTACATTTCCCCCCTGTGTGAAGTGCAGTACACTCACAAAGCAAGCACAACAGGACAAACTGATGGGTCATGAAGACACAAACAACATCTTCAGCACTCTTATTAAAAGGCCAAAATTAATTGTATTTTCCAATATTTTGTATTTTACATAAAGACACACAAAGCACTCACAGAAATACACAAGTTTCTCTAAGACCACCTACAAAAAGTCTACTGTCTTGCAACTCATGAAGATCAGATTCTCCATTTCTTTTTGGTTTGTGTATTATGCAAAGAGGAATCAAGTTAGTTTACATCCCTAATGGGTTTAAATCCATAATGAAGACTAGTAGCATCACAACATTAGAAGATACCTCAGATCATTTATTTGGAGTTTCCTACAATAGGAGGACACCCTTGCTTTAAACCAGATGATTTCCATTGTCTAAAATATCTAGTGAAGGAAATTAATACAGGTAGCAGGAGAGCTATGAAATTAATACCTGGAATAGTGTAACTCAGTTAAATCACTGGTCAGGGTACCTTTTCACTGTGACAGGTGACAAACTATCACTTTTAACAACCAATGGTGGTAGTCCCTAGTTTTTCTGTAGTATGTATATGTATAATACTGGAAAGATCATGGCAGCTGTGATTAAACAGCCATTGGTTTTAGCACCAAAATATGCAGGTAATGACTATAGAAATAATAAAGGCTGCAGAGGAAAAATGCATCTGCTTTAGAAAATCAAAAGTCAGCTGCTGATCAAAGGCCCTCATGGAACTGCATGGACTTAGTAGCTGGGATTCTATATTTGTGGGCTCCAGTAATATATCTACATCAAATCTTCATATTTTATATCCATCTAGAGCAATGGTTGCCAAAGTATGGTACTCCAGATGTTTTGGACTTCATCTCCCAGAATTCCTGACAGTTGACCAAACTGTCTGAGGCTTTTGAGAGTTGAGGTCCAAAACATCTGGAGGACCAGAGTTTGGGAATCACTGATCTAGATGAAGATTTTCATTTCTTCTACTTGCATTCAGACTATTCCTATAACTCATTGACCGGGTTGCTCTTGAGAATGGAATTGGTAGATAGCAAGTGGACCTCAGGAATCTATATAGCCGATGGCCATTAAAATTGTTTTTGAATAACTGATCTTGAATCTGAAATCTTAACAACCTCCCTCAGTATTTAAAAGAGCCTCTTTAAATAATTTTTCCCCAATATATCTGAATAGTTTCACCTCTGGATGCCATAGTTTCTTCCAATCAAGTTTTGTAATGTTGTGTAAAAAATACACTCTTACAGACAACAAGATATTAATGCATAGTTGTGGTTGTGCTATCTGGTTTCCTCTTCTCCAAATTCATCAGCATCCACCAAACATCTTTTGCTCCACACGAACACTAAATAAAGATGTGATTGTGGCTAATTGTTAACAAATGTTGACTGTTCCTGAGTAGTCCATCTGAGTTTAATTCTGACAGAACGCTACACAGAGGTATAATTGCCTCAAGACAGATTGACCATTTAAGCACATGTGACACAGTCTAGCTTTAATTAGAGTAAATTGGCAACATTTGTATTGCTGGTAGTTTGGGGACTATTGGATGCAATATATATATATATATATATATATATATATATATATATAT
>CM034708.1:36269384-36289497 GCA_020142125.1 Phrynosoma platyrhinos
CATGGCACTTACAAGAATAGGAACAGAACAGAACGGAGCAAAAACACATTTTACTGGATATGAGAACACCACCGATGCCGCCAGGATTTCCCTAAATGTTCCCTAGTCATTCCTGGCAGCCAATTTTTGAAGTACGGTTCAAAATTGTTCTTCAAAATCAGCTGCCAGGAATGGCTGGGGAACACTTTGGGGACTCCCGGCGGCATCGGTGGTGTTCTTTCGTCCAGAAAAATGCATTTTTGCTCCATTCCATTCCATTCCCTTCCGTTCCATTCCCATTCCTTAAGTGCCATGTGATAAGCTTAATAGTTTCATGCATATCATTTCTTGGAACTACCTGGGAGATTTACAATTAGGATAAAACCACTCAGAGTAGAATCCTATACTGAAGATTTGCTGGCTGAGGGGCTTTAGGATACACTACTGCTATGATAGATGTATTGACAGGACTCTCTTGATAGTTTGGCAGAAATGTTCCACAGGAAAAGATACATGGAGGCTAGCAGGGGACAGAGCCATGGGTGGAAACTAAGCAGCACAGCAGGAGGATCACACTTACTTTCTAGCCTATACTCAGTGCCAGATTCCAAAATTTAGGGATGTCAAAATTTAGCAATGGAGCAGCCAGGAAGAGCTAACTTCAGATCCCAGGATTCTGTACGATATGTCATGTCAGTTAAACTAGTGTCAAACTGCTTTAATTCTGCAATGTGGCTATACCCCCAGTTAGTTGTAGGGTGGGATCAAAGTGTTCGATGTCAAAGTGTTCAATGTCAAGGAAAGAGGAACTCATGTTGTAATGCTGAATTCCTGCAGCCTCTTCCCATTTCTCTCTCACTTCCCTTCCCTTCTGTGAACACTGCATCTTACCTGTAGCAGTGACTGATCCATGGATCAGTAACATCACTAGCTAGGATGTCACTTGGTGCAGAGGGCTGCCAGTGGTGGTTACATGGCTTACTCCACCTCTCCCGCTAACTCAGAAGTCTGCCCCCCTCCTTGACCACATGGTGTCATGGAAGGGTTGCCAGGCAGTGGCAGACTCCCTTGCTTCCCCTCCTTCCCCTGCCACTGCATCATCCTGGCTGGGCAAGTGGGGCAGTGGAAGAGGAAAGAAGTGGTGCATTTTCTTCTCCTGCTGTTCCATCACCAGTACTCCTCCCTAGGAAGAAATCCCAGCAATGGAGCAGCCAGGAAGAGCACATGTTTGCTCCTCCTGCACTGAATTGAGAAGAGGGCACAACTGGATGTCACCCCTCCTCTGGATGAAGCAAACTTGTTTTCTGCTACTCCAGAGAATAGGACCTGGAACCATGGATGCAAACTAAATAGAAAGAGATTCCACCAAAACATTAGGAGGAATTCCCTGACAGTAAGAGCTGTTCAAAAGTGGAGCACATTCCTCGGAGTGTGGTGGAGGCTCCTTCTTTGGAGGTCTTTAATCAGAGGCTGGATGGCCATCTGTTAGGGGTGCTTTGATTGTGAGTTCCTGAATGGCAGGGAGTTGGACTGCATGGCCCTTGTGGTCTCTTCCAATTCTATGATTCTATGGACGTTATCACACGGGGTCTAAAGCAGCCCCATCCCTGCACCATCGCTGCATCATTCCGGATCCTTTGCCCCTGTGATCAGACGACGTCGCAGCAAACCCCGCCCATCCCTGCATCATCCCTGCACCATCACTGCATCATTCCAGTTCTTTGTAATTCCTCTTTCAAAGAGGAATTACGGCTGCCGTGACCAGAATCAATCCAGAACCATTCCGGTATGAGGCTGCTTTCTTGTCTGATGACACGGGCCATTCCGGTATGGTTCTGGATTGATTCCCTGCCGCTTTTCTTGCCGCTTTGAGACCCCTGGTGTGATAACGTCCTATGGTGAGGTCCACCCCTGTTCCTCTATAGTGACACCAGTGCTATGGATTTCCTCCTCCCAGCTGTGTGTGTTGGGAAAAGTCTTAAGTACAACCCTGTTTGTAAAATTAAAATTAATGGGTTTCTTTCTCTAGATTGGAAACTCCCTTCAATCTCAAATAATTCAATAGGAAAAATTTAGCATAAATTTAGCTGTTCAAGATCAGATGTTCCACTAGGCACTGAACTAGGCATTGCTTGCTCCAGTTCTCCTGAAGACAGTGGCCACTTCAAGATGGTTAAATATTGCAGATGTTTTGTTTTCTCTTTCTGTCCCACTGTTCTCTTCTTGATGAAAACCTGCTCTAGCCCTCAGAACTCCACTCCCCTTCATGGAGGGCTGTCTCCTCCTTTTCCATGCACGCTTCCTTATTCAAGTCTCCTTGTGTGGGTGCTCAAGACATCACTATTGCTCCTTTATTTCACTATTACTTTTTTCTTGATTCTTTTTCAGCCTTTTGTCTCTATAGGTAAGGCAGATTCAAAATCTCATTGGTCCTGGGAATAGCCACACTGCAGAATTAATACAGTTTGATACCACTTTAACTGCCATGACTCTGTTCCACAGGATCCTGGAATTTGTAGTTTGCTGAAGCACCAGAGCTCTCTGAAAGTCCAGGCTGAATACTGCACCAAACTTCAGATCCCAGGATTCTGTACGATATGTCATGGCAGTTAAACTGGTGTCAAACTGCTTTAATTCTGCAATGTGGCTATACCCCCAGTTAGTTGTAGGATGGGATCAAAGTGTAATATAATACTGTATAGAAACATGCCATTTGTGACACTGGCCCCTTTAAACAGTTGTGTAAGGTGTCACTGCTAATATACCTGTGGATTGGTATTAACTACATCAATGTATCTGAAGAAGAGGATTGAAATCCACAAAACTCATGGTAAAACAGTGGTTCTCAGCCTCTCTTGGGCCACCAACCATTTGGAAATCTGACCAAAGCTATGGACCCCCTTCCCAGAAAAAAAAAATATGCATTTCAACAATATTTCAAAGTAACAGATGGAAATCAAAGGGGATCATGCATTTTTCATGCCACTTCATGGATCCCCTGTTGCACTCAGATTGAGAATCTTTGTTCTAAAATAAATCAATGACTCTTAAGTGGGCTGCTGGCTTCCTTCTTTCTCTACTCATTTTCCTTTTTATGAGAATCCTACAGTTTCAGTACATCAGTTAGTCACAGGCTAATATTGTAATGTAGGGCAGCATGGTGTAGTCATTTGAGTGTTCAACTATGACTCTGGAAATCAAGGTTTGGCTCTTTGCTTGGTTATGAAACCCACTGGGCAAGTCACATGCTGTCAGCCTGAGGGGAAGGCAATGGCAACCCTCCTCTGAACAAATCTTGCCAAGGAAACCCTATGATAAAACCCTGTGAACAAGGTCTCCATAAGTTGGAAATGACTTGGACACACAACAGCAACAACAGCAGCAGCAAGGCATGCAAATAAATGAAAATATATTGTTTATGCAGTGTTTCCTTGATGGGAAAGTGAGGACCCCAAACTGAGAAAGCAAGGTAATCACCTCTCCCTTCTGACAAACCACACTAGGAAAAATAGTCCAAAGTGTGCTGTGAGGGGAGAAAATGCTATAGCAAAGGTGGATGTATCCCATTAAATGAGCTTTATTCAACCTTGGCCTCTCTGGACGTGTTGGACTATATGTCCTATCTGCCTGGCTGGGGATGACAAGAATTTTTATCTAACACATCTGGAAAGAGTGAAATTAGGAAAGCTGAAATAGCTGTTTGTCAGTTCTTGTCAGCTGTTTGCCAGCAGAGATTTTTTTAAAGTCAGAAACTCTTGGCTTAGCAAACTGCCCTCACAACAGGTAGATCATCTATGGGAATGACTTCATCACCAACTGAAATGCAGTCACAGCAGCATTTTGCTCTTAATGGACATATATTAAAAATTTATTGCATCCTCTTCAAGCTGTGCACATGCTGGAAGAAGGCAACATAATTATTTGTGCTGGAAGTTTACCCAGGTAATTTACTTTGCACTCCCCTAATGGGTTTCCTCTGCTTTGCTCATTTATTCTGAGAGTTGAAATGATCAGTAGTCTGTGGAAAGATTTTGTTTTCTGTGAACTTGCTATGAATCAATGAGCTTTCAATGAAACTCTGCTGGATAGGGACCAGAGAATTAGCTGAAGCATTTGGCCCTGCACCAGTGCAGTATATGAAAAAGCATGAAGTAGCTAAAAGATAAATCTGAGTGAGCTCAGGTTCCAGAACAAATGTAGTATGCATCAGGTTTGACTTTTGGTTTGAAATGACACATCTTCCCTTATCCCTGTGAAGTCGTTTGCAATGGATTAGATTTCATTTTGCAACTTTAAGGAGGAAGTATAGACTGTATTTATGACATTGGCTCTGAAATGCAGGACCCAGAGAACAGGAATCTATTGCTACATGTCAAGTGCAGGGGCCTCTGGAAGAGTTTGATGGCTAAGGAGCTTTATTTCTTTTCAAATCCTTTTATGCAGGTTCCCCCTCTCCTCCTTCTGTGTAGTAACACTGAGAATGTGCCACAACTTGATGGTGAGTATCTAATCCCAAAATAAACTCTTTACTTTATAGGGTTTAGCTTTCTTTTTAATTAAAGTGCAATTCTCCGATTACTGATTTAAAGGGGCAGCATATTCTAGAGCTGTGTGCATGAATCCAAACTTAGGTGGATGTGGAGGAAGGAGGTTTTTCTCCTGCATGTAGGGATGATTTGTAATGGTCAGAGAGAGTTCAGTTTTGTAATTTTCATAATTTTGAAAGAGAGCTGCCATTTTAGAAACAAATGAAATTAAACAGGTGATACTCCCATTTGCCTTGGGAAATAATACTGTTTTTGTTAACTAAACCGTTGCTTGAAAAACCATGCATTAAACTAAAAACCTGTTCATACAAGGTTGAAACAAAATGTGCAAACAACAAGATAAGGTGCAACCTAATAAACTACTTTTGGATACATCTCTCCTTTACCTTTCAAGTTCATTAATATGCAATACCTACAGAAAGATTGTAAAGGGATCATGTAGCACCTTTAAGAGGAATTGTTTCTTAATGGTAGATAGCCCATGGCTGGCCCTGTGTAGAACCATGCTACACTTTGGCCAGCCATAGATCTGATCCACTAGGTCCCTTCCTACATTTTTTATATTAATGAATTCAGATATTATTCTAGGTGAAAGATTTTGATAAGCAGCCATTCTTGATGGTTAGTCTGATTCCAATGTAACACCCATTCTTTTTATGCCTGGACAAAGAAGAGAGTTGGCTGGCACTCAGATAAGCTGGGCAAGAAGGCTTAAGAGAGGCAGTCTTTCTTTAAAAATGCTACCTGTCTGATCCTTGGACTAAGCAGGCATTTATTGCACAATAACAGGTCACATGGTGTTGATTACTCACCAATGTAAGGAAAGAGATTTTTACATGGTATAGGACAGTTGAACAGTAAAAGCCACTCTGTCCTAAATTTGTCCTGCTTTGGCTGAATGCTACCTATTCTTTTGTAAATCTGGAATGGTAACTTCTTTGAGGCTGGGGGCACTTTTCAGGTTTGGCAAGTATTCAGGGGCAGCATGCCCAAGAAATATAACTTAAACAGAAGGGACAGTAAAAATAAGTAAAATCACTCCCCCCCTGCATTGTTCAAATCTAAATTATGTTGGGGTGCTTTCCTTCTTCATGTTATAAGGACAATCAGGGTATGAACAAATATTTGTGTTCCCTTGTCTAGGGTTGGGTGGCATTTGCTACTGCTATCACCATCACCAACCACTTTAGAAAGGCCATGCCTTGTGAAAAGCTGGGCTCAGAACAACAGTGAAATGTGACAAATCTTAACAAAGAAATAAAAATGTCCTGTGGCCAATTGTGGTTGGAAGGAACTATGCATGCAAATCATTGCAAGGAACTTTCTGATGGAAAGAGCTGTTTGACTGTGGAAAACACTCCCTCGGAGAGTGGTGGAGTCTCCTCCTTTAGAGGTTTTTAAACAGAGGCTGGATGGCCATCTATTGGGAGTGCTTTGATTGCATATTCCGGCATGATGTCCCTTGAGGTCTCTTGCAACTCTAGGATTCTAAGTACCGGTACCTATTTTTTGCTTAAATATTTTGGCTTCTGAGGATAAATGCCAAACTGCACAGCTTTGCTGTGTCACAGGAACAGGAGTCAAATGCTAACCAATTTTCTCCTCTCTTTCACTGCATCACAACCCTGAAGCCAGACCTTGTTTTTCTGAATGCACGCAGACACACACACACACACTTGAATCCCTTTGTTGCTGTTTTTCTCTTGGTGTCATCTCTCATGGTTGCCATGGGAGCCAGCCAGGATCCTTTCAGCATATGTTATTGCGTCTCCGGAAGGAAGTGCTCCAGTGATGGTCTGCTGTTTTTATAGAACCTGTTACATAATGCAAACCATTAAAAGTTCCTCTGG
The DNA here is from genome assembly GCA_020142125.1 of Phrynosoma platyrhinos. Lineage (NCBI taxonomy): Eukaryota > Metazoa > Chordata > Lepidosauria > Squamata > Phrynosomatidae > Phrynosoma > Phrynosoma platyrhinos. The sequence continues at coordinate 36,275,761 of CM034708.1, forward strand.
GTGTTTTATTGTGTGAAGGGGAAATTAAATTTGATGGATTCTAAAATCTTTGATGGAGGATGCCAGGTGATTTCTTTTCTTTTCTTTTTTTAAACATACATATAAAAATCACTTGTTCCTGTATCATCCACATAGCAACAATATTTCGGTGTGCACTTCAAGCAGGACAAATATACATTAGAGCCATTGGCAATATTTGTCTGCATGCCTGTCAGAAGAGGAAATTGAATTCTAAGTGGGGCAAGTTCAAACACTATAAAGATGCACAGTACTATCAGTCCAGAAAACTAGACAAACTAACATTAGTAGTTTTTAAAAGAAAGGTACATGTGTTCACAAAGATTTTCTTTCTCTCACCCATGGTATTTTCTAACAATAATCCCTGGAAATTATAAAGCAAATCTTGGCTGAATTGCTAATTATTAAAAATTTGTTTGGAGTGGCTAAAAATGACCTCCTTATTTGATCTTCTCTAGGTTGCACAGAGAAACAGTGTGGTTCCCAATTGACAAAGGTGTCAGACAAGGCTGCATGCTTTCACCCTATTTATTCAGCTTGTATGCAGAACATATTATAAGAAAAACAGGCTTGGACATAGAAGAAGGAAGAATGAAAATAGGAGGAAGGAATATCAACAATCTAAGATATGCAAATGACACCATAATACTAGCAGAAAACCTCACAGACCTGGAAAGCCTACTAAGGAAGATAAAAGAAGAAAGTGCAAAGGCAGGCTTAATGCTGAACATAAAGAAAACAAAAATAATGACCACCAAGGACCTTCAAAAGTTCAACCTACAATAAAGACATAGAAATAGTAAAAAAATTCCCATACCTGGGATCAAACATTGATAGAAATGGGGACTGCAGCCAGAAAATCAGAAGATTAAGAATGGGAAGGGTGACTATGAAGGAACTAGAAAAGATTCTAAAATGCAAAGATATACAATTCAGCACAAAAATCAGAATCATACAAGCCATTGTATTCCCTATAACCATGTATGGATGTGAGATTAAGAAAGATGATAGGAAGAAAATCAATTCCTTTGAGATGTGGTGCTGGAGAAGAGCAAAGCTGTGCAGAGAAGAGAACATCATAAGAAGAGAGGACAATGCTGGGAAAGGTAGAGGAAAGTAGGAAGAGAGGAAGGCCATATGCCAGATGGATGGACTCTATGAAGGAGGTCATGGGTATTAAGCCCTGGTGGCGCAGTGGTTAAATGCCTGTACTGCAGCCATTCACTCATAAACCACAAGGTTGTGAGTTCAATACTAGCCAGGGCTCAGGTTTGACTCAGGCCTGTATCCTTCTGAAGTCACTAAAATGAGAACCCAGCTGTTGGGGGGCAATGAGCTTACAGTTGTAAACCGCTTAGACACTCCATAGCGCGGTATGAAGTGGTATATGAATGAAGCTGCTTTAAGGGATTGCAGGAAGTAAGCAGAGCATTGGAGGACAGAGGCTCTTGGAGATGTCTCATCCATAGGGTCACCAAGAGTAGAGATCAACCTGAGGGCAGTCAACAACAAAGGTTGCTGTAGGGTGGAGAATCCTCTTCTGTGAGGTCTGTAGTGGACTTGGTAAAATCAGGAATAGTAGAAAGGCAAGACTAGAGCCACACATTGCTCCCAAGATTGACTCAGTTCCATCTACCAAACAATAACAACAACAAAACAAAAAACAAAACAAAACACAAAGACAGTGAGATAACTGTATGGATTTATACTCAAAGCACTTAATGCAAATTCATTCTCCCATGTAAGGTTCTAGAAGTACCTTTTCACAATCTAGGGCTGCATCTGCCTTGCAGAAATAATGCAGTTTGACACCACTTTAAACACCATGGCTAAATGCTCTGGAATTCTGGGACTTGTAGTTTTTTTAAATATTTAGCCTTCACGGTCAGAGAGGTCTTGTGCCACAACAAGCTAAAAATCTCAGGATTCCATAACATTGAGCCATGGTAATTAAAGCAGTGTGTATCTGTGTATTGTGTGCCTTCAAGTAATTTCTGACTTATGGTGACCCTAAGGTCAACCTCTCATGGGTTTTCTGGGTAAGATTTGTTCAGAGGAGGTTTGCCATTATATTCCTCTGCAGCTGAGAGAGTGTGACTTGCTCAAAGTCACCCAGTGGGTTTCATGTCCAATCTGGGAATCAAACCCTGGTCTCCAGAGTTGTAGTCCAACATTCAAACCACTATGTCATGGTGGCTCCAATTAAAGCAGTGTCAAACTATATTATTTCTGCAGTGCAAATAATGCCTTGGTGGTAAAATGCAAGAGAGATCTTCCCCATCTTTCAGTACTTGGTGATGCTCAGGGAATTATTCTGATTGGTTGTGTGATAGTCATGGTTAGTAGTAATTCTGATCTTAACCAGCCAGAATATTTCTAAAGAGCAGGGTATAAATATAATAAATAAATAAATAAAATGGCTTGTATATATGGTTTAATGTTAGATAACAGTGCATTACTGGTGATGTGATGTGAAATATTTGAGACTGTACTTTGGAACTAAACTAAGAAACTTCATGGTAATATAGCAATCTGAATTTGTTTGGGAGCTTTACGTAGTGTAGCAGATCTCAGTCAATGGACGTTATCACACGGGGGAAATCCTGTGAGGAAACGGGGGTTTAAACTGAAAATAACCTGCAAAAGTGGGTATATTTTCAGACGACGTTGCATTTAAAAGCAGGTTAATTTGAACAGAAAGTAGTCAGAAACTGCTTCTTTTTATTTTTGGGGATCTTCCGAAAATAAAAAGAAGCAGTTTCTGCCTACTTTCCATTCGGAGTAACCTCCTTTTAAATACGCAGGAGGTTTTCACACCGGGAAAGCTGGCTAATTAATTGCTTCTGCTTTTGCGGTAGCACTTTCACTTTAAAGCCAGCTTCTGTTCGGAGCTCCCCGTATGATAACGTCCAATGAGTTTTACATAAGTGTTGATTTACCATTCAGCAGTTGATTCAATGGGCTTATTTTACTGGGATTAGCAGTTGGATTTGACCAGAATATCTGAGGTTACACAAGCATGTAAACTCATTTTTGAAAACAGTACCCGATGAACCTAGAAAATACAGGACTGTTTTGCAGAGATGTGGTGTGACTAGTCCTGCAAAAAAAAGGAGAAATCACCTCAAGAACATAGCCCATGATGAAAACAAATGTTTTATATTGTCACAAATGTTTGCAGACATAAAATCATTGAACAGTATGCAGACTTGCTAGGGCTAGCAGACTAATCCTAACAGTAGTGAGAGAGCTGAGAAAATACTCTGGGGAAGGTGTGGGAGTCATGTTTTGTCAAATAAGGAGCAGAAAGGGCATGAGGGAAATAGTGAAGTAAATGTGAAATGCAACAAAGATGCCTTTGAGCTTCACTGGTAAAGGGTATGCTATATCATGTAGATTTAGAGAACTGATAAATAAGTTTAAGGAGAAAAGAAAAAAATAAAGTTAGAATAGACATATTGATCTTATATGGAAACACAAAGGTCTGCATTTTCGGATTAGTCATAACCACTTGGAAACTCACTGTGGGCACAACTCATGCTAAGTTTTGGCTTGCTGCCTATAAGACTGGCAATTGCAAGGTCATCACAGTCTCATTGGTAAAGACAGGGTAGATTTCACCTGTCCCTTGCAATACTTAGTGGATAACACTGGCAATAACATAGGCAGTTCTGCTGATTGGTTGTGTAATATGGTACTCCTGGTTAGTAGTTGTTCTGAACTCACTCATTCATGCTAAAAATGATGCTTTGGAGCTAAGATATGTAAGTTGATTGTAATGCAAGTTCTAGATACAATTTCTAGTCCTGATTACAGTGTTGATTTACCATGAGGGCATTTCTTGACTTACTGGGAAATGCCAGTTTGTGGATTGTGCCTGTGGATGAAGAGAGGATGGGCTCCAAATTCCAGGTGTCAAGGCTGTTTTTCTTTCCCAGAATTCCACACAACTTTTCTTGGATCTGATATAGAACAGGAAGGCCAGTCTGGTTCATAGGGGGTGGGGCAGGGCTCAGGAGCAAGCAGAGACTTAATTCAGGTCTACTCTTTCCCCATATAAATTGCTTCTCCCACCATGCCAATAGTCAGTTGATTTCAATTCTTGGTTTATCATTCAGCAGCGGATTCCATGGAGTTAACTAAACTTTGGATTTAGACCAGAATGTCCAAATTCACAGATGCAGTCAGAAACCCACTATGGATGCAACTCATGCCCACTTTTGACATGTGTCTTGATAGAAGTGATAACTGTAATGTGTCCTCATCTGCTATGTAGTTTCCCTAGTTAATTAGACTTCTGGCCACTGTCACCAATAAAAGGTGCAGATGGTGAGACTAAGCAGCTGGCTATATCATTATTAGGGACTATATACTCCCTCTCCCCCATTCAGAATATAGTTTATCAAAATAATTTGGGTTGAAACGTCTTAGAAGAAGATTTCTTTTTAGATCCCAATCCTAGAACAAAATATTGGACATGATACTAGAGTGAGACCAACACAAATACAGACTCCATATATACACAACTCATTATAGCCAAGCTTCTCAGTAGCAACAGGTACTGTTAATGGAGGGTTAATGTTAAAGCTGTGATTGTGAATCTGGAGGGAGGGAAAAATTGAAGAATGTATGTATAGGATTTCAGACTGGCTGGGAACACAAAAAAGTGTCAAGAAATATATTGCCTTAGGGATTCCTACATTCTTTATTAGAAAACAAAAGAGGAGGGAGGAAGGCCTCTGGCACTTGACTGTTTACTATGATGTAACTGAGGTAGATACAAGAAAATAGAAAGCTGCCTTATAGTGAGTCAGACCACTGGTTCCTCTAGCCTATAGGTCAGCTCTGACTAGCAGTGACTCTCCAGTTTTATGAAGGATTGTTTCCTAGACCTACCAGAAGATCTCTGACATTCCTTGGTGGCCTTCCAAGTACTAACCAGCTCCAGCTCTGCTTAGCAACAGAATGAGATGAGAATGAGTGTATTCACTTGTGGTATGATGGTTTCATGTGCTTTTAATAAATATGCTGTTAAATTAACTATAAGATGCATGGCCTTCTCTATCAACTACCAGTGGTTTCTACCAATGGTTGTCATTCCATTTGAGCAGAAGAAGTAGATCTCAAGGACAGGAACAAATGGTAAGAGCTAAAAACCTCATATGAATAGTAAAGTGTTAGTTTAGTAAACAGGTCCAAAAGAAGTACTGTATGTCCTAAGACCAAGGAAAAGGACAAATGTTTCAGCATTTGTCTTTTCACTTCACTTCTTAGGATTGGAGCTTGGAAGCAACCAGTTACTTTTTTGGGTAGTGAAGAGTAGCAAAGGAATATTGCCACAGTAACATGTTCCTGGGGATGAAAAATCACACACACACACATACCGGGTCTGGGACTTTGGAGGAGCTTTAGGGGCCACACTTTGGGGCCTAGTGGACTCAAGCATGCAGGACACACTTTGTCCATCCTGGCTTAGGACGTTATCACATGGGGAGTCGTGGGGAGAAAGTGGAAATAAACCGGATGAGCGGAAGACTTTAATTTACGGGATTTGTCCCGTTCTGCCTCGTCTGATAACTAAATTTGAATTTAAAAGGGGGTTAATTCGAACAAAAACCTGATCTTTTCATTTCGTTAAAAATCCCGAAAATGAAAAGATCAGGTTTTTGTTCGAATTAACTCCCTTTTAAATTCGAATTTAGTTATCAGATGAGGAGGAACAGAACAAATCCTGTAAATTAAAGTCTTCCGCTCGTGCCCTTTTATTACCACTTTCTCCCCGCAACTCTCTGTGTGATAACGTCCTTAGACTCTTGAGGTTACTTGAACATTGGATAAAACTTGTAACTTGTAAGTTCCTTGTAACTAGTAAGTAATTGAGTTATTTACCTATCTGCCTTACTGCTTTTCATATCCACATCAGGGGGGAACATCCAATCTTGTTGAAAAGTTGCAGATTTTGTTCCTTTTCTTTCCAATTTTTAAATGAAACCAACGTAGGGAGCTGGTATAAGAAGGTTCTGATTGTACTGGGAGCTGAGAGAACATATTCTGGGCAAAACAAAACGTCCAAAATAAAACCTGACACCAGGAACGAAATCTGGGACTTCCTGGTCTTTTTACAGAGTATTCAGACTGACTAAACAAAACAAAACAAAAATCACAGATTTTGTTTTTGATCTTCCTAATTTTTATTTTGGAGATCTATGCACATTTTATTTCTCCTAGAATTTTTTTGCCAGCTCCCGGTACATTCAGAGACTTTTCATACCAGATTCCCAGGTCAGTTCATTTTATTTGGAAAGAACAGGAACATAATCTGGGACTTTTCAATAGTCTGGTTGCAACCTGAATCAGTTTGGATGTGTCCATTGAGGAATATGTGCCTTTTATCTTCCTGGATCTAGGTAAATGAATGGCCTTTCCTTCTGCATGGTCAGGCAGTGAACAATCTTCAGCTTGACTGATTAGGCCCTTGTTATAATTTGCTTTTAATAAATGACTGGGAAGAGCGGGGCATATACATAGAAGCAGCTTTTGCAGAAGATAGGTTATGGGGCTGGTTCATTTACATCTTTTTCTCTTTTACAGGGCTGGCCTTACTATTGGGCAGAGTAAGATAGCCACCTCTGTCATGAAAGGAGAGGAAGTTATGAGAGATTAAAATTATTATTCTTGTCTTTTCTTGTCTTTGTTTCCTGCTGGGTTGGTTGGTATAGGATTTTCTATCTCTTTGACTAAAACAACCTGGTCGAGTTTGAGAACTGTACACCATAGATTGTGTGGGTAGTTGGGGCACTATTTATTGCTCTGCTTAGGTAGCAAGCAGGACTGGCCTTGCTTTAGATCTGCCTTGGAAAAAAGAATGTAGCATCAATGCAGCTAAGGGCATCATACATAACAATGCTCTTGATGTATTGTTAATAGTAGTGAAGTGGGGTGTGCAGATTTTGGCTGCATGCACACTGCAGAAATAATCAAGTCTGATATAGCTTTAACTGCCATGGCTCAATGCTAAGGAATTCTGGGACTTGTAATTTTGTGAGACATTTATTTAGCCTTCTCTGTCAGAGAACTTTGGTGCCACAACAAACTCCATTTCCCAGAACTCCATAGTATTTTGCCATGGCAATTAAAGTGGTGTCAATCTAGATTATTTCTGTAGTGTGGATGCAGCTTTTGACCCTTTTAAAAGTGGTTGTTTGCCACATTTAATAACTCATTTGACAGCTACAAAATCACTGAAGTTTAGCTCACAGCTGAAAAACATGGCTTATCTTTGCCAGTTTGAATCCTGATTTGGGCTGCATCCAGGTCTTATCATATGCAAAATACCATTGATGCTGCTGACCAAGGGCAGCCCAAGTAACTTCCAGACAGAAGCCATGCTCAGCTGGCCAATTTGTAAGCTTCCAGGTTTTGAAAAGAGGCTGGCTGAGCACTGCTTCTACCCAGAAGTTACCTGGGCTGCACTCGGCTGACAGCATTGGCAGCATTTTGAGTATGATAATACCTGGATGCAGCCTGAATTAGGATTCAAAAATTCCACTAACAAACCTTCCAAAGTGGGTTGATTGGTCATGCAAAAAGTAAGCTTAATAATGTGTATGCGATTGGGCATATGACAGAATCATGTCACTTCTTCCATGTATGTTCATAGATACACTCAGGGGCTTTGCAGACGGGCAGCCTTGGGCCGCCCCGGGAAATGGAGGATCGGGGCCGAGGCTGCCCCATGCCTCAGCCCCAATCCACCCTTTTGGCACCTGAGAAAGGAGTGCCAAAATGCCGCTCCTTCCTCAAGCAGCAAAAAGGGTGCTGGAAGAGCTGACATGCAGCTCTTCTGCGTCTCTTCCAGGGCAGCGTGTGAAGATACTGCGCTGGGAAGACGTATTCAGAGTGTGTGGCATGTGTAATGGTGCACACCCTGATGATGTCCTCTGGGAGAGGTTGAGGCGGCCGCCGTGCAGCTGCCCTTCCCCTTCCCTGCCTCTAAGATGGTGCTTTGCGCCATCTGCAAAGGCCCTCAGTCTATGTTAACAATGTGTTAATTTGTTCATTTTATTTGCCTTAAAAATAGAATTTGTAAAATTTTTAAAAAATGAATATAATCAATATATTGGCATACTGAAGCTCTCCATAACTGAGCAATAGCAGGATGATGCTCTGGGTCCTGAAAGTGAATGATGCTACTACTCAGTGACAGTATGAGAATGGAGCTGAGCCAGATCATTGGTTCATCTAGTTCAGTATTGACTGCATGTGTTTCTTAACCATAGAGACTTCATATTCCAAAATGTTGGATGGGGGGATTCTCGAACCTGAAGTTTAAAAACATCTGAGATACCCCCTCTGCAGTTGAGAACTACTTGTCTATATGTACACCAGGGGTGGGAATAATTTGGTTTTCCAGACACCCAGGCCAAAATAGCCAGTGGTGTGTAATGCTAAGAGTTGCAGTCCAACAACATCTGGAGGGCTTATAATTCCTACCCCCAATCTATATTAATTAGCTGAGGATTCCTGGGTTTTAGTTAGGACTGTTTCTCAGACCTAGCTAGAGATGCCAAGGAAAGTCCTTGGCCTCTCAAACTAGAGAAAAACCATACTCCATCACTGAATTGAGATTATGCTGTAAAATATGACAACACAGAAGCAAGATAGGGGTTTGGTTTAGTTGTCATTTAAAAATATAGACTAGGTTCTATGTGGAACTGCAGATAACAGAATATTATGTGGTCCCTTTGTTTTTGTTTATTTAACTTTTGTGCTATAGTAAAAATATTTTGCCTCTTCACAATGTTGAGTATGTTGTGTACACCAGGTGGTAACAACACCAGTTAAATCCATTCCAGTTCCAGGCTATGACACAACAAATTGTGGAAAATTCAAAAGGGAAAGGGTTGAATACTTTTGTAAGGTACTGTACAGTAATGATTTTCATTTTAAAAAAAATCCATGTGTTTTTTGTATGAACTTGTAGAATGTATGCACAATATCAATTCATTTACATCAGGCTTGGAGAACATGTGGCCCTCCAGTGTTGATGCCCTGCAACTCCCATAGTTTTTGGTCACCATAGCCAAAGTTGAGGGATGATGGAATTTTAGTATAACAGCATCTAGGGTGCATCTACACTGTAGAAATAATGCAGTTTGACATCACTTTAACTGCCATGTATCCATCCTACAGAATCCTGAGATTTGTAGTTTTGTAAGGCACCAACACTCTTGGGCAGAGAAGGCTCAAGACTTTGTAAAACGACAAATCTCAGGATTCCATAGGACAGACCTACAGCACTTAAAGTGGTGTCAAACTGCATTATTTCTATGGTGTAGATGCAACCCCTGTGGGGATACATACTTCTCATCCCTGCTATTTTAATTTGTTTTAATTTTTATAAGCCACCTTGAACACCAGTTTTGAGGAAGAGGTGGGATCTGAGCCAAATGCTGACAGTGTATGCCAAAGGATGATCATGTAATAGGTGCTTTGAAAACAATACCAAACAGATTAATGAAACATCTGACCGATAACTGCTGGAGATAAGATCACAACAGTACAGTTATACCAAGTGATGCTGTAGGGAACTTTTCACTGATTGCCAGATTTCTGGATATAATCCGAATTGCTGATGATCCAGACCTCCAGTCAGTAACATCTGATAGACTGTGAAACTGAGAATTAAAATAATAATCCTTGTCCAAGTGGATTTGTGTGAAAAGGTAATTGTAATACCAGTTGCAGTCAACATATATACAATGTGTACATGTGTGCGTATGTGCATATTTTGCAGGAGAGAATTACTTGTAACAGTATCTGCAAAATTCTGAATGCAAACTGCAGAAAAGGGCATTGAAAGCACTGATACCTTAAAATCCTAGCCTGCTTTGAGAAGGGAAGCAACTGATTGCAAGAAAACTCCAAACAGAGAGCTAGAATTATCCTTGACTTTGTCCTGTCAAATGTTAAGTCGAACAGGAAGCAAGGAGGGTTTCTTTTTTCTTATTTTTGGCAAGCGTTTCCCTTGCTTCCTATGGGGTGGAAATGGGCAATAAATAGCCGGGTATCTTGTGGCGTCATTCCAGGCCTCCCAGCTACCGGTGTTGGCAAGGAAATGGCTCTCCTTTTCTTCCTCCTTGTTTTTAAGAGTGTTGCATTTTCCTGGGGTGGAAGGAAGGTCTGTCATTATCAGGGAGGGAGTCAAACCACAGCGGCTGGCTTCTGCTGAACTCCTCTTGCCCTGCCAAACAGGAGGAAGCCATAACCATATTATTCACACCACTAGTGGTTTTTGTCTGAAAGTGAGACTTCCTTTAAATTACAGCACATGCACTCACATGCACACATGTGCACAAAATGCAAAATTGTGGTCTTCCCTATAAAAGCAGGGCATTTTTTGAAAGTACAGACTTTTTCAAAATGTCTTCAAATCTTCCACCAAAGTAGATGTGTGCTGCCTTGCAAATCAGTTTTGAATAGTACATATTGCTCTTGGAATGGATGGGGAAAGCAGACATCCCCAAGGGCAATTGGCTAAAGGAGAAAACAAAGACTTTCCTGTGTTTATCATCCCATAAAAGTGATCGTCCTGAAGCAGCTTTCTGGGCTCCCTTCACCTCAGTTCCCCAAACCTGAAGATCTCTACAAAACCTGTTTGTTTTGCTTCACAAAATTTGGTGCAGAACCTGTGGAATTACAGCAAAACCACACCTCTCTCACTTGGACACAGATTTCCTTCCCCATTTGGATCTCAGAAATTAGAATAATATTTGCATGTTAGGTGAGATATCCACTGTTTTTTCAAGTGGAACAAAAGCCCTTGAAAGAGCATATGGCTGAGGCCCTGCTCATGTTGGCTGGGGATTCTGGGAGTTATAGTTAAAAGGGATGTTGTTGGATTGCAGCTCCCAGCATCCCCCACCATTGTCTATGCTATCTAGGACTGTTGGGTCTTGCAATGCAACAACATATGAAGAACTGTATGAGTCACCCATGGTAAAAAGAAAGTAATTTTTCCAAGCTCTGGGTTGAGGTTTTGCTGTGAAGACTTGGCACAAATTGGTCAGAGATATTATATATGATTTGAGCTCTGTGGAAACTCAACAAATCTTGTAAACTTCCCAGGTTTCCTCGTAATGATCTCCTCAGACAATTCAACAACCCAAGCATGCATTGTAGCATTTTAAAATCCCACTGCAGTATTTATTGATTTATTGATGAATATTTGTAAACTGCTTATATTTGAAGATTTCAAAGTGGTATACAACTATAACAAACATTTACATAAAACAATACATAGAATTAAGATACAGTAGCCACATCTATAATAATAAAAGTATGAGTATGTCAGTCTGTGCCATAGAGTTCAACAATGAAATCACTGAAATCTAAGCACTTGAAACTTGATATGCATACTAATGTTGTTGTTATGTGCCTTCAAGTCATTTCCGATTTCTGGTGACCCTAAGGTGAACCTATCATGGGGTTTTCTTGACAAAATTTGTTCAGAGGAGGTTTGCCATTGCCTTCCCCTAAAGCTGAGAGCATGTGACTTGCCCAAGATTACCCAGTGGCTGAGCTGGGAATTGAAGCCTGGTCTTCAGAGTCATAGGGCCTTTGCAGACTGCCAGAAATAGCGCACATTAAATTGAGGCACTGCCCTGGCTCAGTGCTAGGGAGTCATGGGAATTGTATTTTTTCTGAGACATTGAGCCTTCTCTGTCAGAGAGCTCTGGTGCCACAATAAATTACAGTTCCCATGATTCCCTAGCACTGAGCCAGGGCAGTGCCTCAATTTAATGTGCACTATTTCTGGCAGTCTGCAAAGGCCCATAGTCCAACACTCAGATCACTATGCCATGCTAGTTCTCATGCAAACTAAAAGGGGTTGGTTACAAAGGCAATCACTAATCTGCTCTGCTGGATTTCTCTGTCAAAATTGGAAGCAATTTACCACTAGATAGATGGAAGTGGATTTGACATCATCCAAGCCATGCCCAGCTCTAGTTGGCTTTATCCAAGTCCTACCATGCCTTGTCTTCGAAGATACTGATTCAGCCATGTTTTGGGTGAGAGTCTCTAGTTGATACCTTTTAACTCAATCGAAGGAGAGACTTGACATTTCCTTCTTTGGCATCTCTTCCAGAGCCAATTTGTTTTATTAATGTTGTTTTGTACTTTCAAGTAGTTTCTGACTTATGGTGATGTTAAGGGAACCCAACATGGCATTTTTTTGCCAGGAATTGTTCAGAAGGGGAGGCAGAAATAACATCAGAAGAATAAGAAGAAGTTTCTACACCACAAAAAAGAGCAGTTTGACCTGTTTCAGCACACTTTTTTAAAAAATCTAAAACTAACAATGCACATGTGTGAAATGAAACAACTAGGCCAGGTAAGCTTTGCATAAGTAAACAAAAATATTTTGAGCTTTCTGAAGGCTACTTGAAAGTTTATTTGAAAATACATCAAGATTTTTTCTTTCATCAGTTTCTACTTATTTGGTGGCCAAATTAGATCTATGCATCTTTAACATGAAAGGAAGGGAGGTGGGAATATGGGGCAGGATTATCTGCCCTCCCCTTTTCTATCTGTTTTGCTGTTTCTGCTGTTTAGTATTGTACACCAGATGGATAGACTCAATCAGGGAGGTCACAGACATGGATTTGCAGGAACTAAGCAGAGTAGTGGAGGACAGAGATATTGGAGATCTCTCATCCACAGAGTCGCCATGAGTCGGTGCCAACTTGAGGGCAGTCAACAACAGCAAGCTGTTTAGTAAGGAATTTGGGAGGCAGTTGCAGTTACAATATAATCCCATTCTTTCCCGGTTCAAGCTTTATTGCATTACTACAGACATGCTGCTGCATCCTGATATCAAAAGTCTGTGCTTTCCCAGTCCTCCTTCACCATCCTCCCAATACTTATGTTGCTAAAAAAAAAACAAAAAACCTTTCAATTAGACAGACAATGAGGAGAAAAGGGGGCTGATAGGCACACAAAGACTTTGTAAAAAAGGAGTTTCCTAGTCAGACGCTTTGTTGACTGATGTATGCCTTTAGTTTTGAATATACGGTAAGTAGATTTACATATTGTTCAGAACATCACTAGATGAGTGATGTTTTTGTTTAGGCAAAGTACCTTCTGGGCTTTTAATGGAAAAATATAACAAAATTAGTGTTGTATTTTAATTTCAGATGTGCATCTTTCTCATAACAGAATTTGCTGATGGAAGATTATGCTGATCAATTAATACTGCTGTCATTCAACACTTAGGGCTCATTTCCACTAGGATATGGATTGATTTCCTGATCAATTTATATGTGTATCATTCACACTAGGAACCTTTTCAGACCCAACTGTGTTCGACTGGAGTCACGTTAAAGCAAGACAAATCCAACCCCCCCCACTTTTTTCAGACACAAGTTTTTTGGCAGTTCTTTTGTAAAAAATCAGTTCAGAGGAGTGTTCTAACAGTGGGAATGATGGATTTGATTCGCATCTCACCTGAAGTTGAGGGTGGTGAGCTGGGCTCCCATGGCCTTGCAAGCCCTCACCTGGCAGAGCAGGGCCCCACTTTCAGGGACCTGGCTTTGGGGCTGCTGTGATCTTGGAGGACAGTGGCCTGGAGAGAGTGAGATGGGCACAGGACCTCTCTAGCCCAGCAGCAACCTTGGAGGAGTCAGGGCTGCTCAGTGGCTCAGCCTCACCCGCTCCTCT
>CM034708.1:36289597-36301748 GCA_020142125.1 Phrynosoma platyrhinos
CATCTCTCTGTGGTAGCTGTTCTTCCTCCCCCCACCCCAGTCAGTGTGAATGACAAAGAGGAGTAAAAGGCCACGGAGAGATTTGATCACTCAAATAACTCGGTTTCCATACCGGGTATTTTGTAGTGGAAATGAGTCCTAAGTGACAATAAGCCCCATTATATTCTAGGTTTACATTTCTCTTCAAGTTCCCTGCTCTTTAGACTCTGTTAAGGAGTCTGTTAAGGTTTAATAGTCTCAGGTACTTAATTATCATCATAATCCCTTGTATAATAGCTTTTTCAGTGTGTAAATTGCTTGTTATAACAAAGTACACACTGTACATACAGAAAGATTTCTGTCAAAAGGCCTATTTATGACAACATATTGCTTGATTATAATCATATTGTCTCAAATACCTTGAAAGTGGAAAATCCTTCTTTAATTTTTGAAAGAGGGTCACTGTAGACTAAGGTATGGTATTTCCTGAGCTGTAGAGCACATTTAATTCAATTCCACTGGGTGTACACAATCAATCCACTTTTACAAGAGATCTTCCTGTCCATTACTGGGAACATGGGTTCCCAAGCAGATGAACTCTTGCTAAACAGACATGGTTACATCTAATATTAGATAGTCTTGGATAACATTATATCAGATCATTCTGAGATTTTCAGAAAGTTTGTTGGCAGCAATTTGATCTTTCCTAGGAGTTGACAGGTAGATACAATAAAGAACACAGAAACACAAGCACAAATACTGTGACACAAATACTATAAAGTAGAAAGAGTGTTGAATTAGACTGATGATTCTTCCTAAAATGGTGGCAGATGGTCCATTCCTCCAAGAGTGCCACAGAGAGACTCTCAAGGAAGGCCTAAAATGGGGCTTACAAACTCCCCTCCTTGCCCCTTTGTAGTCCCCCTCTAATTACTGTAAGTGGTTTCTTTGATGCTTCTTCAACTACATTTTGGCCATTTTCATGGATTGCTTGTTAGATTCTCAGGACTGATCAATGCTGTTGGTAATAAATTAGTGAATTTCTTTTTCTCAGCACATCAAATGTTTAACAAATTGCTTCAGCCTGCAAGATGATTGAGTCTGCAAATAGCTGATCTTTGTGGTGAATAAGAAGATGGTTGGGAAATCCCTATCTCTAATGATAGCCAGACTCACAGAGTGCCTCTTGGAAAGGATAGAGTTCTCTTCATTTCTATATGTCAGAATTAGGGAATTCTAGCTCAAAGTGCAATCAACAAGTCTTGTATGATGAATCAGAACAAAGCTTTATTGAAATCACAATGCAGAAATTCTCCAGTTGAGTGTTTAAGCTGGAACTGTCCAACAACAGATCAAACACCATATTTAAACCCCCCAAATACATAACTCCACCCCCCACAAATTGGCACAAACTACATTGCCCCACCTACAATTCCTATGCACTTATTTCACCCCAACAACCCCTCTTATACCACACTCAGGCACTACCAATCTATGTGCTCACTATCCCAGATCTTCCCCACATTCCAAGTCTCTAGACTAAGCAAGCTAAGCAAAGCACCCAAGCCCCAAGGTTATACAATACAGATACCAACCACCTGTTCCCACAACCAACAAAGCCAACAAAACCAACTATATAAAAGCACAGTCAAACCCATTATCCCCCATCACCTCCCAATACCTTATCCTGACAGAACCAGCCTGGATTCTGACACTGTAGCATCTCTGGTGTGAAGTTGTGATAGGCAAACAAGCACACTGCTGTTGTTATAGTAGAGTTGCTGGGTTTAAAAAATTGTACGTTTTGAGAGTATCTTGTAAATTTGATGATGATATCTCTTGCAATACATGCTTTCTGAGGTTGGTAATCAGGAGAGCAATGTGCTTTCTATGTATCATGCCCAGTTAATTTGAAATCAGCAAATATTAGATTGATTCTGTTAATCAAGAATTTTATGGATGTCATTTTTTTCTTGCTTGTTCTTCAGTGCTGTGGAGGTAGATGTTCCTGCTTTTGCTGGGATTCTCTAAATGTTCCAAAGCTGTAGTTTTCTTACAGATTTTTATTTTAATGTCTCTTTCAAATACATCATTTGTTGTTGTTACAAATGTTTGGGACTTGAACCCAGTACCAGGCTATGTATTGACAATTTTCATGGGGTGGGGGAGAGACAAAAATTGTGAGGGCAGAAGAATTGAGCACTAGTCACAATAAAAGAGTTTGCTGTGGAAAAATGATTTTGAGAATTCACTAAGCAAAGTCTTTGACTGCATAGACCAGGGGTAGGCAACCTTTTCCCTTTAAGGGCTGAGGGACTTCAGCTCCCAGAAGCCTCAGCCATGTTGGCCAATAGTCCCATGTTGGCCAATAGCACCTGGGATTCTGGGAGCTGAAGTCCCTCTGCCCTTAAAGGGGAAAGGTTGCCTACCCCTGACCTATTCAATGTGAATGCAGAAAATATAATAGGCAGAGTAGGCTTAGATTCAAGGGCAGGAGGAGTGAAGACTGGAGGAAGGAACCTTAACAACCTATGATATACAGATGACACAATGCTACTAGCAACAAAGACCTGGAACAATTATTGAAGAAGGTCAAGAAGGAAAGTGCCAAGGTAGGATTCATGCTGATCATTAAGAAAACAAAATAATGACCACAGAAGATCTACATGAATTCATCCTAGATAATGAGGAAATTGAAATAGTCAAGGAATTCTCATATCTTGGATCAAATATTGATCAAAATAGAGACTACAACAAAGAAATAGAAGAAGAATAACAATGGGAAGGGCAGCTATGAAGGAACTGGGTACGATCCTAAAGTGCAGAGATATAACTATGAACATCAAAGTGAGGACTGTTCAAGCCATTATATTTCCCACCACCATGTATGGATGTGAGAGCTGGAAAGTGAAGAAAGCCAATAGTAGAATGCTGAGAATATCATGGATGGCCAAGAAGATAAAAAAATGAATAGTAGAACAGATTAAGCCCTAGCTCTTCCTTGGAAGCCAGGATGACTAAATTGATGTTGTCATTCTTTGGTCATATCACGAAATGGTCTGAATCATTGGAAAAAAACAATGATGCTAAGAAAGGTAGAGGTCAATAGAAAGAAAGGAAGATGATATACCAGATGGTTGGATTCAGTCAGAGAAGCCATGGGTAGAGCAATGGAGGACATGGAGTCTTGGAGCTGTCTCATCCATCGGGTTATGGTCACCATTAGTCAAGGTGAACTCGAGAGCAGTTAACAACAATGACAACAAAGAAAAGTAGTACCCAAATTTTTAATTAGAAAGTATGTTGTGAAGCTTCCAAAAAACCCAAACCAATTGAAAGTACAACATATTCCACATGCAAAATAATTGTGTAAATTAATAACAGTGACTAGGAAGTAATTGCATATTGTGTAAGTCATCCTACTGTTAACAGAGGCTGCATCTGCGCTGCAGAAATAATCTGGTCTGACACCACTTTAACTGACACGATTCAATGCTATGGATTTCTGGAAACTATAGCAAAGCAAAGCAACTTCATTTATATACTGCTTCATACTGCACTATGGGGTGTCTAAGCAGTTTACAACTGTAAGCTCATTGCCCCCCAACAGTTGGGTACTCATTTTAATGACCTCGGAAGGATGCAGGCCTGAGTCTAGCCTAAGCCCTGGCTAGTATTGAACTCGCAACCTTATGGTCTATGAGTGAGTGGCTGCAGTACACCAGGGCTCCTAGTAGTTTGTTGTGCACTAGAGCTCTCTCATAGAAAAGGCTAAATGTCTCATATCCTTCAGATATGTTATTTTCAAAGGCAAAGATTACTAAATTTGCTTTTCTCTGATGAAACACTGAATGCTGATGGTATCAGCACATGTGTTAAAATCACCCAAAGATGAAACCTGCAGCATACAAAGTGTATTTCATTTTGCATCTCTGCTTTTTATTTTGTAAAACTATTCTATGGGTTTTGGTTTTTCATACGTCGATTTAGGCTTTGGTTAATATACAAACATTTTGCAGGCTGGCATCAGAAAAACAGTAGGCATCCATATTGGATCATGGTAAGCCAGACACACAGTTAAAGAGATGTCTTGAAAATCACCATGTTCAGCTGTCCTGAACAGGTGAAGAATGTATAAGAGAAGAATATGATATGAAGCATTCATGGCAT
This sequence comes from Phrynosoma platyrhinos, assembly GCA_020142125.1. Lineage (NCBI taxonomy): Eukaryota > Metazoa > Chordata > Lepidosauria > Squamata > Phrynosomatidae > Phrynosoma > Phrynosoma platyrhinos. Next base: position 36,293,747 of record CM034708.1, read on the forward strand.
ATCTACTCTATATTCATAAGTGAAAACAGGGCTGTAATGCTTGAATATAATATTTTTGTACAGAAAATTAAGAAGCATATTGATGCTACTTCTCTTTTAAAATCTGCAGCTCAAAATGGTTCTTCATATTTTCATCCTGAGGGTTATGTGACATGCTTCGATTTTTCTCTTGGAAAACCAGTTGTGTAGTGGAGGCAATACACACATCTCCATTCCAGTTGGACCCTGCCATCTTTGCAAAAATGGGATCCCCCACAACTTTAGTTTTACAATATGCAGCTAATATGAAAGTACAGGGGTAACTCCCTGACTGGTAAGTAAATCTATTGTAGCCTTCAGTATCTAAGCCTGAGTTAATCTCAAGCACTTTTTTCCTACCAGATTCTAAGTAATCATGCTTCTGTACAGGTGTTTTTCATGGTGGATTGGTTTAATGCTTTGTCTTGAGACATTTTTGTTTCGTGGATATGCAATCTGGTGGAACCAGATGGCAACCAAATGTGATAACTGGTTGGTGCAACCGTATTGCTTCCATCTGTACAAGAGAATTCTATATCAACATGATCTGACTAGTCCCTATAGCGGGATTACATTAGTGTAAATCTTGGGTTATAGTCTGCACTTGAATCCTCTACTTCTAAATTGGCATGGGATTTTCCTGCCAGTTCCTGTTTGACCAATACAGAAAAAAGGAAAAAAAAGAAAAGAAAAGAAAAACCACAAATGACCTCATGTCCTCTCCTTCCCTTCCTGCAATATTGAAGTGACAGCAGTGGAAGGTGGAGACATGTCTTACGTATCTTAGTACATGGAGAAGGATTTGCACTTTGATTGTTTGAAGCTTTGCCATCTGCCTTTAATTTTACAAGGGCTGCCAATCTCATTAGATTTCATGCTCTGAATGTTTGCACTTGCACAAAAGCTGTCCAAACAAAGCTAAATCTTTGTCACCAACGTCCACTCACGGCAGTGACAGAGAATACATGAAACACATTGGTGCTATGTCTGAATGAAGCACAGGAGCCAGCTAGTATGAATGAATGAATGAGCAAATAGACAAATAAATAGATAGTTAATTTAGCCATACTGCTGTAAAAAGCTGTAATATGAAAATCTCTCTCTGTGATTGAATTTCAGAGGGGTCAACTAGGACTAGGAGACCAGCATTCAAATAGCTTTTTGCTATGAAGCTCATGGGTCCACCTTGGACAGCTTAGCCATACCATTGCCATGCTGACTATGAACATGTTCCAACCATTTTGAGCTGGTCAGTTTTCCATGCTCTGCTCTTCCCTGCTCTGCTCTAAAATCTTACTCACACAATTGTTTCAAGAGTAACATGGAGTGAGTATATTTCATATGAATGGGGAGAGAAACCTGTAGGCTACTTGAAGTCCCAGGAAAAGTGGCATAAAACACAGTCATGAATTTAATTACTCTGCTCTATGGCCTCGTCCATTTCACATATCCAGGCTATATAACTTATGGATACCATGTGATTCTCAGGCAGCAATGTTATATCCATTTCCATGAATTCAAAGATATAACTGTGTTAGTCTGTGGAATCAGTACATAGAGATATCTTGTGGCTCCTTTGAGACTAGCTGAAAGAAAGAAGTTGGCAGGATGAGCTTTTTTTTAAAAAAATAAATATTTATAACATTTTAAAACAAACATACTTGACACATTTTTAAAAAGAAAAAAAATACCTACATACCTACATATAGATCATTTGGTTGTCTAATTAACATAATTGTTCATTGTTTCTAATCATATCATTTTATTCATCCAACCCCTTCCCCACCAACCACTCTTTAATTTAATTACACCATTATTAATCTTGTTCAGTTCCATTTCTTGTCTACTTAAATATTTCCCTATTTCCATTTTTCTATCTTCCTTTTACTCATTCTTTATTCTTCCTTTGTTTCCTTCCTTCCCTCTTTCTCTGTTCTTTCTTTTAAACTTTTCCCTTCCTGATTTTCCTTTCCCCTCCACTCCCCTCAATCTCCTCCTTCCTTTTCTTCATCCTCCCAACCTTACAATCCACCTAACCTATTCTTTCTCTACCTTCACTTACAATTTTCTCACATACACTAACCTTCTTCTCACATTCTTCACCTTCCATTTTGCTACCTTTCATACCTTCCTTCCTATCAATCACTAATTGCTACTCTCTTGCTTTATCCTGACTTCAAATTTTTCTTCATTCTCTGAAATGCCATCCACAATCCATCCTTTCTTTATATATTTACACTTGGTTCCTGTTCAGCTTATTTGTAACAGTCTCATAATTATACATCTAATATAATTCTACCTTCTCTTTAGTAAGTGGCCAAACAAAATAATTCCTCTCGTGAAAAGATGTTTCATACTTTTCCCCTTGCTAAGTCTCCCCATATCATTTTAAGTAATCCAATATTTTATTCCAGTCCTCATTAACTTTATCTGTTGTTTCTCCTTTTAGCAATAATATTAGTGTATCCATTTTGATGGCTTCATATTGTTTCAACAACCATTCCGTTTTGCTTGGAATATCCCCAGACCTCCATTGTTGGGCAAGAGTTATTCTCGCTATTGTGATAATGTAAATAAGGATTTTACCATGTTCCCTCTCTAATTTATCATCAGACATGTTTAACAAGTAAAATTCTGGTTGGCTTTGGTTTAATTCAAATTTTGGTTTAACATTTTACATATTGTTTCATTGACCATATATCAAAAATCTCCTCACTTTTTTACATGATCACCAGCAATGGAAGAAAGTACTCAGTTCTTCTTTACACTTCCAACATAAATTATTTTTACTTTTATATATTTTTGAGATCTTGTCTGGAGTCATATACCATTGATAGTAGACTTTATAGTAGTTTTCCCTTAGTCTTTGTGATACTGTGTATCTATTTATTTTTCCCCATCTAATTCCAGTGGATACCTTATATTTTTTGCCCAATTTACCATCACCTCTTTGACTATTCCATCCTCCAATTTCATTTTCAACAATGTATTGTATAACTTTCCAATTAAATCTTTTGTTAATATCAGATTCGTTATTTTTATCTTCAAAGCTAATTTTTTTTAATCCATTTTGTAGGGCTCCAAATTTTGTCTGTATGGAAACCAGTTTATTTTGTAAACTTCCTCTAAAAATTCTTCTTGGGATTTCATTTTCAGCTTACCTTCATGTTTTTTAACAAGTTATTATATGTAATCCAATTTTCCTCTTGTATCATTTCTCTTCTCTGGAACGCTTCTTGTAGTGAAATATTATTCATTATTCTGGCTTTTTATTTTTTTCCATACAGTCAATAAGGACTTTCTAATACAGTGATTGTTACATTTTTATTAATTCCTTCTTTTCCATATCCTAAATAAGCATGTTAGGCATAGCGTAGTCCCTCACTTTCTAATTCTAATATCTATTTTCTAAAATTACCCACTCTTTTAGCCAAGTTAAGCAGCATGCTTTGGCAGCATGAACTTTTTTAGACTTACGTTTACTTCCTCAGATGCATTTGGAACAAGCACCACTGTTCCAACAAGCACTTACATTTGAGTAAAATATATACAGTTGCACTACTAAAAGGGCTTCACTTAAATGGATTTCATATTTCACACCTCATATCAAGGGAGAAAGTGACAAAAATAGAAGGGAGTATTGGCTGACATATTGGCTCAACAATCTTAAAGATTGTATCTTCCCTTATGAACCGGCTTCAGTTTTGAGATCCTCAGGAGAGGGCTTTCCTAGAGGATGTAGCTATACTGCAGAATTAAAGCATTTGACACCATTTTAACTGCCATGACTAGATTCCACAGAATTCTGGGATTTGTAGTTTGGTGAGCTATTCAGCCTGATCTAGCAGAGAGCTCTGACTTCTTACCAAATTACAAATCCAAGGATTCTTTAGGATAGAGTCATGGCAGTCAAAATGGTGTCAAACTGCTTTAATTCTGCTGTGCTACATCTTTCCACTGCCACAGGCATGTTTGATGCATAGCCACTATGTTTTTTGTGCACTGATGACAGGGCAGCAGGAGAAGGCTATGTGCTGTGTACTTGCCGATCTCTATGGTAAAAGAATGTAAATTTGAGAAGTGGTTACTATTTTAGTCTCTGGGATCTTTTCATTTGAGATATCTAGTTAATGGTAGTATTTACCTGACTGAAGAAGTAGGTAGAGAGAAGTATTTGTCACTGAAAAGATATTTCTTTTATGCCAAAAACAGAATTAAAACACTTATGGCTAAATCCAATTGTTAGTCACAAATATAGTAGATGTATTGAATGAATTCAGTGATTCTTCTCTAGTGGGGACTAATAAATGAATTTAGAAGGGGAGGTTTTGAAATGTGTTAAGAATATCGTAATAGCTTCCTGAGATGAGTGCATCTGCACTGATCTCAAAGGGCCAGAAAGTCACAGGTTTTGTTCCTGTTTTTTGGGGTGGGGAAGATCCATATGACATTTGGCTTATCTCAGATTTTAGTCAGTTCCCAGTATGATCAGAGACAAAAAGGTAGGTTATGATGAGAATGAGAGAGAGTATGGCTGGGGATGAAATATATGTTTCTTCCAGGTGGATTTGGACTTTATTTCCTTTAAAACTTATCCAGCATAGCCAAACATAGGAATTGTGGGCATTGCAGTGCACCAGTGTCTGGATAGCTACATATTTCTGATCTTGATATGGACTAGGGGTGGGAATCTTTTGGCACTCCAAATGCTTTAGGCTACAAAACCCATAATCTTTTGTTACTGGCAATGCAGAGTGGAAATGTTAAGAATTAGATAAAAATATCTGGAGGAAAAATGGTTTCCCAACCTGGATCTAGGCAAAAGTTTATGCAACATATCAGTGATATGTCTGAGACCCAGTGAGTAGTTTACTTCAAAATCAAACTGTCTGCAAGCAGGAACTGATTGTGGGCAGGGAGTTGAAAATATAATAGCTTTAAGAAACAGAAAAAAAAATGGCAAGTCTTCGCCTGCTAATTTCCTACTAGAGAATATTTGGTTTAATTGTTTAACATCCAAATGATAGATTGTCTTAATGCTGTCCTGGATTAGTATATATAACATTGTCTTTTCAACAGCACCACCAGGACTTTAATAAATTATTTGTATTGATTTATCAGGCTTCTTTAGCCAGGTTGCACAAGCTATAACATTTAAGTATGGATCCAAAGATTACTTAGAATATGACACTGGGGATTTTTGTTCACTGGATAAGTATACAGTGATGTATTCAAATCTCTTATTCCAAGTCTCAAGTCAGGTCTCAAATCTCTACCTTCAAGTCTCAAGTCACATCTCAAGTCTGAAGTCGGGGTGCCAACTTTAACAGAAAAAAAAAGGAGGCAGGGTGTGTTTCTTGTATGGGAACAGCAAACACATTAGGCAATGGGCTTGAGATCTGCTCAGCAACCTGTCCCTACTGCATCAGAGTTTTTTAATTTTTTTCAAAAGCTTTAGAAGTTTACTTCTACCTCAAGCCCACTGACTAATGCATTTGCTGTTCCCCTCGGAGAAACTTGACCCGTGATCTGGGCGTGGGTCATGCCTGCTACTCAAAGTGAATGACACCAGTAAGTCAGTCTCTAAAAATATCCAAGTTGTAAGTTGAGTCAAGTCATAAGTTGAGTCAAAAATATACAAGTTGTAAGTTGAGTCATCATTTATTGCCAAGTATGGTTCAAGTTGAGCCTCTGAAGTGATTTGGTTCTGACTTGAATCCAAGTTAATCAACTCAAGTACATCACTGCTAGTTTATAACTAAAAATGGGTGGAGGAGTGATAACCAGACATCTGAAATTTATCTAGGCATGGATAGTAAAGGAACTGTGAGGGTTATTTTGTTTTTTAAATTAATTAATCAATTTTAATTGATTTAAAATCACTCTGCAGACAACAGTACCATGTTGAGTCACTGGGTGACAAACATTGGCCTCATCAGGGATTAGAGGGCTTCTTAGAAGTCTGAGAACTTCTCAAGAGTAGGTGTCTCTTCAAAACCAGGAAAACTGAGGTTTCATCCAAATAGATCTGTTTCAAGTTACAGAAGCAAAATCCATCTAATTAATAACAAAAATCTAGCAAAAAATATGGAAAACAAAAGACTGGCCTCTGGCTAATGCTCAGTATGCATCCAGTCCCTGAGAAAAAGGACATCAAGGATTGTTGTAGCCATCAGATCATACATTAATCTACCAAGCAAGCAAAGTGATGCTTAAGATTTTACAATAAAGATTTTTACCATAAATGGAAGGGGAAATGCCAGACATAGAAGCTGGATTTAGAAAAGAAATATGCTCTAGAGATCATATAGAAAACATATGATGGCTAATAGAGCACACCAGAGATTTCAGGAGAAACTAATTTGTACTTATAGCAAAGACTTTGATTTTGTAGATAATGAAAAACTGTGGATCACTGTAAAAGAAACAGGTATGCTGCAACTTTTTATTGCCCTGATGCGTAATCTCTAATCAGAACGAGATATCACTGTCAAGACACAATATGGAGAAACAGAATGGTTTCCCATTGGCAAGGAGGTCAGGCAAGATTGCATTTTACCACCCTATTTAATTTATATGCAGAAGATATCCTATGGAAAGAAGGATTAGACTCAGGGAAAGATGGTATTGGGGAGAAAGCACATCCACAATTTAAGATATGCAGCTGCCATAGTATGACTAGTGGCAAATAGCAAACACTTGCAATGACTATTGATGAAAGTCAAGGAAACAAATGCAAAAGCATAGTTAGAGTTATAGAGCTAAATGAAGACTACAGGAAGGCACAAATGCAAGATCTGAGCATGCAGTTGAAGACCAAGGATCTTGGAGGTCTCTCATTCATTGGGTCACCATAGATTGATTGAGCATCAGGATGGAATGACTGAAACACTAGTGCCACTAAGGGTGGGATTGATGGTGTTTTAACACACACACACACACACACACACACACAGAGCAACAGACAGAGACAAACACATACAAACATCCTCAAGTTCATTTTCAATTTTTTTTCTAAGTCTATTTTCAAAATAAATGGAAAAGGAGATTTCCACCATATCTTTTTTTTTTGCGCAAAAATCTATCATTCTGTCATTCTAAATTAATTTATAAGGTACTGCTTGCATATACTGTGTCATAATGTCTAACTAATAAAATGTGAAGGCATATCAGCTGACAACGAAGCTCTTTGAGTAATTAGAAAAGAGGCAAATATTCAGTGTAGCTTAAAAAAAAGAACGCAGCAGCTGTGTGAATGCCACAGGGTTGGGAGTTCCAGAAAGAGGGAGCCAAATGAAGGGGCTAGATTGCTTGGGGGCTTGATAATGTGATACAGATCCCTTTTGCCTCTGGGCCACAATTTGAAATCCATCTCATATTTGTAATGGCTTGAAGCCACAATCATCTGGATTTAACAACCTTTGTGGTTTCAGTCCAATTTTTAGTGTACAAGTCTCTACTTCACAAAAAAGAAGAAAAAATATAGAAGAGCTGTCACAAATAACTGACAGCAAGATCTGGTTTCTTAGGAAAGTACAATTTTTATTTTCAAGCAGGCAAAACCAAGTGTTAGGATCAAACTATGGCTCCTCAAGCAAATTAAAATTGTGACTCAGAGTTGTGATTCATCTATGGTGTTTGACATGGACAAAACATTTACTCATGTAAGCTGTCCATGCAACTGCCATCTTATCCACATAATAGATACAGTGCTAGCATGCTGGCACCACATGTATGTGGACTATAGGTACCTGGTCAGTGCATGTAGTAAGCATGTTTTTAGCAAAATGGTGTCTGCATGGAATTGTCAGGACAAATATTGTATCTGTGGCCACTATCATAATTAAATTGGGCTTCTCATCCAAGCAGCCTTTGTCTTGAGTCAGGGGTAGGCAACCTTTTTGAGCTGGGGGCCGATCCTCCGAAGTCCTCCCCTCCGCCAGGCTGAGGGGGGGGAATGGTGGCATGCGTGCTTGTGTGCGCA
>CM034708.1:36303894-36334346 GCA_020142125.1 Phrynosoma platyrhinos
GGTAGGATTGCGTCCTCCTAAAGCCCCGTTTGAAAACATCCAATAACTCATGTCATTCTGCACTGTCCTTTTTATCTTGGAACCTGGGAAACTCTTATTGAACCATATATAAAGGCATTCCCTGGTTGTTCAGAGGCTTTTAATACTATTTTGTTGATGTGAGGGCAGTATACAGAGTATACAGAGATGTTGACCAAGATAGCAAAATTTTGTGCTGCTGCAGTTAAGATCCATGAAAATAAGGTGTTAGTAAATGATTAGGCTTTTACTGTTTGTATATGCAGTTATATTTTATGTTTATATTTTATATTCTTTATGACTTATATTTACATTTATATTCCTGATGCCCATAGGTGTATGTATCTTACTAATGTTTATAGTATGTATATATTTTATGTATTTTATATATTCATATGAATTTTTGAATATGGTCATTTAATATGGTCATTGACCGCAATAAAATGATTGATTGATTGACTATGACTCTGGGGACCAGGGTTCAAATCCTGGTTTGGACATGAAACCCAGTGGGTAACCTTGGGCAAGTCACACTCTCTTAGTCTTAGAGGAAGGCAATGGCAAAATCCCTCTGATTAAAAATTGCCAAGAAAACTCCGTGATAGGTTTGTCTTAGGGTCTCCATAAGTTGGAAATGGCTTGAAGGCACACAACAACAACAACAACATTAGTCCAAATTCAGAAAATAATTAATTTGCTTTCATAATTTCTAACTTCTGAAAGATTTCTGCAATTTTCTAAAATTATAGCTATATGTTATCTTCTCATTTAATGCACATGGCATGGGTTCTGATGGCAAGTTTATTGACTGGCCATAAACTCATAATCCAGGACACAAAAAGAATCTTGTAACACCTGAAAGGCTAATGTATTGTGGCATAAGCTTTTCTGGACCAGACTCTGCTTCACTAGTGTCATCCTATGAACTGAGGCCTCATCCACAAAGATGGATTCAAGTCAAGTAAGTAGGGCCACATGACTTATGTTTGCTGTACCAGCTTCTTGGAATTCCAGTATGGCAACTTTTTCCAGTTAGATGTACCATTCTTGGGATATGAAACAATTATTATGGTGTAACTCTGTGATGAAATTGCCAAATGAGATTTTCAGCCTATAATCATTGTTAATTATCATAGTTGTTTGATAATTCAGTTCTATCAATAGTGACTTGAATTGGGTTAATGGCTGAAATCCTGGTGGTGACATGTACAAGCAGAGAACTTACACACATTCAAACTAGACAATGAGGAAATAGAAATAGTAAAAGAGTTCTCATCTCTGGGATCAAACATTGATCAGAACGGGGACTGCAGCCAAGAAATCAGGAAAAGATTAAGAATAGGGAGGGCGGCTATGAAAGAACTAGAAAAGATCCTAAAATGTAAAGACATACAACTCAGCACAAAAGTCAGAACATACAAGTCATCGTATTCTCTATTACCATGTATGGATGTGAGAGCTGGACAGTCAAGAAAGAAGATAGGAGGAAAATCAACACATTTGAGATGTGGTGCTGGAGAAGAGTGTTGAGGATTCCATAAACAGCCAAAAGGACAAACAAATAGGTCGTAGAGCAGATCAAGCCAGAGATATCCCTAGAAGCCAAGATGACAAGACTTAGACTGTCGTACTTTGGACACATCATGAGAAGGCATGGATTGTTGGAAAAGACAATAATATTAGGAAAGGTGGAGGGAAGTAGAAAAAGTGGAAGGCCACATGCTAGATGGGTGGACTTTATTAGAGAGATCACGGATATGAGTTTTCAGAAGCTAGGCAGAGCAGTAGAGGACAGGGGGGCCTGGAGGTGTCTCATCTATAGGACTGCCATGAGTCAAGACTGACGCGAAGGCAGTTAACAACAACAACAACAACAACAACAACAAATGTCTTTTTTGACATTGCATAATGTGATACACCCCAGGCAGCTTTCAAGCCTTAGGCATGCTGCTATGGTCTGGAAAGAAGAAGGGATCATGGAGCATCCATTCCACAGTCCTGAATCTTGGGAAATATATGTGAAGGTTGTTGTCCTGAATCTCAGTTCTCCACTGCAGCTGCTTACTGCCTGCTTGTTCTCCACCACAAACAGTAGACAGCTGTGGTATTGCTCCCAACTGTGTGTACAGAACATTACATTTTCCATGTCCAGATGTAGTATTACAGTCAATGTATTATATTTTTATTCCAGGTGTTAATTAGCGTATGATCTGTATTAATACATGATGGTCACTGTGTTATTTTACCTATATTCACACTCTGAGGACCAAGTTTTTCAAGATTAACACATGTGTTATTGCATAAATTTTACCATGAAGCTTAACAAAATTTTAACAATCTTGTCTCTTCACATATCTTTTCCCTTGGATCTCACTGTGCCTTCCCTACTTGCATAATATATATAACCTGCCAACAGAATAATACTTCTTTCATCTGATGTAGCAGGCCTTGATGTGCACAGGTTTATGCTACAATAAATGTGTAAGTGAGAGCCAGCATGTTTTAGTGGTTTAAGTGTTGGACTAGGACTCCAGGAGACCAGGGTTTAAATCTCTGTTATGCCATGGAAAAGTCACACTTTTTCTGTCCTAGTGGAAGTCAATGCCAACCCCCCCCCCCAGAAAAAAAATCTTCTTGACAAAACCCTGTGGTAGATTTACTCTAGGGCTGTCATAAATTGGAAATGCCTGAAGGCACATAACAAAACAACAACAACAACAACAGTGTTAGTATTTAAGGTATCACCTCAAGATTTTTTTCCTTGGTTGTTTATAGTTATACATTGTAATTTATTTTGAGGAAGGAAGCATGCAGTTATGGAAGTGCAATCAAGAAATTCACCCATGTAGTTTAAATAATATAGCTTAAATTAGTGCACAATACAGTCTAATTGTGCACTATTTTAATTGAGATCCAGCACAGTGTAGTGGTTGAGTTTTAGACTAAACTCTAGGAGACCAGGGGTTGAATCTATGCTTGAACATGGAAACCTCCTGGGTGACCTTGGGCAAGTCACCCTCTCTCAGCTTCAGAGGAAGAGAAAGGCAAACTGCCTCCGAATGAATCTTGCCAAAAAAAGCCCTGTGATAGGATCACCTTAGGATCACCATAAATTGGAAATGACTTGAAGGTGCACACAGCAACACAACAGTCTAATTCCATAAAGAAATATAGAACCTATACTTATCTTGAACTTGTACAGCAGATTGTGCAAGATCAGCAAACCTTTTTTTTTTGTTATATAAACTTTAAATGACAGAAGCAGAATGTTGGCATGAGACAGGATGCATTTTGCATGGAGAAAGTTTACATGTAACTAAGCTGCAGGAGGCTGACATGACTTTTGTAAAGCCAAGATGATATAGAAGTGTGATTATGTTCTCACACATGGTGGGGGTGGATGTGAAGAAATAAATTCTGACAAAAATGGATTAAGTGGCCCAGAGCAGTGTGACCTTAAGATGCATATTTTTGTTTGGAGAAGGTACTTAATTCTTTGTGAATGGTGTTAAAAATATTTTATTTGCTTAGTAGTTTCAAGAAGAATTATGCATGCTTTCAGTCCCATACTAATGGAAGATGCTTCAGTTGTTCCTGTATGCACTTTTTACACAGTTGTGCTAGATTTATTGTTGAGTTTGGCTTTCAACTAGCACGCAGAGCATATCTGGATGTACTCAGATCCAGATGGAAACTTCTTGCTCTGACTCTATTGGTTTGTTCACTTACTCCTCCCTTTTGCTTCCTCTCCCTTTATTGTTCTCTAAGACATGGACAATATGTCTGAAAGAGGCTGGAAAAAAACACCACCCAGATTCCTTCCACTAGCTCAATTCTGGCTTTTGATTAACTAGGAAACACATTTGAGGTTCTGCATAAACATAGAACTGCTAAAATGTTTTAAACCTTCTCCTGGAGAAATACACAAACTTTCTAATGGTATTAAGTATCCATACAGAAGATCTAATTCATTAGCTTGTTACAGGATAGAATGTCTGCTCAAGTTAAGGCATAAAGAGGCATCTATAAGTTCCAGGAATAGCCTCCACTGAAGTTTTTTTTTCCTTTTTTTTAAAACTCTTGAGGACCAAATCTCCCCACTCATGCATCACTGGCATAGATGGCAAATAAAGTGTACAGCTTGAGCTCATTCAAACATTACGCAGGAGTCAGATTTGCTGTGGTAAACACCATGTGACAAGCAAACCTATTTCTTCAAGGCCTCAGGGTCACTTGTGTTGTGGATATGCAACTAGATTTGCAACTGGCCACAGCTCTCTGGTTATTGTGTCCATTACTTGTTGACTTACATGTCTGCTTTCAAGCTTTATGTGTTTATTGCAGTGAAAAGAGGTGGAGCTTTCCATAGACATGGTTGTCATGCAATGTGGTTCTCATTTGGCTTCTGATTTATTCCTTCTCTTGTTGTCAGAATACAGAAATGGCTGTTGATGAAAGGCAGGGCACAGAAAGGCTATAGCAGTCCTAGCCACCAAACTCTGCCACTTTGTATTTACTCATAACTGCTTCACCTTTGGGAATAATATGTTCCTTTGAGTCAGTGGCACAACCATGGGCATCCACATGGCACCACAGTATTCAAATATCTTCATGGCTGACATGGAACAATGCTTCCTAAACACATGTATTCCAAATCCCTTCCTCTACCAATGACTTCCTCGTGTTCTCTTTGAATTTTAGCTACATGGAAAGCAATCACTTAAGATGTTCCACCAGGATTTCAACAACTTCCATCCTACCACAGCTGTATTCCTGACACTGGTGACACAGGTTCCTGACATGGGTGACCCCCTGAATTTCCTTTCTGTCTCCCTCTGCTGCTTGCCCACCCAGACTGCTGCAACCCTCCAAAGGCTTCAGAGTCCAGCATGGCTGCATCTGCACTGGATCCTGAAGGCAGCTCTCCCCCAGAAAGGCCTGCATCCACACTGGACCTTGAAGGCAACGGCTTCCCCCAAGGATCTCAGTCTGGCATGGCTGCAGCCACACTGCTTCTCCAGCATCTGCTGCTACTGAGGGGGATGGTGCCTCCACTTCCAGAAAATCTGTTTAGGGTCCTGTCTGCCTTCTGGGTGAATGGGAAAGCACCATCCCTCACTCGCCCAGTAGCTGTGCCAGTCCCTCTGGGACTACTGCCCCATGAGGTGACATCCCCATCTGGTCCACATTCCCCAAAGCCCCCTAGTGATGCCACTGCCCCACTATCAACCTAACCAGGAACAATCCACACAACAAATTCACTTTTTCAATACCATTGTGCAATTTCACAATGAACTTCTAATCACTACATGCTGTTGAAAATCCGCTGATCATTATGCATACTTCATACTTACCTGCCTTCAGTTTCCACCTGGAACTCAGTACCAAATCGATTGTTTACAACCAAGCTTTCTGACTCTTGGATTTATAACAGGCACTTTTCAAACTACAGCACCTAAGGAGGTGAAGAAAAAGTGACAAGGCAAGAAAGAAACATTTACTACAAGACATATAAAAATACATAATGACAGAACAGCCTAGTTTTCACTTAAAGTTCCCAGGTAAGTACCCTCTTACAAGCCTGGGAGGTAAGGCTTTCTTTGTCTACAGACAGCCTCCAAATATTAAACAACTACTCACAACATAATATATAACATGGAAGGTAATACAGAGACAAGATCCTACTACAAACCCAAGTGCCAGCTCTGTCTCCACACCTATTCCGGGAGCAATATTACAAGGGCTAATAACATCACTCACAACATCAGAGAGGCATTTACTTGCTCCTCTGTGATATATGCCAGCAATGTCCCTCTACACTCTATAATGGACAATTAGGACAGTTTCTAGACAAGAGGATTAATGGACACAAATCTGACATTAGAAATGGCTGAATACAAAAACCAGTTGCAGACCATTTCAACTTTCCTGGCCAGACAGTAAGGGAATTATAGGTCATAGTCCTTGAACAAGGAGGTTAAAAAGTAAGACTAGAAAGAGAAACAGGTCAATTGAATTACATCCATGAATTCCAAGCCATTGGTAAGGTATGAACAAAGACAGTGGCTTTATGGCACACTACATATATTAATACAAGAGTCCTTGCTACTGCATATGTAACAAAAGGAATCTTCTCAGAGAAAGTTTTAAACCCAGAGAAAATGACTTTTGGTAAGTAGATGTATTGCTTTCACACATCAACACTAACTGACTACTATAAAGATCTGGAAGACCTCTACCACCTTACTCAACTCTTTGAAAATTTAGGGGAAATTATATGATTTGCATTTTTCTGTATGCTGTTACATTCTGTCCCACTCCCACAACTGTATAAATATGCTCTATATCTGAGGCCTTAATACCACTTGATACTGTGTCAGAAGAAGTGACTTGTTATCCATGAAAGTTCATACTAAAATAAAAACCAGTTAGTCTTAAACTGCTGCCATATTTCTTTTTTCCTCCTCTCCCTTCCTCCTTTTTAGGGAACAGAAAAGTTTTCCCATGTGTTTGTGTTCATTTGGTGGTACCTATCAACAAGAAGAACAAATCTGAATAGATTTTGGGGCCATCCTAAGATAGTAGTTTGAGGCAAATAAGACTTTTTAAAAAAATGTAACCATTATTTGTCCAAATCAGCACTCAATAATAGTTTATAGACACCCAGTGGACACATATGATCACCTATAATTTAATTACTGAATGAAGAATGGAGATTCAGATTGGAAGCTACATGGGCTAATATAAGGTGGGCCATAAGTATTGGCAACTCTGTATTTATTCAGTGGTCTTTTCCTTAAAATCACATTCACTTCAGTCCCAAAATTACAACGGTATTTAGAAAATTTAATTAGCGAATGCAGAAAGGAGATTCAGATTGGATACTTGGACTAATATAAAGTGTACTATATGTATTAGCAACTCTGTATATATTTAGTGATTTTTTTTAAAAAAAACACTTTCACTTAAATCTCCAAATCAAGATTGTATGTAGCAAACAAGGTTCCATCTGCAAACCATTTGAATGAGAAAATGGAAACCCAGTATTAATTAATTTGCAAGTGCTATGAAGGCAGAAGAGAAAGTGATATTTCCCCATTTGACATACAGAGGCCAGTCATGAAGGATAACATACTCCACCACACCTGAGAACAGCAAGATAGCTTAATGAGTGCAGGACAGACTACATGTCATGCATCATTCTGCCTTGCAAAATCACACTGCCATCCATTGTGCCTAATAATGGAGCTAGCCCTGTTGGGTTTTGCTTGTACAGGAGATAAGCCAGATGTTTTTTTTTAAATGCTGTGTTCCAGTATAGTAGGGACTGAAAGAGAGGAGAGAGCAATACTCAGAATAGATTTCAAATGTTCCACTGGTTCTATACTTCTGTTAGCTCTGAGCCTGGTGTACCCAGGCTAACCCAGATGCTGAAGCTGGGCACGTCACTGTTTTGGCGGTCATTGAGGGGAGCAGACATGCAATGTGCTTCATTTTTATGTGACATAAAGATGCAACATCTGCTGTCTGGCCTGTTGGAACTTGATATCTGTGTCAACACTGTATTCTTAGTTGCTATAACATCAGGAATAATAAAATGGAGTACCATATATGCAAATAGCTGTAGCTTGTGGGATAGAGTCAGGCTTGAAGCTATGCCACATTGTAATCCTTTAAAACAAATGTGAATATAATTGCTGAATGTTGACTTGATTTGTTCCTTGGTGTTTAGCCATGTTGTGCTAAAGCATTATATTTTTGAAAGTGTTGAGTGTTGAGAGTCTAGGATTCCAAGGTAAATTCCCACTATGATTTACATTGATTTACTGACCACTTTAAATGTTCCTCATCTCCATTTGAAACAGTCAGATGTGACTAGATAGTTTTGAATCACTTTGAAGCGAGACAAATGCAAAAATAAAAATAAAATGAAAAGCTCTTTTCAGACACTAGTTTTTTGCCAGTCCTTTTGAAAAGGAACGATTAGCAAGCATGTTCAGCAAGTGGGAACGATGGACCTGAGTCACATCAAACTGAAGGGGAGGGATTTCTGTGGCAGAGGGTTGGCACATTCCTCACCAGTTTTTGGGGAAATCTGCCATTTCCCCCCTCTCAGCACTGCCTTTGTGCTTTGTAGTGTGACCTATGGGTGTATGATGGGGTGAGCTCCTGTCAGTAGTCCCAGCTTCTGCCAATCTAGCAGTTTGAAAGCATGCAATGCAAGTAGATAAATAGGTACCACTTTGGTGGGAAGGTAAACAATCTTCTGTGCAATCATGCTGGCCACATGATTACAGAGTAGTCTCTGACAATGCTTAGTAATGGAGATGAGTGTGACCTATGGGTGCATGATGGGGTGAATATATATTCCCCGTTGACAAGGTTGTCAGGTCCGACTGTAGGAGGCAGTGCTCAAAACAGTTGTTTTAAAATAAAATAGTTCGACCCAATTCACACTGTAAATACAGGATTCAAGATTCAAGGAATAAAAGGACAACGGAGTGGGGTCTCCTGAGAGCTACTCCTAGTTCTAGTGTTTTGAAAACTTGTTCATAAATAATCTGGAGTTAAGAGTGAACAGTGAGGTGGCCAATTTATCACATCAAATTATTTAGGAGAGTTAAAACAATAAGTGATGATAAAGAGGTCCTGCAGGATTCTTGAGAAGGAGAGTGGGCATGGAAATGGCACAAGCAAATTTAAAGTGATACATTTGGGATTTTAAAAATCATACACAGAACACCCTAATCAAAAAACAACCCTGAGCTCTGCATAAACTGTTGGAATCTGAGCCAGAAGTGAACATACCTGGAAAGGATTCTTGGAGTTGTAAGGATTAGCTTGACAAAAATGCATAGCAGTTGTCAAAAAGTCAAATTCATGTTTGGGATCATTAGGAAAGGCACAGGAAAATGAATTGGCAGTATCATAATAACTTTATACAAATCTGTCTTGCAACCATAATTGGAATACTTTGTGCAGTTCTAGTCACCACACCTCAAATATTGTAGAGCAGGAAAAGGTGAAAAAAAGGTCAACTAAAATTATCAGCTGCTTGATGAACAAAGGCGACAGAGGTCTGAACTGTTAAAACACTTGGGGAGGGGAGAGGAAACATGATTGTTATTATGTGCCTTCCAGTTGTTTCTGATTTATGACAACCCTATCACAGGGTTTTCTTGTCAAGGTTTGTTCAGAGGGGGTTTGCCTTTGCCTTCTCTAAGGCTGAGAGAGTGTGATTTGCCAAGTGGGGATTTGAACCCAGTTTTTCACAGTTGTAGTCCAAGGCTCAAACCACTACACCACTATGGCTCTCCTGAAATGTGATAGAGGAGTTTAAAACCATGGAGGTTGGCAAAATGGATAAGATTTCTCACTCCAGAATAATTTTAGAGGTAATTGCAGAACCACATGTTGAGAGTTTTAGAACAGATACAAGTACTTCTTCATATTACGTATAGTTATACTATGGAAGTCACTATGGCAAAATAAGTCAATGGTTGCCAGCGTGGATGGCTTTAATAAAGGGATCAGACAAATTTTTCAAGACAAAGCTGTACTTTCAAGTTACTTCCAGTCTCAGAAGGGAGTATAGTTTTGACTGCTAAGGAACATGAGCTGGGGGGTTCTGTTGCCCCCATATCCTACTTGTGGACTTCTCTTAGAAGGTAGCCCTGATGGCACAGTGGTTAAATGCTGGTAGTGTAGTCAAAGGTTGCAAGTTTGATCCCAGGCTCCAAGGTTGACGCAGCCTTCCATCCTTTTGTAGGTTGGTAAAATGAGTACCCAGCTTGTGGGCAATTGGCTTACATATTATAAACCACTTAGAGAGCGCTGAAGTTCACTGATAAGTGGTATAGAAAGGTAAACACTATTGCTATTAGATGTCTTACGGGGCAGTGCATGAAGAAGTTACTGGACTAGATTGACCTTTAGTCTGATGAAGTCATTATGAGCTTATGTCCAGGCATCATGCAGGGACAGATGCAAGAAGAGTCATAATAACCACTCTGTGGTTGCCTGACTGCCAACTCTTCATGATTCCCTGGCACAAGCATAGGACACAGGTCTCTCTGCTATTTATCAGCACTGGGTATGTATTTCATGATGCTGCCCAGGCACTTCTTGATTCTGCTGCCACCAGTGCCAGCAACAGGATGAAGCCCCTTCCCTTCAGTCCCATCTGACAACCCCACCCCCTGGAAACCCTTGTTCCTTGATGTGGAAAAACTTGGTTCACATCATTGTGACTGCACTTATTAATCTTAGGAGATCTCTCAATGCAATATGAGCCTCAGCTATGTCTGTTTTCATTCTAATTTCCCTCATGATTGCACTAAGGTCCATGTCACTGATATGCATATGGTTATTTCCCAACCAAATTGTTCCCAGACATGTTGTCCTGTTTAATTGCATGGCTAACAAAACACCTCTTTTAAATGCAGAACATCCCAGTTCATTGTGGTCATTTACCAAATCTTTTAACATATGGAACACTTAAATTCATGACAATTATGTGAAATAATGATTCCAGATGATATTTCTGCAACATTTGAAGTGAATGCATTTCTTTCCTAGGTGCAACATTTGAAGTGAGTGGAACTGACAAATAGTGTACACTATTTGTCAGTTCCACCGGGATGAAAGCAATGGGTACATTTACTTTTCCCACCAAGCTACAAAAATGGAATAAGCTATGAAAAAAAAATCTGCTGACAGACTCAGCAATTAGTGATTATTGTAATAGCAGTGACCAGCACCACCTAATTGCAATTCAATGAATGTTCAGTGAGGAATCAATGAAATGTATTTCATCGATTCTTTCTTCTTCTCACATTCACAAAATGTCTGTCTTAGGAGCTTATCATATTAACATAAAACCCAACATCACCCTAATGGAATGCAGCCGGGATGCTGGATGGATGCTAGTTTGTTAAATCTCCGCATACTTTTTTTACAATAGGTAAAAAAGGTGCAAGAAGTGGTGTATAAAGACTGGAAGGTTGCAAATAGAGCCCCCCCAAGTAAAATTCCATATTTGAGGCAGAGCAACTGCACAGATACTCATCTGGAAATATCCGGTCTTGTAATGTACATGTTCTATTTAAAAGAAAAGAAAAGAAAAGAAAAGGTGAATGAGCAAAATGTTGCAATTCCCCATTAAACAAATAGTGTAGTAGTATCCAGGATTCTGGTAAACAAAGTGGGATTTTTGTCTGACGAAATATGCATTAAAATATTTGGGTTTTTTGCAATTAGTAAATACAATAAAATAGAACTGAACTGATTAAAACCAAAATCTTGGGCATAATCCATGAGAAATTTCTCCTGATAAAATTGCTTTCTGCTTTGTAGGGAGGAAAGCAGACATAAAGAGGAGGAAGTTTGTTTTTTCTAAGAACTTAATTCTATATCAGTGTGCAGAGAATATAGGTACAATGATTGTTCAGAACAGTAGTTGCCTCATGTTTTTCTGCAGCAATGGCATGACAAAACTTTGTGAACAGCTAAAAAATGTGAGGGGCAGGGAATGAATCTGGTCTTTTGGAGGAAGCACCAATGTTCTTCTTTTTCTATTGTCTTCCACAGCTTGCAAACAGAACAGCTGCAAAGAATATTAACCATATCCATGGATTCTGATAAACACTATAGTGATAAAAACAATATGATTTTATTTTGCTTTGCCTCTATCATCTGAGCTGTTCTTTCAATGGCTTTGCAAGGGTTAAACAATCTAAAATCCTGCATGGTATGTATTATTGAAAATGGATGTTTTAAAGAAAAGGATATTGTGCAATAAGTATATAACAAGAGCACATATGGCCAATAACAGATGGCAGGAGAAAAGCAAAGCCTGACAGCAATGAAGAAATGATAGACTGAAATCTATAAATAAATAGAGAATTAGCAAAATACTAAAGGGGATCATTGTTGACATGAGCTGTAATGGTGATACATTTGCAACTATGTTGGGCTGACAAGATGAAGTAGAAATGCAGAAAGCAAGTGGATTCTAAGGATTAAGTAAATGGAACAGATGGTCTCCATGAAATGGTCTGCTGGTGCAGTACATCTGGGAGACAAGAAGAAATGGAGATATTGAGCACATGTTTTTCAGATATCTAACCTGGGATTTGTGAATGAATTCCTGAGAACACAATTATGCAGACACATACTGGAGAATGTAAGGATGACAAACTGTGTGGGTGAAATTACAAGCCAAAATGTAAGAGAGATTGCCACAATTCAATTGCAATTTCAACCCTACAGATAGTAGGAAGTTTCTAGTCAGATATTCTTTAAATTGCCTCCCAACTTACTTTGAAAGCATTTCCCTCTATAAGTTTAGAATTCATGGTTCCATTTATAAAATAGCAATTACTGAATCTTTTAGTCACTCACAGTTAGACACTGGGGGGTTGCAGACTGCCAGAAATAGTGCAAATTGAGTCCACTTTTAGGGTTAGGGTTAGGGTTAGGGAATCATAGGAACTGTATTTTATTGTGGCACCAGAGCTCTCTGACAGAGAAGGCTCAATGTCTCAGAAAAAAAACAACAATTCCCATGATTCCCTAGCACTAACCCTAACCCTAAAAGTGGACTCAATTTGCACTATTTCTGGTAGTCTGCAACCCCCCACTGTTTCAATGATCCATCAAGAACCTTTTTTGTTTGTTTTAAAGTTAATACTTAAATCTTTGAGCAGATTGCATCAATGATACTGTATTTATTGGTAGGTTATATTCTACCACACAAGAGTCAAATCTACTTTCCTTTCAAAGACCATATTTTGCTTAAATATTCTTGTGAAATTTCAGTGGCAATTAATTCCTTTTCACTCAAATCTATGCCTTGCTAGCATCTAGTCCCCAGATTTGTAACCTATATTGTTGGGGGGGGGGAGGGTAACATTGCTAAAATTTGGCTCTTGCTGTAATAAGCAGTTTGTTCTTCTATGTGCAGAGCATTGTACAACTGATCTCTAGTCTCTTTGAGAAAAGAAGCCATTTTGTTCCCTTGCTCCAGATGTGAAAAAAAGTTTAAGAGTAATCCTTCATAACTGTAAACTTCACTCAGAATGACTCATAATTCCATTTTATTTGCCCTGTTTCTGGTATGAAGTCTCAGGCCCCTTACTGCCTATTTTATTCTCATTTCACTGAAAACTGAAAACTGTTACTTTCTATAAACAGTATTATGACTGGACTGTATCTGTACTTATTTCACCAACATAAACAAATGGAATATATGAGAATTGCTTCAAAATAAATTATAGTTACAAAGACAGAATGAAATTGAACAAAAAGCAATCTTAATTTTACTCCTACAAATCATGTTACACTGCATGCAAATTTTAGAGATGTGGCAGTAGAATGGCTAGTAACAAATTGCCCCAATGTGGAAAATCATCACCAAAAAGTGGACAAAAAGGACACATATTTGCATAAAATCTTCATATTCTAATTTATAGATATTAATATCTATTTGGAAATAGTTAATATAATTATTAATTGAGAAATATAATTACTTAATATAAATTAATATAATTTTAATAGATGTATAATGCATCTCATTATTATGTAGAGAAATCTTGTAGCACCTTTGAGACTAACTAAAGAAAGAAGTTGGCAGCATGAGCTTTCGTAGACTTAAGTCTACTTCTTCAGATGCATTTGATGTCTCAAAGGTGCTACAAGATCTCTCTACATACTGATTCTACCGATGAACACAGCTATATGTTTGAATTCTACATCTTGTTATTGTGAGGGATGCCTTGACCTATGTGACTTGGTTTGCTGTCCAAATACTGACTGTTGGAGTGCAATTCCAAGGTCCCTGCTCTCCCAGTTCTTTATCTTTAAAGCAGATTTGAGTTTCAAAGAGTACACATCTTCAAACACAAGATTCTGCCCTAATGTTTCTTCAAGCAGAGTACTGTCTTCTGGCTGCAGGGAGCACACAACCCCCTTGCTGCAACAGCTTCATTGCTTGCCAGTCAGTTTCTGGGTACAGTTCTGAGTTCTTGTTATGATCTATAAAAACCTATACTGCTCATGTCCAAGATATCTGAAGGACCAGCACTGTTTAAAAGATAGCCCTAAAATAATAGAATTGAGCAGTTCCAAAGGACCACCAAGGTTTACCCACCAACTCTCATATAGACTGTAAAGCTCTTCCAAACTTACTGGCTAAGATCCTATGGAAATCTGGAAATCTGGTGATGCTGACCTTACACAGGATAGTGGGATGTTGCAAAGGAAAGAAGGAGATAGCCAGCCTGGTGACAGTACAAGCAGTTCTAAAATTAAGTAAGTAGTTTTCCCATGCACTTTGTTGGGCCCATTATATTGTGTGGGAGAATGGTGTGGTGCGATAATATAGTATCCCAATTTAATGCTTGAGTTAAATTAAGGGGGATTGCAGACTGCCAGAAATAGTGCAAATTGAGTCCACTTTTAGGGTTAGGGAATCATGGGAACTGTATTTTATTGTGGCAACAGAGCTCTCTGACAGAGAAGGCTCAATGTCTCAGAAAAAAAAATCAGTTCCTATGATTCCCTAGCATTAACCCTAACCCTAAAAGTGGACTCAATTTGCACTATTTCTGGTAGTCTGCAACCCCCCTATCTCTTTGCAACATTGCAGTCATAATATAATCTAGTTATCACTTAATTAGCTAATCATTCGTAACTAGTAATTTCCAAGGTCTGCATATTTGTGTGACCTTTTTTTTTCCTTTTTGCAGAAGAAAGAAGTGGCCATGTGTTGCTCTTGGTCTCTGACAAGACCAGTGAATGCTGGCAGGAAAAAAGCAATTTTCCATTACCAGGTTTAGGGAACAGGTAAGGCCAATTTAGGAGATGTCACACCATTTTGTAAAAGAATGACAGGCATCATCACTTTCCATAGTGAAGTATTAATCATATTGAAGACCCACTCCATCAATCTTTCATTGCAAAGTTTTATAAGCCCAAGGCCAACTAACTAATCTGAATATTCTGATTGTCTTCTTTGGCTGCAAGAACCGGAACTGAGCCACAGAACCTGTCTAGATGGCACTCCAGAGATTTCCTTTGGCTCTTTAAGACCGCCAAGGTCAAATTGGACATAAATCAATAATGTGGTTTATTTAACCACATAATTATATTTGTATGATAGAACTGATATTGGGCAAAACAGAAAAATATGATATGTATTTAGTTTGAGTTTGTTTGACACAATGGGCAATTTCTGCATCAAATAATCCTAAAAATAATAATTTTGAGCAGGATGTTGTAATCTCATGATGACAGTGAGGTCCATATCTCAGGTGAGCATCTGAAGAAAACATACTACATTAGGGTATATACTTACTGATCACTAAAAAAAGGAGCACAGGTTTACATAACATAGGACCAGGTGACTGGTGGACTACTGCTCAGCCTGCTGTTTAGATGCTAATTATGGATGAAAAACAACATGCTCCCTGCTCTCTGTTCTTACAGTTCTTTATCTTTAAACTAGACTTGGGCAGGGCAACTCTTCAAATAGCAGGTGCCTTGAAAGAGAGGACTGTCCTCTGTTAAGCTGGGCACAAGGGTCTGTGTTTCATGCAAATCAAACCATTTGATAGAGATAGTGATAGCTCACAGAAAAAGCAAGGCCTCCACACCTAAGGCAAAGTCTGTATTGTGCAGAAAGACTGGTGGTAGCTCAAGGAGGTATCCTTGAATTGGCTTGACTGCTGGGTAGCACACTCTGTTTCATGATTTATGATGCAAATCACAGCGTCTCTGGCTGCTCTTGAAAGGATGCAATTATGTTGCTTTGCTTCCTGTTGTGTTCTGTGGCCTTTGTCATAAGAATGAAGCAATGGAATTTCAGTAGCTAACATGTTCTGTGAATGGTAGCATTGTGCTGTACTGCTCTGACCTTTTCAATATTCTGCCGTTCAAACATGAGTTGTCTCTTTGCAGTCTTGGCAGCCTCCGGGAAGAGCAAGGTTACAGGAAAATGCAGAATACTAAAGAGAGAAATAATAGTATGATTCATTGTCTGAAAGCCACAAACTATGCATGTATTGTCTAGAATATCCTTTAAGTGGATGAAGTAAAATTAAATCAAAACCCCTTGTGCCAGGGTTAGCCCTAGGCAATGGGGGACTCTAGCTGACCCTTTCCAATACAGACCCGGCTGTCCCGCATGCCATGCCAATTCTTCACACCTCTATTCCTATCTTGTCATGCCTGTTTCTTTTTCTGCCTTCAGGCATGCTGCCACTTCAGAACTGACCAAGTTTGCAACTGCTAATCATGAGGAATACATTTAGTTGACTTCTGCACTCCTTCCATTGCTGGGGCATTTGGGACAAATTTCCCCAATTGGTTGGCTGGCTTTTTGAGAAGAGAAGAGAATTGATTGAAGGAGTTTTCTTTCAAAATAAAATAGGAAAAGTGTGACTGAGCCTTCCAGTGGGATTGTGTTATACATTGAAAATGTAGAACTTGGGTCACAGGAATGAAATGTTTTTGGGTGTCTCAGGTTCCAAGGAAAAAGTCAGATGATGACAAAAGATTATAGACACTGCCCGAGGCCACATGGGAAAGCTTGCTTCCTTTCCATTTCTGTTTATATTTCCCCTGCTTAGTGGGGAACTAGAGGCACTCTGCC
Organism: Phrynosoma platyrhinos; assembly: GCA_020142125.1. Classification (NCBI taxonomy): domain Eukaryota; kingdom Metazoa; phylum Chordata; class Lepidosauria; order Squamata; family Phrynosomatidae; genus Phrynosoma; species Phrynosoma platyrhinos. Next base: position 36,320,564 of record CM034708.1, read on the forward strand.
TATTAAGCTCATCAATTTCACCTTTTTTCCCTTCACCCAGTTGGCCAATTAGGCCTGGCTGCTTGATTACTTGCAGGGACATTATCAAGTGACTGATGTTTAGCTCCTGCAATGCCGGAAGAGCTTGCGTATGGCCATGCAGGGGAAAAGCTTGTTAATTCTTGCTTACCAGATGCACTGTTTTCAGCATATAAATTCAACAAATAGAGTGAAAGGATGCAGCCTTGCCTGACCCCTTTACCTATCAGGAACCATTCTGTTTCTCCGAATTTAGTTTTGACAGTGGCCTCTTGTCCTTGGTATAGATTTCTCATCAGGACTATCAGATGTATTGCCCCTCTCCCCATGTCCTTGAGTGCGTTCCGTAGCTTTTCATTATCTATACAGTCTGTTGTTGTTGTTGTTGTTGTTGTTATTATTATTATTATTATTATTATTATTATTATTATTATTATTATATTTATTTATATCCTGCCTTCCTCCTGGTACAGGGACATTTAAAATAGTACAAGTTAAAACAGTACAAAACAACATTTAAACAACATTTAAAACAGTCCAACTTAAAACAGTACAAAACAATAAAAATACAAAGTTTAAAATTTCAAAAGTTAAAAACATTACATGTTCAAATTTAAAATTTTAAAAACTCTTTATAAAACTCTTACAGCACCCATGTTAGTGTGAGAGAGCCTGGCGGTATAAAAATGTTTTTATCTGCCACTGAAATAAAAGCAAGGATGGAGTCTCTCTAAGGAGGGAGTTGCAGAGCTTGGGATCAGCCACTGAGAAGGCCCTCTCTCTTGTTCCCTCCAAATTCATGTGAGAGGGTAGTGGGACAGACAGGAGGACCACTCCAGATGATCTCAGTATTCTAATGGGTTTGTAAAGGGAGACAGTCCTTCAAATAGCCTGGAACCAAGCCATATAGGGCTTTACAGATCAAAGCTAGCACTAGGCAACCAATGGAGCATGGGAGTTGTATGCTCCCTGTAGCCAGCTCCATTTAACAACCTGACTGCAGTTCTTTGGCCCAACTGAAGTTTCTGAGCACTTTTCAAGGGCAGCCCCATGTAGAGTGCATTACAGTAATCCAAATGGTTTCCCTGGTGGCATTGTGGTTAAATGCCTGTACTGCAGCCACAAGGTTGTGAGTTTGATCCCAGGGGCTCCAAGGTCCACTCAATCTTGCTTCCTCTTGTAGTTCACTAAAATGAGTACCCAGCTTGTTGGGGGCAATTGGCTTGCACGTTGTAAATCACTTAGGGAGTACTTAGTTCTCAGAAAAACGGTATAGAAATGTACTTGCTATTGCGATTACTATGTACTATTGTGGCCAGATCTGATTCCTCCAGGAATGGGTGCAGATGGCCCACTAGTTTTAGCTGTGCAAAAGCACTCCTGGTCACCTCTGATACCTGGGCCTCTAGGCTCAGTGCTGAATCCAGGAGTATCCCCAAACTCTGAACTTGTATTATATATAGTTAAATGCTCTGCTATAGTCTATAAAGATTTTTTCTGGAGTCCTTTGTGTGCTCCATTATCCATCTTATGCCTGCTATTTGGTCTCTAGTCCATCTTCCTTTCCTGAATCCTGTCTGCACCTCTGGAATTTCTCTTTCTCATAGTTGGAATCTATGCTGCAGAATTTTGAGCATTATTTTGCTTGCATCTGATAGTAATGCTGTGGTCCTATAGTTGTTGCATTCTTTTGTATCTATTTAAGAATTTAGATATATATTTATCATTTCCAGTCTGTTGGTCACCTCTTTGTTTTCCATATTTGTTGGCATATTGTAGTTATTGTAGTGTTGCTTCTATCTGTGTGCATTGCAGCAGTTCAATTGGGATATTATCTATTCCTGGGGATTTATTTTCCCCAAGTTATCTTGTTGGAAATTCTACTTTGTTTTTTAGAATTTGGGGTTTGTCTTCATAAGGTTCCTTGTTCCTTGTGTCATTCATTTTCTCATCTCTTTTAAATAACTCTTCTGTGTATTGTCTCCAACATCTTTGGAACTCTCCTTGGAAGCCAAGATGATCAAATTGAGACTGTCATACTTTGGTCACATAATGAGAAGGCATGGATCACTAGAGAAAACAATAATGTTAGGAGAAGTAGAAGGTAGAAGGAGGGGGAAGACTTCATGATACATGGATGGACTCAATCCAGGGGGCCACAGGCATGGGTTGGCAAGGTCTGAGCAGAGCAGTGGAGGATCGGGGTTCTTGGAGGTATCTCATCCACAGGGTTGCCATAAGTTGGAGTCGACTTGAGGGCAGCTAACAACAACAAATATTCCACATAACAACAGGTGGAGGCCATCATCTAGTTGAAAGTAAGAGAAATGTACTGCCAGCTTTCTCACTGTAACCCCATAGTAGACTCAATTCACCTAGTTCTGTCATTTGAGGGAATACAAGATACTAAAATCTTATGTTCAGCAGTTGAGAAATAAAATAAGTAAAGAAAACACATTTCTTCAAAATAGCTTTGAAATATCAGAACAGAACAGCTCTGAAATGCACCAAACCACAAGTGGTACAAGCAAAAGAAACTTATCGTTTAAGCTTGACTGGAAAGTCAAAAGATAGCTAGAGTTAGCTGCTCATTTAGAACATGGAATGTGGATAAAAGATTCTTTATGGTTACACATAATTTAATAGCCAATGCAGAAAAACTTAATAAGGGACAGAAGGAATGGGTGTTTTGTAGGCAAACACCTGTGAGGATCTAAACTCTTATATTTTGTAATTGCTACTCAATAGCTAACAGAATTTGTAAAAAAAAACCCAAAACAGCCCAATAATGTTCGGTAAAGCTGGAGGCAGTAGGAAAGAAAAAAGTTTGTGCTACAGATGGATGGGCTCAGTCAAAGAAGCTATGGCTCTGAGTTAGCAAGATCTGATTATCCATAGGCTTGCCAGAAAGTTGAAGCCAGCTTGGTGACACATAACTGGCCATGGCTTCCTTGATTGAGTCTATCCATCTGTAATGTAATAATAATAATAATAATAGTAATAATAATATTTATTTGTATCCCGCCTCTGTAAAATACAATGGGGCAGCTTACACGATAAAATGAACAACCCTATCCCGCAATAGCCCACCCCCCAAAATACAATTAAACAATCAAAGTTTAAAAACATACTTAAAAATAACAAATGACAATAAATGACAAATAAATTAAAATAGCTGTTGCGAAAATCAAGTCAAGCATAACTGTCGCTGTATGCTTTCAAGTTATTTCTGACATATGGCAACCCTAAAGCAAACCTGCCATGGGATTTTCTTGGCAAGATTTGTTCAGAAGGGGTTTGCCCTTGCCTTCCTCTGAAGGTGAGAGCATGTGATTTGGCCAAGATCACCCAGTGGGTTTCATGGCCAAATGGGGAATCGAACCCTGGTCTCCAGAGTCGTAGTCCACACTACATCACACTGTGGGGGAATTAGACAACTTGGGAGCCACTACCAAGAAGACTTTTTCCTATGCCCACATCCAAGATGCTTGTAATGGTGGCAGAACAGGGAGAAAGCTCTCCATCGATGATTTGGGAAGCCAGACAGGATCATAGAGGGAGATAAGGTCAGATAAGTCAGAGCTGCATTGTAGTGCTTGGTTATAGTTTGGAGGCAAGATGGAGCTCAGAATCAGAAAGCAGGACAGTGTCCCCTTGTTCTGGTTAACAAAGTTTGGAAAAATGATTTCAGGCATGGTCAGAGGAAGGAACTTGGCAAAACCACCTCTGAGGATTCCTTGCCTAAGAAAAACCCCAAGAAATTCATGGGGCCACCATAAGTCAAAGGTAACTAGAAGGCACACACACACACATACACACACACACCCCAGTAGAGGCTGTGTTGAAGCTCAGACTCCATGGCTGTAATCCTCTTGGCAATTTACATCAGTGTAATGCTCCATTAGGTCAGAATAAGCCCATTTTTTAGAATAGTGCCCAATGACAGAGAGGGAACAGAAGAACTCAAACCCATCTCCGTTGTCAGAGAAAGCTGTTCTGATGGATCCCAAAAAGCTAAGGATCTGACAGAGATGACTCTGTATGCCATTATCACCTTCATTCACTGCAGCTCCTACAATCATTTCACCTTGCTGCTGTACTCTGCTCTGAGTCCCAGTTTTGGAGGGAAAGTGGGATAATAATAATAATAATAATAATAATAATAATAATAATAATAATAATAATAATAATAATAATAATAATAATAATAATAATAATAATAATAATAATAATAATATTTGTGAAAGAAGTGCACCACGTAGCCCAGGGGTAGGCAACCTTTCCCCTTTAAGGGCCAAGGGACTTCAGCTCCCAGAAGCCTCAGCCATGTTGGCCAATAGTCTCATGTTGGCCAATAGCTCCTGGGATTCTGGAAAAGGGGAAAGGTTGCCTACCCCTGACGTAGCCTCTGAATTTAAAGCCAAAATATACAGCTTCTAGTGAATTATTTTCTCTAACAGGAGGGAGAAAGTGTAAGTGTATATTATTATTATTATTATTATTATTATTATTATTATTATTTCTTACCCACCTCTCCTTGCAGCTCAAGGTAGGTTACAACATAGTTAAAAACACAGTTGTTACACAATACACACATTAAAAATGCAACTCTACACAATATTTATATTAAAATACATAAAACAATGATTAAATATAAAATTCATGTTTAAAATTCATGGTTAAAACTACTGGGTAGGCCTGATAATGATGATAATATCATTAATAATGATAGCAGCAGCAGCAAGAATGATGACAGCAACCACAACAACTCTTGCCTACATTGCTGCCATCTTCAGTGACTCTATTCTGGGCTTTAGAGTTCACCCCTCAAAATAGGTTCAGCACCATGGATACTTCTTTTAAGGGCTGAATGAGAAGAGGATTGCAAGTGTGGATCCCAGTTAGAAAGGCAATGAACCAAATATACTGGTGTGTGGCTGTGCATACCTTGCAGATAAGAAGTTGGTGCATTCTTGTCTAATAAATAGCAGGCTATCTCGATGGGCAGCACAAAAAAGGCTCATCTTTTCCTACTGCCTTCTACCTTACCAAGAAATGTTGTCTCTTCTAGTGAATCATGTATTCTTATGATATGTCTGAAGTATGACAGTTTCAGTTTGTCATCTTGGCTTCAAGGACGAGTTCAGGATTGATTTACTCTGAGACCAATTTATTGTCTTTTTAGTAGTCCATGTATTTGTTCCAAGTCTCTGCTATTTTCTGCTGATAGCATAGTAGTAGACTCTTGATGCCCCTTTTTTCAGTTTTCTCACCTCCTTCCTCTGAGTTTAATCACAATCTATGCATGATCTGTTCAATGTACAAGTTAAACAGATAGAGTGAACCCCCCTGCCTTGCCTGACTCACCCCCTTGTCAATTGGAAACAATCCCATTTCTCTATATTCTGTCCTCATTGTAGCCTCTTGTCTTGAATACAGCTTAAGCATTAGGATAATCAAATGTTTTGGCACCCCCATTTTTTTAAAGATCAGCCTATTTTTTAAACTACAAAATCAAAGGATTTGATATTTTAATAACCCAGAAGACAACTTTCACTTCCTTCTTTTGAATCTCCCTCCAAAAAATAAACCCCCCTCCTGGGTGTCCTGGGCAGGGTTGCATGTGGTCCATAGACCATACTTTTTCCACTCCTGTCTTATGAGTTAAAAACTACAGTGGGCCCTTAGTATCCTCTGGGATTTAGTTCCAGGAGTTCCTGTGGAGATCAAAATCCATGGATGTTCAACTTGCATTATATAGAATGGGATAGTGAAATGGTGTCCCTCATATAAAATGGAGATATATATATATATATATATATATATATATATATATATATATATATATATATATATATATATATATATATATATATTCAAGCCTTGGATGGTTGAATGCATGGATGCAGAATCTCTGGTTATGGAGAGCCAGCTGTATTTTTACAAAATAGGAGGAGAAAGGAAATAAGAGTTCCAAGATCCTTCCTGAATCACTATATCCAACCCATGCTCTGACTGGATATTTATGTAACTCATGCCTTCCCCACAGATCTCTGTTAACCTTGAAAACACCCAGACACACAAAGATTTATTGCTAGACAAACTCTTTCATTTATATATTACTGTTTTTTATCCCTTATAACAGATAAAAAGGATCAGAACTCTGATTAATCTATGCTTGTAGGCTTAACTATACCTTCAGCTTTCATTAACCCTTGCACTTTGAATTCCATAGCACTCTAAGAAAAGAGTATATTTTGCCAAGTAAGAGGCAGATATAAGCAGCTTGCTTTTTGATCTCACAAGTGACATCTGCTGGTCATCTCCAAACTATGCTAGGAGGGTAAAAATTATCTTTGTAACTTCGTGACATGACAGAGGTGTACAAAACTATGAAAGGTGTGGAGAAAATGAACAGAGTGTACCCCAACAGGTGTGTACTTGTAGGCAATAATCATGTGTGTGTATGTTGTTTGTTTTATGATAGACAACATAAAATATTATTTCAGCAGAGGTTGGAAAAAAAGGTCCTTTTTTGGCACAAATCTCACGATCCCCACTAGCATGAGAGCTGTAGTCCAGAAAAGTCACTTTTCTTTATTTCACCATGGAATAGTTCAGTTCCTTTTGACAAGTAATGCACAGAAATTGCTGTCTCACATTGATGATTATGAAAATTAATTTGTGGAATTTGCAAGAACTAGCTGGTGATTCTACTACTTTTTTATTGTTGTGTGCCTTCAAATCATTTCCAACTTATGGTGACTCTAAGGTAAATCTATCATAGGGTTTTCTTAGCCAGTTTCTTCAGAGGGGGTTTGCCATTGCCATCATCTGTTGAGAGAGTTTGACTTGCCTAAGGTCAGTCAGGGGGGTTTCATGATTCTGCAGGGGTTCGAATCTTGCTTTCCAGAGTGAGAATCCAACACCCAAACCACTACACCATGTTGGCTCTAGACTGTTTTTAAAAAAATGTATTTCCAAGTTTGTGGCGTATGGATGTATCAACAGCCATTAGCAAAAGCAAAAGCAAAGCAGCTTATTTATATACCGCTTCATATCACGCTATGGGATGTCTAAGCCTGAAAGCTAAAAAACAATTTCAAGGTTGTTATGCAGTAATTCCCATTTACCAGATACCAAGAATGGATCTCAACTATTCATTGCTTATAAATTTCCCAGGGAGGTTTGGATGATTACTGTCAGACTGGATGATGCTTTATTCTAGCTGTCCCTACTTCTTATCTAAACACCAGCTTAGCAAAGAAAAGCTCTACTAAGGCTAGAAGAAGCTGTTCCTATCATTACTCTGATGAAATAATAATATGTCATCAAATTTGCTGGAAGCCATGACTGAAGAGCAATCAGGATCCAAGGGCAAGCCAGAAACTAGGAACAAGCTAGAGTTCATGGGGTCACCATAAGTCAATATTCAACTTATGTCAGGATAGCTGTGTCTGTCACCACATCTCATCACATGACATTGTCTGTATCCAGTAGCTTGTCTATAGTTCATCCGTTGCTGGATCACTCCTTACCATTGATGGCAAAACCCATCAATGCCTTCCAGTTGTGCTGTTTTGACATTATTAATTCACATGTGGTAAGTTTCTCCTGCTGCAGTTCCTATATGGGGGTAGTCACATCTCCTGCTCTCTCTTCCTCCCCCCCTCGCTATTCCCAAACAGGCTGTTTTTGTTTTTTCTCTAATTTCTTTTCTTTTTCTTTTTTTTTTTTTTAAAAAACTTAATGGATTGCCATGATCTTGGAAATGCACTAAAAATAAAAATAAAAAGAGTCTGGAAAACATGCTGGGAAGGGGTTAGAACAAGGAGGCAAGGCTATAGAGGCTGGCACAAGGAAGGCAGAAGCCAAGAAAAGGCAGCACCATGGTGATTTGGAAGAGCTGTGCGATAATGAATGTCTTTGTATTAGACTAATTAGGTTTGTAGGTTTGTATTTGACTAATGCAATTGTGACACCTTACGAGCCTGGTGTCATAAAATCCTGAGTTTGCTTTTCCAAGTACAGTCAGCTTTCTTCTTCCGTGGGCTTGCCATCCACAGATTGGAGCATCTGTGGCTGTCCCTGCCTTGTTCTCCCCAAAACGGTCACATGCAAATCACGCCACCATTGAGAACAATGGGATTTTGCTATCCATACAGGGTCTGGAACAGAACCCCTGCAGATATGAAGTGCCAACTGTACGACATAACACTGGCTCCCAGGATATGATTATGTGTGACAGGGTGTATGTGATTGTGTCTGAGCGACCAATGGATTTGAATAATATTTCAAGACATCATTATGTATGCCCCTGTCTGTTCCCAAGGAGAAACCCTCAGACAGAGTGGTGTAGAATGAGCCCTATTTATTACAATATGACCAGAACTGATGTTCTTTTTCAGCCTTGAGATTCAGAAATCCTTTTCAGGGTTCCATCCTTTTCTTGTCAAGGGGACCAGGCCTCTAGTCTGCAGCCTAGCATTCCTCTGGATCTCCAAGAGCACATGCTAGGTATATTGATAGATGGACGCTGTAAAATGAGAGCACTACTCCTTTGCTAGACCTCGGCTTTGGTGCTCTTTTGTACAGGTTCTAGGATGTCTCAATTCCAGAGGTCCTTGGTTTCTTGGGTTCAGGACTCTCTGATTCAACAGTGATGCTTCAGTTCAATGTCCCATTCTTTGGCTCTGCAGGGAACTCTGCTTTGGTCTCTGTGTCTATATTCGGGTCATTGCTGGTCTCTAGGCTCAGAGCAATTTAATTTACTATGCAACTGACATCATCCGGCCTCTGAGGGAGTGAAAGACAGGCCCAGCTCCATCAGGCTTAGACTAAAGTAAGTAGAAGAGCCCTCCCTCCAGTCCATCTGTTATGATTCAGACCTCAGAGGGAGAAAAGAACCTCTGGACGTATTCCCTTCTCCACTGCCATTTCCTTCTCCTTTTGTGCCATGTCTTTTTAGATTGTAAACCTAAGGACAGGGAAATGTCTAATTAACTATCTGTAAGCTGCTTTGAGAGCCTTTGCGGCTGAAGCGAGGCATATAAATTCAGTAAAATAAATAAATAAATAAATAAATAATAAAGCTGGCTCTGTTTGTTCAATGGGCTTGTGTTTCTAAGATAATCTCCATGCATTTGTAGCTTAATTGTTGGTTGGGTGGCGAATTCTGTAATTTTGGAACTATTAAACTTGCTGAACTTATTTTGGGGATACCTTGGCACTTGGGGGATACCTCCTGTAAAGTTTGAATTAAGATCTACCAGTGGCCGTCATTAAAACCAGATTAAAACCTGGACCAGATTTCCTGCTCCTCTGATATGGAAGCCACCAATCAACATGGTCTCCAAGTTGCAACTTGCTTTCTGTAAATTGTAATCTGAAAATTTGTAATTTTCAAAATCATTTTGCTATTCAGTATAATACCTATTGCTAGCAGGATGACTAGATGGAAAGACATGTCTATCATTGCTTCCTGGCCTGGGGTCATGGGCTGGTTTATTAGATACATGTATGATGAAACAGAGTAGACCTTCCATTTTGTTTCACTTTGTCCCCTGATGGCTCCTGAGAGTAGCTTCAAAAACAAAATACTCCCCACAATCCAGTTCGGCTCTTTAAATTAGGTTACATATGGACATTGTTCCTTCTAAGAAAAAATATGTATAGATTCAGAATGTTTTGAAATCTCTGTGTTTTCAGTTTCTTTCCAAATAGCAAAAAGGGGAAAAAAAGAGAAGATATTTTAAAAAGTCCAGTTAAGTGGGATTTGCATATTTTGTAATTTATCTTGTACAGCTCAGGTGCAGAGACATAAATTCAATACTTTTGCAATTTGATGTTTGCTCAGACTGGAACTGAAGTAGCTGTACTGTATCTTGCCAAACTATGTTTGATCTTGGAATGAACGGTATATTTGTTTTACAACTTTAAGGGTGCCAAGAAATTCTTTGAAGTAAAGACTGAAACTTCTAAGATGAAATAGGATGAAACAACAATGTTCATGAAAGATAACATTGTTATATATATTACATATGTGCACATATATGTAGAGATGGATACACATCCCCCCACAACACAGACACATGGAGTTTCAATTTCATGTTCTGATAAATGACTGATAATTCAAGTAAATGTTTTCACTTACAAAATGAGTCTAGGTTATCTGATTGCATATGCATATTGACCAGAGCTTTCAAATTTTACTTATAATTACTGGTTGTGAGAATTATAGTGTATAGAGCTGAGTTAATATGTCATCAAAACAATTATCTTATTAGAAATAACTGATTTCCAGCATCCAAAGTAATCTTTAACTACCATTGAATGCAAAGCACTCATAGTTCTACCTCACAGGAAGGGCTGTATGTGTGTGTGTGTGTGTGTGTGTGTGTGTGGACATGGCACACTTGCTATCCTTTCAAACAGATACAGAAGCAAAAGGTCTAGTATTATCACATAGTAAAATTAAATTGTTGTTGTATGATTTCAAGTTGTTTCTGGCTTATGGCTGACTCTAAGGCAATGCTTTATGGAGGTTTCTGGGGTTTAAAGTAATGTCTCAAGTCTAGCTGATTGTTCCTGCATCCACACTGCAGAAATAATCCAGTTTGAAACCATTTTAACTGCCATGGTTCAATGCTATAGATTTCTGGGAATTATAGTTTGTTGTGGCACCAGAGCTTTCTGATAGAGGCTAAATGTCTCACAAAACTACAATTCTCAGAATTCCATAGCATTGAGCCATGGCAGTTAAAGTGGTATCAAATTGGATTATTTCTTCAGTGTGGATTCAGCCTACATAGACATTGCCCTACTTAGAATGGAATACTAGAGATAGTGTGCTGTTTTCTATTTGTATTTGCTGTAAGATGAATTAAAGTTGTTGATATCCTCAGTGTTCATGTTTTCTGAAACCCTAACAAGTATTTCTGGAGGATACTGGCAGGAAATAATTATGCATCAAGAACACCTTGTAGCAGTGTTGACACATTTCTAGAGTCTGTTACCCTTTCTTCAATACCATATAACATTTCTACTTTTATGGATTTTATACTCATAAATCATGGCTAAATATTGTCTTTCACTAATTTAATTTTATTATTTAAACTGGAAAACTATAAGAAATTAAAATGGATGACTGAAAATGCTTCCACTGAACTACTATAGCCAGGAGGAGAAAGCCATAGTGTTTGGCACTAGACTGTGACTGTCGTCTTTGGAGGTAATGGGCATGAGTAGTAGATTATTATGACTGAATTTGAAAGCAAATGTGGTAGTCTTTTCCCACTTATCACCATTTCAGCAACTTTACCAGCATGTCATAGAGAATAATCTTTGGAAGATTAGCTGTCCCCAATTAACTTTAGCTGTTGCCACGTACTGGCTAATTACCACATTTTGGCTAAATGGAAGAGAAGCAGGAATTGAGGGTCATCAAAATGTTAATGTATGATATCCTATGTTTCTGTAAGATCTTATCCACTTAGACTTGTTGAACAGTGATGATGATAATCCTTGGGCCCACAGAAATAATTCATTTATCCATTGCCACCCTTTGAAACGTTTCCATGAAGAAGGCTCAGAACCCCTCAAGGGTAGTCCCTTGAATGTCTGCCAAGTTCTACTGATGCATCTTCAGTAAAAGGTTGTGCCTGGCTAGGACTTTACATCCAGTTTAGATATTTGTTTTTGAACATCTTTAGCTGTGGTGCTAGCCAGCACCTTCCTTTCCCTAAAACAGGTGCTATGTATGCCAACCAGCAAAGTGTCTAAATTTTTAACTGCTTTCTACTATCTAGAATGGGCATTCTAGATGAGTACCAAGCACACTGTCTGCATCAGCAGACCAGACTGAAACCTAACAGGATAAAAGACCAATTCTCTGAAACCTTGAATTCTGAGTCTGTGTAAAAAATAGGCAGACTCCCTCATATATCCTTATACAGTGGGATGCACTGTGAGTCTCCCATCCCGCTATATTCCCTTGAGATCAGGAAGGATTCCTTCCCAGCAGTAATCTCTCTTCTGTGGCATAAATAAAGCCTGGTGCTGAGAACCTATGCATCAATAACCTTTCTCTTGGGAAGATGCAGTGAGCAGGATTTATTCATTCACTGACTATGAGAGCTGAATGGGAATAAAAAGTGTTTCAGTGATAAATTTTTACTTGCAGCTGGTCAGAATGACAGCCCTCATAGCCAGCCCAAGGAGAGTAATAATACTAGCTCAGATTATGAAATTTTATCCTAGGTTGCAGTTTCCTCTTCCCTTATAAGTCTATGGCTTGGCTTATTTATTTGAGATGTCTGGAGTTGTTGTCAAGAACAAAGTTGCGTGGCTTTCTTGGCATATCATTTTTTAGTCTGCTGTATTGCTGATACATGTTTTATGGATGTACAGTGGTATAGCACAATTAAAACAGTATCATAGCATTTTAACTGTCCTGGCTTCATTGTATGGAATCCTGTGATTTGTGATGTAGTCAAGTACTTAGAATTCTCTGCCAGGGACCATTAATGCTGTAGTGCAGAGGAATACAGTAAAGCTCTCTAGCAGAAAATGCCTATGTCTCCAAACTACAAATCCTAGGATTCAACTGGATGGAGCCAGGGTAGTTAAAGTGCTATAGAACTGCTATAATTATGCAGTGTGGATGTCCTACTGTTGTTTGTTGGTTTGTTACTTAAGCTTGTTTTTAATTGCATGTTTGTTTGTTGAATCCTTAAAAAGTACCTGTGTGTTTATATTTTGTGTGTGTGTGTGTGTGTATACATATACATACACACACAAATTGTGGTAAATATTTGTTATAAGCTGTCTTGAATTTGAGGTGGGCTATAAATGCCCAAATAAATAATACAAGAGGAATAAGTGAAAATTCAAGTTAATCTCAGCTCCAGCTCTGCAACAAAAATGCTCAAACTAATCCACAACCCACTTTACCAATATACCCACACTCCAGACTACAAAAATTCAAAGTAAAACAAAAATTACCAAGACCATAGAGCAAATCCTTCCAAATGGCACAACTGAAGAAAAACATGTTCATAAGAACAATACGAAATCTACTGTTGGACAATAACACCTTTATTAAGACCAACTAACATACTACAAAATACTGGGAAAGCTTTTGAGTTTTCCAGAGCTCTTCCTCATTGAGATATTAAACTCTATTCTGTGGAGTAGTCTGTGGGCCAATGTGATTTCTGAGTCCCTGTTTTGAAGCCCAAAAGGAGACTCTCAAAGTCACCTGCATTTTTTTTAAAAAAGCCTGTTTTTCAGCCAAAATATGCCTCCAGACCACCTTCAATGCCACAACAATTTAGCAATTGGGGTCCTCTTTCCACCAACTACTAGGATTGTCAGTAATGAACATTCCAGCTCTTGAGATCTAAGATTAAATTTGGAGACTTTTGTTATAATGTTATAATTATACAACTGCTAAGGAAGATCAAGGACGAAAGTGAAAAAGCAGACTTATTGTTGATCATAAAGAAAACAAAAATAATGACCACGGAAAATCTACATTCAACCAAGACAATGAAGAAATAAAAATAGTAAAAGAGTTCTCATATCTGGGGTCAAACATTGATAGAAATGGGGACTGCAGACAGGAAGTCAGAAGATTAAGAATGGGAAGGGTGGCTATTAAAGAACTAGAAAAGATCCTAAAATGCAAAGTTATACAACTGAGCACAAAAGTTAGGATGTTATCACGCAGGGGCAAATCTGCTGGTTAATCCACACAAAACCCAAA
>CM034708.1:36334446-36351987 GCA_020142125.1 Phrynosoma platyrhinos
TTTATTTTCCATTTGTTTTCGGAATGCCTCATTTCCACTTTATTTTCACTTTCTGGCCAAGTGGTGATAACGTCCTTAGAATCATACAAGTCATTGTATTCCCTATTACCATGGATGGATGTGAGAGCTGGACAGAAGGAAGATAGGAAGAAAATCAATTCATTTGAGATGTGGTGCTTGAGAAGAGTGCTGAGGATGCCATGAACAGCCAAAAGATAAATAAATGGGTCCTAGGAGTTTATCACACAGGAGGCTAAGTAGCCAAATCCTGTGCAGAAATGGGATTTAAATCCAGAAAAATCCTGCAAAAGCAGGATCGTTTTCAGATGCATCAAGGCCATTGAGCATTAATGCAACATTAACCCGCCATTGAGCATTAATGCAACATTAACCCTTTTTGTGCAGGTTAATGTCACATTAATGCTCAATGCCCAAAATGTCATCTGAAAACAACCCCGCTTTTGTGGGACTTTTCTAGATTTTGTCCACTTTCTGTGCAGACGTTGTCTGAAAACGATTCTGCTTTTGCAGGATTTTCCCAGATTTAAATTCTGTTTGTGCATGGGATTTGGCCTTGTGATAAACTCCCTAGAGCATATAAAGCCAGAAGTCTCCTTAGAAACCAAGATGACAAAATTGAGGCTGTCGTACTTCAGACACATCATGAGAAGGTGCTGGAAAAAACAATAATGCTCAGAAAGGTGGGGGGAAGTAGAAATGGAAGAAGGCTGTATGCTAGATGGATGGATTCTGTTAAGGAGGTCATGGGTATGAATATACAGGAACTAAGCAGAGTAGTGGAGGACCGGGGTCTTGGGGGTATTTCATTCACAGGGTCACCATGGGCCGAGATCGACTTGAGGGCAATTAACAACAAAATTAAATGTCAACTACAGCTGCAGAGCACCATGCCACTCCATATAAAAACATGGAACACACACACACTTTTCTTCATAGTACTCTCACCTTGAGATTCCTCCCTCTTGCCCTGAAGAAAGGAGAAGAGGCTATTGATCTTGAGTTCTGTGAATCTTCTCCACTACCCACAAACATCATGAAAAATGGGGTGTGTGTGTGTTTCGCAGCCAAAACTAGAAGTGACATTATTTCACTTTCTGTCATGCCCTCTTCACAATAACCTACTTCTGCTCTACTTGATGTTATGAACATTTCAGATGGACCTAAGAGTGGATCCTTCATTCTTTCAAAATATTAAATCCAGCTTAACCAAAACACACAGGTACCTTTTCAGGCATCAGAAATAGAAATAATACACAAAATCTTGCTTGTATGTCCTTTTTTATTAATAGCTTTTGCCATCTTGACCACATTCCAAAGTTGCTTGGATACATGCAGCCCAGTTTCCTGTGAAATGTTTGGGGGTGTGCAATGAAGACTGGGTAGGATGACCAGATGTCATAGCCACAAAGAAGGACAAGGCAGTGCAAAATGTAGGATGTTCAAGAAAAATCTCTAGGAGATTACAAAATAAAAGCTAAAAACACTAATATGAATATAAATGAATGTTTCTTAGTCATGCTCAAAATGGAGGACCTTTTGAAATTCCTCCTGGACAGAAGGTTGAAATGTAGGACATGTCCTGGAAAAGGAGGATGCCTGGTCACCCTGAGACTGGGGCTGTTTTTCTTAGGCTGCAGATGGGGGGCCATATGACTGAAAGTTTTATTTTTAACCCTTCTGTAGAAAAAAACTTTGTATAGAAAACCCTTGTATAGAGAAACTCTTGTACAGAAAACTCTTTTATAGAGCCAGTGTGATGTAGTGGTTTGAGTACTGGATTATGACTTTGGTGATTCCAGGACTAGTAATAAAGGGTAACATTTCCAAAGTTGTGCTGTAATGCTCTCCACTGCTGGAATCCCCCTCAGTCTCCATGCCTTGAGGGTATGGCTATAGAAGGGACAGATGCCTTGAGGGTATGGCTATAGAAGGGACAGATCCTACCGAAGGGACAGAAACCTACTGTTTGTACCAAGGAATTTACCTCTTTTATATCTTATTTTAACTTGAAATTGATTTAATAATTTCTTAAAGGGGGGAGGGGGAGGAATTTATTCTTAATTGTTTGTTGTGATTTTATCTTGTAAGCCACCCCGATTGCGCTCAGAGGGGCGGGGTATTAAATAAAAATTATTATTATTATTATTATTATTATTATTATTATTATTATTATTATTATTATACCTACATAGAAATACACAGTCTCCTTTCTATAGATATGCACTCCAATGCTTGGATAATGGGGAAGGCAAATGTGATGAAGGGAACACAATGACTGAACAGCTCACTATCATAAGGTGTGGGATGCTATAAGTAGATTTTGCTATCACTTTAACTGCCATCGCTGCATCCTACAAAATGCTGGGATTTGTAGTTTTGTAGTGAAACACTATAGTTGTCTGGCACCACTCCTTTTGAAGCTACAGATCCTAGGATTCCCTAGGAAATAATAGCAACTGAAGTGTTATCACAGTGCTATAATATAGTGTGAAAGAGAGTATATATTCCCACATCTGGGTGCATCTGTGGAGTAGAGTGGGAAGACCATTTTAGGAACCTTTAGTTCTAGCGTGGAGGAAGCACAATGCTGTGTCTGAGCCTCACGTGATTTGCTTCCAGCTTAAATGAAGCCTGGGCATTAATTGCTTCTTCTTTGCATCACAACTGTCATTTGAATGAGGGCGTTGGAGAAAAAAGTTTGTTTTGACTTACCGTCAAGGCCTACAAGCTGCCGTGTGAATGGTACTTCCACTATTGCGTTAAAGAGAAGACGAAGCAGAAGACGCAAAACTATAGAATTCGTTTGCCATTTCCTTAATCTGTTGTTAATAAACTTGAAAGAGCTGGGGCCTGTCTAATAAACACATCAAACTAATGGGCGCCCAAGCAGTTCAGAGGGAGCGTTTGTTGTTTGGTGTTTAGATTTCCGTCACAATTAATCAACAATGGAGGGGGCCAGCTGTATTTATTAGCAACACAAATCCTTGTGATTCAGCGCCAGGCCCCTTTTGAATCATTACAGTGCATGCTGGCAGGGATACAGGACTGATAAATACTTACATCCTTGTGCTCAGAAAAGTTGAGGGGTGGTTGGATTGGGGGGAGTCGGTGAAAGGAGGAAGGGAAACACGGTCCAGAAAACGGGCCTGCACAATTGGCACACATTTCCAAAGAGCCATTTTGAATTCCCTCTATACAGCAAACCTATGAATGGAAAGTAATTGATTCAAGAACAGTGGAAGCTCTCTTTCTCCCCCACCTTCTACCCTCCCTGCCTCAGCTTGGGTTGCCTTTGTAAACTCTTCAGCCATGCAGATGGCTGGCCTGCATAATCTTGCCAGGTTTTGTTCTTCCTTCCCCTTAAGGCTGCTTCCCCCTTTTCTGAAATGTTCATGGCTTCCCCCTCCTCTCACTTTCTTTTCCTCCCCGTATAAGGTTTGCTGCTGTGGTGGAGGATGCTGGGCCTGCCCTTGTTTTCACCCTCTTTGATGGATGCAAAGAAACTGCTGTATTCGGACAGGTCATGACCAAAGTCTACACTCCAGTTGTGTTAGAAATGCTTAGAAGGAAAAGTTTTGTCTCCATTGTACAGCATTTGGTTGGCTGGGGAGAGGATGTGGAAGGGAAGATCAGCTGGTCTTATGCCAGAAATAGTGCAAATTGAGTCCATTTTAATTGTCCTGGCTCAGTGCTAGGGAATCATGGGAATTGTATTTTTTTCTGGGACATTGAAACTTCTCTGTCAGAGAGCTCTGGTGCCACAATAAACTACAGTTCCCATGATTCCCTAGCACTGAGTCAGGACAGTTAAAGTGGACTTAATTTGCACTATTTCTGGCAGTCTGCAATTTAAAATATCAGGCTATTTCCTTCTGCCTTTGAAACAATGGTTTTTCCCCCAATAAATTTTTGTACCCCCCTCCCAAAAGAATAGCTCTAGAAAAGAAGCCCAGAAGGAAATGAAAATTGTTTAGACATTCACAAGCCCTGTTTGAGAGGAAATTAGTCAAGTGGAAGTCGGCTTGAAAGAAGTCATTGGGGCTTGGAAAGAAGCAGGAACACAACCACTCAGGTTGCCTTGTTGACTTCTGCAAATTCTGCCCAAAATATACCTGAGGAGATGTGCTGCATCTGCACTGTAGAAATAATCCAGTTTGACACCAGTAGTTTTATTAGCCTTTTCTGCCAGAGAGCTCTGGTTCCCTAACAAACTACAATTCCCAGAATTCCATAGCATTGAGCCATGGCAGTTAAAGTGGTGTAAAACTGTATTATTTCTGCAGTGTGGATGCAGCCTAAATATGACTATGAGAGATGAGATAGCAGTTGAAAATGGTTTCCCACTTTGTAGTATGCAGTTTTTTTCACTTTCTTAAGCTATCTGAAATAACAACAACAATAACAACAATAATGTTATTTTTAATAAATAGATAAAATTTCTATTTTTATCCTGCTTTCCAACAAGGTTGCTTATTGATATGGTTTAAAAATACATCAATACCTGCTTAAATCAAGACAATCTACAACCTGAAATACACAAAATAATAACACTAGTAATACGAGCAACATTAATATGGAACAGGTGAGTTCTCATCAAATGCTCATAAGATACAGACAGTTTTCATCTAGCCTTTTTATTTTTAATAACCTAGTGTGGGTCCCTGTATGGAAGGACATTTCACAGTGGGATACCACCACAGAAAAAAAAAAGCTTTGTCTCTGGCTCAGACTAGATTATCCAGTTAGCATTATAAGAGGAACTCTCTGAGGAAGTAAAAGAAGTTGGCTTATCCTAGCACAAGCTCTCCTCATTCTGCATGTTGCAAGTTAGCTTGTATCGGTTTTGTGATAGTAACTTGGATACAAACATATGCTTTGAAGGAATTCCATGCCTGGAGAAAAAAACATTATTATAGCAGGAAATGCAAATTCCTCTTAATATACAATTTGAGAGCCAGCATGGAGTAGTGGTTTGAGCATTGGACTATCACTCTGGAGGTGAGGGTTAGATTTCCAGCTCAGCCATGAAAGCCTTTGGGTGACCTTGGACAAGTCTCAATGGCAAACCTTCTCTGAAAAAAATCTTGCCAAGAAAACCCTGTGTAGGAAATAAGTTGAAGGCACACAACTTTCTGGTTACCAACCACCTAGCTTCTGTTGGTGGGTACAGAAAAGCAGGGTCCCAGCAACGGAACAGTTTTCTGCTTTGGAAGCTGTTTTTTTAAAAATAGTTATTGTTCTGTAAGTAATATTCTGCCATGCTTATGCTCTGTTTGTACATTTGTGACCTAGAGTGTGTAAGTTGGTCAGCTGAGTGGATAGAAGGTTTATTGCACAGCATCGGGCTTCATTTGAATGGTGTTAAACTAGCTGTTACCTCTGGGCCTTGAAACTCTTCTAGTTCCTTCAATCATTTTTTCTCTTACCCTCCCCCCCCCAAAAAAAGGGGGGGAAGGAAAGAAAAAGAAAAGGAAGTCAAGCAAACAGTCCCATCTGTCCTTAATTATACTGACTGATTAGAATGGAAGACAGCCATATACCTTGGAAAACCAGCTGTGTGTCATTCTGTTGAATTCAGCATGGCATGACTGTTGAATATTCTGATCTTGCGAGACTCTCTCGCACTCAAACAATCTTTCATTCAAGGGACCTCTGCACATGTGGATCTCAGATCACTGTATCATCTTGCTGTGCCAAACCAATCACTTGCCTCCTTTATTATACAACCCTCCCTGAGGGATGATATGAATGTTTATAGTCCTGGCACTTGACAACCTAAACTGCAATCTGTCAACCAGTTACATTGTGCTGTACAACTGGTATTAAGGTAACCATTGACATAGACGCACACCTTTGTTTTTGTTAAAGGTCCATGTTCAGTTGTTCTATTAGTCATTCAAACTAGTCACCCTGCCAGAAAATCAAGCTCCTAAAAATAAAGCTGAAATATTATGAATGCTTTAAATTTCCAGATATGATCACCGCATCTCTCCTGTGTAAGTGGGTGTTTGGTCTTGAAGGTATATTAACCAGGTATGGCAGAAGCACCAAGTGTAACACCGCTCTGCTTTCTTTCTCTTCATAGTTGCATTTTTCCAAGAGATTTGTTTCACTAAGATGTCAAGATTGGAACATGAATCCTCTAGTGCAGGGGTAGGCAACCTTTTTCAGACCTAGGCCGGTCCCCCAAAGTCCTCCTCTCCGCTGGGCCGAGGGGGGGGGATGGTGGTGATTTCCAAAATGGCGGTTGCGATGCATTTGCGCATGCACAGGAGTACTGCGCATGCACAAACGAGTCGTGGCCACCATTTTGGAGAACAAAATGGCAGCTGCGACTTGTTTGTGCATGCGCAGTACTCCTGCGCATGCGCAAATGTATTGTGACCACCATTTTGGAAATCAAAATGGCAGCTGTGGCACGCGCGGCCGCACGGAGGTGAAAACATGCGGCGGCGGCGGCAGTGGTGGCAGAGGTCCGCCTAGCCTGGTAAGTCCGGCGACCTGGGCAGGAACTGGCCTGGGGACTGTAGGTTGCCGGCCGCTGCTCTAGTGCATGATCTCAGTAATGTTTGAAAAGTTAATTTAAAAAAGCAATTAGTTATAGTTGTTGTCCTAAGGCCTGGCAAGAAGTTAATTACTATTATTGTTGTAGGCTAGAATCCTGTTGGAGATTTATGTTTTTGTAAATTGACTTAAATCTGTGGGAATTAGAACTGGGCAGTTCTGTAAGATCCATATCAAGTATGGACAACTAGTATGTTACTACATGGGGAGCTGGCAAAGTGACCAGTGTACACTGGAACCAATGAACAACAGGATAATGAGACTGATGTGCATCAATCCCAATGTATATTTATACCTTTGTATGTTGTGACACCAGCTTGGAGTTCTGATGTGCATCAGGGCACTCTTGCATCATGACGCTGGTGTCCTGTTATGAATCTTCACAAATCATTAGAACTTCTGCTGCATAGATAAATATACATAAAAGAAAGAAGATTGAGAAAGTAGGTAAATAACGTGACGTAGACTGTGATGGAAGATTCCAGCCACCATTCTGAAAAGTCATTTTTCATATTTCTCAAAAATACCTAAAATGAGGCCTTTCAAACTGCCAAATTATAGCACTATGTTCCACTTTAGCTGCCACAGCAACATCCTATGGAATGCTGGGATTTCATATAAGCACAGAATCAGAGGTCCAAAAGTCACTGCAGAAATAATCCATTTTAAAACTGGTTTAACTGCCCTGACTCAGTGCTAAGGAATTTTGGGAACTGTTCTTTTGTAAGACATTTAGCATTCTCTGTCAGAGAGCTCTGGTGCCACAATAAACTACAGATATTATCACACAAGCATAAAAATGCAACTTACCTCTCCCAAATTCAAGTAAAATTTGGGCTGCATCCAGGTCCTATTGCTTTTGTCTCCAAATCCACCATCTGAATGCAGCCCGAGTGCAGCCCGGCTCACTTAACTCACTTTGTGGCTATTTTTCATAAGTCGGAAGCTTCCAACCTTTGAAAAATGGCTGAAAAGTGAGTTAAGTGAGCTGGGATGCACTCAGGCTGCATTTGGATGGTAGATTTGGTAACAAAATCCATGTGATAGGACCCGGATGCAGCCCGAATTTGACTTAAATTCAGGAGAGACAAGTCACATTTTTATGCTTGTGCAATAAATTACCAGGATTCCTTAGTACTGAGCCAGGGCAGTTAAAGTGGTCTCAAACCGGATTATTTCTGCAGTGTGTTTTGTACCCCAGTTGAAAGGGACTGAAAGAGCTATGTAGTCCAACTGCCTTCTATGTAGAAATACACAATTAAAGTATTTCCAAAGGACTCCATCCATTCTCTGTTTAAAGACCTTCAAAGATGGAGAGTCCATGGTTCTCATTATAGCCTTAAGATCTTCTACAATCTTCAGCTATGTAAATATGACTAACATATCTACTTTCTCAATTTTCTCTTTTCTAAGGTAAACATATCTAGCTCCTTAAGCCATTCACCATAAGTCTTGGTGGTTTCCAAACCCTTCACCACCGTTTCCTTCTTTGGACACATTACAGCTTGTCAGTATGCTTCTTGAACAGCAGTGTTGAGAACTGGACTCAGTATTCCAGGTGAAGTTCAACCAAAGCAGAGTAGACTGGTATTACTATTTCCCTCAATCTGAGCAATACATTCCTGTTGATGCAGACTAGATGTAAATTGGCTTTTTTTTGGGCACCGCCATCAAAATAGTTGACTCATATTTAATTTGTGGTTACTCAGACCTCTAGATTCTTTTCACTTGCATCTTTATGAAGAAAGATGTCATGCATCCTATAATTGTACATTTTATTTTTTCTGCCTAAATGTAGTACCTGATAGATATCCCTATTTTGGGATTAGCAGTTTGGTGAGGGTCTAGGACTCTTTGCCTGAGAATTCTAAATATTGCTCCCTAAACTGCAAATCCCAGGATTCTATAGAACAAGAGTCAGCAAGATTTACATACCTGGGGCCGGTCCGCTGGTCCTGGGGTCTTCCGCCGGGCCAGGGGGGGCAATGGCAGCCTGCTTGCACATGCGCAGTACTTCCAGAGTACTGTGCATGTGCGAGAGAGCTGCGGCAGCCAATTTGGCAAACAAAATGGCTGCCATAATTCGTTTGTGCATGCGCAGTACTTGGCACATGCACAAACGAGTCGCGACCACCATTTTGGAAAACAAAATGGCAGCCGCGGCTCTTTCGCGCATGCTCAGCAGTACTGCGCATGCGCAAATGAGTTGCAGTTGCCATTTTGGAAAACAAAATGGCAGCCACAACACGCGCGGCGGCGACATTGCGGGGGTCGGTGGGGGCTGATCCAGAGGCCTCTCGGGGCCGCACCCGGCCCGCAGGTCATAGGTTGCCGACCCATGGTATAGAATGTAGCAATAATAATAATAATAATTTTTATTTGTATTTCCCGCCTCTCCCTGCAGATTGAAGCGGGATAACAAGTAATATAAAAATACAAAACATAATATATATATAAAAGACCCTTAACAACAATATCCCCCCCAACAATAAAACCCCATAATCCCTCTAATTAAAACCAATACCCTGTCTGATGAACTGGTTGTCACCATCTTCAATGAAACTGGAAGAAAATGTTATATTTGTATAGTGCGAAAGGGTCCATAATTGATTCTAGTTACTTTAAAAACAATACGTCTGAATGCTATAAGACATTGGCCTGTGGGATGGACACATCTTTTCTCATCCTTTTGCCACCTCTTGTCAGACTACAAATCCCAGCATTCCTAAGGCATTGTAGCTAATAATGAGGGATGTTGGGAATTGCAGTTCAACAACATGTGGAGAACTGCACACTTTGCACACTTTCCACCCCTGCTAGAAAGAAATTAGGATGTTAGCAGCTAGTTGAGTTATGGCAAAAAAATCTGGAAGAAGAATGTGAATATCTCATTGACTGTTCAACATAATTATGGATGATAGCAAACACATGCTGAAAAATTATTGAAACACAATAATTGATTGTGATTATGATTGTGAATAATTAATGTGATTAAAACAGTATCATATATGAATGACTTCATTGTACAATGGTACAGAAAATCATGTCCATTAACACAGCAATAAACACTGGCATCACATAGCTCACTCTGGACAGATATATGATGATGAGCCATTTCATCTACTTACCATAATGTAACTCCAGATTTTCACTGGAACAGTACAGTGGAAATTAGATTAATGTTCCTAATTGCTTACCTGTATTATAGCTCTAATGAAATTTGTATGATTGATAAGTTAAATGAAATGGAATTATTAATTTAAAAGATCTACCCCTAATAGGGAGACTGTTTGGTAACTCTGTATACACCACCTGAGGATCCATCAATGAAAAAAGGGGGATATAATAAATGTAGTTACAAATTTGTATTGATATGGTTATATCTGTCTTCTCTGAAAATAGGAAAACAATGTGGTATCTTTATTATTGGAATATATGAAAATAAAACAACAATTTAAAAATATGTTTAATGCCATTAATATACAATAGCTAGGAATGATATGTTTGAGGTTTTAAAAATTGTTTGTTGTTGTTGTGTGCCTTCAAGTCATTTCTGACTTATAGCAACCCTAAGGTCAACCAATCATGGGGTTTTCTTGGCAGGTTTGCCAGAGGGGGTTTGCCATTGCCATCCTCTATGGCTGACAATACAATTCCTTTATTTATAGCTGATGATTTTGTTGTTAATGATTATTGTTATTATTATTGGGTTGCTAAAGATTATAATTAAATACAGGGTATGCATATACGGGTATGCACAGAATAAGTTGGCTTGTTGTTGTTGTTCACTTTCAAGTCAACTTCTACTTATGGTACCTCTATGAAAACAATATCTCCCAGTACCTTGGTCATCCATTGCCCTGTACAGCTTTTACAAACTCAGGCTCATGGCTTCCTTGATTGAATCAATCCACCTGTACAGCAAACTTTCTCTTTTCCATTGGCCTTCTACTTTACTGAGCATTATTGTCTACCAATGAACCATGTCATCTCATGATTTGTTCAAGTATGATAGCCTCAGTTTACTCATCTTGATTTCAAGTGAGAGTTCAGTCCTGATTTGCTCTGGGAGCCATTTATTTGGTTTTTTAGCAGTCCATGACATCCATACAAATCTGCTCCAGTATTACATTTAAAATGAGCTGATTTTCTGCCTGTTGGCTTTCTTTGCTAACTTTCATGCACATACATAGAAATCAGAGATATTATGGTATTTAGATGCTCCAGTGTAAAGATGTATAAATAAATACCAAAGTCAGAACCATATGTGTTATTGTATTTCTGATTTCTATGTGTAGGTATGAAAGCTGGACAGCTGGCTTATACTGAATGGGAAAAAAGCCCTCTATTGGACCAATATTGCTAGTCCTGATGCTCTCAGGCAATGGTCCTTTTCAGGTCAGCTGCCTGCCACTTTCTCACTGGATGTTCAAAAGACAGAACCTGTGTGTCCTGGGAATTTTTTTTCCAGTAGAATCAACTTAAAATGAGTTTAGACTTCTAGCACAGCCATGCCAGCTATGATTTCAAATCCAAAAATTAGTAAAATTAGAAAATCCAAAAATTAGTAAAGTTTCTGGTTTATCAATTTGAAACACACACACACACACACACACACACACACACACACACACCTTTTGTCATGTTATTTTCATGACATTATGTAAAAGGAAGCTGGGAAAATTTGGTTTGCTGACAATTTGTGGGAGGTGGGCTAACACACACACATTTATATCTGTTATCTGTTATCTGTATCTATTTCTTTATCTACTCTATTTTGGCAGCAGAACATTTGGAAAGAAAGGCTGGAGAAAAGGTAAGCCTGCATTCACTGCCACTTTTCTACTTTTGGTTTGACTTACTGCATTCTACAGACACACAATAACAACTCCAGTGGGCCTGGGGATCAAATGACATGCTGCTAAAGGATTAAGAGCAATTCTATCCTCTTGGCATGGGCTTTGGAATTTTCATTAAAATGACCTTGGGTGTGGTGAGAAAGGAATTCAGGCTGTGTTGATCAGAAGCTAAATATTCTACCTGGGGAAAAGAAACGTACTACAGTGCACCTTCAAAACAATACTTGGGCCTTCTTGCTTCTGAAGGCTGCATGTAGAGCTATGGAAAAACATTTTAAAAAATAATAAAAGAGAACACACTATGGACGTTATCACACGTGGGCCAGAAAGCGATAATAAAGTGGAAATGAGCCATTCCAAAAATAAATGGAAAATAAACCTTGATTCCACAAATGGCTTTCACACGTAATTACCTTAATTGCGAATTTGCAGTAAGCGCATTTAACATTCACACACAAGTGAGAAAAACTAGAAATGAGCTTCTTGCACATGCACAGATAGAGGAATGCTCGCTGGAACCATGGAAAAAGCAGAGAAATGCTCCCAAATTGGCATTTGCTTTTCACATTATGGTAAATTACCTTAATTTCATATTTGCATTTCCTCCAAACAACCGAATTTCAAAAGATCTCGGTTAACACCAGTTTCTGTCCACTTTCTGTGTGACGTAGTGTGAAAATGTGGGGCACAAATCCAGTTTCTGTTTGGGATTTGTGTGGATTAACCAGCAGATTTGCCCCCGTGTGATAATGTCCTATGGTAGAGAGAGTGGTGAGTCCCTACATATTCTCCAACATTTCATCAATGAAAATTGGGATAATTGCTTCCAAGCAACATCAGAATGTGACAACATCAGAAGATGGCAAAATTAATGAGATACAATACAGAAGCTAGGGGAGGGTGTAGCAGTTTGCTTTGACTGGAGCCTGCTGGAAAGACAAGATTTCCACCCCCCCGCCTTCTTTCCTCATGATTTAATTTAGTACAGACTACTTCTGCACTTGAGATTCAGTTTGCAGCAAGAGAAGCAAGCTGAGGAGAAACGGGGAATGTAAGAAGAAGATAGGGAACTGGGGCATTTTAAAAGCAATTGAAAAGGATATTAATCTGGACTATCCCTGGATATTTGAAGGACATGGCATTGCATGGTCAGATACAAAACAAAGCAAAGGATGTAGTCTGTATTGCTTCTAGCATTGGCTGGTTAAAAAGAGTTGTAGACACTGTAAAGTAGGCAGTAGAAATATCTGAGTTATGGTTCTAAAATGGCATTGAAGGTTTTTTTTAAAACAACAACAACAACAACAGATCTTTATTTTTAAACAGCATGGAAAATTTTAAACAGTATTCTTTAAATGTCATCTCTAATTCACCCAGGAATGTTTTAGCTGATGATCCTTATGACTTCTATCTGTATATCTTCTGTTTTATAGCTTCTATCTTGCCAGATAGCAGTCTTGCTAGATAAGCAACAATAGCTAAAACTACCCTGATCTCCTCTGACTTTGGAAGCTAAGCAGGGTCAGGCCTAGTTAATACTTGGATGAGGAACTGCCAAGGGATATCAGGTGCTGTAAGCTATGGAAGATAAGGACAAACCACCTCTTGTGTATTCCTTGCCCAAGAATTCTCTATGATTTTCATGGGATTTTCACAAGTTGACAGGTGATTTGAAGGTGTGTGTGTGTGCACAAGTGTACACACAAACACGCACACACACACAGAGGTCTTGCTAGAGCTGAGGCATAGGTAGTAGTTGAAGCCTGGAGTCACGGATGAAGAGACAAGAGCTATGTCAATTAGTCAAAACCAAGGAACAATGACAGGAGCCAGAACCAAAAGCAGAACTTGGCAAGTTCTTGTCCTTATCTACATTTCCCAGAATTCTTCAGTCAGCAGAGCCATGCTGGCTACTGGGAATTGTAGCTCAAAAACCAAGTGTTTCCCACAAGCTGAAGATCAGATAGTAACAGTTCAACCATTTCATGTTGAATCTATATGTGTGTGTGTGTGTGTGTGTGTCTGTGTCTGTGTGTATATGTTTGTATGTATGTATAGTAGGGATGCGGTGGTTCAAGTGGTTAAGACACTGACTCTGTTGATTGCAAGATCAGCAGGTTGACAGTTTGAGGCCCAAGTGTCGCATGCAGGGGTGAGCTCCCATCACTAGTCCCACTTCTGCCAATCTGTCAGTTCGAAAGCATGCAAATGCAAGTAGATAAAATAGGTACCACTTTGGTGCGAAGGTAAGCAGCATTCTGTGCAATCATGCTGGCCACATGATCACAGAATAGTCTCTGACAATGCTGGCTCTTCAGCTTAGTAATGGAGATGAGCACTGCCTCTACGGTCAGACACGACTTGACAACCTTGTCATCGGGGAATACCTTTACTTTTGGGTATGTGTATATACATGTGTGTGTGTGTGTGTGTGTGCATGCATCTCCATTACAATGAAAGTATGTAACTGTATATTGTAGTACTGAACTGAGCAAAGGGTGTGTTTGTATGTGTAAAAAGACGGTCCAAACTAACCAGCATGAAATCAGACTTGAACCAATTGAGTCTTAACAAATCATAAAGGAGAAACTGAAATGAACAATGGGATAACACTATCAACTGGCTCTTTGAACATCCTGACAGATCTGAAATGTCATAAATGTGGTCTTTTCTCCCCGAATGACTAAATAAATGCCAGCTCTCTGCACATGCCACTCATTTTAATCCCTATTAGTCAAGTGATATTTCATAGATGTCATGGTGGGAGAAAGTCTTGAAAAGAAATTAGAAAAAGGAGAAAGTGTTAGCTTTATGGATTTGTCCAAAGACTGCATTTGTATGGGATAAAGTGCAAAGACATCTGTAGGAGAAATGCAAAAATAATCATGAAGGTCAGTTGTAATTAGAATAACCTTTTATTCTGTCTAATGTCCCTGTCTATGGATTATGAGCTACTTGCACAGTGAAGCTTACAGTAATTTGTGTCATTACTCATCATATCATGTGAAGCATATTTTTCTTCTATAAAAAGCTGTCATAATTTCTTAGCTATTAGTGCTAGCATAGAAATTAAACAGGAGATTGGCTACATCCAAGGACAGGATAAGAAAAATATGGATTAGTGCCAAGCTGCAAAGTGCTGTTTTCTGATGGGAAACGTGACTAATAAATTAGAAAACTATTAATCAATCTAAGAATTAAAGTGTATCAAGTGTGAGGGCAATTTGTAGGCAGGAAGGTGAAGGCTGGCTACATGTACTCTTAAGTTATTGCTTTGTCCTGCCAACCCTATTTCTTTTGGTCCTGGCAAGGATGGTGAGTCCATGGATATTCATACCCACCCGTATTGTACTTTGGGTCATATCAATTTACTTGGCATGGAATAAACAAAATGCAAACTTGTAACATTACTCAACAAGACCAAAATAAACATTTCCCTTCATAATTCTGCATGGAGTTCAAGATGCACACACACAAATCACAAGCATCAAATAATCAAGAAAAGAAACAAGTATCAACAATTTTTACATGCAGAAATATAGTCCATTTAAAATATTCTTCAGTCATGGTCAGGAACAATCCAAGTCAGTGTAATGTTGTAGTTTGAGTATAGGACTCGGGGAGATCAGGGTTTCAATTCTTGCTCAGGCATAGAAATCCACTGGATGACTTTGGGCAAGTCACACTCTCTCAGCCTTGGAGGAAGGAAATGGCAAACCTCCTCTGAACAAATCTTGATGAGAAAAGCTCTATGATAGGGTTGTCATAAGTTTGAGTTTAATGGAAGGCACATAACAATAACAAGAAGGAACATTAGGTAGAGTAATACAGCCTCTGAGATGGCAGTTTCTGGGGCTGGTGGTAAGCTGGCATATGATTCTGAAGGACAGAGCTGGTTGTGCTGCAGGATTTGTCGTTTGCCCCCAAACTAGCCTTCTGCTGCCCTCAGGTATTGCAGTTAACTCTGTCCTCTTGCCAGTATGGAAGTGATGATCAACTGGCAGTTTAACCAAGTGCATTGTTTAGCTGCCATGGATGGCTAGGGTGCGTGCGTGCGTGTGTGCGTATGCACATCCTCTTGTTCTTTGCCACAACCAGCAAAATGCCTTTGGTCAGTTGTGTTGCCTAGCTATTGTCTATTTGCATGTCCTATATGTCCTATATAACAGTTTGTTTCATGGATCAAATAGTGATGGCTAGTGGTTTTCATGTCAATTGGGCAATTAACCTGTTCTAGGTTTTACTTTAAACTTTAAATAACTTGCCTAAGGTGATGCATCTTTTTGTGGGGAGGGTTCAGCACTTTGGATAACTCTTTTTGAAGTTCAGGTTAAACCCAAAGTAAACTCACTGCTTCATTGATAGCCACTAGCTGCCACTGGGACCAAGTAAATGTTTTGTGACTAGTGCTTTGGTCTTTTCCTCCAGGATTGCTTCTGCATTACCTTGTCCAGTCAGACATCTACCCACTGGCACCTAAAATGAATGTGCAAAACTGAAGTAGCAATATGGTGCATAATGGGCAAAACTGGCCAAGATCCAATACTTCCATACTCAGTAGTCTACTTTGATATTGAACATCAATGGAACAGGGACTTTGCCCTTTCCCTTGCCCCCTCCTATTGCTGTCTTCAATGGCACCCAAAATATGTTCCAGAGGATCTAACAGTCCTCCATTTTTCAGGGGGACTCACTTGAATATGGGAGGGGGGATACACAGGTAAGAAGGAGGGGAAAGCTATGGTTCTGAGAGAAGCAGCAGAACCCAGCAGAATTATATTCATTTCTTTATGATTACACCATTGTGTATTATTGTGTTGGCTTTTCCAGTCACCTGGAACTCTTTCCCCTCAATATATCTCAGTAGGTATTAGTCCTAATGGGCTAAAATTTATTTGTAAAATATCTTGAAGGAAGCTTTATGAAGAATTCATTGGTTAATATCAGTGAGTCAATTGGCTATCAAAATATACCTAAAAATAACATCCAAACAGTGGAATTGAAATTTATGAGTACATTTTTCCTGTTCACCCACTGTCTTTTGTTCCAGTAAGACCAGCTGCATTTACCCAAACCTACAAGTATAAGCTATTTGTGTTACAATGGGACTGTAAGTTGCAGTATGGATTGGTCCTGTTGCTTCAGCTCTACTTTCTATGCTTGCAAAATGTACTCACTTTTCTATTACGATTATGCATTTTTGCAGGCTCAAGATCAGAGTGCTTCACTTCAGATGAGATCACTCCAGAATATATGGGATCTAGTTGTTATATCCTAGAATGAAATGTCATTGTTAGAGACTCCATTCTCACTATTAAAGATTCCCAGTGAGTTATGGCTAACCTTCTGCTTAGAAGAGTCCAGGCATAAAGTCTGAAACCTGACCTTCTCTGTTCTCAGTTCTTGAACAGTTCCAGCTGAGGTGAATGGACTGTCTACTCCATTTGTTCAAATACCACACTAGATTTCAGCAGTTATTTCAGGAGTAACAGCCAAATGTAATTTATATTGAAACAAAAGATTAACTCACTCAGCAGGAGAGTAGTGCTAGATGCATTTCATTAAACATGTGAATTATACCACACACACCTTCCATTAAGTTCATACATTTCTGCTTTTCTGCACACAGCATAGTGTGCCACAGCATTAAACTATAGCTAAAACCTTGATGACTTTCAGCAGCATATGTATCACTTCTGGAGATGTTTCTTAATGGGCTGAACTATCCTCTGGGGATGGAGACAGAGAATCTAAGCTGCAGGGGTCACTGTTTCCTCTGTGCTGCCTTGTCATGGCAACAAGGTGGCTGGTGGTGCTATACTTTCCCTAACCATTTCCCTCACCACCATATCTTTTAACTCTTTTAAAAGAGTTTTGCTTCCATTGATAAAAACAAAAAACAAAAAACAAACAAAAAACAGCAGCAGCAACAACAACAACAGGGAAATGAAAAACACCAGCTGTAGGGTTTACATATTCTTTTTTGGTCTCCAGAAGGACATCTTTGGAATCTATGGATCTAAAGTCTCCTCCAGCCACCCCTGTAAACATCTTTATTTTGTCCATTCCAACACTGGAGCTTCAACAATTGGAGTGC
>CM034708.1:36357461-36368513 GCA_020142125.1 Phrynosoma platyrhinos
CCAGAGCTCTCTGACAGAGAAGGCTCAATGTCTCAGAAAAAATCAACAGTGCCCATGATTCCCTAGCACTAACCCTAACCCTTGAAGTGGACTCGATTTGCACTTCTGGCAGTCTGCAAAGGCCCTAAGAAGAACAAGAAAGGATATGAACAATAGAATCATAGAAGCTCGATCTGACTTAGACATGTGCATTCACTTGTTTAAAAATATAAACAGAACTGGATAACAGAATAATTTTAGTTAGTTTCATTGCTTTGGGAGCAAACAGTGAAATGTTTTAGGGTAATACAGGAAAACAGGATGCTTTGTTTTCACTAAGGGTCAATGAAGGTCCAGCTGAAATATCCTTATGTTACTAACACATCTTGGGATATCTTCTCAGTGGAAACTATTACTCACCAGGGCCACATGGATGTTGTTTGCACTGTTTTTGATAGAAAAGGATCATCAGGCTGGTAATGCATAGTCTGCCTATACAGACTAGGTTTCTTTTAATTGCAGCTGGCTGCAGCTGTTTTCGCAGACCCTGAGGACTGAATGTTCTTTCCTACAAGGTGGTTTAGAAGGCATCCAGCAATGGTGCAGATTGTTGGCTTCATGCCAACCCCAGCTGGTGGCATAGAAATAACCTTGTGAAAGAATTACTCTGATATCCCAGAATAGCCAACAAAAACTGGCAGATTCATTAAGATGATGGCCTTCTTTGTATGTAACTTTGGAGGGCAGGTATGTAACTCTGTAGTCAGATCCATTTATTTAATGAAACAAAGATCATACATTTTTATGTTCTCATTTTGGAAGCCTTTCATTGCCAACTTCTCTACAAAAATAACTTTTGAGACACAACATTTGTTTTATTGCCCTTGGAAACTGTTTGAGGTGAAAGCCCTAACCCAAGAATTCATTGTAAACCCCAGAAGGAGATAAAAATATGCTGATACTTGGTTCCTCTCTTTGAAATTCACTTGTGATGTGGCTACAAGCTTGATTCTTGCCGATATTCATGTAGGCATGGAACTGTTGGTAAGGTGGAAGTACTCAATATTGACAGGAAGCCTCTTGCTCGTGCTGGCCTAGTAGCAAAGGCTAGCATGGGCAAAAGGGTTCTTGATCACTGCTCAACCAGCTGCTTGGTTGCTGTTCTCAAGGTGACCAGATGCAAAGGGAGGGAGCACTCTTAATCCTTTTTTTCCAGGGTGGAAAGGATCACAGCTGGCTTTCCATTTTTTCCATGGCAAGGAAGGCCTCTCAGTCCAAGAGAGGTGAGAGAGTTGAAGGAATCTTTCAAAGACTTAACCCTGGATACTCTTACCCGTCCTTCCCCAGAGATGTCCCTTCCCAACATACTCCCAACACAGTCCAAGTCATGTCCCCCAAAACACACAGACATTGTTTTTTCTGCTATCTCTTCTCTTGATCTGTCTGACAAAAGAAGGGTGCAGCAATGCAGCTCTAACCTGCCAGTGAAATTCCAGCAAAACTCACAAAGTTTAAGCATGGTCTCAAATGTGAAAATGCTTTTTTGCACCACTTCTCCCCCACCTCCATATGGTCTAACCTCCCATTCCCACCATGCTTCTAAAAGCCACTGGTTCCCTTTGTCTTTGTTGTGTGCCAATACTTTGACTGAAGGTCTACTTTCGGCTCCTTTTTCCTGTCTGCCCTCATTCCCCTCATTGCCCCCCTGGATCTTTCCATTACATTGGGAATCACTTTGGGAATCACTGCTCTAAACCATTTAAAATTCTAAGACAGAATGTAGGCCTGTAACTCTAAAATCCTCACTTTTCTTCTCCTGTATAATTTTTAACATCTTTGCCTGACAAAGAAGTCAATTATGCTTCTAAAGCTTGCATGATATATGTTGTGCTTTTTAGTTGTTCCAATAGAGGTATCACTGCTTTGTGGAATTTGGATTTTGTTGTATTTTGCTGCATGGCCCACATCTGAATCTGCTCCCATAGCAGCCTATGGGCTGATACAGACAGCCCAAAAGGGGCGGCACAGAACCATCCCTGGGAGCGGTGAATTGGGGCCACGGCAATTGCATGGCGTGGCTCTGATCCTCCTTTTTGCTGCTCTGAAAACAGTGGCAAAACACCACTCCTTTTGGGGGTAGCAATAGGCCACCCTTTCAGCCGTGATGGCAGCTTTTTTGCGCCTTTTAGTACAGCGTGTGTGCATGCTGCCCCAGGTGGGCGTCCTAATGCCACGCGCTGTGTGAATGGGTGTGAGGCATCAGGAAAGGTTGGTGAGGTCAGGGCAGCTGCTGTGTAGTTGCTAGTGTGTGGCTGCCCTGCCCCAACTCCACCCCCAGGCTGGCCCTTTGTGCTGGTCTGCAAAGCCCTTATGTTTCCTGAACTCCTCTCATAGCATGTGCCTTTTTGCCAGCTGGCAAAGATAATTTCATTTAGACAGGCTTTAAATGGTTGTTGCAGAAGGGCCTTTTACTGAGGAGTTCTGCATGCTGGGGTCTAAATCTAAAGGCACCAGATCCTGTCTGATATTGGAAGCTAAGCAGGGTCTGTTCTGGTTAGCAACTGAATGGGAGATGATCAATGAATACCAAGTACTGTAGGCTACATTTCAGAGGAAGGAACTGGCAAAACCACCTCTGAGTATTCCTTGCCTAAGAAAATCCTATGAAATGCATGGGATGCCATAAATTAACAGGTAATGTGACCATGTAGAAACATATGGGAGCTTATCACATGCCCAAATAAGTTGGCTTACCTTTGCCAGCATCAATCTGCTTCTGGGATACCCCTGGATGTTATCATACATAAATCACCCCCAATTTAGCCACAGTGCTGCTGGCTGGGCCGAAGCTGCTCTCATCTGTCACTTTTTTGAAGTCGGAAGTTTTCAACTTATAAAATTTGGCAGCTGAACACGGCTTTGACCCAAGCTGTGTTTGGCCTGTGGCAAAATTTAGCCAGTGGTGATTTACATATAATAATATCTGGGAGTATCCTGGAAGAAGACTGAAGATGGCAAAGGTAAACTGGCTTATTTAGTGGAGCGATAAACTCTGTAGACACACTGCACATTTATTCTTATTTTTATGTTTTGAATGCTCTGAAACTGTTTTAAAGTAGTGGGGCTGTAATAAATAGCACATGTAATTGTCTTCTAAGTTTTTTATTATAATTGTTTCTTTAGTTGTATTTTATTTTATTCTGTGCTGTGAGCTGCCTCAAGTCCCATATTGGAAGATGAGATGAAAATAAAATAAAATAAAATAAAATAGACATAGGTTCAAAATGCTCTGCAGAAATAATATAGTTTGAGATCACTTTAACTGCCCTGGTTCAGTGCAAGGGAATCTTGGGAATTGTAGTTGATTGTGGCACCAGAGCTCTCTGATAGGGAAGGCTAAATGTCTCGCAAGACCACAGTTCCCAGAATTCCTTAGCATTGAACCAGGGCAGTTAAAGTGGTCTCAAACTGGATTTTTTTCTTCTGTGTGTTTGGACCTCATTTTTCTGAAGTGTTCCACATTTCTTTAAATAATACTCATACTCTGGACAAATATGAACATATGCATAACACGAGATTTTTCTTTCCGAACATCTTCTCTTCTTTAGCTATTGATATATACTTTTCTTTTTGAAAGAAAAAATTGTTTTGTAAAAACAGTTTACAAAAGCAATCCTCAAAGTGCCTGAGTTTGCAGAAAGCTGCTGACTTCAGTGAGGCTTGCTGGAGCAAGTACATGGAGGACTGTAAAGTGGAAGATCAATAATGAGACAGCCTGTGCTTAAGTAATTGCGTTGCGTGACACTCAGTCATTATTTGTTCACTCATATTTCTACATTACTCACAATCCTTCACGGTTCTCCTGAGCCGAGGAGTACAAGAACTAACATATGCAATGATGCTTTATTTTGACTCCATTTTTCCTTCTCATGAGTGTGTCTCTGCAAGATCTGCAACAGGATTTGCTAAAGTTACTTTCTGAATTTCAGCTCTCCAAATTCTTCAGCCAGCATAGGAACTGGCTGAGAGATTCTGGAATTTAGAATCTGAAAATGTAACTTTCTGCAACATGTTTTGGATCTGTCAGATTCTACTTGATCTTTCATTGGCAAATCCTGCACTTGAAGGATTGTACTCAGTGATCTAATCTGCACAGCAGAATTAATGCAGATTGATGCCACTTTAACTGTCATGTGTCAATGCTATGGAATTCTGGGATTTGTCTGAAGATATTCTGGAGATATTAAGCCTCCTCTATCAGAAAGCTCTGGTGCCACAAACAAATGCCATATTTCCATAGTTTGAAGCCATGGCAGTTAAAGCGGTTTGAAACTGCATTAATTCTGCTGTGCAGATTAAACCTATGTTAAACCTATTGAAGTAGACAGTGGACAAAAGAATCAGAATCTAAATCCAATTGGTAGTTGGAAGTAGAGCAAACAAACTGAATCAATAAGATGATTTACATCATTGCTTATCATGCAGCAATTAATACAATGGGTGTGCTCAAGTTGGGACTAGCAATGGAATTTAGGTCCTAGTTGCTAAGAAATAATAGTTTTCTTTTCCCTAAATAATAAGTTCATTGAGTCAAAGGATAGTAAACCCTTTATTTGATTTAGATACGGTGTAGCTAGCTATTTTGGTATAGGAAACAAAATGAGTATTATGTTACTTACATCTGTTTGCTGTTCTGAGACCAAACAAATGGTTGCATCGATCAGATGCCATGTATTATAAGAAGTTATTTGTTTGAGTAGGGAGGGAACAATAGAGAAACTGTGTGCATGATGGTCTGGCCAGCTTCATTTGAAAGATTCTTTTCCTGTTCTACAGAATTCTGGCAATTTCTATCTGTATGTGACCAAAATGGCATTGCAACATTTCCTTCATTGTCTTGATATACCTGGGTAGTTTGGTGTGAATGGTCTACCAGTCATAGTTTGCACTTCCTTTTACTACCTGCCTGATGCAAAAGGCAAATGGGACCTTGTCCTCTTTCCTTTATGACATCTAATTCATTTGGACTTGTTCGGGGGTTGGATTGCATGGGCCAAATGTGTGCTTAGCTTTCTGTGAGCCCTGCTTTGCTTTGGCAATCATGCAGAACTGGAATAAATGTGGATTTTAGTTCTTCTTTTTGAAAACTACCCCCTACTGTTTTCTGTAAAATTGGCAGAATCACTCAATTTTCTGTTCTTCTGTTTTGCTAAAAACATGCTTCCCCCATCTCTCTCTCTCTCTCTGTCTCTGTGAGTGAGCAAGTGAGTGAGTGTATATATTGTGGGTTGCATATCTGTATTCGTCTAAACTGGACCTTATTCATAACAATCATTCATAAAGAATGCATGTCAACTATGACAACAGAGCAGTAATAGAGCTGTGTTGGAAGATGGTGGGATTGTGCCTGGGGCTGGGGGCGGGAGAAGAAGGAGCTGGGAGGGAGACCAATGATACACATTGAATAAACAGTCATCCCTTCCTTCTCTAGTCACAATAGCTTCCAAATCTTATGCATTCACAAGCTGAACCCTGCCAAAGCCCACAGCTGTCATGCATTTTCAACAGATTCCGCAGGGCCTAGATGAGGTTTGAAGACATTCCTTTGCTCTTACACATTAGCTAGAAGGAATTACCGTAACATCTGATATTGTGGAAGTGGGAAATTTGCCATTCTGACCTTGCCCAAAGCAATCCGGAACTGGGGGTCCAAGGATTTATTATCTCAGATGGCCTCCAGAGGTCACAGAAGGAGTGGAGGGAGGGCTTTTAGTAGTATTTCAGCAGTAACCAAATCATTTGGAGAAAACTGTGCTTTTTGTATGGATAAAATAATGTACAGACACATGCTGCTGTTGTGCTCTGGATCACTGTCATAGGAAAGGCATGTTCCACTGGAACAATTCCCAGCTGTCAGCAATATGCTGATACACCACAGCCAATAATCAAGGAGCAGGCCAAATAAACAGGATGTTAACTATGTACACGATCATGTGAGTGTCTACCAAACTTTCTGTGCATTTCACAGTCTCCTAATGAGATTGACATGCACTGTTGAATCTGCATCTGTCTGGTGCAGAAATACCATAGACATAATCTGTAAGTATGCATAGCTTTTCTTTTCCTACATGGTAAAAGGAAAAATGGTATAAGTTTTATAATTATTTATTTGTTTTCTGGGAAATGTTGGAAAATCAGCCAAACCCAGACTTGACAGACTGTTGGATCATGAAAATCCCTTTTACAGCTGCAAGGTGACTGAAGTGGCCAAACACATTTCCCAGATTTTTTTTCTCTCTTGTGGAAGACATCTGTCTAAACCCAAAATATCAGTCCCAATTAGGGTGGATATCTTTAATCAATATGAATTTTTAAGTCAACACTCAGATAAATTCCATTGATTTTGTGGGCCTGTTGGACAATTGGATTGAGATCAAGTTTACATTGGATATATATTAAGCTTGAATTAATTGACTAATATACATTCATTTACATATATGGCAAACACCTTGACCAAACTTGGCTCATCCTTTGCCTAGACCAGTGGTTCTCAAACATTGGTCATTCAGACGTTTTGGACTTCAATTTCCAGAATCCTTGAACATTAGCCAAACTGACTGGGACTTCTGGGAGCTGAAGCCACAAACAGATGGAAGACTAAACTTTGAGAACCACTGGACTTCTACAAACTTCATTTGGGTTGCTTATTGTCTCACCATTCATCTTTTTTATCAGTCTGGACATGTCATCTCCACCTCAAATCTCTGCACTGATTTCTTTGATGCATTTGGATCTAGAATAAACACCTAACTCTGAAGCCTTCCATGACTTTGCCTCACATTTTCTCCCCAGCCTTCTGTTCAGATAAAGTAAAGAAGCCCAGTAAAGGTGCTGTCCCAGGGAACAGAATGTGGTGTCATTAAAAAGAGCTACAGATTGTTACCTATTTAATTTATCTTTCTTGTATTACTTTCTAACTGGATTTTTCTTATTGTGTTTTTACTGGTAGGTAAGGAAAGAAATGCTTGTGGGATTTTCTGCTTCAGGCATTAAAACATCCTTGGTTTTGGATACTCTGCAGCTGGTTTTCAATTAGTGTGTGTGAGGCATCATTTGCTACACCAAGCAGCAAAATGTATTGAGTCAGCTGTGCCTAATACATCTCAACCCATGATCTTCCACAAGAATTTCATTCTGCTACTGCTTACCATTATTGCCCTCCACCACTTCTCCTTCTGTTCCCCCTCATGATGGTGGTGATTATGATCATTTGGCTATAGCTCAAAAGACCTTCATTGCAGTGGCACCCTGATTATTGAATAATCTGAAGTCCTTCTTTATTTCCCCAAATTTCTTCTGGCCTTTAACTTTGTTTTATCTTTTCTGAATTTTTATTCTTTGCTATTTTTTCCCATTGGTCTGTTTTGAGCTTATATGTTGCTGTTTTAATGCTGAATTTTACTCAGTTGTTCTCTTGCTAGCCAGAAGACAATAGGGTGCTCACACAAATAGAAATGCTCTATAAGTGGAACTATGGGCATTGTTCTTCTTTCTCTCTGTGTTTCCCTGTTTAACCTAAAATTCAAAAACAAAAATCCATTTCTGGGAGCTCCTCCAGAAATGCTTATTGGGTAACACAGAGGACTGCATGACCGGGTAGAGAGGAAGAAAGATCTCTTACACTACCAGTCAGGAGTTCACATAACATTGGCTTTAGGCCATTTTATTGTTGTATTTTTATTCTGTGTGCTACCCTAAGCAATTTTATGTTAGAGTGTTGGACCAAGGCTTAGTCATACTTAAAATATATTTATTGAAATCCATGGCACTTAAATTGGCTAGGTCCACTGATCTTGATAGGTCTCCTCAAAGTATGTTTTTCTTCAAGGATTAATTCTAAGTCCTGCAACTTGTACTGGGATCCATAGAGTTCTATCACAGCCTTCCACATTTAGATCTTTCTCATGAAGACTGAGAAATATTTCTACCCTATTGAAGGAGTTTGTCATTATACAAGTTTATGGCATAGTGTTATTATAAACCTTCCATTGGGGCTGTAGTTCATGAATTCCACTGGGAAACAGTAGCTGGAACTGAGGAGCTGGGCTTTTGGCCTTTAATAAACCATCAGTTTGTCAGTAACCTTAGTTAACTGCTTGTAGGAAGCCTCTCTCTCTTGCTCCTATTTCTCAGTTGTATTTTAGAATTATTGATAGGTCCTTGAAGATGAAAGGGATTCAGTATTTTAAAACTTGATGTATTTATTTGTTCAGACTGCCAACTCAAAATAAATGAATGCCATACAAATTATAAATTATAATAGGTGCATGGTTTTGAATGAAACCACCTATTTATCCATCCATTTCTAAGCATGCTGATGTCTGCAGTATGTCAACAATTGTTTTCAGTCTACTTCCTTAGATGCATCTGGGGAAGTAGACTGAATTCTACGAAAGCTCAGGCTGCCAATCTCTTTCTTTGAGTTAGTTTCAAAGGTGCTACAAGATCTCTCTACACACTGATTCTAGAGACTAACATGGCTATATCTTTGAACAATTGTTTTGTTATAGTCTTTACTTTGTTGGTAGTAAGTTATTTTTAAAATTCCACCACATGATTCAGAACTAGATGGGACAGTTATTATACTGAGTAATTCTTACTACAAGTTTGTTGTTGTTGTTGTTGCATGTCTTCAAGTCATTTCTGATTTTTGGTGACCCTAAGGTAAGCCTATCCCAGGGTTTTCTGGGGCTGAGAGTTTGTGACTCACCCAAGATCAGCCACTGGATTTCCATGGCCAAGAGGGAAACTGAACCCTGATCTCCAGAGTTGTACTGTAAGGCTCAAACCACCATACTGTGATGGTATACATTAGTTAACAAATTAGATGTGTTCCTGGTCCTTACTTAATTCACAGAAAATTTGGTACCAGAGAAATAGTACCATAGTAACGTGGAGGTAGCATTATAAGAATAGCAATAGCAAGTACATTTCTCTACTGTTTATCAGTGAGCTAGCACTCCCTAAGTGGATTACAATGTATAAGCCAATTATCCCCAACAAGCTGGGTACTCATTTTACAGATCTATGAAAGGATGGAAGGCTGCGTAGACTTTGGAGACCTCCTCTAGGATTGAGCTTACAATGTTGTGGCTACATTACCAGCATTTAACCACTGTGCCACAAGGGCTAGCTGGAAAGAATAAAGATAGGTTCCTACAACACAAAAAAGAAGAAGGAATAAATATTAAAACTTCTAAAGATGACCTGAAAGTTTCTTTTAAAATGCATCTGGGGACAGCTTTTTCTTTCTCCCACTCCCAGTTTTCTTATGATTTTGGTTTCAATGACAAATCTTATAGATTTATGTCTTTAAAACAAAAACACTGGAGATAAATGATAAGGTGAGCTTATTTACTCTCTGGATTTCTGTCTGGGCGTTTTCACACGGGGCTTTAGGAGGACGCAATCCTACCTCCGTCCGGCCCCACTCCGGCTCCATTTCCAGCGTGTTCACACTCACGCCGGTGCCATCCCTGCGTCCGTCCGGCTCCTCGCTCCGTGTGTTCAAACGCACGGAGCAGCAAGTCCGGCCTCCCTCCGGCCTTACCACCGCTAACTCCGGCTTCAGCGGCTTAAAGGTAATTCCGGGTTTTAAAAGGAATTAAGTTTTTGCTGCCGGAGCCATTCCGGAATGAGCGGCTCCAGGTGGCTTTAGGGACTAGTGTGAAAACGTCCTCTGTTTTGCTGTTCATGCTGCTGAGTAAGGGATTCTGGAAAGTTACTGTTTGTAGGCACAGACTACAGTAGAATACAGTTGCCATCCATGGGGGTTTGTTTCCAGGACCCTCCATGGATACCAAAATCCATGGATGCTCAAAAATTGGGTAGTAAAATGGTGTCCCTTATTTTAAAAATTAGCAAATTGAATGTTTGATTTTTGGATTTTTTTTGGGGGGGAAGGTATTTTCAAGCCATGGATAGAATCCATGGATGCAGAATCCATGGATAAAGAGGGATGACTGTACTATTCTTTTTCAATGTAAGCTTTATTGAATTGTTTACTGCAGACCTACTGGTCTGCTAGTCTAAAACATTAAAACTCTGTATTTCCCCAGCTTTCTATCCCCCCCAATGCCAATGCTGCTAAAAATTTCCAACTACACAGAGAATGAAGAGGAAAGGTGGGCCAAATGGGACTAAGGGGCTATGCAGATGGGTGGCTTTAGGCTTCCCCTCCTAGCTGCGGATTGGGGCCATGGCAACTGCATGCCATGGCCCCGATTCTCTCTTTTGCTGCCCCTAAAAGAGTGGCAAAATGCCGCTCCTTTCAGGGGTAGCAAAAGGCCACCCTAGGAGCCGGCTCCATGGCTCTTCTGTGCCCTTTCAGCACAGCGTATCTACATGCTGCACTGGGAGGGCATCCTGATGCCGAGCGCTGTGCGTATGCATGTGTCAGGACGGCATCGGGCTGGGGTTGGAGTGGCCAGTGTGTGGCTGCCCTGCCCCAACTCCATCCTCAGGCTGGCCTTTTAGGCCGGTCTGCAATGTCCCCAAAAGACTTTGTAAAAAGGAGCTTAACTGACAGAGATTTTGTTAACTGAGGTAGACCTGTATATTAGAAACTATGATTCAGCTGTACTGGAAACATTACATAATCCACTGTAAAAGTTCAATTGTTCAGGGACCACATGTCTGTGAAAAAGAGCATGACAATGGCAGCAAGAGGGAAACAAATTGCCTCAATGAAATCACATGAAACATATAAAAAGAATTTGAATCAGTCTTTAAATAATCCAGATCTTTATGATCTTGCATATGTACAGAAAACATATTTGTTATGGTATCTGCTGTTTTAGTTGTCTATCAGTCAGCTATGACCGTATTTTTTAATTATGATTGACAAAGCCAAAATGACTTTGATGGACTAAGATTAAATAAGATTAAATAAACTGATTGGGTTTCCAAAGGGTGGGATATAAATAAATTTTATTATTATTATTATTATTAGAATCAAACTTGTCAGAAACAAGGTGGGATTAGCAAATTACACATAGGGGGGAAGCAGACCAG
>CM034708.1:36383011-36398241 GCA_020142125.1 Phrynosoma platyrhinos
TCGTAAGTTGGAATGCTTTCTTAAGTTGAAGCAAATTTTTTCAGGAGGTGCGTTTTGTAAGTCAAATTTTTCGATAGAAGCAGCATTTGTAAGTAGAGGTACCACTGTACTCACCAACCTAACTTCACAACAGGACCTCCTCTGAAGTTCTCAAATTTCTGGCAGGCTCATATGGGAGAAGTGGGGGTCCTGCAGATACCCTGGTTCCAAGTTCTTCAGGGCTTTGTAGGTCAACACCAGCACATTGAATTGAGCTTGGAAGCAAATGGAAAGCCAGTTCCATTCTTCCCAGGCTGGTGTTATATGTCCTCAAAAATACACA
This sequence comes from Phrynosoma platyrhinos, assembly GCA_020142125.1. Lineage (NCBI taxonomy): Eukaryota > Metazoa > Chordata > Lepidosauria > Squamata > Phrynosomatidae > Phrynosoma > Phrynosoma platyrhinos. Next base: position 36,383,334 of record CM034708.1, read on the forward strand.
CCGGACACAAGTCTGGCTGCTGCATTTTTCACTAGCTGCAGCTTCTGAACACTTCTCAAGGACAGTCCTACATGTTGAGCATGTAACTAAGGTATGAACCAATGAAGCCACATACCCACAGGCATGCTCTGCCATTGGATAATAGGGGGCATGAAAATCCACAAACAGTCTGTGGATTGCTAGCCAACCAGTGTGGCAGACCCAGTGTATCCTTGTTCTCTAAAAGTCCTTGGAAGTGTTTTAAACTGATTGCCACAAAAACAAAAGGAAATGCACAGTCAGATCACAGATTATCACAGAGATGATGAGGCACTCTCCTTCCATTCCAACTGACACTGCAGTGGCCTCTGAGGGAGAGAAGAGCCATCATTGCCTAGTCCCAGATAGTGAATCCTAAGGAAGAGAGAGAGGCAGGCCAGCTCCATTGGCCAAAGTAAGAAGAAGGCCCTCCCTCCTGCTCACCCACCATCATCTGGCCTCAGAGAGGGAGAGACGCAGTCCAACTCCATCAGGCCTAGCGCAAATTAAGAAGAGCCCTCCGTCCAGCCCATCTGCCATGCCATGGTCCCAGAGGGAGAGAACTTGATTTCTTCCACACCACCATTCCCTTCTCCTTTTGTGTCATGTCTTTTGAGATTGTAAGCCTGAGGGCAGGGAACTGTCTAATTAAAAATAACAATTGTAAGCTGCTCTAAGAGCCTTTGTAGAGTGGGATATAAATACTCCAAACAAACAAACAAACAGTCCAAGCAGCTGGTGATGCACCCTCTCTCCATTACAACTGCCACTGTCTTTGAGGGGGAGAAGAGCCATCAGGGGAGAGACTAAAGACCACAGGGGTAGGCAACCTTTCCCCTTTAAGGGCCGAGGGACTTCAGCTCCCAGAAGCCTCAGCCATGTTGGCCAATAGTCCTATGTTGACTCATATCTCCTGAGATTCTGGGAGCTGAAGTCCCTCGGCCCTTAAAGGGGAAAGGTTGCCTACCCCTGGACCACAGAGACCATCAAGGGATGGTAGGAAGGAAGAGGCTGCTGTATTTGCTACTCCCTTTGACCTCTGCTTCCCTCAGTGGTCTAGCTCTTTGCAGGACTGAAGCCCTGATTCAGCAGGCACTTCTCTTTACAGTTACACTTTATTCTGGCACTGGTTATGGAGGGCAAAGGTTTTTTCTTTTGCTGGACAGAGACAAGAGTCTGTTGCCTGCATTATCTCCTGGGCCTCAGAGGAAGAGAGGCAGGCCAGCTCCATCAGGCCTGGCCTAGATTAAGAAGGAGAGCCTCCCTCCAGTCCATCTGCCATGGTCCAGGCCTCAGAGGGAGAGAGGAACTGCTGGACTTGATCCCCTTTCCCTTTTGTGTCATGTCTTTTATATTGTAAGCCAGAGGGCAGAGAAGCTGACTAATTAACCATTTGTAAGCCACTCTGAGACCCTTTGTGGCTGAAGAGCAGGCTATAAATATTCCAAATAAATAAATAAATAAATTGGCATGCTGTGAAAAAAGATGTTTAACTGAGGCAAATTCTGGGGGCTGAATTCATCTTGGCTGAGTGCTCACATAATGCAATATTTCTGAACTGTGAAAGTTTGTTTTTGAATCTCTCCCTTTGCAGTTTCTAAATTTTGTGATGCCCATATTTCTTATTATTAAGAGACAAAATATGTATTCAGTTTATGTTCTATTGTATATTCTGTTTTTCTGAGCCACCACAAAAACTGCCTTGCTCTTCAGCTGTGTAAAACAACAGCACTCTTACAGCTGGTGTCAACTTGTCCTCATTGATAACTTATGAATATGAGTCAATTGCCTCCATGTGATTAACATCCAATATATGTTCTCAATTAAGAATATCCTGCAGCATTCTTGATCATCCTGAGCAATTAGCATAATGTTGGAGTTCATCCACAGGGTAAATGTTGTAACCTGAATTGGAGCTTTTGGCCATCAAGTGTTTTAAATTAACAGCTCTATCAAGCAGATGTAACTGCAGAAATACAGAAGATGTTGCAGTAGGTGTGGAGGTAGAGCAATTGTCTTGCTCTGGTTTGATTATAGTTTGGATCACTATCACACAGTTGTTCCTTGTGATTATTCAAAGGCAAAACATACTTGAATTGGTAGATACCCAAAGGAATATTGTTAGCAGTTTTTTAAATTCATCATAAATTGGGGCTTCTTGGAATCCTTTTCTTCATTGAGGTAGTTCAATGGGTTTGGAGGTGAAAGGTCTGTGTTTAGCCTGGAGAAGGGAAAATGAAGCGGTGATATGATAGTTGTCTATAGGTATTTGAAGGGCTGTCAGGTGGAAGATGGAACAAGCTTTTTTTCTGATGCTCCACACGATAGGTTGCAAATGATGAGAAAGAATATTCTGACTACACACAAGGAAGAATATCCTTGTGGTAAGAAATTGGAATACACTGCCTCAGATGGACTCACATTCATTGGATGTTTTAAAGCAGAGGATGGATGGCCACGTCTCTGATATTCTTTATTTGTAGATTCCTGTATTTCCAGGAGATCAGACCAGATGGCCCTTGTGTTCTATTCCAGTCTTATGATTCTGAATCTGGACTTTGGGGAACTTTTAATATCCTCCTCAAGCAGGCTTTGGAAGCATTAGGATTGTCTGTGTGAATATTATACCAGTTAAAGTACTGCTAACAAAACTGATTTTTTAACATCTATGTTAAGAATGCTTTACAAAATTCCTTATTTCATTCATTATCTAATATGCTGAATGGTTACATTTTTTAAAAAGATCTAAAATTACAAAATGTAGCCAATAAGATATTAATGAGAAGCTACCATCTTTAATAAAAGAATAACATTTTTGGCTTTTAATTATTAAAATGAGAAGTGTATTTGCTGTTGCTGTTGTTATAAGTTTTAAAATTTACAAATTAGGGGTAATGAACTAATGGTTAAGGATTATTTTTCAGGTCGTGCTTGTAGACCTTCTGACCCTAACTACAGGGATTCCCTTTCACTACACAACAGCTGGGTTCAATTTAGGGATAGGTGAGAATTTTGTTTCAGTTCCACAAGATTTTACCAAAATTTACAGATGCTTTCATGTTGAGAATGGAAAGAATGTGATATTAAATAAATGTGGAAAGGGACCCAAAATGGCAGTTTCATCCCACCATGGTCAGTTATTTTAATATTTAACTTTGAATAATCCTTCTCAGAGTTCCTGTAGAATCAACAATATTGGGATGATTTAGAGATGCATGCCTCCTTCCAAGTCTCCTTATTTTTAACATTTGCATAATAGGCTGGGAGCCAATGAGGCATAGTGGTTTAAGCATTGGACTACAACTTTGGAGATCAGGGTTCAAATATCAACTAAGCCATGGAAACCCACTGGGTGACCTTGGGCAAGTCACATACTCTCAGCCTTAGAGTCTCCATAAGTCAGCACAATAACAGCAACAATGGTAGGCTGGCAGATGGTATCAAGTGAAGTTGGCCTGTTCAAACTAGGGAGAATTTTGTTTCATTTCTTGTTTAAAGAAACAAATTAAATTAAAATTAAAACAAATTACATGAAAGAATTTACAAAAATTCACAAACTTCATATTAGGGATGGGCATTTCTTGAGATTTAAGAAAGCTAAATGTCAGGATGAGTGAAACTGGGAGATTAGTATTTCTGTACTGTTCTGTGTTCTAATTTATATTTTAAATTGAGTACCCAGCTTGTTGGGGGCAATTAGCTTACACATCGTAAACTGCTTAGAGAGTGCTTAAGTGCACTGATAAGTGGTATAGAAATGTACTTGCTATTGCTATAATGTTGGTTCTTTAAAAAAATCTATTTCTCTATTTTGAGACTTATGATGTGGTTTATTTTTAATGTGGCTTGGGTATTTTGTATTGTGCAATGTATTGTTGCATTAGCTACATTGGGTGTTGTGATTGTTTTTGGTTTAATTAGAAAGACAGGGCAGATGTAATCAGTCAGTGAATAGATTAAAAATGGTTGCTTTTTTTAACAAGTTGGTGTTTTGTGAAGTCCATCCTAGGATTTTTAAAAAATAATGATAAAACAAACCTTCAAGTGGGAAAAAAGAATAAGGGCTCAAAGTCTCAGAATGTCTTACTACCAGTACCTTTCTTTTCCTCATCCCACCCACAGTGGAAAAAGAAACTGGAGTCTTAACAAGAGACTTTGGCTTTGCCACTTGGGAAACTCAGAAGGCATTAATTTTAGATGTAGATGGGATAATTAGTATTTCATTTATGTTAGAGGTTAATACTAGTGTTCTTTTTTTCTACTGTGGATTTTTTTCAGAATGCTATGCCTCATTGCTTTTATTAGATTCAAGCAATGGATGAAATAACAATGTTATTAACCTCTAACACTGTTGAAAACTTAGGAAAACAGGTGGGAAAAGAAGGGTAAGTGAGGCAGTTGTTTCCTTTATAGCTGTATTTGTGCAGACTGTGGCAAGGCTTAGTATTACTTTTAATAGTCTCTGGAAAATTCCCCTCCCCATTTATTCTGCTTCTACCCTGGTCTTTCCCAGGGGTTTGAGGTAACAACAGTTAAAAACAAAACAAAACACACACAATAAAATAATACAATTAAATTAAAGTTATCCTGTGTCTGCTGTTTCCTAGCTACTTAATGCCAAACCAAACAGGAATAGTTTTTCCCTTGTATAATAAAAACAGTGTGGCCTAATTTTGTATTTATTAATCATGCAAATCTGGAAAGGAAATTTTCAAAAATGAGAACTGCTGTCCTTAGTACAGAGGGTTTACTCTCTCCTCCAACTGATAAAGAATTTGATACTTCACCAGGGACTACCCAATGTGACTTTGCTGGTTCTTCATGTTGCAAATATTTGCCATTTGCTACAAACAGGGTGCAGGTCAGGTCAGTCCAGTTGTATGCACTGCTTCAAAAGATATTACTGGTTCTGAAAAATCATATAAACTTTTTTATATTGTGAGCCGCCTTGGGTCACTTTTTGGAGAAAGATGGGATAAAAATAAAACAAACAAACAAACAAATACATAATTCAGAGAGTAAATAACAACAAAGCAGTGTAGAGGATGGCACATTGCAAGTTGCTGAACTGGATCTCAGCCAAGTTTGGATCAGATGTGTTCCTGGGCATTACTTCTGTAGCAGAAGATATGGTACCAGAGGTAGAAATAACATGGAAAGAAAAGGGATAGAGCAGTTCAATTTGGTTTAGCAAGCTTTTTATTCAAAAATGAATGCCCATGTGAAATGAAACAGCCAGATGATGTAAGCCTTGCATAAGCAAACAAAATAGTTTTGAATCTTCGAGGGACCATTTGAAAGCGTCTTACAAAATGCATATAGGGAAGAGCAGTTTTTACTTTCACCAGCCTCAACTTTTCTTATGACTTCCATTTTGGTGGCTAGATTGATAGGTCTATGATTTTTTTTTTTTACATATTTGGGGAAGCTGGTGTGAGAGGCGTATCTGTTCTCTCCTTGTCTCACTGTTTTACTGCTCATGAATACTCAGTAAGGTATTCTGAAGGTGGTAGCTGTTTAACTTGCCTGTTATAAGCAGACACACACAGCTACATTAGGACAGGCTAGAGTAGAAGCTCATTCTTTTCCAGCTCAGGCTTTATTGCATGGTTTACTGGAGACATGCTACTTCAGTCTGACACAGAAAGTCTGTTTTCTCCTCCTTCACCATCCTCCTAATGCCAATGTTGTTTAAAAAATCCCTCCAGCTAGACAGAGGACAAAGGAGGAAAAGTGAGTTCTGTAGGCACAAAAAGACTTCATAAAAAGAAATATCTTCACTGGAAGCTTTTAAAACTCAGATATATCTGTATAATGAGGGCCAAATTCTTTAGGTTGTGTGGCCCACTCCTTAGGTATATTTTATACTATTGACCAGTAAGTTGTAGCATTCCGATTTTTAAAAAAGAATTAACTGCAAAGATTTGCGTAACTTTGGGCAAGTTACATTCTCTCAGCTTCTCAGCATCTTGGGGGTGTGCGACATGTGTACGCCATGCCCCCAAGCTGCCGGGAAGCTGGTGCTTACTGCTGGTGTGTTTAGCCCTCCACTCTTGTGGATTTTCTGCAAATTCACTTCAAGGTATATGCTACTACATATTATCCTTTGAGGAATAGTCCTGAGAGTATGATCCTAAGGCAACAGAACAGAATATAATGGATTGAATGAGGGAATGGGTTTGGAGGAGCTCAGGGGAAGGGGAAAGAAAAGATCCTCCTGTTTCTCAGTGTTCAGTGATATGCACCCATTCACTTAATTTTTTTATTTTAAATATTTGCTTCTCATCTCCCCAAAATGATCAAGTATATCAGATTTAAACATTACAAAATAATAGATCATAGTAACCTACAATAACACAACAGTTTAACAGAAAGATAAAATAAACCAGAATTTAAAAAAAATATTGTAGAGGCAGCATAATCCACCCCAGTAATTCTTGTTAGGGATCCAATGGCTTAGTGGTTAAGATGCCAATTCTGATGATTGTAAGATTGGCAGGTTGGCAGTTTGAGGCCTAGGGTCCGTGTGGTCCCATCACTAGTCCCACTTCTGCCAATCTGTCAGTTTGAAAGCATGCAAATGCAAGGAGATAAAATAGATACCACTTTGGTGGGAAGGTAAGCAGCGTTCTGTGCAATCATGCTGGCCACATGATCACAGAGCAGTCTCTGACAATGCTGGCTCTTCGGCTTAGTAATGGAGCGAGCACCACCCACTACAGACAGTTACAACTAGACATTCTTGTCATGAGGAAACCTTTACCTTTAGGAAAAGACTAATTCATTAAATATCAGTAAAGAGAAATCTGTTTGCTACATTTCATGAGTTTCTTGGGCAGGATCTTTCCTTGAGATTCAAAGAATCTGTTTTAGTGGAAGTAACTAACTGCAAACTGCAAACAAGAAGAATTGGATAAATAATCTTTGATCCCAGATTAAAACAATACTTACAATTTTTTCCTAGTCAAGTTAAGCCCTGTTGAATTTAATCAGTTATAAAAATGATTAAGTTTGAATCATACCCTGCATTTTTTTAAAGAACAGCATCACATCAAACTGTGAACTAATGTGAATAGAAGTAGGAAATGTACTGAAGAAAAAAGGGCAGAAAAATGAAAATAAGAGAGGAAGAATGCTGAATGAGAAATTGTAGGAAAACTATAAACATGTCTGTAAACATGGATGATTTAGTAAATAAGGAAAAGATAGATGAGAAGTATAATTCATGTCTGTGACTCATAACTGAGTAGATCTCTTCTTTTAGTCAATGATATTTTTTATTTTATTAAAAAATGGTTTAAATCAGTTCTATGTTTTAATTGTAGTTGTTTTATTTGATTCCAGTTTTGTTAGCTGCTTGGAGTTCACTCATGGGTGAGGACAGATACAAATTAGATATGTCAATACAAATGAATGTCTTCCTACAAAACTGTTAATCAATGGCCTATATATAATTACCTTGAAAGTTAGAAAGGAACAAGGTAGAGGATTTTCTAGGAGATCTTGCTGCTTTGAATCCCAATTTTTTGAGGAAAGTGGGATAACAACAACAACAACAACAACAAATTGTACTGAAGTTGGAAATTTAGGCTGTTAAGCCTATATCCAGTGGTTAATCTAACCCAGGGGTAGGCAACCTTTCCCCTTTAAGGGCCGAGGGACTTCAGCTCCCAGAATCCCAGGAGCTATTGGCCAACATGGGACTATTGGCCAACATGGCTGAGGATTCTGGGAGCTAAAGTCCCTCGGCCCTTAAAGGGGAAAGGTTGCCTACCCCTGATCTAACCTAAAGTGGACCCACTGGATCAATGGAACTTATATAAGTATTGATTTACCAAATTCCCATTGATGCCACAAATGTAATCTAATTGGGCTAACCTGGGTTTAGGCCTCAGTTTTTCTTTCTTCCATATTCCATTTTTGTAAAATTTCAAGTTCTGAATATGAAGAGATTTGTAAATTTTGGTAAGTTTTTATCAAAAAATGAATGGAAAAAAAAATTCAGTGCATCTGCACTGGCAACATTTAACAGATTTCCGGCATAAAGAGAATCATGTTGTACTGGACTGCCATATAGCTGTTAATGGTGACAATCAAAAAGGAACTTCCTGGCAGAAAAGAGAAGCAGCACTCCTGATTCAGCATCATAAATACATAAATGAATATAGAGGGATTCAAGACAGTTTGTTAAAAGCTAAGTGTTCAAACCTTTGGGCCCATATTACAGATCTAGTTTTCTTGCAGCAATCTGTTTCATTGCTACTATATGTTAATACTGAAGAAGACTAACACCAACAAATTTAATTAGAATCATATTACTAGTGAGTTACAGTTGTTTTAGAAAACAGAATGGATGTGTTTTGCTGACTAGTAGCATTTTGTTCCTTAGCTGAGTATTTGAAGCCAGCAAATTGCTCTTTGGACTTTCCTTCTATCTGGAAGCTTAGTCAGCATCCCTAACCAGACTGTCATTAATGAAGATTTCTCTAACAAAGGGAAAAGAAGGCAGTGGATTAAAATTGTGGAAGCTATTTGATGCCCTGGTTCTAAACACATTAGTACACTGTATTTCCCTGCTTATATAGGCTTTTGTATGGTGAGCATGCAACTGTTCAAATGCCCCAGCAGGACATCCAGTGATTGCAAGAAGGGATGGGGGAAGGAAAAGGAGAAAAAATTGTTTGGAACAAATTTGCATTAGTTCAAGGGCAATGTTAAGCATTTTACAGATGGTTTATTGCTATTCTTGTGCTGTTTAAGCTGTCTTTCATGTCAAAAGTCCTTTCCTGCTTACAAATCATCAGGAAGAGTTCCGGCCACCATGCTGTTTGCATAAGCTCCTCCAGGGGTTCTGGGCCCTTTGATCACAGATATCGTTTGCAGTCGAGTTAAAAATAGGAGGCTGCTGAGATAAGCCTCGGTTCTGACAGCAGACCAGCTTTCCTTTTTCTTCTCTAACTTTGTTCTTGTCTTTTGTAGTATGGGAATGCTGTAATCTCTACACAGAAGAAGCAGTGTTGAGGGATAAGAGTGGAGTTTAAAAGAGCTGGGGAGGTAATTGAATGAGAACCAGCCTCTTACAGAGTGTGGTCCATCTTTCCAAGAATGAAAGAAAGCATGAGGGAATTCAAAAGAAAGCTTCAAATGCTTATCTATATATATCAGGTCCCCCCTCCCCAGCTGATTAGCAGATTACTGGCAGAGCACAATTTTAAGATCTTCCAATCCTGCTCAGGGCATCCTTTCCTCTTCAAACTCTGTGTTTTGCTCTTAATCCACTGTTTTAATGGACAAAACAAATGCTTCTTGAACTCACTTGTGGGGCCCCCATTGATGTCTGTGGATGAGATGTCAGTCTCCAAGCACATTGCAATGTTCTGTGTGTCATCATAAAAGGGCTTGAAAGAAAATGCAGCACAGACAACTTCATTTAAGTTGCTGCAGTGCATTTATCAAATATATCAAAAGAGAAGTCATGTATAGCTTAATTTGCCATTGCAATAAACAAACAAACAAACAAACAAACAAATAATTTGTGATGCCCATTGAAAACCATTATGTTTCAGAGTGTTATGAACATTCCAATCTTTTGATTTTGGTATTTGATAGCTTATTCATATATGCAGTTGATTCTACAATAAGCAAATGATGAGCATTCACTTATTAATCAGCTTTTATAGCTGATCCAGTCATTCAAGGGAACTACGTGATTTTAAGACTGGGGTGAAATATTCACATCGCATAGGGCTAAACCAGGGGTAGACAACCTTTCCCCTTTAAGGGCAGAGGGACTTCAGCTCCCAGAATCACAGGAGCTATTGGCCAACATAGAACTATTGGCCAATATGGCTGAGGCTTCTGGGAGCTGAAGGGGAAAGGTTGCCTACCCCTGGGCTAAACATTCTATCCTTTCTAGTTTACAAATAGAAAGAAAAAAGTATAGTCCTTGCAGTGACCCACAGTCCTGTGATTTCAAAATGGGTTGTGTCAATATATACTTTAAAGGAGATATCCAAGGTGTTGAACTTACCTTAGGATATCTTCTTTAAGTTTGGAGGGGGTCAGTTCAGGTTCCACCCTGGTTGATCAGAATAGTGTTCCTGTGTTCATGGTGTCAAACCTCACTAAGGACTTTATCGTACAGGGGCAAACTGCAAAGATCCCATGCAGAAATGGGATTTAAAAACTGGAAAAAAATTACAAAAGCGGATAGTTTTTCACACACAATGGGGTTAATGTGACATTAACCCAAACAGAAAGTAGACAAAACCTGCCCCTTTTTACTTTTTGGATTTTCTCAAAGTAAAAAGGAGCAGGATTTGTCTAGTTGTCTAGTTTGTCTAGTTCTGGGATAATGCTAATGTCTGAAAAACAACCCACTTTTGTGGGGTTTTTCTATTTTCTATTTGTGTTAACCCCAAATGCCATCTGAAAAATTACATGCTTTTGTGTTTTTCTCCCCCAGTTTAAATCCAATTTCTACATGGGATCTGTCCCGTGTGATAAACTCGTATGACTGCATCAGCTCTGCAGAAAAATCCAGTTTGACCGCTGTTTAATTGCCATGGCTTAATGCTATGAAATTCTGGGAACTATCACTTGTTGTAGCATCAGAGCTCTCTAAGAGAGAAGACCAAATGTCTCAGAAATCCACAAATCCCAGAATATCATAGCATTGAGCCATGGCAGTTAAATTGGTGTCAAACTGGATTATTTCTGCAGTGTGGATGCAGCCTATGAGATCCAAAGAATCAAGTCAGCCACCAATTAGACCAAACCAGTTTCAGTCCTAAAGCCAGATGGATAAAGCCCCAAAGCATCAGTTTCTTCCTTGCATAATTATCAAAATAGATTCCTTGTTTATAAGTGATTACAGTTAATATAAAGGATAAATTGTGCTTTTATAACCAATAAATTATAATAAAACACAGTCATAAAACCCTATTGTATATGACATTAGTAGCTCATAAAATTTAAACCTTTACACGTTGATAGTAATTGTCTTGCTTTTTGTTTAATTTGGCTTGAGTCAGTATGGTAATGCTTAATTGCTTGACTATTAAATTCTTTGACATAGGAAATGAGACAATCTTTCTTATGAGCATATGAATGAAACACTTAATTGTGAGTGGTGAAGACTGCTGAAGCTCATTAGAGTTGCCAACACAATTATGATGATACCCACTCCTTCTTTTGATTCCTAAGGCCAGAGAATTCCAAAAGCCTGTTATCATCTTCAGTTGCAAAACAAATATTTCACTTGCTGTATTCAGGTCTCCAGAAGAATAGAATAGAATCTGAATATGATTCATAGTATTGGTCTTCAACTATATAATGCTTTCTTTTCTGTATTTGATGGCTCAAAAATAATATTTTATACAATCCAAGAAGAAAAAAAAAAGAAAAAAAATCCTATATAACCCATCATGCCTATTGCTGCTAATAAAACCATTTACTGGCCAAACTGGGGCTTAAACATTCTCTATATCTATAAATATAGTGTCTATATCTATAAATATAAAATATGCACTTAGTTGCAACTGTATACAGAAACATATTTTTAGCTTTCCACATGTCCTGAGAAAAGGCAATTCTTAAAGTGATAAGGACATGTACCAGGATAGATTCTTCACTTACCTGTTATTTGGATGAAATACATCCTGTTTCTAATGTTAGAAAATAGTCTTGGAGAAAAAAAACCAGGGCAATATTGGCATTCATAGCTTGTGAAATACAAAACAGCCTAGACCCAGAGGAAATGGGATATTCAGTCTTCCGCTCTATTAGTGTCAGGAAAAATGTAAGCTAAAGAATATAAATCTTTTTTGACAGAATAATCCTTTAAAAAGTGCTTCATTTTATGTGAAGTTGTCTGAGCTAAATATTCCTTTTTCAGCAGATAGTACTTATTGGAATATTTTAGCTTACACATATAGATGGGAAGAAGTTATTAGATATTATTTACAAAGTAATCAGCAGTGTCTCTTCCACTAGGATAATATGGGACTATTTTCATGCTATATTAAATTTGTCTTAGAATTTCAAACGGAAGTAAATGTTTTTGTTTTGTGCCTTCAAGTCAACCCCAACTTACTGCCTTACTTATTTACTATCTTGAGAAGTTTATTAGGAGGAAGTTTGCTATTGCCTTCTTCTAAGGATGAGAGAGTTTGACTAGGCTACCCAATGGGTTTCCATGATTGAGTAGGGGTTCAAACCCTAATCTCCTGGAGTCATAGTTCAATAGTAAACCGCTATACCATACTAGTTTTCAGAAGCAAATAGAGTCTCTAAATAATTAGGTCAATGCTGTTATAGTCAGGTGAGGGCAAGGTGTGGGCCTCCAAAAGTTGATGTGTACATTTCCCACCATTCTTAATCATTGGTCATGCTTCCAGGATTTGCTAGGAATTCAACAGAATCTGGAGGACCACAGATTCCCCAACTTTCTTTTAAGTTAACCAACATCCTTCCAATCACAATTAACACAACTGACATCAGTCTTCCATGAAGATTTGGCTAAAATGCAATGGTATCCAAAAACAAAAAGAGAAAACAAAAAAGGAAAACAAAAAAGGAGATTAGAAGAGGCAAACAATTAATGCAAGCAAAACATTTAATGCGAGCAAATGCATTCGCACATACTTAAGACTTTCCTTTGCTTGGGATAAAAATGGAGTGGGGATCAAAGAATGTATGAGAAAGGTGAGTTTTGAAAAGTAATTGAAAGAAGAGGGTAGCCCTGTGAAGATGTTTTGTGTGAGGCATCAAGTTATTCCTATAAGTAAGGGACAACATATAGTGTCACTGAAGAGAGCAAGATATCCTAGCTGATACAACCACCTAATTTGTTGACCTGAACATCCAATTTTTTTGCAGTGAGTGTTTCACATATGTTTTTGCACCAACCTCCAAAAATAACCTGGATTCCTCTCCTGATAATCTTGCTGCATTGTTTCATTTTAAAATGTGACTTTATACTTTTCAGATCCACTTCTCCATTCTTTATTTATTCATACAGGTTTCTTTTGGACATGACCTGCTACAGTGTGGGGTAAAGCAAGAGCTGTGATTTTTGTCTTACATTTAAGGAAATGATTAATTACTCAACCTAGCATTCTTGTTAATGCTGAAATTATTGTTTTATGGGAAAAGAGATCTCCGGCTCCATAAATAACACAACTTTTATTAACTTCATATGTAACTTCACTAACAAGGATATGCTTTCATTACTGGCAGAATCTGGCAAAGTTCTTGCTGGAGAATATATTCTCCTATAAAATGTTTTAGTGGGTACCCTTGGGTAGGATGTTGTGAGACAGACTGATTGCTTAAGCCTCAGAAATAGTAGTAATCATTGTGTAAGTCACTGACCCTGGGACAAGGGAACGAATGCCACTTGTTTTTGTGTGAGTGTGGCTGCCTGTATGTCTTTTGATCTGTGCTTAGGCGAGACATTTTTCCAATTTAGATTATGTCCTATAGAGATGACAAAGATATTTTTGGAACGCCAGGTCACTAGAACTGACCCAGACATTATCTGAACATAGTTTGGTCCAAAGGTAGACAAAGACAAGGTGCCCAAAGCCAACTAAATGGGTCCCGGAAAACAACTTAAATAAAAGCTCCTTATCTCAGACATGGTAATTAGCTTTCTACTGGTAGTAAGTACAGTTCTCTTAAATGTGGGCCTGAGGGGAACCACTCTTTTGGGCTGTAGTTTATTATTAGGTGAGGAAATTACTGGACACCTCCAGCTGTCATTAATCAGCCATGGAGCCTGACTGGAGCCAAGTGAGAGGCCTGTGGGTATATTCCATTGAATGGTAGGGAAATACAACGAGACAGAGACAAATGCTTTTCAGCCTAGCCATACTAAACCCTGCCCTTTCACAGACCTTAACATGCATGTTAAAATTGATTTAGTCTGTTTACCCCCTCAGCTCAGGCATCCATTTCCCTTTAAGACTGACAGGTTTATGTGTTGTAACCATGTTATTATATGTTACTGTTCTACCGGTTGTTACTAGCTATAGCTTTGGTGTTAATGGTATTTATTCTAAGACATAAAGAAACACTTTCTGGGGGCAGGAAAATACAGCTCACCAGAACTAGGAAAACTGACTTCTTTGTACTATGAAGAGTAGTCATACTAGCTGAGGGATTCTGGGAGTTGTAGTCTAAGAAAGTAACTTTCCCAATCTCTGGAGTGAAGGAGATTTTTAAAAAAGGACATGAAAAAAAGGACATGTTAACCATAACACTATCTGTCTCTTCTCCCCTCCCCCCAGCTTCCCTTGTTCCTTTACCCTAGTTCAATCCAATTTCTTTCTTTCTTTTTTAAAAAAGGTCCTTAAGTAAACTTACATGATTGAGAAACACATCTGTCAGGTGATGTAAGTGTCTGGCTTATAATTCTTCCTCTTTGGTTTACAAACAAGAAATTTCTTCATGGCTGTGGAATGCCGACTTCTAGTCTGCCATAGATGTGTGCCTCTCAAGCAAAAATGAACACAAGTAGCAAATCACAGGCTTGACTTGGCTTGTAAACACCTTTTAACTATATTTGCTCTGCTCTGCTCTAGGGATAAAAGAATACATGGGATATGATGGGAAAATGAATGTGGTTCTTTCAAAGCAAACTATTACCTACCAAAACAAGAGTCAAAGAGCTTTGTATCTTTTCATACCACAAGTTAGGTCAGGGGTTGGCAACCTACGGCCCGCGGGCCAGACGAGGCCTTTGGACTGGCCCCAGGCCAGTCCTGCCACTGCCGCAATGCGTGCTGCCCCAGTGCAAGTCGTGGCCACCATTTTGTTTTCCAAAATGGTGACCGTGACTCATTAGCGCATGCGCTGGAGTACTGTGCATGTGCAAACGAGTTGCAGC
>CM034708.1:36429175-36439195 GCA_020142125.1 Phrynosoma platyrhinos
GCGCACCGGCCCAGGGCGTCTCGGATGCCCTGGTGTGCTTCCCCCCCATGTCTACACATCTGTATTCTTCCTTGGTGATTTGCCCTTCCTTCTATTCTATATACAGATTTTTTTCACTTCCTCCTTGAGTTTGCTGTAGCCACATTGGCTTTTTCAGATGTTCATCAGTTTTCTTCACTCACTGGATTGTTTGTGACTGTGCTTTTTGCAATGCCTTCTTCCAGTATTCCCACCCATGCAGGTCTTTTTCCTTTAGATGGTCCAGCTATGGGATTCCACCCAGGAATGACCTTCTGCCAAATAACTCTTCCTGTACATTCAGGTCTTCTGGGGGACATTTTACTTCAGTCAGCCAGGACTAGGTTGGAAACTGCTATGCAAATAATTTTTCCTTCAGCTGGCCCCAAACTGTGGAATGACTAACCTGCTGAAAGAGATTTGACACCTGGATCCATTTTCTGAGTTTAAACAGAATTAAATTTCTGAGTTAAAACAGAATTAAAGCCTACAACTTCATAAAGGTTAATTGTTTCCATCAGGCCAATCCAGATGATTTTTAAATTATGAATTGTTTTTAATATGTATGCTTCTTAACTTATGCTAATACTTTTTTAACTGATTATGTATTTTTTAAAATTGGTGTTCATGTTTTCCTGTGTTATGTGTTGTTTCATTGCTGCATTTTAATCCGTTGCTCCCTCCATTGATTCATAGGAAGAGACAGGGCCTAAGCAGACGGGCGGCCGTGGGCCGCCCTGGGAAGCTGCGCCGCAGGACCGAGGCATCCCCATGTCTCAATCCTGCGGCGCAGCTTCACTGCCCCTGAAAGGAGCGCTAAATTAAGCTCCTTTCACAAGTCAGTGAAAGTGCACCGCAAAAGGTTGCGGCACAATTTCGTTGACTTTTCCGCCGCAGCGTGTCTGAACACTGCGGCGGGAGGTCCTCCTCGGAGCGCTGGCTGTGTGGATGGCAGGCTGCTCCGAGGATGACCTCGGGAGGGGGTTGGGGTGCCGAGCGTGCGGCTGCCCCTCCCCTTCCCTGCGCCGAAGACGGCCCAATAAGCCGTCTGCTTAGGCCTGCAGTTAAGAAATATGAATAAATAGTATATAAACTTTATACCTATTTATGAAATAAGGAGGAGGAGGAAAACTCAAGTAAGTAGCTGAGAAGTTGTGCACATATGTTTTGCTAAATATGTTATATTTTGCAAAAAAAAAAAGTATGTACATATTTTCCTGGAAGGCAAGAAAAAGGTGCAAGGGATGCAGTGGCTTAGTTGGTAAGACAACAAATTCTGACGATTGTAAGGTCAGCAGTTCGTGGCCCAAGCGCTGCATGATGGGGTGAGCTCCTGTCACAAGTCCCAGCTTCTGCCAACCTAGCAATTCAAAAGTATGCAAATGAAAGTAGATAAATAGGTACTATTTTGGAAGAAAGGTAACAGCATTTTGTGCAGTTATGTTGGCCACATGACCACCTCAGTTGTCTTTGGAAAACTCTGGATCTTCAGCTTAGTAACAGAGATGAGCACCACCTCCTACAGTCAGTTATGACTAGACATTCTTGTCAAGCAGAAACCTTTACCTTTACCTTTACTTTTACCTTTATGTTTACCTTTAGGAAAAGACTAATTCATTAACTATCAGTAGAGAGAAATCTGCTCCATTTCATGAGTTTCATGGGCAGGATCTTTCCTTGAGATTCAATGAATCTGTGTTAGTAACTAACTGCAAACTGCAAACAAGAAGAACCTGTTCTGTGCATCATTCTCCCAGATAAATAATCTTTGATCCCAGATTAAAACAATACTTTCAATTTTTTCCTAGTTAAGTTAAGCCCCATTGAATTTAACATGTCTATTATAAATGTGAGTAAGTTTGGATCATAGCTTTAATTTTTTTAAAGAACAGCATCACATCAAACTGTGAACTAATGTGAACAGAAGTAGAAAATGTATTGAAGAAGAAAGGGCAGAAAAATGAAAATAAGAGGAAGAATGCTGAATGAGAAATTGTAGGAAAATGTCAGTCTGTAAATATGTATGATTTAATAAATAAGGAAAAGATGGATGAGAGATATAATTCATGTCCGTGACTTATAACTGGTTTAGTCTTTGGAAATTACACATAAAAATAATTGAGGAGAATGATGCACAGAACAGTGATCACAGCAGCCACACATTAAAATGACTGCCAACAGAAAGCAGCATGATGATATCCTCTCATTTCTCACCAAACTGCAATAAATGTTTTGCAGAGAGGTGATATTTTCCTAATATCACTGGATGTTGTTGTTCACAATTACATTTTTTCTGGTGGTTACTCTTAGTAACAAAATAGCAATGCTTTTAACCAGAACAGAAAAGGAATACACTTCAGTAGTTGTGGAAACCTCTTCCTTTGTTGGTTATTAAAGTGATCCTTTATGAATGAAAGCAGGGATGATAATAATAAGGAGAAAAGCATGTCATGCTGTGAACAATTTCCTGCCACTCTGAATGATCTATTCAAACAGCCCTTGCAGTTGTGGCTGTTTGCTTTGAAAGGCAAGTTATGAATGCAGAACTTATGAGCTCACCATGGTGACCTTTTTTTAATGTGCTCTGTATTAATGCCCAGAAGTAGGATGCTTTATTTAATATTTGAAAAAAACCACACAAAGTAACCTTTGGGTAATGTAAAGAAAAATCAGAGCACAAAGAAAAAGACCATTTGCTAGTTTGTATACAATTTCTGTCTCACATTTTTTGAGCTGAAAAGTACTTGCATGTCAATCCTTTGTAAGATGGCATTTCAGTAGAAGGCAATGGCATAAATTGTATTGTTATGTCCCTTCATGAGACTAATTTATGTCATAAGACTCCAATTTATATGTACTCTATCTTGTTAAGGGTTTTCTTGAGAAGAATTATTCAGAGGAGGTTTTCCATTGCCTTATTCTATGGCTGAGAGAGTGTGACTTGTGCAAGGCCACCAGGTGGGTTTCCATGGTTGAGTGGGGATTTGTATATCATTCTAACAAGCTGACATGAACTACAGCATGGTAAATAGCCATACTTTAGCCAAAGTACTTTTTTTAAACCTGTCAAACCACACTGAATATAACTTTGCTTTAGGGACAGTATTATTTTATTGCTTACTAATCAAGCATATGTATTACATTAAAACATAGATGCTTGCTTTTCATTTTCACTTTTTTTAAACCTCACAAAAATAATTAAAACATAAACTCAGATGTAAAATGAATCACTCTGTGCTGTCCCTTCTTCATTTAATATAGCATAATCTCATCAAACATTCTTAGATTATTGTTGTTGTTACTGTGAATCAAATCGGTTTCAATTTATGGCACCCTAATGAATGAATTTATGGCACCCCAATGAGAGTCCTCCAAGAGACTTTATTGTTAGCAGCCCTCTCAGGTCTTGCAAACTTAGACTTAGGCTTCATTGGTCAAATCATTTCACTGCTAACGAGAGCTTCCTTTTTTATTTTTTTACTGCCTTCAACTTTATTGAAATTTATTATAATCTTTTCCAATAAGTCATGTCATCTCATGATATGTCCAAAGTACAACAGTTAAGATTACTAGCTGATTAAAAAACTAGAAGGCAATATGCCCACTTCTTCTCCTTCTGTACTAGCCAGTTGACTACAAATGGATCTCTGAGATAACATATCATTCACAAAACATGGGCAAGAGGCATAGTTTTTTAAACTGCTACTGAATAAGAATCCAAATAAGAATATGTCACCATACTATAGCAGAAAACAACAAACACTTTGATGAAAAAATAGAAATAGTAAAAGTATTCTCCTACCTTGGAACAAGCATTGATCAGAACAGAGATTGCAGAAGACTAGAATGGGGAAAGGCAACTTTGAAAGAACTAGACAAGATCCTAAAGTTCAGACATAAAACTAAACCCGAAAGTGAGGCTAGTCCAAGCAATCATATTCCCTATCACCATGTATGGATGTGGGACCTGGATAGTAAAGAAGGCTGACAGAAGAAGAATCGACTCATTTGAGATGTGGGTCTGGAGAAGAGTGCTGAGGATACCATGGATGGCTAAAAAGACAAACAAATGGGTCCTAGAACAGATCAGGTCTCACCTTCCCATAGCTCATCTCACCCTCCCACATATACTTGGATTTAGGTTGTACTGATTTCATTACTGATTCTTGAGTTTTCTTTAAAAAACAAAAACAAATCTTTCTCCTTCCCAGTCATCATTCCAGGGTAAGCCTGGCTGAAGACATTTAACCCAAGATGAAGAACCTAATGCATAAAACCAGCTAAGTCAGTGGTTCTCAAACTTTTCCTCTCTGGTTTCCCTTTACATCTACATGGACATGTTGTGTCCTCTTCCCACTCGAGGTAGTATATGGGATTTTCCCTTTGGAAAGAGCAAAGGGGAAGGGGAAGCAGTGTACTTTGGTCCACCTCCTCCCAGACTGCTGCCATGCATACATAAGCCCCAGCCTCTCGACTCTATCCTGACACTCACTTTCTTCTCTTCTTTCACTCCTTGCCAAGTGAGATGAAGGGGATACTGAAAAAGTGTTCCAAGAATCTCTCCCCTATGGAGGATCAGCTAGTCCAAGTCTGAGGTTGGTGCCCCCCGTGAGAATCTACCATGCGCCCCACCATTTGAGAACCTCGAAGCTAAATTATTTTGGCTGAAATATCCTACAAGCCTTTCTCTCTGCCTGTAGAGATAAAAAGATAAGAACAAAGTAAATAACCAACAATTTGCTGCCTTTTCATGACACTCAAAATCTGCTGCTTTAGGTGGTCATTTCTTTTTGCTTACTCTAATGGTAGGGCAGGCCTATTTCAGTGTCATGTCTTTTAGACGATATACCTAGGGGTCCAGTTTGTCTTATTATTATTCTCTGTTAAGTCATACTAGAGGAAGTGGAAAAATGTGTAACAATACTTCAAAAATATCTCGAGTGGGAATTTTGTGTTCTGTGCGTTTCCACTGTACCATCACCAATCCTCCAAAGCCTCCAGCATCCTCTCTTGAACATTGTTTTTTTCCTGTCAATATATATATTTAGGTTGAAAAACACTCATATTCACCAAATTAGGCTAAGCAACCCTAAATAATGTTGCTTCAGGGGGATGTCTCTGAAGCAAATTGAAACAAAACAAGCCTTCCCACATGATAACCAAAAGTGATTCAACATCATTTCTGGTCAGCCAAGATATTAGCTGTAATGGGGCATTGCAGCCTGCCAGACTTTTAGAGGAGCCTAAACATACTGTCTGACTGTAACAACTTTGACCATCTTGACCGCACTCTGATGTTGCTTGGTCACATGTGTCCCAGTTTTCATCTGTAAAATATTGGAGGATATAGTGTTGCTCTCCAGATCCTGGCATGTGCCTGGCCATAACTAAATTTACAGTATAAAAGTAAGCTACCACTGGCTCAGTGGCATGTGTGTCTATATGTAGGGCTGAAGCCTTAAAAAAACAACAAAATACCTCTCATCTAATTTTTCTGCAGGTATATTCACTACTGGGAAGTAGGCTAATATTTCAGGACCCATTCAGTTCTTCACCTGTAGTTGAAGGCTGATTTGGTTTGTCTGACATTATGAAATGTTTTATTAACTCAGCAGCAGCTCATTGATTTTTTTCTTTTTCTTTTGATACCCTGGTGGAAAGATCGACAGATTGTGTCTAACAAGCTGATATTCAGACTACATTAAGCACCATTGATTGCTTGTATAACCAGGCTGTCAATGATTTATAAACTGTGCAGACAAAGCACCAAACAATGTCTCGCCCCAAACAATCAGTTACTTATTAGTTCATTGTTTCAGCAAGTTTCTTGTTTTACCAATAATACTGGTCCTGCATATGTCATTGCCCTACTTTTTTTCACATGTAGATACATTTGGTTTCCTACATCTGTTAAAAGTGACTCCTCTAACAGTACATTTAGGTAGTTAGTGCCAACAGAAATGGAGTCAAACCTGGGCTGCTAAATTATAAAAGTCAGGTAGCAGCCAGTTCTAAAGCAGGGCAAGCAGATTCAAAGTATACTGGGGCCAACATTCTTCCTGCATTAGGCCTGAACAAGTTTTCTTCCTGTGTGTTGCATCACATCTGAAAAGTAATTTTATGGAAATAAGGATTTTTTCTTTTTTAAAAATCAGAATTGGAAGTGACTGGGATCTTACTTCCAGCTGTGATTTTTTTGTGTTCTAATAGGTTGGGGTGGGCTTGAGGAAGCCCTGAGACTCATTTAATATCCCAAAAACTGCTCCTGGGAGTCCCCAAAATGGGAAATCACTTATTGGCCTCCCAAAATATTTTTTACCTGGGAGACATTTGGATGGTGGTGGCTGGGACAAGGACTCTGCACGGAGATCTTCAAAGATCTCATTCACACTGCAGGAATTATAGCACTTTATACCATTTTAACTTCCATGGCCAGTCTTTGGAGTCCTAGGATCTATAGTTTGGTGAGGTATTTTGGATTCCCTGTCAGAAATCTATGTGACCTCACCAAACTACATATCCCAGGATGATGTAGCCATGTCATTTAAAGTGGCACCAGACTCATATAACTGTGCTTTTGCAGGGACATGCCTAATCAATTCTCTGTCATACCACTTTTACAGTTCTTTTAAAAATGTTACAGTTTTGCTCTCCTCCTTTCACTTTTCTTCTTTGTGCTCAGCTTACTTCAGTTGCTGCAAAGTGAGTTCAAAGTGTAAAACTAGTTTCGACTCAATTAGCAAAACTACTTTGGATTCAGCAGGAGAAGAGGGGCGAACTCTTGTCCTTATAGACCTAAGCAAAAGTGCACTGCTTCACCATCTCCTAACTTGTGTGTATCATCTTGATCAAAATCTGATGTTGCTTGGCCACATATATCCCAGTTTTCATATGTGAGATGTTAGAGGCTATGAATTATGCAGTGTGAAAGCGACATCATTACAGGGTGGGGATAGGGTTGCTATAATTCTCTTCTACAAAACTGAGACAAAATGTAGGACATTCAGGAAAAATGAAGGACATGACCAACTAAAAGCCAAAAACATTAATATACATTTATACTTCTCAGTCATGCTCAAAATGCAGGTGATTTTGATATTCTTCTTGGACAGAAGGTTGAAATGTAGCTCCTCCTCTCCTGCCAACCTAATGTATTAGGGTTAGCCTAAATTATATATTTTTAATTTTATGTTGAATTATTTTAATGGTTTCTAGGTTTATGTGCATAAGCTGGCATGGTTTGCATGTTGTACTATAATGCTAGAGACCAGGGTTTGAATCCCTACTTGACCATGGAAACCCACTGGGTGACTTTGGGCAAGCCTCAGAGGAAGGCAATGGCAAACAAATCTTGACGAGAAAACCCCATGATAGGTTCACTTTAGAGTGTATGTAGTGTATGTTGGAAACAACTTGAAGACACACAACAACAACAACAAAGATTCAGTCAAGGGTTGGTGGCTAGTAAAGTACAATTTAAGCCTTTTTCTTAGAGTTATACAAGTATATTGTAAATAGTAACACTCTGTGAGTGTTACAGTGAGGTAACACTCACTGAGGTAACAGTGGAGTGGGAGGCCTTATCTGAATAGTAGCACTCTGAAGATATATTGCAATATCTTGTTGCAAGTCCCACCTGTAATATCCTACCATTTACTTTTAATTAATTCACTGGTGTTTTTTTCTGTAAATAGTAACACTCTGAAGATATATTGCAATATCTTGTTACAAGGCATTTTTAACAAAGATAAATTCATTAGAGAAACGTGGTTGAGTGCATAATAAAATTCAGTGTATGTCAAATAGCTGTAAATGAATCATACATGAACTAAATGTATATTTATATTTATATTGCAAAGGAAAGGAGAACAAAGCAATGCAAAATGGAGAACAATTCCCAAAAATGGAGTACACTCCAAAATAAAAGCTGCAAAAAGGCTGCATCTGCACCACAGAAATTATCTGATTTGACACCACTTCAATTGCCATGGCTCAATTGCCAGAGCCCTACTCTGATGCCCAAACAAACTACATTCCCCAGAATTCTATAGCATGGAGTCATGGGCAATTAAAGTGGTGTCAAACTGGATTATTTCTGCAGATTTTTTAAAAAAAGAAATCTAAGGAAGCAACCATTCCCCAAACAGTCGGAAAATGATTCATTATGTTCAGTAGCCATGAAATATTGAGTATAAATGGGAAGAAACTAAGGTGGTAGTGGTGGTAGTGAGGTAACAGTGGAGTGGGAGGCCTTATCTTAATAGTAGCACTCTGAAGATATATTGCAATATCTTGTTGCAAGTCCCACCTGTAATATCCTACCATTTACTTTTAATTAATTCACTGGTGTTTTTTTCTGTACCACTTTTCAGAGAAACATTAATTCACAAAGTGGCTCATGTCACTAAAATGTGAGACACAGGCCTTATCCCAAGGCTTAAAAAAGTCACAAAAAAGAAAAAAGGGGATGGAAGCCAAAAAGCTTCAGGAAGAACAGGTATTTATGACCAAGTGGGGCAGGGGAGTAACTACGTAGGGGGAAAAGGGGGGCATTACCCCATAAGTATTGTACCCCTCCTTTGAAATTTTCTTTAGAAGCCAAATTTCTAGCATTGCAGTGTGAGACACTGAAAACCATCTACAGCTAGAACTCTCATATTTACTGTGTTGGCATTCCCTTGGTCACTTTGCCTGCCCATTTCTTTGGCTAGCTAAACTGTATTTCTAAATGCTCAGATGAAGTTTTAAGTTACTACAATGCAAGAAAATTGGGGACTGAAGAAAGGGGGAAATAGAATTCCACACCTTCCAAGTGTCCCAGTTTGGCAGAGACAGCTCCAGTTAATGCTATGCTGTTCCATGGTCTCAGCTTCCTTTAAAATGCCCTGGCTTCTTTCTTCTCCCACTTCCAGCTTATGCCAGTTGATGCAAACTGAGAGCTTTGTCACATGACCAAAGTAAGGTGACACACAACAAAAGAGAAGTGAGCTTTCTGCTTACTTCTCTGCATCCCCTTGAGGTACTTCCATTCTTTTCCCAAGAGAGATAATAGTAAAAGTGTATCTTTTGTCGCACTGGGAAAATCTGTTTGACAAAGGCGTGCTTTTATGAACATCTCACTCTGGAAAGAGAATGGAAGTGCTATGACATCATGTGGAGAAGTAAGCAGAAAGCCATTTCTCTCTCTCTCTCTCTCTGTTGGCTTACTTTTGTCATGCAATAAGGTTCTGAATTCAAAGTGCAAATTTAGTTTGCACTCATTTAGCTCAGAAGGAGGAAGAGGAGAGGAGAAGTGAGGGTAGAGTCTTGCCCTTCCTAAATTCAATACATGCATATCAGAGTTTTTCTGCTTTTTGTAGTATTGTGTGTTCCTCATTAATAATGGTTATTGCCACACTGCAGAAATAAAACAAACTTTTGACACCAGTTTAACTGTCATGACTCAGTACCATGGAATTGTGGGGTTTGTAGTTTTGTGAGATATTTCGCCTTCTCTGTCAGAGAGCTTTGATGCCCCACCGAATTATAAATCCCAGACTTCCATTGTATTGAGTAATGACAGTTAATGTGGTGTCAAACTACTTTATTTCTCCAGTATGGCAGCAACCAATGTTTGCCCTCTTGTTGCCAGGCTACACCTTTTTGACCATACTCTGATACTACTACTACTACTACTACTACTACTACTACTAAACTTTATTTTTGTATCCCGCCTTTTGCCTAGGCAATCAAGGTGGCTCACATCATTAACACAGATAAAACAACCCAACAATAGTAGCATACTAAAACACATTATCCCCCCCTTTAAAATTTTAAATGTGATACTAAAACAATTAAAATGACTGGTGTTCTAACACCACTAAAATATAAAAAATATAACAAATATAAAAGAGGGAGAGGCATAAATTGAATAAGGTCTGTTTTATTTGGGGAAGGCCTGCTGGAAGAGATCCGTCTTATAATAATAATAATAATAATATATTTTATTTGTATACCGCCCTA
>CM034708.1:36446788-36457273 GCA_020142125.1 Phrynosoma platyrhinos
TGTATTTATGTATTTTAATGTTGTAAGCCGCCCTGATTGCTCTGCAGAGGGGCGGGGTATAAATAAATACATTATTATTATTATTATTATTATTATTATTATTATTATTATTATTATGTCCTTAGCTCAGGCAGACCAAATATCCTTCATTCCCCAGACATGTCCTACCTTTTAACCTTTTGTTGGGGTTCTGGGAAAAATTACAAAATGTCTTCCATTTTGAGGAAGCTCCACCAAGCCCTTTCCTTTGTCAGACCTTTTCACCAGGGTTTTTTGCCATTCAGAGCTGTCTCTCCTGGCACAGCCATGCCCAGAAGGGATGGGAAGGGAAGAGAAGAAGGTGAGCAAGAAAGGCAGGGAGGCAAAGGCCTGGCCAGGCACCTTGTGCAAGGAGGAGCCACTGAGATAGTACATTGCTTCTGCAGAAACTGACTTGTTTTTCCACCAAGTCTACTTTTGCCTGTCATCTAGTCTCGACAGATACATAACTTCCCTTTCTCCTCCATTTTAACACCTAGTGGCTCCTCTGCCTGTTTTCCCTGGCTCTTGGGGCTGTTTGAATTCTGATTGTGAATCCACCCTTTCCCATTTTGTGGCCATATTCTGATGAATATGACCAGATGTTCACTGGTATACACCTAAGCATAACAAATTGATGCAATTTGAAAAAATATATATGTGTGAGTTGATTGTGTATGTCAGGGGTAAGCAATCTAAGGCCCGGGGCCGGATGCGGCCCCCGAGGCTTTTGGACCAGCCGTAGGCCTGTCCTGCCACTGCCGCCGCCCGCCATGATGATATTGATTATTGTTGTTATTACTTGTTCTTGGGGTTTTCTTGGCAAAATCTCCACAGTGGTTTTGGCATGGCTTTTCTGGGGCTGAGAGAGTGTGCATGCATATTTTTTAAATTTTATTTTTTAAAATTTATTTATTTATTTATTTATTTATGGTGCTTCGGCCCCTCAATTGTCTGAGGGACAGCAATCCGGCTCCTGGCTCAAAAAAGTTTGCCTACCCCTGGTGTATGTGATAATGCATAAACTACCTATGTGATAATGCCAGAGTGGGGTGAGGAAGTGGCGTGTCCAATGGGGTCAAGGAATATTAGGAGGTTGGGTTTGTTTTGGTGAATTTATATTTGTAAACTTTATGAATTTATATTAGTGTTTTTATCTTTTACTTTGTAGCATCCTACATTTTTCTTGACTATCCTAGATTTTGCAGTCCCTTGTCCTCCTTTGTGGTTATGAAATCTGGTCCCCATGTGCTAGCACTGTACTTTATTCCTGTAGTACAAAGTGATGGAGAAGAAACAGACTACCCACAGAACAATCTCTTGCCATTTGTTGTAAAAAAAAGTTTTAAAATGGGAAAATGTGAATAGCTTTTTATTTATATTTATTTCAAGGATTTATATCCCACCTTTCTCACACAATAGGAATAAGTCCTGAAAGTGGGCCCTTCCATTGCCGAATCAGAGAGGAGGCTAGGGATTACAAAGCTTCATACAGAACATTGGTATATAAACTATCTGGGAAGATAAACTAGAAACTATCATTGTAAATTTTCATCAGGTGTGTTTTTTTTATCAGATGTGGTTTTTCTTCTTCCTATTACCATAATAATCTGGATTCCAGAAACATCAGATCAAAAATTTTCCCCGAAAGAAATAGCTGTGTTAATCTTTTTCAACATAAAAATAAGAAAGAAAAAAAAGAAGGGGGGGGGGAGGGAGGATTTAGCAGCGTCTTTAGGATTACTTATTTATTTTAGCATGAGCACTGCTGGCTATCCATCCACTTCTTCAGATGTCTTGATAGACTGGACTGATGTCTAAAGAGATGCTAAAATTTTGTTAGTTTTAAAGGAGGCTGTTGGATTTCTTGCGCCCCTCTCTTCTTTCCATTTTTTAAAGGGTAAACACTGAAATCCTCATACAGAATAAAAATGTGTTCTATTTAAATGCTGAACAGGCTCATCTCATTTTCACTGCAAACCCTAAACTTTCAACTGATCAGAGGGAAAAGTGTTTTGGCAGAGAATGAACCAGCTCTAATTTTGGATGTAGTCATCAGCACAATTAAAACAGTCATGCAACATAAGACATGCCAGTTTTCTAAGGAGAAAAAAGAGTCAATAATTACACACTTGCATATGTTAATTCATAGCAATGCATCCAGCCAAACTTAAAATAGGCCATTGCTTGACAGGTACTTAAAAAAAGTAAGCATGCCAAGTTGAAATGGGCCCAGTGGCAAGCAGCAATTTACACAATATATCTTTGTGGAAGGTTTTGTGTGTGGGGTGTAAGGTCTGAAGCAGTAGTGGTGCGGGTGGGAGTTACTGAAATACTTAGTAATAAAATCCTTTCACACTCAAATTAAACATAATTGTAATGAAAGGTGGTGGCCGGCGGGGAGGGACAACATGTTTCCACAGCAACGTGAAGTATAAATAAGTAATTTGAATTAATCCAGAAAAGTTCAGAACTGTTCAAAGCTGTTTTGATCTTGGCTACCTACTGTAACAACAGGGAGATGAATCAGCCTCTTGGAGCTGGATGTAGGTGGTCAAAAAATCCATGTCTGTATGGTTTGATTATGTTATATTTTCTACCACTTGTTCTAATAGAGAGAATTAGCAGCTGGTAGCTCTGATGTCAGTGGATCAGTGAAACTGCTCCAGGTTTTAGGACAAACTGTAAAGGAGTTACCTAGGAGTGTATTTTCTGTAGCAACAATGAAGTTTGACACAACTTTAACTGCCATGGCTCCATCCTGCAGAATCCTGGGATTCGTAGTTCTGTGAGCCACCACTCTTTGGCAGAGAAGGATCAAGACCTTGTAAAACTAAAAATCCCAAGATTCTATAGGACGGAGCTATAAATGTAGTGTCAAACTGTATTATTTCAATAGTGTAGATGCTGAAACCTATCCCCCAAATAGGCTCAGCACTTTAGATCAGGGGTAGGCAACCTGCGGCCCGGGGGCCGGATGCGGCCCACCGAGGCCTTTGGACCGGCCCCAGGCTGGTCCTGCCGCCGCCGCCGACAACCCCTGCTGCCACAGCCGCCCGCCATGATGATATTGATTATTGTTGTTATTACTTGTTCTTGGGGTTTTCTTGGCAAAATCTCCACAGGGGTTTTGCCATCATGGCTTTTCTGGGGCTGAGAGAGTGTGCATGCATATTTTTTTTTTTAAAAAAATAATTTTAAAAATTTATTTATTTTTGCTTCGGCCCCACAATTGTCTGAGGGATAGCAACCCGGCCCTCTGCTCAAAAAGGTTGCCTATCCCTGCTTTAGATAGAGCAGTTACAGCTTAACCCTAATGTGGTTATGCAATCTTTAACTTTAACTTTTGTTATATTTTATATCTTCCAGTATTTTACATAAAAGACTATAGAAGCTGCAGTCACAGATGGCATTTCATCATCTTTTCTTTGTATGAATGTATAACTATACAAGAAAATAAAAAGGGCTAATTTGGTTATTTCTATTCTCACCGATTTCTATTCACACACAGTATTTGCACTGAATACTGATGAGTTTTTTTAAATGTTATGTATTTATTCATTTTACTGTACTCATAGACCACCCAATAACCAAACGTCTCTGGGCAGTTTACATTAAAAAAATCATAAGAAGAAAATATCATCAGATAAAAGGGCACAAGATAAAATCAGGAGCAAGGGGTAAAAACAGGGCAGCACAAACTCAAAGCACAGTAAAACCATCATGAAAAGATAAAACCGAGCAACCAAATACTGTAAAGGGCAACAAAGATTAAAATAGCTTATTAATAGCTTTTTAAAAAACGCCTGGGAAAATAAAAACATTTACCTAGCACTGAAAAGGCTATAACATAGATCAGGGCTGTGCAACTGTATTGGGAGTGGAGAGCAATTTTCACACAACACACACATCATGGACCATATTTGCTTGTCCTGTTTATCAGCCAAATACAGAGCTACAGGGGGTGGCTTCTAGGGGTTGTGGGAAGGTGTGGATGTTTTCTACTTGTTTTTGAGCATTCTGACACAATTTTTTTGGGGGGGGATTAGTTGAAAATTGTAGCAATTATAAAAATGGGGCTGGGTAATGATGTAATCTTGAGTTGATTGACTCAGACTTGACTTTGACTTAGGTCGCTTCAGTGACTTGACTTGGCAATAAGTAATACCTTAACTTGACTTGACTTGACTTGAGACTTGAATGTTTTTAGCAACCAACTTGCTTGTTCAACATCATGCAGAAACAGCAAATGCTGTTGAGGTCTACTCACTAGCCTCTCTCCACTGCACTTTGGATGAGCCTTCTGAAGCTTTTGAAAAACTTTCTGTCTCAAACATTTTACATTCCTCTCTGAGAATTCCTTGATGTTCTGATCCATCTACCCCACACCACCTCTACTATAATTTCCTTTCTTTTTCTGTTGAAGTTGGTTCCCAGACTTGAGCCTCAATGTGAGACTTGACTTGAAAGTACCTCACAAGGCCTTGAGACTAGAATTAAGACTTGAAGTTAGAGACTTGAGATTTGACTTGGAGTAAAAGACTTGAAATACATCACTGGGGCTGGGGGAATGTGGAATACAGAACAGGGCTTTGGTAAGAGCAAAAAATTCCCAGGTTCCAGGGAGTAGTTATCCAAATAAAAAGAAGGAAGAAAAATGAATGTAGTACGACCTTTAACTGGTTTTTATTTAATCACTAGCTTTCATACAGCTTCTGAAGAAGTGGGTTTATATCCATGAAAGCTCATGCTAAAATAAAAGCCAGTTGGGCTTAAAGGTGCTGCTACTACATTCCCGTTCCCCCCCCCCTTCTCTGTTTTATGCTGCAAGAAACTAACATAACTTCTTTTGAAACTAAAGTTGTCCAAATAATTAACTTTACAACACATAGCTCCTTTGCCTAAACAGCGTTACTGGCTGCCAGCCCATTTCTGTGTGCAATTGAAAGTGCTGCTCGTGACCTATAACACTTTGTATGCTTTGGGTGAACACTATCTGAGACTATTTTTCCCCTCTACAAGCCTGTCCAACTTGAAGATCTTTAGAGAAGAGTTTTCTCTCAATCCCACTCCTATCACATGAATGGTTAAGGTGGACATGGGAAAGAAACTTCTTTGTGGCTATTTCTACCCAGTGAATCTCTCTCACATGGGGCACCAGGTTGGCCTCCTTTTTGATCTCTTTTCACTAGCCTTACATTTTATTTCAACAGTCCTTCAGTCTTTAATTGGGTGTTGCAGAAGGGTTTTAAAGGGTGTGTTGTGCCCTTATCTTATGCTTTATGTGTATTTTAAGCTATTTTAAATCTTTTGATATGATTGTCTATTTAATGGGTTGTTAAACTTTTGCACCACATATTAACTATATTTTTTGTCTTAATTTTATGCTAGAAGTCATTCTGGTTCCTGTATTGGGAGAAAGGTGGGATGTTAAATAAATAAATAAATAAATAAATAAATAAATAAATAAATAAAATGTTTGGTTCAAGAGGGTCACACTTTCCCTAGCCCTGATAGAGATGCTAGTAAGTCTTTACACAAGTGGGTACAACTCACTCATGTAGTTATTTACCTTGCCTTATTTGGCAGGGGTCTCTGAATGAGACCCTTGGTTAAAGACCTTCTATTTAAGCAGATAAATATTTTGTTTAATTTCTTACTATATACTATAAATGCTGGAGAGCTGGCTTCTAATTCTTTAAAATAAGTTAGGGGAAAAATGTACCCAAGTATTGACATCGTCTGTATCCACACTGTAGAAATAATGCAGTTTGACACCACTTTAACTGCCATGGGTCAGTGCTAAGGAATTCTGGAAACTGTACTTTTGTGAGATATTTAGCCTTTTCTGCCAGAGAGCTCTGATGACACAACAAACCTCAATTCCCTGAATTCCATAGGACTGAACCATGACAGTTAAAATGGTTTCAAACTGGATTATTTTTGCAATGCTGATGCAGCCCTAGTATTCATTGAATTCAGCTCTGTATATAAAACTAATGCCATAGGACTTCAATGTACTGTATAACAAATACAAAGTTTGAAAAGGTGACTTTTTGTAACCACAATTCCCAGAATCCCCCAGTTAGCATAGCTAGCGGCTATGGGGGGTTGCAGACTGCCAGAAATAGTGCAAATTCAGTCCACTTTTAGGGTTAGGGTTAGTGCTAGGGAATAATGGGAATTGGTTTTTTTCTGAGATATTGAGCCTTCTCTGTCAGAGAGCTCTGGTGCCACAATAAAATACAGTTCCCATGATTCCCTAACCCTAACCCTAACCCTAAAAGTGGACTGAATTTGCACTATTTCTGGCAGTCTGCAACCCCCCTATGTTGAACAACAACTCCCAGAATCCAAGCTGGAGGATTTGGGGATTTTTTTTGTTCCCACCTCAAAAACCAAACCAAACCAAACCAAAACAGAAAACTTTTCAGAGTTCTGAAAAAAAATGCTTAGAAACTATTAAAACTATTAATCTGTATGTAAGAAAGCAATTTATGCACCTCTGTTGGCTAAAACTGTTGAGAACTGTACTCTTGGTATCTGTGACAATAAGTTTGACATTTTTTCTCCAGTCTTGCCCCGCCCCCAATTTTTTAAAGAAAAAAATGAAAAGAAAAATAGAACAAAAGCAGTTTGTCCTTTGTTTTGGTCCTTTTCGCACTCTTACAGTTCCATACTTTCTTGTTTTTTTCAACAGTCTTGTTCCTACTAAAGGACAAGTCACACTTCTCGTACTCATATCTGTATCAGCAGTTTTAAGTCAGAGTGATTTGGAAACACTATCATGTCTCTTCCAACTCTCCTAATTATCCTATGAATCCAGAACTGCCGGAAACAGCACCAGAGTTATGGGAGCCTTGCGTGACGAGGGAAGGGTGTTGCTTGTAAAGCATGCTCTGAGAGGAGCCAATCCACCTGCCCTGCAGGGCATCAGCTGCCACTGGGTAGAAATGCATGGCCTAAACATCATTTCTGGAGAAAATAGGTAGTTGGGATGTATTAAATAAAAGCCTGTACCCAGTCAAAGAAAGAAAGATTAAGTAATCATGCACAGTATCCGTGTGTACAGATATGTGTTGGATAGAAAGATTCCATGCGCATATGGTATTTATTAGAAACAAACTTTTGGAAGCAGGTGAAGATCACAGTTACCCAACCCAACCTTCAGGCTTCTCAAGTGCTTTGAAAAGATTCTGGGTAGAATTCAATCTTTGGCATTCAATTCTTTTTTTATTATTATTGTTTCAAAAACCCCCAAAACAAAACCTCAACAAGAAAAGGTGTCAACTCTTTTAGGGAACATTTTGATCATAATGGTTCCACAGCAGCCTGATGTCATTTAGGTTAGATTAGTAGCACAACAGATCTTTTTAAAATAATTATATTTAATTTGTCTTTGGTTTGCATATGTACTACTGGCCTTTGCAGACTGCTAGAAATAGTGCAAACTGAATCCACTTTAACTGCGCTGGCTCAGTGCTAGGGAATGATGGGAACTGTATTGAGACATTGAGCCTTCTCTGTCAGAGAGCTCTGGTACCACAATAAACTACAGTTCCCATGATTCCCTAGCACTGAGTCAGGGCAGTTAAGGTGGACTCAATTTGCACTATTTCTGACAGTCTGCAAAGGCCCTACCTGGAAACATTGGAATGGTTTTAATAAACAGAAAAATGTTATGGGCAAGTCACAAACATTGGGCACATCCAGATCTAATTAAGCAAATGCAGATATGAATGGAAGTTTTGGGGTAAACTCCACAAAGGGAAAAGCTGCTGACTAATGTGGCAGATTTTACACCATCATATCATACTGAACACACAGATCCCATTTGATTTTGGAAGCTAGGCAGGGCCAGGGCTGATTAATACTTGGATGGGAGACCATGAGATAATAACAAGGTTCTCCAGGTGAGGCTAGGAGAGAGCATGGGGTGAAGGTGGATAAGGGGGACATGTGTGTGTGGGGGTGTCCATGATTGTACTCTGCCAGTGTATCACTCACACACCAGTGCACCAATGCCCTGTACCAGTGGAGTATTGCATGTGTGACTGTGTGGCTAATCAAAGGAGTGGCCATCCAATGGAAAGGCATCTGGGTGGATGTGGGAGTAATTGGAGGTCACACATTGTGTGTTTGTGCAATGATATGCATGTATAGTGTGGTGGCAACAAAAAAATTACCCAGTGGCACAGTTTAACTGCCCATGAATATTTGGGCCACCTTGGGAGCGGGCCATACAGGCAGCAAGGTTTTGATCTATATTGGAAAAAGCAGGATTGAGCTGCTTTTTCCTGTCTATCTGCTCCAGCCCAGAAACTGTTTAGGAAATCCTTAAGCCCCTATCCACATTATTATGTAAATTCAATCTTGAATTTATCAATCCCTTGCTTAAATTATGTACTCTGTGTAGATTAGTTTTGTTGCTCTATGGGCCTAAGCAGACTGCCAGAAATAGTGCACATTAAATTGAGGCACTGCCCTGGCTCAGTGCTAGGGAATCATGGGAACTATAATTTATTGTGGCACCGGAGCTCTCTGACAGAGAAGACTCACAATGTCTCAGAAAAAAGCACTGAGCCAGGGCAGTGCCTCAATTTAATGTGCACTATTTCTGGCAGTCTGCAAAGGCCTTATGTCACAATTTCCATTAAAAAGCATTCACTTACTGATGTTTGGAAGCATGGGGTTAGGGGAAAAAAAGCCTTGCTGCACCCACACAGCAGCTCTGCATGGCATATTGGATTCCAGTCATAAGAATAAAGTACAGACAACATGCAACTAACTGCCTCGGCAGACGGCTAATTGAGCCGTCTTCTGGGCAGGGAAGAGGAGGGGCAGCCGCACGAGCGGCGCCCCTTCCTCTCCCCGAGGTCGCCCCCAGAAGCGCCGGCCGTCTGCACGGCCGGCGCACCGGGGATGACCTCATGGCGCAGCGCCCACATGCGCTGCGTCGTTTGAGTCAGGGAAAGTGCGCCCGCCGCTTTTAGGGCGCACTTTCCCTGAAATCTAAAAGGAACGCCAATTTGGTGCTCCTTTTAGATGCGCCACAGGAGCGCCGCGGTCCGGAGGCTGAACTCCGGCGGCGCTCCGGACCAGGGCGTCTCCGACGCCCTGGTCTGCATCCCCCCTAATACACCTTCTTTTATTTAAGATAATCAAGCTTTGACAGTCTCTTGTCTGAATTCATTTTTCTTTCAGAGAATTGCTGGGTTTTGTAGTAGAATTTATGGGTGTATAATAGTTATGAATTTAATTGTTTTAGAGAAAAGACCAAAAAGATTGTGGCCTAAATGTCCTAACTAGAGTAGGCTTATCCAGTCAATGGAATTTGTCTATGTGTTGACTCACCATTCAACAGTCAATTGAATATGTCTCCTCAAGTTGGGACTAACCAATAGGATGTCAAATGGAGATTGGCAATAGTAGTTCTTGGAGGATTTTCCCCTGGTGTATGTGTGTGTTTGTGCACGTGCATACATATACATATATATGTGTACTCATGTCATTCCCCCTTCCCCACTACTTGATACTTTAGCATGAATTCAGTTGCTAGCACCATCTACAATAGGCCCATTGCATCAATTGTGGAATTGTAAATCAATACTTACTTAAATTATATTGGTTGAATTGATCTATCCTAGTTGGGACTAGCAACTAGATTTAGGTTTTTATCTCTGCCTTTCATTCACACACTGAATAAGCCCTTCTTCTGGATTTTGAAAAATCAAATTATTAGCAGAAACATAGTAGAGCAAAAAAGCAAACATGGGAACATTTTAACAGTCTAGTTATGCAGTATCATCCTCATCAATGCTTGGAAATGAATGACAAACATAAATGAAAGAATAAATGAATGTTTTTTTTTTTAAAAAAAAAAAAACAATAGTAGAGCTGAAAATGAAATTATTTAGTTGTGAGGAATATTGGGCAAAATTTGAATTCAGTTAAATGTAGGTGATGCCTAGGTGTCCAAAACTTTGTAATTACAAAATCAATCAGATCATGAAAAGAACATAGATGCAGTGGGTATAAGGCAGGGGGAGATAGCAGGCCAAAATCCTGTAATCAATGGGATTTAGGTCTCAGTGAGATGGCATCCTTACATAAAATAAAAATACTACTACTACTACTACTACTACTACTAATAATAATAATAATAATAATTTATTACATATATAATAATATAAAAAGGTGAAAATGATCTTTTCTTCTTCTCTCTCTCTTTCTCTCTCAACTTTTCTTGTTTTACAGCTTCAATTATTCACAGAACATTTGCCATATCAAGGAGAAAAGGAGTGCTGGACTTCCTGATGGAGACAAATGGTGGATTAGTTTCACTATTGTGAGCTCCAAAGACAGGGGAGGCTGAAACCTGGCTAATATGGCTAAGAGCCAAAATACTGGCTAAGAGACAAGATCCAGCCAACAAATCAGGTTAAAGAAAATAGTGTAAGGGCCTTG
>CM034708.1:36480252-36490415 GCA_020142125.1 Phrynosoma platyrhinos
TCTGGACGCCCTGGTCTGCATCCCCCCTCAGTTAGTCTCAAAGGTGCTACAGGATCTCTCTACATACTGTGTGAAGATTTAAATATTATAATTTAAATAATAACCATTTGGGAAGGCCACTTTGGTTATAAAAAAGTGCCCATGGTCATCACAGATGTGAAAATATCAAAAGTTTGTGTTGCCATGTTTTCCTTACCATAAAGGTTGGTAAAGAGTAAGGTTAATGAAAGATGAAGCAGGAGAGGCAGAATTTAGTAGTGTTTTTTTCATGAAAAGCTGAAGATGCATTACAATAATTCTTAGGCTAAAACCTAGATTCCTTCTACAAATGAGCTTGTTACTGAATGAGATCCACCTATGAAAAGCTGAACAGCCATTTGCAAAAAGCATTGGGTGAGAGGTCCTCCGCATAGAATGGAATGGATTTCCAAATATTCCTGACATTTCAGACAGATACTGATCAAGAAAGCAAATATTTTATGCAAGAATAAACATCCTAACTATGTTTGTTTGGATCAGTTACCAAAAATTCATTTTAGGATGTTCACAGTTACAGCTCTGTTCTCAATATTCTTTCCTAGCTATTGCTCAAGTGTTAGGCTTCTTTTGGTGGACTAAATAGAAAATGGAACTGAGAAAAGTAACTCATATTTTTTAGTGTTTGCCTTGGGTGGAAGCTGTCAAAGAGTGCATAACATAAGAAATGTGAATGGGAGGGAACCTATGTGACTTTGAAAATGTACATGCTGTAGCAGACAGGACACATTCAGAGAGGGAAATGATATATACTAAGGGGCTGTACAGACTGGCTGAAAGGGCCAGCCTAGGGGTGGAGTGGGGGTGTGGTGACTGCATGCTGTCTGCCCTGACTCTGCCCTGATGCCACTATCACGCCACCCACCCAATCAGACAGTGGGCGGCATCAGGGTGCTCCCTTGGCACAGTGTTCACACACACTGCACCAAAGGAGCACTGAAAAGCTGCTGCTTCTGCAGCAGCAACAGCAAGGGCAGCTTTTTGTCACTCTAAAAAGGAGTATCATTTGCAGCTCTTTTTAGAGTGGCAAACCACCAGATTGGGGCCATGACATGTGGTTGTTGTGGCCCCGATCTGGCAAGGAAAGGGGTGGCGTCTGTTCAGCCCCTAAGGATGACCGAAAGGATCTTTTTAAAATCTAGCTATGAAATACAAGCCTCTTTTGACAATTTCTTTGTGTGACTAGAGAAGAATAGTCTACAATGAAGTATAAATATGTTTCCCAGAGCTTGGAAAGTTGTAAAACTACTACCAGAATTCCCTGGCTACTATGGTCAATGGATTCTGGAAATTGTTGTCAAATAGTAACTTTTCCATATTCTGGTTCTACCATGCAGGGAGAGGTCAATAAGCATTGCCCTACCTTTAGTTTCTGAGATTATAACAGATTTGGTAAAGTAGGTGACTGCTGGTTCACTCTTCTTAACAAGTTTCCTCTATTCCAAGGATTTATTACTGAAATTGGGCAAATTAGGTTGAACCACCTGATTTATCTGAGTCTGTCCAGCTGCTTGAGGTGTTGAGGGCCTTTTCCTTCGGCTCCAAATGCCACAAAGGTGTGCAATCTTTTAAGTTTTTTTGAACTTGTCTTCAGTCTAATTGGTACAAAAAGTTGGGGATGATGAAAGAAACAGAAAGGAGCAAAATTTAGGCCAGATTTTGTGGCCATGCCATCAAGGCAACAGATGAATTTGATGATATGCTGAGGCAGGCTGAGGTGGTATTTGCACAGGTCAGAATACTCCAAGAGCAGCCCAGAATAATCTGGCTCCAGGGCTGCTCCAACATACATACCCCTGTTACTTGGGTACTCCTGTTGTGATGCCAAGTAGCTGTTTGCATGCACATCCTGCTGTGCTGCCCGGTGCAGCCACCACCATGATGAGCTGCTCACATTGAGGTTAGAGTGAGGTGCCCAGTGTTGATCACATGGCTTGGTGCCTTGTTCTGACTTAAGAATGAGGGACTTGCCATAGTGAGGTGTAGTCACCCCACATTTTCCAGGAAGTTCTGGAGCAAAGGGTGAGTTATTTTACTCTGTTATAAGGGGGTATACCCTGGGTTCAGTACTGAATTGGCCAGACATCATCTGGACTGTTTGCACCATATTGGGGTCTTGGGTCTTGGGTCATGTGTTGGTCAGACTCCCAGCTGAGAAGACAGACAAGGATGTTTTATTTATCCCTTGCAGACAGGACTTGCATTACTTAAAACAGTAATACATGAGGAAGAAGAGGTTACGCAAATGTGTCATTCATTCCCTTCTTCTCTCTTAATGGTTGTAGAAATGTATGTCTTGACTCCACTTTTACATTTTGGGGAGAGTGTTGATTGCTGTTTAGAGTCTGTATGAAGTTTATAAGCTGAAACTATTTAGGCCAGAATTTACAAGGCCAGGAAGAGGTATTCTCCATTGCCCTTCACTCTATATAAAAAAGATTTGTCTAAGAATAACCTCCTGATTAAACATTGGGAGTTTTGGTAATGAATATGCAACTGCATTTTGGAGATATTTTTCAAACACACACACACACACACACACAAACACACAAAACAAACAAACACCACCCTCATTCCTCTATATAAGGTTTGCTGGCTTTCTTTCAAAATTAGGAAAATTTTTAAACTATATTTTGTTACACTGTAAGTTGAACATCTCATTACTGGATATGCCTGTTGAAATATTTGCTCCCATTCCACAAACAAACACAATTAAAATCACTACAATCACATTTTAAGAACTGGTTAAGATCACCTCCTAAAACAAGAAGGGTTGGTTCCTGTGCTAGTCTCTGTCCTGTACTAATTTTCCAATTTTCCAGAGGGAAACATTTGCAGTGAAAAGGCATCTTGCCAGTTTTCTCAGTATAGGGGATACTGACCCTTTCTTTCAAATTCCTTTAATTTTTTTTATTTTTTAAAGAAATGTAGGAACTAACTTTCTTTTCTACTGGAAGTGCTAGCTACAGTTTTCTGGCAATTGTCATCCAAAGACAAACCAACCAACAAACCAACAACAACCAAACAACCCCCCCACACAACAAACAACTCCTCACACAAACAAAAACACAGCTTTCCCAAGTGATTTTCCTATAGAAGCTAGCTTTTTCCTTCCCTTATGTGTCTAGAAAAATAAATAAATGAGAGATCATTTTCTTCTTTGCATTTTTCTGAATAGATGAATGCTACAGTGGGCCCTTGGTATCCACTGGGGGTTGGTTTCATCCTGTGGATGTCAAAATATGTGGATGCTCAAGTCCCATGATATACAATGGTATAGTAAAATGGTGTCCCTTACATAAAATAGCAAAATCAAGGTTTGCTTTTTGGATTTTTTTGGGGGAGGGGGATATTTTCAAGCTGTGGATGGTTGAATTTGTAGATGAAGAATCTGTAGATATGGAGGGCAGACTGTATTTAGTGTTACATTTTCTCATTATACTAAATAGAAAATTAGGTGAAATTATTAGAAAAATCTAGTGAATTAATAACTTAAGGAGTTAATCCGTCACTTTCAAGCTCTGACTAGCACATAGCTCACAACAAAGACCAGTGTTGACTACTGGTCTGTTGTGATCATTTAGAGCTCTTAGTAATCCAGGTAAGTTGGTCATTCTACCAGGATTCCACTCTGTGTTTTGTTCTTATGAGTGCTATGCTTTCAGTATTGTTGTTTTGTGAGCTAGAATCCCTTTCTTTCTCCCCCATCTCAAAGTTGGGTTGGTCCTTGTCCTGAGTTTGTTTGTGCAATTGTGTTTCCTCTTTGCCTACACTGTACAGATGCCTTTGATTACAGTTCACTTCCCACACACTATCTGTAGTATCTTCATAGGATCTGTCTCCCTCTACATACTGAGTTGTGGCCCTTTGCCATCCTTTTATATGTGGACTGACTGGTTGTACCCAGATTTAATCTACTGTGCAGAGTGGTCTCTTATCTCTGGCTCCTTTGTTATACCATGCTCCCTAAATGTTGACATTTCAACATTTTCCACTCCCCCTGGGATTGTAACAAACAATCTCTCAGAAATTTTGTTCTGTGGTCCATCACTGCTGTCTATTCCATGTGAGAGTGTACTACAGTGATATAATAAAGCTATGTATAGATCCCCCCAGTCTTAATTTACTTAAGTAAAAGTTTTTGTTTTTCATTTAGTTCAGCCTTTTCATCACTCTGTAGATACCCAGGGGATAACATAGGGGATTGTGCTAAATGAATTGAATTCTGTCACAGTATATTGTGGACTGTTGTATAAAAACAGAATATCAGGTATCCCATGCCTTCAAATATAGGCCTTTAGCTTCCTGATCACTGCAGTTTTCTGAAAGTTTTCAAGGTAATCTACCTCCCCAAAAATGGAGTAACAGTCTACTATGATTGTGTGATCTTGTCCTTCACATGGAACAAGTCAGTACCTAACTTTTCTTAGGGTGGGAGGAGACGTCATGCAGGTTCAGTGTCTCTTTTTACTGTTTGTCACTGTATTCTTTGTGTATCTCACATTATTCTATGAACATTCTCAAGTAGTTATCTATGCCTGGCCAAATGATTTACTTCTTTTCCTGTCTTAGGCATGGGTTTAGCTATGGGGCTAAGAATATTGCCCTCCTAAATAAGAATTCTGCCGCTCCCACAGTGAAATAAAGATCAATTAACTTAATAAAGCAGTGACCTTAGTTCAGTCAAATGTCCATTTCTCAGATCTATATTCTGGAATAAAGAAAAAAATGCATTTCCTTCCAAACTCATTATTATGTATGCATGTATTTTTCCTAGGAAGCTCTCAGTGACTAATTCACCACTATTTGATTTCCTAGAATATTTAGCATGAAATATTCTATTCAATCAATAACTATTTCCTCTGAAGCAATGAATCACATGCCACTGTTTCCAGTTATTGCAATGATCCTATTATTGCAATGTTTCTATTTAACTAGGAACACAGTGCACATTTTCTAATTGGTACTTTTCAAATTGATGCTGCATTCCAGTAAAATAATGTTTAGTTTTTAATTTTAATGGGAGAAACTGCAACTATTAAAACAACCAACTAGCAGCAGTTAGCCAAGTTACATGTTCAATCACTGAAATGTTTGTTCATGCAGCCTTTTTTTTCTGTAGTGTCATGGACCTAAATCCAATTGCTGTTCTCGATGACCAGTTGAGTAAATTTAATTTACCTGAGTGCTTGCTTATCATTCAGCAATTAAATCAATGATTCCATTCTAGCTGTTGCTGGCAACTGGATTTAGACCTTTGGTTGCTGAGGTGAGTGGCATGGAGTAGGGCAGTGTTTTAACAAAACTTGAAGAAATCTCTCTCCCTCTCATCCTCCAGTTATGTGGCTTACTGTCTGGAATTTCAGCCAGTGGAAATTCTCCTTCCACAAAAGAATCTTCATGAAGCCCCCAAACCAAGTTACTTCATCCCCACAGCTGGCTGGCTAGAGGACTGTCTTCTAACTGCTTTCTACATAAGTCAGCCATTAAATCCCCATCTCCTCTCACCCTAACCAAAGCTTTAGGAGCAGGTGTTAGCTATCTGCTTCCTTTCTGTTTCATCTGTGGGGAATAGGTTGGAAAAATCCAACTAATTAGAAAATTCTACAGGGAAATTAATTCCACATGCAGCTGTGAAATGACAGTTTATTATAGCATGCTATCTCAGTCTGTCAGCAGAGTCCTGACTAGCTTGACAAGTGGCAAGTTCCCAGATGTGCCACATTATGTAATGTGACCATTGCTGCATTTCATGTACTTCTCTCTTATGAAAAGGGGACTCTTCATATTTAAATGGGAAAAACTCCAGAAGCTAAACAAACTACTTCCTGTGGAAACACAATAATTGTTTTCCTCACACAAACAGGTAGATCAGCATGCACATCAAATCAAGAGCAGTCTTAGGGCCTTTGCAGACTGCCAAAAATAGTGCAAATTGAGTCCACTTTAAGGGTTAAGGTTAGTGCTAGGGAATCATGGGAATTGTTTTTTTTTCCCTGAGACATTGAGCCTTCTCTGTCAGAGTGCTCTGGTGCCACAATAAAATACAGTTCCCATGATTCCCTAACCCTTAAAGTGGACTCAATTTGCACTATTTCTAGCAGTCTGCAAAGGCCCTTAGTTCATTTGGACTGGCTCTTTCTATAAGCTAAATTGTGGGGTTATTTTATAGGTCTGCTGCCATACTGCAGAATTAATGCATTTAACTATCATGGTTCTATCCAATGGGATCCTGGGGTTTTAGTTTGTTGTGGCACCAGAGCTCTCTAACAGAGAAGGCTAAATATTTTACAAAACTACAAATTCGAGAATTCTATAGTATTGGGCTATAACAGTTAAAGTGGTTTCAAACTGCATTAATTCTGCAGTATATATGCAGCCTAAGATCAGTTGGATGGACATATTCCATGAAAATTGAGTTTGTAGATGTCACTACTAGGGTACAGGCATTTGACAACCTGGATCAAGAAGAATGGGACTAGAGCAGTCATTCTCAAACTTTGCTTCACTAGGTGTTTTGGACCTCAACTCCCAAAAGCCCCAATCAGTTTGGCCAACAGTCAGGAATTCTGGGAGCAGAAATCCAAAACATCTGGAAGATCAAAATTTGGGAACAACTGGAGTACACAGAGTTTGGAAAAAATGCTATAGAAAAGAGAAATACCCAAGCCTGACTAAGGCAAATATACCAAGGTCACACCAGCGGGATGAATGGATGGGTAGAGTTGTACTGAAATAAGGCAAAGATATGTGAATGTTTCACCCTTTTCTCTGCTACTGAATCACTCAGTACAGGAGGAACCAGAACACCAATCTGTTCTCACTCCACTTAGGGGGGATGCAGACGGGCTGCCCTGGGCCGCCCCAGGAAATGGAGGATTGGAGCCAGGGCTGCCGGATGTGTTGGCCCCAGTCCTCCCTTTTGCCAGCCTGGAAAAGAGCGGTGAAATGCTGCTCCTTTCAGATCCAGCAAAAGCTCACCCTAAGAGCTGCCATGCAGCTCTTTGGCACCCCTTCCGGTGCAGTGCATCAAAAGGCTATGCCGGAAGGACATCCTGACACTGTGCGCTGTGCGTAATGGCACATGGCATCAGGACATCTTTGGGGAGGGGTTGAGGCACTGGTGTGTAGCTGCCCCTCACCATCCCTGCCTCCAGAATGATCCAAAGGGTCCATCTGTAGAGGCCCTTAGTCTTGACAGAGAGAAAGTAATTATCTTAGTGTGGTATCTAGCCCCATCTACTTACATTTGTTCAATTGCTTTGGAAAGTTGTTACTATAATTGTGATCCATGAATTGGATTTGTCAATTTTTTTGGTTCATGTTTAACTCTCCCAAATAATATTCATGCATGTTAAAATGGTTGTGAATTGGCACCATGATGTCTATGATGGAACCTAAAGTACTTAAAATATTTTTAGGGCTTGCTAGTGCCACAGTCTTAGGCTTCAAACTATTAGTCCTCTCATGCAATCCAGAACATAATCCCAAACAAAAATAATAAGGCACTTGCATAATGAACAATAACTCACATCCAGTATAATAAAGACAGCTAGATTGTGGTGTGGTGGTATGAGCACTGGACTGTGACTCTGAAGAACAGGGTTTGAATCACTGCTCAGCCATGAAAACCACT
This sequence comes from Phrynosoma platyrhinos, assembly GCA_020142125.1. Classification (NCBI taxonomy): domain Eukaryota; kingdom Metazoa; phylum Chordata; class Lepidosauria; order Squamata; family Phrynosomatidae; genus Phrynosoma; species Phrynosoma platyrhinos. The sequence goes on from CM034708.1 coordinate 36,487,925, forward strand.
GAGTGATCCTGGGCAAGGCACACTCTCAGCCTCAGAGGATGGCAATGGCAAACCGCTCTCAAGAAAACACCATGAATAGGTTCACCTTAGGTCACCATAAGTTGGAAACAACTTGAAGGCTCACAACAACGATAGTCAATAATATTTCAGATCTCAGTGTGGAAGTCCATGAAAGCTTAAGGAGTGCTTAAAGAAACTGGGCCTTGCAGAATTGTGTTGTACTGTCTTACCTGTGTTTTGATTTTTTTTTTGTTGTTTTCAATAATTTTTTAAATAACTGTTTTAATTTTCTGGATTGTTAAATGATATTTTTAACATATGTATTGTTATATTATTAGGTATGCTTCTTTTAGCTGTTGTAAGAGACCTTGACTCCCAGACTGAGAAAAAGGTGGGAAATAAATAAATAAATACATAGATGATGATGGTGGTGGTGGTGGTGGTGATGATGATGATTATGATGATGATGTAAATAAATATGTGGACTAATAATCAGCTCACACTTCTCCAAATTTCCCAAATTTTGGGAAAAAATGAGCATTATTAAGATTGTGTTGTTAACTGCCTGAGTTCAATTTGACCCATGGGGACCCTATGAAAAGAGGTCTCCAAGTCATCCTATCCTCAACCATCCTGCTCCACTCATGCAGATTCATGGTTGTGGTTTCTTTGATTGAGTCTATCCATCTGGAATGCAATCTTCCTCTTTCCCTATTGCTCTCAACTTTCCCAAGCATTATAGTCTTTTTTAGTGAGTCCTTTCTGCTCGTGATATGGTCAAAATACAATAACCTCAGTTTAGTAATCTTTGATTCCAGGGAGAATTTAGGCCTGATATGCTCTGGGACCCATCCATTGGTCTTTTTAGCATTCTACAACATTCTCAAAACTACTCTAGAACCACATCTCAAATGAGTTGATTTTCTTCCTATCAGATTTCTTCACTGTCCATCTGTCACAACCATATGTAGAAATGAGAAATATGATGGCATGGACAATCCTAGCTTAAGTATTTAATGATACATCTTTACACTTCAGGATCTTGTATAGTTCCTTCATAGTTGCCCTTCCAAATCCTAGTTTTCTAATTTCTTGACTGCAGTGTCTGCTCTGATTGATGATAAAACATCTTTTAAAATGTGTTTTATATAAAATATTTTCAAAAGTTATTTTAAAATGAGAATTGCCTATGACTGATTTTGTACTTTTGTCATTAATACAAAAAGTACTTATAAATGACCATATGTAAATAAGGACAGAGACCAGAAATAGACAAATCTATAGTTTTTTGTGGTTTTTTTGGGCTGTGTGGCCATGTTCTAGAAGAGTTTCTTTCTGACGTTTCGCCAGCATCTGTGGCTGGCATCTTCAGAGAAGATTTCTTTGAAAATGCCAGCCACAGATGCTGGCGAAACGTCAGAAAGAAACTCTTCTAGAATATTGCCAAACACCTGAAAAACCCACAAAAAACTATGGATGCCAGCCATGAAAGCCTACGACTTCACAATAGACAAATCTGTTTCACCCTTATAAATTAGTTATAGTGGTAGATTCTTCCACTTCCGTATGCATGCCCTCTCTAAGTTTTATGCCCAAATTTGGAATGATCCAATATTTCTTATTTTTTATTTCATAAGATTCCTTATGGCATGGTAAAAAATAAATTAGGATGTTAGTGAAGGAGAGCCAGTGTGATGTAGTGGTTTGAGCATTGGACTATGACTCTGGAGACCAGGGTTCAAATCCTGGCTCAGCGATAGGTTTGCCTTAGTGTCACCATAAATTGGAGAAGACTTGAAGGCACACAGGAACAACAGTGATGGATACAATGTTTGGTTAATGATCTAAGAGTAATTGTCTTTTTCTCTTACTGAAGTAAACCCACAGAAATTTAGCTATTAAAAAGACATAGAAACAGAAATCTTATCACCACATTGTCATTTTATGCTGTTTCTGTATTGTCATTAATTTAATTTTTGGAAAAATAAAAAAAATCTGTTGACTTGTTTAATTGTTCACTCATAAGAGCAACAAAAGGCAAACATATTGAATCTGTATGATGGAAAGATACATATGAGTGCTGGACAAACACAACATAGAAATATGTTTTGTCTATGACATTATGAACAATCATAATAAAAGATCTATTTGGACAGGGCCATGAGCCAGAGTTCTGTAAAGGAAATGTCAGAGTCTATTTTTGCCATAACATGTCTTGACACTTGATGAAATTGTGTGGAATTTGAAAAGTCACGTCTTGATTTCCTTTTGAGAGAAACAAATTGAGGGATACTCTGTTGTAGTTTTGGCTGTGTCCAAAAGGGTTGTATGAACAGCAGTCATTCATGTGGCAGAACAGAGATGTTTATGTATATGTGTGTGTGTGTGAGAGAGAGAGTGTGAGCTCTACAAATAAAAATGTAATTTTAATATCCAAATAGTCTTTAAATGGTATAGATGTTAATAATTAATAATCATGGTACCTCTACTT
>CM034708.1:36522533-36535873 GCA_020142125.1 Phrynosoma platyrhinos
AAAAAAGACCCAAAAAACGTGGCTTGACTTACCCATAGGTCAATGTAAGTATGGTTCATTAACTCTTAGAAAAATCCCCTTCTCTAAGTAGAGTGGGGAAAGGTGAGAGCTTAGTCTATTCTGGGAGAACCTAAAAGAATCACTGACCCCCAGTACTCTCTTAGCTGAAGCACCACTTCTGGCCTTTTTGAGTGTTTGGTTGGGAAAGCAGCAGTAGTGGCAGCTTTTTGACTCTTTTCCTTAAAGGAGAGCCAAGAGAGGGCACCTTGTTCTGACCTCAGAGAGAGTGACTCATAGCTGTGGCAGGTGGCACAGTAGGATACATTATAAACAGCCACCTGCTATCACTTTAAAGGGCTCCAGAAGAACTGGGGGGCGGGAAGGTAAGTTTTAAAAAATCGGTGTGAAAGGGGATATAGTGATTCGGTGATGAACTGGTTAGATGTCATCTGGACAGTTTGCAACTGAACTGGGGATTGGGCTCTGTATTGTCAGGACTACTGGCCTTGAGGATGGGGGGAGGACATGATATTTGGCTCCTGTGGATACAGTGAGATTGAGACAGAGACAGAGAGAGGTGGAAAAAAAACCTCTGTTTAGGTTATAGTTGAAGTCAGTGGGATTTATCTCTCAGTAGCAGCAGCCTATGGCTGGTAGCCCAGGGGTCACCCCAGACTAAAATGAACCTGTGGGCTCTGAGGAACATGGGACTTGTTCAGGACTATTCTAGATTAGCTCTGGGATGAGGGTCCAATACAGAATTGGCACAGCACTGTGTTGCAAAATAGAAAGTTAATTCTACCATGATCTCATATTCAGGTGTTCTGTTATAAAGACTGGCCCATTCATATGTCATACTTGGGTGAAGTTATAAATGATTTATACCCACATAATAGGGATGGGTAATACATTTTCTTGGTTAAGCTTCCGAAATAAATCCATTTTGCAGTGATGAGTCCCATGGTCCTTTCACATTAGTCATTTATAGTACTGTGACTCCACTTTTGCTGCCATGGAATAGAATCCTGGGATTCGTAGTGTATGGGGGAACTAGAGAAATCTAGCAGATAATTTTGAGTAGTCCTCCCTAACCTGCAAACCCTAGGCATCCACACAGAATGAAACTATGGCAAAATCATAGTATATATAATGTGAAAGGATACAACATAGAGCAGGACACAACCTGCAGTTGAACAAAAGTTGCATTTGGAAATTCATACATTTTTGAGCTTGCAGTGTTTTCTGTGAAAGGAAACAAAAAGCACCTTGGTACACATATGAGAAGAAAACCCCATGACATTTAAAAATCTACACAAACTCACTTGATCCAGTGGGTGTATGTGTATAGAATCATAGAATCATAGAATCATAGAATCATAGAGTTGGAAGAGACCACAAGGGCCATCCAGTCCAACCCCCTGCCATGCAGGAATTCCCAATCAAAGCATCCCTGACAGATGGCCATCCAGCCTCTGCTTAAAGACCTCCAAGGAAGGAGACTCCACTACTCTCCGAGGGAGTGTGTTCCACTCTCGAACCGCCCTTACTGTTAGGAAGTTCCTCCTAATGTTGAGGTGGAATCTCTTTTCTTGCAGCTTGCATCCATTGTTTCGGGTCCTAGTCTCTGTAGCAGCAGAAAACAAGCTTGTTCCCTCCTCGATATGACATCCCTTCAAATATTTGAACACGGCTATCATATGAGATATATGCATTTGAAAAAAAAGTGCACAAAATATCTATGAATTTATGTGTGTGGGGAAAAAATGTTGGGATGGAGCCAGTTTGAAGTGAATATAAGCTTTACAGATCATACATGCCTTATTTGTAAAATTGAAGCATACAACTGTTTGATCAATGCCATTTCCAAGTGCATGCAGACAAAGCATACAAAGGTGTTGCACAATTCACATACTCCTCTAGTATACATAGATATTTTAGCTTCCATTTCGTTGGCAACCTGACATCTGATTCAGCTCAACAGTTGTTGGATAAGAAGATACGCATAAAAACCAAGGATCTTCCATTATCAACACATGCTGTAAGAAGCTATGACAATGTGGAAATTCCCTACAAAATTAATCCATATCAAACACACATTTCATAACACATTTTTCAAAAAATCTTCTGTGTTTGAAGGGGATAATTCAGCTACATGTAAACAAAAGAAATATCAGTCTTAAAATAAGGGATAAAGATAAACCTCCAGGGCAGTTTCTCATATTCCTTTGCCATCAAGCTCTAATGCTTCTGCTATCATTTAGAGCTAAAACATGACTATTGGGAAACTGGGACATCAGCAGCTATTTTGTTTGGAGCCCATCTCCTGTGGTGTGTATGAGGGGATAAGAAGACAACAGCTTCTCAGAATCTACTTTGCTATTTTCTCTTTACTAGAAATTCAAGATCTATCAACCAGAACCTGTTGCAAAAGACATTGCATTTTGAACTTAAACAATATTTGAGTCTGAAAATTTCTTTTCAGTACCAGATGTGAACAGAATGAGCAAATGTTTCATTCAAAATTCCATTCCTGGTTAACCTGATGTTTCTTCATATCAGGAGTTCAGGTGGTGATGATTTTTGGAGTAATTTTGATGTTGTTCTTGTTGGGCATTTGGGAATTGGAAGTAATTGCTGATCTACTTCAAATCATCAGTAGATCCAGTTCTACATTTTGTCCACTACTGGACCTTGTCGGTAATCCAGTTTGTGCAAGGTAATCTAGTCGGTGCAGTTTGCAGGGGTGGGAGCTGAAAACATCCATCTAACTCAGTGCATTTGGCACTGGGTCCCTTACTGAGTCTTTTGGTGGGTCCTGCAACAATCCAAATCTTCAGTAGAGAGAATGTGCTACCGGATTGATCTGGATTGTGTGGGACCCCATTTCAAGTGCAGTCCTCCTCCCTCCTCCTCTCTCTTCCTCCTCAACATCACCATCTCCCTCCCTCCCCTTTCTCCTCTTCCTCCTCTCCCCCACCGCTGCTGCACCGCCCCTCCCTCCTTCCTCCTCCTCTTCCTTCCTCTTCCCTCCATCGCTGCTGCCGCTGTGCCAGCACCCCCTCCTCCCTCCTCCTCTTCTCTGTGTGAATGGAGAATGGGGATAAAATGCCATGGAGAGATTCAATTGTGGCAAACATAGCGGGAACTTCGATTCGGGATGGCATCGCCAAGGAGACCCGGATCTCCTCAGTACAAATATGTAAATGTGAATGAGCCCCTAGTCCACTCAAGCCACTCCTGGCCACCACTGAATAATTTATTTTAAATGGCACTACATTTATATGTATAAAGATTCTTGTTCTTGTTTTTTTCCTTTATTGTTTCATGCTTGTGATCCGTGCAAAATTATCAGTGGAAAGTGTTTATTTGTGCCCTGTTGAGTAATCTGAGAAGTTTGCAATTTGTTTGTTCCATGTCAAGTAAATGGATATGATCTTATCTGCAATGTTTGTGAGTGTAAAAATCTGTGGGCTCACAATCCTTGCTTTTTTTTTTTTTTAAAAAAAGAACCTTTAAAAAACTAACTAAAAAGAAAAAGGTTTTGACAGGAGAAAACACTAAATTAAAAGTACATGCACCTTCCTGGCTCCCATTTTGAACCTTGTGTCAGCTAAGTGGTGTCAATCTTAGTTCTCCAATTACATTTCCTTGTCTTGGTTATATGAGTGTAGTTCTGACCAATCTAGTGCTACCAAAAAACACACTCTCCAACAGGACTGCCAAAATAGGGGTGGGGGCAGGAAAACTTGCTCTTTCATTTTTCTTCCTTTGCAAGGCCAAACATGCTGTCTTTGGACAGGTTTCAATCCTGCTTTAATTCATTAAAAAAAAACTGAAACAAAAATCACCATTTACATCGTTGACAGCTGGCAGGTTTTATGTGTTCTTACTATTCCTGCCAAGTTTTCATGTTTTTAAAAAAGTTTTCATTCAGCTCTGTCACGGATCCTTGGAGCTCTGGAAGTGTCAGGGTCTGATCACACAACAATGACATACAGTACCTTCAGGCATGGAGGTATTACACTAATAATTTGGTGTAAAGGAAGTTTCAGCTCTCTGTTTTACTTCAAAAATGATTAAAAAATAAAAATGGAAAGGAGAGAAAGATACCAGTAGGACAGGTAGAGTTTAAATTTCTAACTTTCACCCATCAAATGTAGAATATTTTAGTTGATTGTTCAATTATACCCTAGCATACATAAGACTCCCCCCCCCAAAAAAAAACCCAGTTAAGATGATGTAGTGTTTCCCTTAGGTGTCTGTAACCTCTTAAATAATTGTCAAGTAGCATTAAGAGGAAGGATTTGCTTGTGGTTAAGGCAGCATTCTTGCATTTAGGAAATCAGGTTTCAAGCACTGTCTCTGACCTAGACTGATACAGAGGCTTTGGACAAATATTTGATCTTTCTCTTCTGGGGTCAAACCAAATCTTAAGGGGAATGTATGTTCCCTGCAATGAACACATTTTTCTTCCAGCAATGCAAATTCCTCTGAGATATGTGTCTCAGCAATCAGACTTCAAAGTAAGGTAGTGTTTACCTTCCAAATGCTAAATGCAAAATATGGAATAAGGAAAAGGATGAACCATGACATATCTTTTACCACTTGAGTGACTACCAGTTCTAAATACATGTATATCATCTAGCTGGATGCCTCGAATCCCTTCTTTAAAACACAAGGAAAACACAGGAAGCATTATCAAACCAAATGCAGTAGTTATTTGCCACATGCAATTGCTTGTGTTGCACCTGATTTTCATGATAGTTGGGGCTAAGGATGGGAAAATAAGTCCTTCCCTTCCTGCTGTGTCACAGTTTTTAAATGTCAGTTTTTATCATCTTGAATATGAAAAAATGTGCATATTTTGTAACTTGTTCAAATAGGAATTTAAATTATTTGAGTTCTTGTTACAGGTTGTGGGCTGATTTGGCTTATATTTGAAACTGAAGACACTGAAGTCTAAATAGTGTGCTTGTAAAGCATAAAATATAAAATATCAAACTTTGTGTATTATGTGAAATAGAGAGTAGGCACTGGTAGGTTGCAGGCATAAAGCTAGCCTACAAGAACAAAAAGAAAAGGGGAAGTTTGAAAGAGAAACATAAACAGCGAATTGATTTTTAATGAATTCAAGAAAGGGACTGCATTAAAGTGTTATTAGTAATACACTAAAGAGTTACCAGCTGATGCAATCATATGGCTGATGCAATCTGATGGAAGGTAGTCAAAAATAAGTGGTATTACAGCACAGAGTAAAGACCACTAATATCTTTATTTTATTATTTACATAAACAAAGGCCACTGAAGATCTGTAAGTTGATTTGACAAAGAAAGATATAAAACTGGCCAAGAAGAGACAGACCCAGCCTAGATAGACCCAAGCATCCCAACAGATGTGGCTTTTATGTAGCACACAGTGCTACTGTTGTTCCTGACTGATAAAAGATCCTGACTGGTAAATTACTCTGCTTGTAATTGATGCTGCTAAATATATCAATGCCTAGGGACATTATGTCCCTTGGACACCTGTGTATTCCTCCACAGATGGTATGTGGAGCTATATGATGACTTCATTATAGTGTTTTGGTATTGCCCCCAGCTGATGAGGGCTCTTGAGGTGATGAACAAATAAAAATGAATTAAAATAATAGAAAGATGAAAACATTAAAAACTTTAAAAAAAACTTTAAAATGTTCCTAGAAGCAGTGTAAAAACAACCATAGAATACAATTTTGAAACAGTTAAAACAGCAATTTCAAACACTGAGTGCCATGCAGAATGTGAGATAGAGGAAAAAGAGGAGATGGGGTGCAAACCAACATCCCCGGACTCACACAAAGACATGGGGAAAGGGAGGGGCAGAAGCTCCCACTACCTGGCCTCTACTGAAGGTCAAAAACTAATTGGAGCTGATGCTGAGGAATGTTAAGGTGGGACAAGGAAGAGATAAAGGAGGCAATGAGACTGGCAACGCTAATCAACACATGGGAGCTGAGCCAGCCGGGGGAGGAAAGAAGAAGGAAAGTGGAGCAAAGGGAGGCCAGAAAGCTCTGGTGCTACAATAAATTATAGTTCCCATGATTCCCTAGCACTGAACCAGGGCAGTGCCTCAATTTAATGTGCACTATTTCTGGTAGTCTGCAAAGGCCCTTAGAGAGAGGGAAAGAGGCAACTGGACAGACTGGGAAGAGGGAGAACTTGAAACTTGAAATTGCCTGGGCAGCTGAAGGCTGGGAACATGCCCCACCTTGGCGGCTGGGCATGGGCAGAAGAATTCTGGGAGGTGGCAGAGGTAGGATGTATGGGGACAGAGGCTTAGTGCAGGGGAAGGTCCCAGCCTCCAATTAGTCCTCCTCTAACCCCTCTGCTTCTGGACTTGGATGAAGAGAGGCCAGCTTAGAATAGACCTGTGGCCTGGCCCCAAGTGGCAGGCAGCTGAGGAAGGGGAAGGTGGTTTCTAGAGAAATATGAGTGGGAGGCCACTGAGAAAGGTGTGACACCAGCCCCAGGAGGGGCCCATGAACCTTAGCCTGAGACAGGGAGTGAGAAGGAAACTACTTTCAGGAGAATGAGGACGGTGTCCTCAGACTTTCTTTGGATTTTTGGTTGATTCACCTCATGTTGGGGGAACCTAAACCTGTTACGTCTGGACTAGTGGTAGAGGGTCTTAATAAAGTTTGTTATTACCAGCAACTAAACTGTAGCTGCTTGCATGGCAAAGAACAGTATTTTTTGGCTGCCTGTCAGCTTAAAAGAGACGAGGCCAGCCTAACTTCTTTGGGTAGGGGGTTCCACAGTTGAGGCACAGCTACTGAGAAAGCTCTTTTTTTGTTACTTGCCAAATTAACTTCATGAGTTGTTAGGATATGCAACAGGACCTCCTCTGAAGATCTCAAATTTCTGCCAGGCTCATATGGGAGGAGGAAATCTTTCAGATATCTTAGCCGCAAGTCCTTTAGCACTTTGTAGATCATTACCAATGCCTAGAATTGAGTTTGAAAGCAAATTAGAAGACAGTGTATATCTTGCAGGACTGGTGTTATATAGTATCTAAAATATAACCTGATACCAGTCTGGCTGCTGCATTTTGCACTAACTGAACACTTTTAAAGGACAACCCTGTGTAGAGCACATTACAGTAGTCTAATCGAGATATAACTAAAGTATGAGCAATGGTGGCTTGATCTGTCTTTCCTAAGAAAGGATGCACTTGGCACATCAGTCAAAACTGGGTAAAAGCACCCCTGGCCACTGCAACAAGCTGTCTTTCCAGAGCAGCACTGGATCCAAGAAACACCCCAAACTAAGAACATGATCTTTCAGCAGTGGAGCAACCCCATCCCAGGTTGTTTGTGATCCCAATCCCAGGTTGATTTTCATACTGAGAAGCTTCCATCTTGTCTGGCTTAAGCCTTAGTCTATTCACTCACATCCAGTATTGATTCAGACAATGATTTGGTACTACCACAGCCTTCTTAGCATTAGTTGTAAAGGAGAGCTGAGTATCATCAGCATATTGATGACACCCAGTTCCAAAGCTCTGGATGACCTCTTCCAGAGGCTTCATGTAGATATTGAAAAGCATAGGGGACAGTATTGACCCCTGTGTAATTCCAGAGGCCGACAGCCAAAGGACCAAATAGTCTCCCCAGCACCACCTTCTGGGAATGTTCAGGGAAGAAAGCTCAGAACCACATGTGATGTGACATGATGTCATATAAGCAATGTACCTACACATTAAAAAGTGTATATTTGTATATCTATGACTGCATATAATAAATAGCCTAAAAGAGAAACTGTTCATTCTCCCATACCAATATCCTGAGATTCCAAGGATTAAAAAGTGGAGTCTATGATGCTAGCTCTAAATGTGGATTTTACTATGGTTCATGAGTTGGAAGTTGGAAGCCCAAGAAATCAGATATTGATAACAGGGTCATCCAAACAGATACATACTAGCTGACAAATGGCAAAGAAGCCTTAATCCCTCAGTTTAAAGAGATGAAGTGGGGAACCACACTTGTTTCAACCCCAATTGCTTCCAAAGTCTGTAGGTACAGTTATAACTGTCATGTGTGTGAAAGATGAGGTGATTCTCAGAATGCACAGAGATTGAAAAACAGTTATTTGAGAGCTAAGAACTCAAAAACCTGGGCCTGGATATATGAATCCAGTTTGGATTCCTTTGGATTCCTTGGATTCCTTGTTAGTTTGGATTCCTTTCAGATTCAGTATTTGAAAATCTCAAATTCTTTCCTTCCCAATATGTGAATTTTTGTAAATTTTCATGAGAAGCAAAACCAAGTGAAAATTTTAGCCATTATACATTGTCATGATTCTCTAAAACAAGGGTTGAAAAAGTACAAGCACGGGAGTCATGTGGTCCTCTGTGTATTGTTGCACTGCAGTTCCTAGCTTTCCTCATTATTGGCTGTGTTGGCTTGGGCTGCTGGGAACTGCATGGTCCATGCAATTCCCTGAGCTACACCATGAACTTTAACTATACCATAAGCTCAATGCTAGCAAAATGGGTGTGCCAGTGGTAGGGCAGTAAAACCCTTCCTTAGTCTTAAACATCTATACTTGTCTTAAAATGATCTAATGTAGAGTTGTTGGGTTGAAGGTGGTGCAGAGCCCTGTACTGGCAATGCAGTTGGCCCCACTTATTCACAAATTCTGCATCCATAGATTCCACCATCCATAGTTTGAAAATATCCCCCCTTCCCCTGCAAAACAAGCCTTCATTTTGCCATTTTACTATGCTACTGTATATAATGGGACATGAGCATCCATGGATTTTGGTATCCATGGAGTCCTGGAACCAAAGGGACTACAGTAGTTAAGAGAGCCTGGAGCAGGAGTAAATCTACAAGACTGGTAGCTCCTACACATCTATCAGCCCCCTTCAAAGCTGCTGCAGTTGCTTTTCAGGATTGCTTCTCTGCAGTGTTGGTCCTCTTTACTGACAGACAGCACAAGCTGTTGAGGCAAAGCCCACAGAGGCAAGCCTTTGACTAGCAGCCCCTTCTCCTTTTTCCCCAATAGGAATGATAAAGCAGACATGATTCTGCTCCACTCCTGCTGTCTGCAGACAGGGTAGGCTTGCCCTCTCAAATAGCAACATTTATCCAGAAGAGGTTCAATGTACATCTCAATGAATCGGTGATAGTTCTCTCATAAACTGAAACATTAAAAGACAGTTTCTGCCTCATCTCTTGCATAGCAACAGAGATGTACTTTTTGCCTTCCATCTGGGCTCACAGAAAGGTTGGAGACTTATTTAAAAAATTGTTTGAGAATCTAGGTCAGTAAATGGTCCTAATGGTTATGGAGGCACAATGCATAGAATCCAGAAGAAATATGTTCAAACTTTATGTACTACACACTTCTTTTTGAAGCTTAACTGCATCCTCAAAAATGACTTGGAATGAAAGTGTCTTCCAAAGCAACTCAACAGTGGAGAAAACTAATGTTCTCACAGTAACATGTCATAGGCAAATGGGGAAAATGTAATTCAAAGCATCTTGAAATTCTATTCCAATACGAGCAATATTATTCTGGGCCATTAACAGAATGCCCATCATTTGGAAGCACAGAAAGGTCTGGTATTTGCCACTATAGTTCTTGGACTATGACAAAATGATAGAGTGGAAAAGAGAGATATGTCTCCCTGCTGCACTTTCCCCAACTGGATTTAAAAAATGCACTCGTCCAGTTCTGTTTTGGAAATTAGCTACAAATAACTCTGCTGGGGGTGATGAGTGGACTTTTCCTAACTAATTCATCAGCATGGCCATTGGCTTTGCAATTCTGGAATTGTAACTTTTTTCAACTAACTTTCCCCTGCTCTTTGTCTACCCTACATGGAAACCTGGGATGCTTACTTCCTCAGTATTACTGTCTGTCTGTTACAAGTGTGAACTGCATATCTACAAAGAACAGTGACAGAACATTCCAGGAAAAAAAAAATAGGTAAGAGAGGACCTGTTTGAATCTTATTCTTCCACCTCCTGAAAAAAATAAAATAAACATAGCAACTGGGTGGTCCCAAAATATGTTTTTGTTCCCTGCATAGCTTTCTCGCTTTCTTTCCATCATATATATGCTTCATGTGATCCTTAAGGCCTGTTCAAATTACTGTCAAGACATATTCCTCAATGGACCTGAACATCTACAGCAGTGCTTCTCAGATGTGGGGGACCGGCAACTTTTCTTTTTTAAAAATGTCCCAGGGCTGACACCATATAACTTCCCATTGGCTACAAATGTTTCTTTCTTTCTTGGAAACACTCTGAGGGCCAGAAGCTCATGGTTTGAAGACTGGCAAAACTTCAGGATCATTACTGTGATCTATAGCCTTAATGAAACAAACCTATTTGCCATCAAGCCATTTTTAACTTACAGTGAATCTATGGATGAGAGACTTCCAAGAGCTATAGTAATCTACTGCTCTGTCCAGGTCTTGCAAGCTCAGTGCTGTGGCTTCCTTTATTGAACCAATGTACCTATAAGTGTTGTCTTCCTCTTTTCCTACTGCCTTTCACCTTATCAGGCATTGCCATCTTTTCCAATGAATAACATGTCTGACATATGACAGCCCCAGTTTAGTCATCCTGAGGTCTAGTGACCAATTCTACCTTAGTAGAAGGTCTCCTGCTAGCATCCCACACTCTGATCCAGACACTGCTTTGCTTAGGAAAGGATGATACAGGCAACTCAGAAGACTGCTTAAAGTGGAATTAACTTTGGGCACTAGTTGTGCCCATGTGAATAGCAGTAGTCAAAGAGAGAGACAGAGATAAAGAATTGGGTCCCATTTCCCAACTCAATGAATCAAAAGAAATTAAATCTACAGACAAATGCTTAATACCCCTAAGGGCTTTGAGTCCTGTTCAGTTTTTGCAGTTGTTTATACTAGAACATTCTCCCCCTCCCTTTATGAACAAAATCCTGTGATATAACTCCAATCCATAAGAAGAGAATTGCTATAATTACCAGAGGCAATTGGGAAGGAGTTCCAGCGGTTTTCAGAGCTGAAGGCTTAGTTCATACAGGAACAATGCCAGATCATTATTCTTAGCTTTCTTAAGTCTGAAAATAGCTGGAGGATGTGAGATGCTATGTGCTGTTTGCAATTTATTGCAAAGGAATACCTGTCTTGTCAATCAAGCAATGTTTGTGTTGCTTGACTGAATTTTTTTGTCTTTGTTGGCTTATATATATATATATATATATATATATATACACACACACACACACACACACACACACACACACACATATATATATAATGGGTTTTAAGATCCGCTGCCCCTTATCATTGGCAATGAGACTAAATCTGGATTGCAACACAGAGACCACAAATATGACATATCTTGGCACTGAGGCATAGAGGCCCATAGGCACAATATTCTCTTACCAAATGCAATCACCATAGCATGTGCATCCCCTACAGCTATTTGACATATTAAGCCAACAACTATTTAAAATGGCAGGTTGCTCTTGGGGAGGGAACCCCCCCCCCATAACTTGCTGATTTTTGTCTGTACAAGAGCCTATTTGATGCACATAAATTCTGAGGAAACTTCTGCCTAGAGCAATGATCTATCTCTGAAGTGCAATAGGAGACTGAAATAAGCACTTAAGAGCATGACACAGATATCATCCCTATTCACTATCCTTACTCTTTTTTTTTATCACATGAAGTCAGGAATGGATACGTGATGAGTCTTACCTAGGGTCCTACTTTGCATGCTGCTGCATGCTGGTCTTGGACAAGTTCATTTTGGAGTACAGCTGCCTGAAACCCTCAGCCACTGTGTCCTGTGGCTATGCTAGCTGGTGAGCTTATTTCCCAGTATGATTTAAACTGATTTACTGATCGGTTTATATGTACCTTGTTCACACTGGAAACGATTTCGGACCTGATTGCATTTGGTTTGAATCATGGAGAAATGAGGTGAAGTGAGGCAAATGCAAAAGAATCACTTTTTTTGAAGATGGGTCTTTTGGTGGTTCTTTTGAAAAGAATTGCTTTGGGGGACTTCCGGGTATGATGGCGCTGAGGGAGGATGCAGATTTAGAATGCTAATACCTGCTAACTCTGCAGCAATGGTGCTTGTTGGAATGGGGACACAAACAACCCGTCCTCTACTGCTCCGATAAGAGGGGTAGAAAGGAGGGTTTCGTTGGGGGATTCCTCAGAGGTCCGTGGCGTGAGAGAGCGGGGCATCTAGCCTCAGCCGTTTGACCCAGGACCGCGATGAAGGGAATCCGGAGAAACCACCCCTCCCATTGACTGCACTCATCTGAAGATGAGGACATCGTCGCCTGTATCTTAGGTGGCTGGATAGATGGGGGAAAAAAAAAGAAGATAGAAGGGCAGTGAAGAAGTAATATTTGCCAGGCATACCCCAGTACGGAAAAAAATTGGTGAGTGGCTCTTTAATAAGGAAAGAAGAGTCAGTTTAAACAGGAAGACATAGAGTGTTCCCCTTTTTTGGAAAAGGGTGTTGCGGAAGCAGATGGGAGTGATGAAGTGTTGTAAAAAGCCATAAGAAGAGACTAATTGTTTTGAAAGGACTGAGTAAAGAAAGAGAGGGAGAGGAAAGAAACAGAACTGACATATTAGAAAGCTTGGAATATAAATATAAATATATGGTCATAGAAACAACAAGAAGAAACAGGGGAACTAGAATAACAGGAGAACAAGGATATAAGGATGGAAGGAAGGGAAAAGAGGCAGAACAAAAACAGAGTGGAGCAAAAATTCAACAATTGAAAAAAGGAGGAGTCTGAACAATGACAAAGGAATTGGTATAAACCAGGGGTAGGCAACCTTTTTGAGCTGGGGGCCGGGTTGCTGTCCCTCAGACAATTTGGGGGCCGAAGCACCAAAAATAAATAAATAAATAAATAAATATTTTTTTACTTTAAAAATTTTAAAAATTTAAAAATATATGCATGCACACTCTGTCAGCCCTAGAAAAGCCATGGCAAAACCCCTGTGGAGATTTTGCCAAGAAAACCCCAAGAACAAGTAATAACAACAATAATCAATATCATCATGGCAGGCGGGGGGGCGGCAGCGGCGGCGGCGGCAGGACCAGCTTGGGGCCGGTCCAAAGGCCTCAGTGGGCCACATCCGGCCCCCGGGCCTTAGGTTGCCTACCCCTGGTATAAACCATTGAAATTGAGGAGCAGAAATTATGGAGATAATGGAGTATGGACTATGGAATATACCTTGAAAATACCTTGAAAATTTGGATTATATTATATGGAGTATAGAATAGCTATAACACTGAAAGCTGAATATAGAATAGTGGATTATAGAATTGTGG
>CM034708.1:36550872-36567968 GCA_020142125.1 Phrynosoma platyrhinos
TGCCAACCACATACCAAAATCTCTTATCAGTAAACAAACTGGGTGTACTAGGCAGAAGATCCCTTTTGCCCAAACTAGAGTTGCTGCCAATGATTTATTATGGCTCTCTGGCCCACGCTGGCTCCTAATGAAGGTCTTTAATGCATCAGGTTACCAGATCTTGGGTCATCCTGTCTAAATAACCCTTTAGCATTCTTTAAGTTTAAACCTTAAAGAATGACATTCCTACAAGATTCCTTAGAGGCCCACTTCCCAGCATTCCCTTCACATGGCTATTTGACCCTTATTTTACACTTATAATAGCACACATCTCTAATTTAGGCATATAAAACATTAATTAAAGAAATTCTTCTGCCTCCACTCTGTCACTGGGTTTTCTCAGAAGGATTTGTTCAGAGCAGGTTTGGTATTGAATTCCTTTGAGGCAGGGAGAGTATGATTTGCTCAAGATCATCCAGTGGGTTTCTAGGTGTGTGTTTTCAGAGGGAATGAAGAGGCCAGTCATGGATTAGATGGTGTACCATACTGCAACAACAAAATACTTTACAATTTATCTTCTGTGCTAGCCTGACTTCTTCTGGATCAATGATGTGCAAAGTGGGTGGCACTGTCCCTGTGGAAGGGATGGAAAGATCCAGGGGAACAATAAGGGAAAGCAAGTGGCAGGGTGGTGGTGAGAAAAAGTGGGCAGCAGGGGGGCTTCTGTCAAAGTATTGGCACATTAGAAAGACAAGAAGAACCAGTGGCCTTTAGGACCAAGGTAGTGATGGGAGTTGCATAAAAGTTCTATTTTCAGAATCCCTTAAATCAGAATCCCATCACAAAGCTTCGTTGATCATTTGGTTGGTAGTGTTTCCTGGTCTTCACCTGCCCATGTGAGCTCACTCCTTCAGCACTATTTTCGGACAGAATGACTGACTGGAGCAATGAGTTAAAACACATGGTAGTGGGGGAGAAGTGGCAGCAAAAGGGAGCTTTCAAATTTAGGATTCTACTTAAGCTTTGTAAGTTTTGCAGAGATTTGCCTGACAAATTGGAGCTATTCTTGCTTTCTTTTTGTTAGACAGGCCAAAAGAAGAGGTAGAAAAAGAAACGTGTGTGTGTGTGAGAGAAGATGACTTGAAGATATTCGAGGAAACCACGTCTTTGGTGAAGGAGGAATAGGGGCCAATTCTTCAAAATAATCCTTCAACTCTCTTGCCTCTTTCAGGTTGAGAGTTCCTCACCAGAGAGAAAAGTGGGAACTGGCTGTCTCCACCTCAACAAAGGAGGATTGAGAATCCTTCCTCGCTGGGAAGAAGCTTCTCCCTTTGCAACTGGTTACCTTGGGAGCAGCAACTGAGAAGCTTCTCAATCACACTGGCCTTTGCCACAAGGCCAGCGAGGACAAAAGGCTTTTTGGTCATTGTTTAGCCAGCTGTTCAGTTGCTGCTCCCAGGGTGATCAGGTGAAAAGAGAGCAGTGACTGAAATTGGTTGTTATGAATTTGCAGTAGAACAGTAGACTTAATTTCAAGAAATAGTTGCAGAGGTATGCTAGGGTTGTTGCTGGAGAGGAAAGGGGGAAGTAGCCTGAAAACATTTGGGGACCACTGGTCTGAATGATGAGTGGCAAAGCTTTTGTTATTTATAAACAAGCAAACAAAACCAGTTTCCCTGATGGTTACTTATTTTTGTGATTGTGTTGACTTTCTATGAGCTGGAATTCTTTGGCACAACATCAGCTTAATCAGTCCTATCACAGTAATCTCTCAGTCTCATTTCTATACTAAAAGCTAAAACAACAACAAAAAACAAAAAACAAAAAGTGATCTAGGGGAAATATCACAAAGGGTATCTTCCCTAGAGCATTCATCTCCCCCACCCCCAACAGGCCAGAGTTTAGTTTACGTCAAAAGGAAACTGCTATCTGGAAATAAAAGTACATTCCAGAAAGGCCCAGCTGTCACACCTCACCTCACAGCTGTTTTCCATTATAGCAAAGAGGAAACAACGCAAAATGAAAGCTGCAAAAGTATAATGATGATGTGATGATTCCTATAAAGGTTTGTATTAGTACTATTTGTTACCCTGGCCCTCAACACTGGAAATTTTCTTCATTAGAGATTAAAAAATATATTTTGCCTTGGTAGAACACTGGTAAATAGAAAGTAACAAATCTGTTCCAAGTGTTTATCTAAATACAATTGTATGGAAGAGAAGCTGATCAGGATTGTGTCTTGTGGCTCTGTTTCTAACCTCCATGGAGCCTCAGGATGTACACCACACCACATGTAAGTTGCTGCATACGGTATCAAGCACCTTGGAAGATGGAGAGTGTGAATGATGTACACAGATTGTGTCCACACTCTGGGGATGTGTCCAACTTAAACTTTTGGCATTTATAGAAGTTGGAGGCAGGGTAATGTGCACAACACCAGCACACTTCACAAGGATTTCTTCAGAAATTTCTCTCTCTCTCTTTTTGTGTGCACTTAAATGGTATATACATAAATAATTAGCAGCAACATATAACAGAAAGATCTAGCAGCTCTGGTGACAGACTAGAATTAATGTATAGATTCTTTGATTGTGTATAGCAGAGGATTGGACTGGATGGCCCCTGTGGTCTCTTACAACTGTATGATTCTATCCTCCAGGGTTGGTAAATGAAGCTCTGTCTGAGACACATGTAAAGTCTGCCTCTATGCAAAGGGATCTTGTAGTACCTTTGAGACATCTGCACTGCAGAATTAGTACCATTTCACAAACCACCTGCTACTTCATAGCTATAAAGGTCTGTTCTTAAGCACTTCATACATCTGATGAAATAGACTTAAATTATGAAAGCTTATGCTACCAACTTCTTTCTCTGAGACTGCTGCCACACTGCAAAATTAATACAGTTCAATGCTGCCTTCAATGCCATGGCTCAATTCTATGGAGTTCTGGGATTTGTAGCTTTGAGACATAGGGCCTCTGCAGACAGGCAGCACAGAGCCACCCCAGGAAGCGGCGGATTGGGGCCACGGCAACCCCACGCCGTAGCCCCAATCCTTCCTTTTGCCACCACAAAAATAGCGGCAAAATGCCACTCCTTTTAGGGGCAACAAAAGGACGCCCTAAGAACTGGTGCCATGGCTCCTCCTTGCCCTTTCAGTGCAGCATGTTTAAATGCTGTGCTGGGAGGGCATCCTGATGCCACACACAGTGGGGTTGGGGTGGCTGGTGTGTGGCTGCCCCACCCAAACTCTACCCCAGGCTGGCCCTTTGGCCTGGTCTGCAGAGGCCCATATTTAGACTTTTCTGTAACAGAGCTGTAATAGAGCCACAATAAACTACAAATCCCATGATTCCATAGGATGGAGCCATGACAGTTAAAGCAGTGTTGAACTGCATTAATTCTGCAATGAGGCAGCAGCCTCACAGAAAGAAGTTGGTAGCATAAGCTTTCATAAGGCTATTTCATTAGATGTATGAAGTGCTTAAGAACAGACCTTTATAACTATGAGCAGGTTGTATGTGTGAATAGCTATAGTAATGCAAAACCTATGAGTATAACGGTGAGGTGATAAATTTAGGTTTATCTATGATTGTTAAGGGACAAGGCCAGGAGGAAAGATGTTGCCTAAAGCCAAAGAGAGTAGGTAATCATATGAAAATTGGAGGGAGTTATAGGAATGTAATGTGATGCTGGCTGGAAACTAGAAAGGAGTTGTGATAGCAGAGTTTATCTACCTCTGTTCCTGTGTAGATAAAGCTAATGTCCATTAGCAAGTAACAAGTAGCTGCTGCACAAGATTTATTTGTACAAATGAACTCCTAGCCACCACTGAACCCTGAGCTTACAGACTCAGAGGTGAGTCCAGGAGCACACCCAAGTTGTGGAGCTGCATCTGCAGGGGGATTGTAACCCCATCCAGCAAAGACTCTCTATGCCCAGATCTGCCTTTCAGCTGACCAGGGAACCTCTGACTTGTCTGGATTAAGTTTAATTTGTTCACTCTTATCCAATCCATTATTGATGACAGGTACTGATTTAGGACCAAAGCAGCTTCCTTGGTTTGTGGTGCAAAGGAATAATAAAGTTGGATATCATCTGCATACTGATGGCATCAAACTGCCAAACTCCATATAACCCATCAAGGCAACTCAGAATCATACCATGGTTGATAACATCAAAAGCTGCCAAAATGTCCAGCAGAATCAACAGGGGTACACCTCTCCTCCCATTTCACTCCTGGCACACGTCATCCACCAAAGTGACCAAAGCTATCTTTGTGCAATAACCAGGCCTGAAAACAGGTTTAAATAAAGGTAGATAATTTGTCTCATCCAGAAGCCCCTTAAGCTGGGAGGCTACTACACATTCCAGAATCCTGCCTAAAAATGGAATGTTAGACACTGGGTGATAATTATTCAAATTAGTGGGATTTTTAGAGAGGGTTTTTAAATAATGGTAGACAAGCTAGAATTTTGCCTTGTGGCATTAAACCACTTTCTCTACCCAGTTACCAGCCTCCCTCTGTTTTTTTTTGTTTAACAAGCAAGCAAGGACAAGGATCTAACACACATGTGGTGGCTTTCATCTCTCTCAGAATCCTATCCACACCTGCAGGTTGCATATATTGAAAAGTATCCATCGTCATTGGACAAGTTCAATTAAGGTATGAGAATGGGGTTTTATAGGATCCTATTCCAAATGAAATGGGTGCCAGTGTGGTGTAGTAGTTTGAGCATTGGACTAGGACTCTGGAGAGCAGGGTTCAATTCCCACCTCAGCCATGAAACCCACTGGGTGACCTTGGGCAAGTCACATGCTTTCAGCCTCAAGGGAAGGCAATGACAAACTTCCTGTGAACAAATCTTGCCAAGAGAACCCCATGATAGGTTCACCTTAGAGTTTCCATAAATTGGAAATGACTTGAAGGCACACAACAACAAACTCCAAATGTGGCCTTTTCAGACTGCCAGAAATAGTGCAAATTGAATCCACTTTAACTGCCCTGACTCAGTGCTAGGGAATCATGGGAACTGTAGTTTATTGTGGCACCAGAGCTCTCTGACAGAGAAGGCTCAATGTCTCAGAAAAAATACAATTCCCATGATTCCCTAGCTCTGATCCAGGGCAGTTAAAGTGGACAATTTGTACTATTTCTAGCAGGCTGCAAAAACTTCAGCCATTAATCTTTTGAAAGTTAGTGTTTGTTGGTCAGATTTAGTGTTCCATATTTATGTGTAAGTCCCAGTGCAGAAACACAAAGATAACGAGTAATCTGAAATGAATAGCAACAGATATCCCATATAATTGTGAATTAGTATACACTTAAAATTATGGAACCTGAACATACTGTTCAGTCTTAGTCTGTATGATGGCTAATTTAGCGAGTGACAGATGTCTCTGTCCATGAAAGAACATGGTCCCCATGCTGTGTGCATCTCATGTTTCCCTAATAAATAAGTGTTTTGCAGTTGTCTTTTCAGTACATATGAACAATAGATGTGAACATTATGTTTGAGTTCATTTCATGCCCAAACAGATGCTAAGGCTCAGGTTACAAGAACATCAAGTCCCCATGAATATGGCACAGGAACAAAAGGCTCCAGAAAAATATACTGGAGTTACCTTTGATTGCAGGAGTGCTTGTATATTTCCTTGCAAATCTACCTCTAATTTGTATCTCTCTCTTCTTGCCTATCTTCTATAGCATCATAGAATTTCTTCAGAAGCCTGTGTGCATAAGCACACACACTTCATGCTCATTTGAAATATATCACCATTAAACTATTTGCATTGTGGTGTGTCCAGCTTATGCCTTTTATAGTTTGATTTCCATAGTTTTTGCAACTTATATGCCTTGTGATACTTGGTCCCTCCTTACATATATTTGAACTACTCTTTTCCCCTTTCCCAAGGATCCAGGAGAAACAATGTTATTCTGGGATAACTGCTTTGCATGTTCAGGTATAGGCAGGTTTGGCTCCTGGACAAAAGAAGAGTGGTTTAATCCTGTCTTGAGTCTCAGCTGTTTACACAATGCACAAGGCTGAAATGGGATGAACCAGGACAAAGCCACACTCTGGGGTGAAAAACCAGAACAAAATAACACTCTATTGCTCCACTCAAATTTGGAAAATGTGCATAAACAGCATGACATGAGTGCAGCACTGTGGAAGGGCCCAGGTGGCTTATGGAAGCAGTCTGGAGTCTGCTTCCTGGACCCAGTGAGATGCAGCCACAGGCACCATTGCTTGCCATATGGTGTTTTTCCTTTTTCACACATACAGGCACATAAATAGCCAGATGCACCATCATCCCATCACCACAGCAAGCCCTCATACGCTCCATGAAGTGAAATTACACAAACATGGTAGGTTGCCAATAATGCAATGGAGGGAATACAAAAAAACCACAAACTGGCCAGTTCAACAGAGTGGCATGGGGTGAAGTGGGGGAAAGGGGGAAGGCTCCATTATTGTGCTTTACCAATGTGTCACTGGGCACACTGGTGCACTGTACTGGTGGTGTATTGGTCATGTGACTGTGTGGCCAGTCACATGGATCCTCCAATGGGATGGCAGCTAGGCAGGACAAGGGAGGTAATTGGCAATTGCAGGTGGTGTGTTCATGCAATGATGTGCAAGTGTGTAGTGAGGCAAAAAATAAAATTGAGAAGCATGGCTTGACACCATGTGGTGCAGACTGCTTGTGGGTATTTGGCTCACCTTGGGAGCAGGCCATGCAGACAGTGGGGATTCCAGCCAAATTGGAAAAATCTGGGAATGACTCATTTTTCCTTCTTTAGTTTTTTTGTGGGGTTTTTTTTGGGCTGTGTGGCCATGTTCTAGAAGAGTTTCTTTCTGATGTTTCACCAGCATCTGTGGCTAGCATCTTCAGAGAAAACTGAAATGGAAAAGCATGGGTGTATATATACTGTGAGACCCTGGGTAGGGAGGAGCGGTTCCCAGGTGAACTGTGTGTTGTTCTGTGTTTTTGTGACTCCTGAAATCTTCCTCAGAATGGAGTTTGGAAAAGTTGCCTTTCGAACTGTACCTGCCAGAATCTTCCAGCCAGCATGGCTACTTTCCAATCTCTGCCTCAGAGGCAGGCATAGTAGACAAAATGATTTTTAAAGGCTTTGGATTGTTAGACCATACATTTTTCATTTTATTAACTCTTATTTTATCATTTTTCTTAGTTTACCCAACAGAATAATTAGAGTGAAAGTGTATTACTCCAGCAACAATTATTTAGTTATCATAAATAGTTTTTCGAATGTAATTACCCACCAACAGGACACCTGCTGTCGAAAGAGTCATGATGCAGTACCCCTCTAAATCCCCCCAAATTCTCTCATTCATAGAAGTGGATGGTAGCATCCCCCCCTGCACAGTTTATCTAAATTTCTTGATTATAGTGTAATGCTGCTAGCAATCTAAGGTCTGTGGAGTTTCAGCCAATGTGGGCTACCCCTTGTCGAATCAGGAGATTTTTGGGTCACTGTTTCTTGTATCAAAGTGTAGCATCATCACTGAGAAGTGATAATAGATACTTGCAGCTTCCTGCATTGTTATATTTGTCATGTTATTTTTATCCTGCCTGGATCTCTACCAGTTGGATATTCTGATTTTTGGCTTGATCATCACAGCAAATACATTTCTGTTCTTGATCAGTGGGTTTCCTCTAACTATCAATATGGACAATGCTCTTGGTTGACATATCTCTAGACCAGGGGTAGGCAACCTTTCCCCTTTAAGGGCCGAGGGACTTTAGCTCCCAGAATCCCAGGAGCTATTGGCCAACATGGGACTATTGACCAACATGGCTGAGGCTTCTGGGAGCTGAAGTCCCTCGGCCCTTAAAGGGGAAAGGTTGCCTATCCTTGCTCTAGACTTTGATTCTACTTAATCTGAGGAACTGATGAAGCAGTTGTCAAGCCTTGTGGAGATCCATGAGAATATCATTTCATAGTTGTCCCTGTATATGAGGTAACAAAATATATTGGGCAGCAATGGGCAATCCTAAAATGAACTGGGGTGGTGGTGGCCCCCTACTTCATAGAATTGTAGAATCATATAGTTGGAAGAGACCTCAAAGGCCATCAGGACTAACCCTATGCCATACAGAAAAACACAATCAAAGCACCCCCAACAGATGCCCATCCAGCCTCTGTTTAAAAACTGCAAAGAAAGAGACTCCACCACACTCCGAGGGAGTGTGTTCCACTGTTGAATAGTCTTACTGTTTGGAAATTTTTCCTAATGTTGAGGTGGAATCTCTTTTCCTGTAGTCCACAAGTAGTCTAGAAGTAGCATCCAATAGGAGAATTTTCATGATACATTGCAGAGCATGGCCTATTAATATAGGGCCTAAGCCGACTGCCAGAAATAGTGCACATTAAATTGAGGCATTCCCCTGGCTCAGTGCTAGGGAATCATGGGAACTGTAATTTATTGTGGCACCAGAGCTCTCCCACAGAGAAGGCTCAATGTCCCAGAAAAAATACAATTCCCATGATTCCCTAGCACTGAGCCAGGGCAGTGCCTCAATTTAATGTGCACTATTTCTGGCAGTCGGCTTAGGCCTATAGTGGCTTTTTATCCTGTAAATCTACTTGCCCTTTCCTTGTCACTGGTCCCTGAGCTGTTGGAAATTGGGTGGACCTAAATAAATAAATGGCCTTGAATCATTTGATTTGTTCTATGTGTGTGCATCTCTATGTCTGGAGAGGGAAACAGAAGAGCTGGGAGCCTTGTCACTTTGTGGTTCCAACTGACTTAACCTTGCTCACACGTAACTTGCCAGCAGACAGAACCAGCAGGACTGAGCAGGTGCCATCTCTGAAATGTAACAGGATTAGGTTTTACTTGTAGTTGAACAGGCATCCAGATATATTATCCCCTGAAACATTTCAGTGTCAAGCTCTTAAAGATTTATCTAGCTTAAACAAACCATAGGGCGTTGCTAAGGGAGATATGATAACAGGAGTGTTGTAACATTTCCGATGAAGGCATTGTTGACATGTCAGACTTCTCTCCTGCTCCCTGAGCTTGTCAGGATGGCATTTGATGTGATTTCCTTTCATATGTTGCAGCGGAGCTTATCCGTTCTTAACAAACAAACTGTAAAGATACCTGTCAAAGACTACAGAAAAGGCTTGGGAGTGAGAATACTTGGCATTTGTGTGAGGTCAAAAATAGAGACCAAACATTTCGCACTATATGCCTAAGGCAGATTTAGTTGCTGTTGTAAGATATTGCAGTTAAAAGGAAAAATAAGGGAGGAGAGATATTATTATACTCTTTGGAACTGGAGCCTCCAAAAGTCTCTTTTTGCTAATAAAAATGACTATGTATGCAGTTCATTGAGGACTAAAACTTGCCCAGCATCATCTTTGCCAAGGTCTTTGCACTATCATTTCCAGTATATTTACATTTCTGAAGGTCATGCTTTAAAAAGAAATTGCATACTCTCTCTAGCTTCAAAGCATACTGGTATGAACATTCATTCTGCATAGATTGAAGCACACAGTACACCTCCTATATTATGGAGCAAAGCTGAACTTTCTCCAAGCCTTCAAGTGTCATATTTATTGCCTATCCCCAAGGACAGGGAATTAGCATTTGGACAGCTAACAGGAACAGAACATTTTTGTCTGTGACTAACACAATGGCTAAGTGCTGGGTTCCAAATGGATCTAGGCCTTCTGGGACAAAAGAAATCAGGATATTCTGAAGATAACACTGGAATGTTTGTTAAACCTGTCAAAATGGGACATAACATAGAGATGATCCCCAGTAACCATCTACATATACTTAACATTTCAGGTTTAATGTATCAAAACCTAATTTAGGAGCTTTTAAAAAAAAAGTTATGGCCAAGATCCAGTGGTATACTTCTGTATGCACAACACGTGAAATAAGGACTTTCTTTCCTATTTTTCCTATTGTAACTCCTATGGTGCCAAAAAAAAAACAGTCCAAAAATCTCTTGAACAGGTTTTACGGTGAACAGGGATTTGCAGACAGAAGAAGGGAATAGATGATTCATGTAAAAGCAGTGAGATCCAGCAGAAGTACATAGTTGGATCTTGGACTTTGTGCATGTGTGTGTACATCTGTGGGAGATCTGAAAGTCACTAAGAATCCCAAGAAGTAAGAGAGCAGTAGGGGGGATGGTGAATTGTGGTGATGGACATTATACTATAGCAGGGGAAGGGGACTTCTGATTTTTGTTAATGCCTCTTAATGGCACCTATATACGCTTCAGGATTTTGTATCAGTCCTTCATAGCTGCCCTTTGTCTTCTTCTAATTTCTCAACTGCAGTCTCCATTCTGGTTAACCAAGGTATGGAAATTCTTTAACTATTTCAATGTCTTCCTCATCTACTTTAAAGTTATATAAATCATCTGTGGTTATTATTTTTGTTTTCTTAATGTTAATAAGTAAGCTTGCCATCACACTTTCTTCTTTTCTTCAGTAATTGTTCCAACTCTTTGCTATTTTCTACTAGTACTATGGTGTCATCTGCATATCTTAAATTGTTAAAGTGTAAAGATATATAATTGAATATTAAAGTTGGGATTGTCCATTCCATCATATTTTTAATTTCTGTTTATGGTTGTGAAAGTTGGACAATGAAGAAAGCTGACAGTAAGAAAATCAACTCATTTGAAATGTGGTGCTGGAGAAGAGTTCTATGGATACTGTGGCCCACTAAAAAGACAAATAAATGAGTCCTAGAGCAAAACAAGCCTGAATCCTCCCTAGAAGACATGATGTTTAAGTTGAAGCTGTCATACTCTGGCTAAGCAGGGTTTCAAACCCTGGTTTCCAGAGTCATAGTCCAGCGTTCAAAACACTACACCACGTAGCTCTTTAAGCTAGTTTACAGAATAATAATCATCTAATTCTGCAGTACAATGAGTTGTGCAAGTTTTATTGCAATATATTCGTTCAAGTATTTCAATTTTTTAAACAAATGGAAGTATTTTATTTATTTATTTTAATTCATTTCATATGTTAATTAAGCTTTTGTTCTCTGTTTTAGTTTTGTATTTTTATTTGATAATTTTTTAATTTTATTTTGACTTATTTTATTTTATTTTAGTGGAAAGATGGAGTATAAAACAAAGAAAGAAAGAAATATTTATAACCTGTCTTTCTTTGTCAGTATGAAGTTTTCAAGGTAATCAAGACACATCAATTATCAGTAGGATTGGTATGTTCTTTATGGAACTGAAATAAATATAAGTTGGATAAAAGTGAATAAAAGGCATTACAAAAAACCACACAGTAATATCACCCAACAAATGAACAAAAATAGAGAGTACAGTCAGCAATCTCAGTTTAGGTCAAAGGCCTGCTAAGAGAAACCCATATTCAAATGTGTTTGGAATGGTCTCCAATGGCTTGAAATGCGAGGCAGCCAAACAGTTCTTCCAGGGCCAAACATTCTAGAGTCTAAATATCACAGCATAGGAAACCTATTGCAGATTCCTGCCAAATGGGTTTACAGCATGGGCAGGACTGAACAACTCCAGATGACTTCAAAGGAAGCAAGGACATTCCTGGTAGAAGAATGCCCTGTGAGTATTAGGGTCAAAACCATGTAGACAGTGGTGATATCCATGACAGTTCCTTTAACTACACCCATGAGGAGGGGGCAGAACTGATCTCTAGCAACAGACCAGTTCTTGCAGCAACTTCCTTTGTTTTTTTTTAATTAAATATTTTATTATATATAAAAACAAAGACAAAAACCTTAAAACATTCACATAAATCAATACAAACATACAATACAATACATATTCATTCCTACAGATAACAAACATATTTATCACGTTAGCTAACACCTACTTACATTATCTAAGAAAATGACTTATAAATTCCTTATTCATAAAATACATAAATATCCAAATTATCTATCCAGCTTCATTGAATCTTCCATTCTCTTTCTTTCTTACTCCTTCTATACTTTCCTTATTCTTTATATTCTCTTACTAAAGTAACCACTCTACTACCTTTCCCTCAACTTATTTAACTTATTTAACTCTCCTATATCTTTCCGTTCATCTCTCCTTTTTCTCCATCCTTTCTTAAACCTTCTATTCAACACGTCTGCATTAAACCTTCTATTCAACATGTCTTTCCATTCCACCCATCTCCAACCAAACTCATAATCATTCTGCTCTACTTTCATTCTGATCCTTTCATTCTAAACTTCCTTCTTACTAATACTGGTTAGCTCCTTGTACTTTATTCGGCCTTCTTTTCAATTTCTAGCTAAAGAGAGGTTTCCTCGCTTTGGCCTATCTTAAATTACAAAATCCTAATCTTGCTATTCCATGTTCCATTTATATTGGATTTATTATTACCACATATATAACGTTCATCTTTTTCAGTGTTTACTTCCTTCAGGTGTCCTCATCTATCTTCATCTCCCTCTACACCAATTACATTTTCCGTACTGGGTCAGAGTTATTTACAATTTTCTTTGGGTGATCCTAAAAACCAATTATAACTATTTCCCCCCATATCTCATTGTTTTTGAGGTTATATACCATGAAGTTGGTTTCAACTCATGGTGACAGTACAAACAAGAGATCTGCAAGAGTTGTTGTTATCAGTGGCCCTGCTCAGGACTTGCAAACTCAGGGCCATGCTTTCTTTTCTTGACTGAATCCACCTGAAATGAGATCTTCCTCTCTTCACACAGCATTCAGCTTTTCTCAGCATTATTGCCTTTTCCAGTGAGTCATGTCTTCTCATGATATGTCCAAATGATCGCCTCACTTTAATCATATTGTCTTTTAGTGAGAGTTCAGGCTTTTGTTCATTTATTTGTCTTTCTGAAAGTTTTTGGCATCTATAAAACTCTCTTCCAATATTTATCTCTTCTCCTCCAGCATCTCAATTAGGAACAGATATTTTGTAAAACTAATGCATATTCATTGCCCATTTAATACCTGGTCACTTCAAATATATTATTACTGAGGAATAACATCCCCTTCACAATCATAGCAGCTATGTTATCATGACACACGGGAACCTAAGGGGAGGCAGATTATTCCTGCTAATCCATAAATCTCAGCACTAAAATGCACTGTTCCAAGTCTTGGCATCACTACACCATTGCATTTAGGACTCATGATTGTTGTGTTTAATCTTGCAGATTAGCACTTTGAATTGGATCTGAAAAGTCAGTGAAGATGACAGAAGTGCACAGTTACCTTTTTGAATTAACTGGCTCTGATTAACTAATGTACACTATGCCTTGAAGATTTTGGACAGCCTTCAAAGACAGTCTCACACAGAGTGCAATAAAGTAACCATCCTTGAGATAACTAAGGTGAACAGCAGCTAGGCCAACAGAAAAAGCACAATGGGTGTTTTGTGTGGAACTGGTGGAAGAAGACAGAATAAGGAGATTATCGCACATTTTTAAATCCTGGTTTATGTCTCCTGAATTCAAAACTAATTTGGGCTAGAGCCAGGTCCTATTGCTTGGTCCCCCACCCCCCAAAAAACCCCTGCCATTTGAGTACAGCCAGGCTCCAACGTGGCTCCCTTAACTCATTCTGGGGGCCATTTTTCTAAAATCGGAAACTTCCAACTTTTGAAAAATGGCTGCAAAGTGAGTTAAGTGTGTCGATCTGAACTTGGGCTGATGGTGGTTTTGAGGGGGGGGGGAAGCCAGGATTTGGGAGAGGTAAGCCAGGATTTTAAGACATGGGGTATTTTCCTAAAATAAGCTTGTGTCTATTGGGTTAAGGCTGGTTGTTTGGCTGAGCTATTTGGAGGTTTGCTTGTATGTTTTTTGTGCATTTTGGACCATGGGCTGCCTGTGCCCAAGGTCTATAGGTGCAGAGCTTCTGATGAGAGAAAATGAGACAATGACTTGGTTGGAGGAGAAGCAAGCAGCCATTGACTCTGTATAGTTGCTCCCTATGGTTTCCAATTTTGATGGGAAGTTAGGACAAAATGAGAAACAATGGTTGATTGGATACTTCTGCATTTCATCCAGGCATGTTGTGAAGAGATGAAAGCAGGGTGTGGGCTGCACACACAAGGAAAACTTTATTGATATCTGTTAGGGGTCTGTTCTCTGTCTCCTATCCTTGAGTAGGGGAGGGGGACTGCACATTCTACTAAACCTTGAACAGCTGCCACCACCCCCATCAGGATCTCCTCTTTAATGGAAGTCACTGAGGAATTAATTTTGTCCCTTTTTCTATGTATTTCTGATTTTGCACACTTCTACTCCCCCTCCTATGAGATAGGAAAACTTCTGTATATACATACAGAGTGCAGGTTCATGTGAGAGATTTGGGAAGATGATCTTTTTTTGGAAAGCTTTTTTTTTTTTTGTAAGCAAGCAAGGTTTACACCAGCAAAGGCATCATGCTCATGAAATCTCCTTCCTTCAAGCATAACATGGGAAGTTACAAAATTACTGTTGTTGCTGTAATTGTTTGCCTTAAAGTTGTTCCTTATCCTGACTTATGGCAACCCTAAGGCAAACCTATCATGGGATTTTCTTGGGAAGATTTTTTCAGAAGAGGTTTGCCATATTCTTCCCCTGAGGCTGAAAGCATATCATTTGCCCAAGGTCACCCAGTGGGTTTCATGGCCTAGTTTGGAATCAAGCCTTGGTCCCCAGAGTCATGGTCCAACACTCAAACCACTACACTATTCTGGCTCCCAAAATTACTAAACAATCTTAAATCATATTCAGCCAAGGATCCAAAATAACCCCCAAACAAACCCATATGCCCTAACATGAAAAAGGTATGTGT
This sequence comes from Phrynosoma platyrhinos, assembly GCA_020142125.1. Classification (NCBI taxonomy): domain Eukaryota; kingdom Metazoa; phylum Chordata; class Lepidosauria; order Squamata; family Phrynosomatidae; genus Phrynosoma; species Phrynosoma platyrhinos. The sequence goes on from CM034708.1 coordinate 36,565,651, forward strand.
TTCCCTGTTCTACTCATGATGCAGCTGAAAATCTGGATTGTCAGGTATTCTTGAGAAAAGCAGGACCATGCTTTCCAAAGGATGGCGAGGTAGACCTTGGATCCCCTACCTCTCCATAAGTCCCAAGGAGTGTCTCCCATGCCTCATGATTTTACAACCTTTCACCTTTGAAGGATCTGGAAGTCTTTGCAACTTCTCCCAAGAAAGTCATTTAATCAAATGACAGTCTCTCAGGGTCTTTTACAAATCCTACAGTGATGCTATTCCTAAATGTAATCTAACCCTAATACCATTAACCCTTGTTTTCCGGTAAGTGAGCCCACAATTGTACAGTTGTGTTGTCCAAGATAATGGCAGGATGCCATTTTATAACACCCCAGGAAGAAGTGAGTATTCATTCAGTTCATAAAGTTGCCATAAATCCAGCTTTCTGATTACTAAGTTTAAAACTTTTAAGGAATCCTATGATTAAACCATCTCAGTGCAGTTGGGCTTCACACTGAGAACTTTGAATCTGAGTGAGATGAGCTTAAAATTAGGAAATCTGTTTTAACAAAGGAAAATGGCATTCATTGAAAGACTATGTACAGAAATATACACGTATTCACATGCAATACAATTTTTATGTGTCTACTAAGAAAGCCACATGGAGCTAAATGAGATTTACCCTCTGACAAGTGCATAAATAAGCTTTGCTCATCTGTATTTTCATCTGCAAAAACCAAACTAGCTGAAAGGTTACTCTAGTCTTGATTCACTCCTTTTATTAAGCAACAAAGCTTTAGCTGTAATATGAATACCCCCATATGCTGTTTCCCTTTCTCCCATCTGGAATTATAGCAAAGCATGCTGAGATGTTGCCATGGCTATGCAATAATAACCAATTGTACTTCACTGTCTCTCTGCCATCTGATCTGTTTTGAGTTTGGAAGACTTGCTGGAAGGAGTGATGGCTCTATGGCTTCTGAGTCATATTTATTAAATGCAAAATGTTTTCACAGAACTCCTCTTAGAACCATAATAAAACAAGACTAAAAATCCAATTATATCCTAAAACAGGGTACATAGCTATGTAGCATGTGTCTGGAAAAGCAGAGCCATGTATGTATGTTTGCTATATCTTTTCAATATAAGTATATTTGAGGAGATAGACCAGCAAATTCATAAATACTATCGCTGTAGCATATGGGATAGATCAGTGTGGGGCTTCAGGATATAGCTGAGCATATTGTTTTCTTCTGCCACCTTTGCAGCACCTCATGAGCTTAGGTTAGTATAGCTGGATGAAGCTGGATATAGCTAGCCTGACCCTTGGAAGCTGGTCCATTGAATTGAATGGGTACTACTCTTTATAGGAATAACAGAGACTTACAGAGATTACTCCCATGACTGGAATGCAACAATCTGTTGTAAAAGAATAGATGGGAAGAAAAGGAGGAGGAATAGCATAATATGTCAAAGACAAATTCACTTGTACAGAAATCCCCAGACGTGATCAAACTGGATCAGTGGATACCATTTGGGTAAAAATAAATGGGGAAAGAAATAAAAACATTGTAGTAGGTGTTTACTTAAGGCTACCAAACTAAGGGGGGTTGCAGACTGCCAGAAATAGTGCAAATTGAGTCCACTTTTAGGGTTAGGGTTAGTGCTAGGGAATCATGGGAATTGGGTTTTTTCTCAGACATTGAGCCTTCTCTGTCAGAGAGCTCTGGTGCCACAATAAAATACAGTTCCCATGATTTCCTAACCCTAACCCTAACCCTAAAAGTGGACTCAATTTGCACTATTTCTGGCAGTCTGCAACCCCCCTAAGACGAGCTGGTGAATGATGCTTTTTTGAAACAAATGTCTGAAATCTCCAAGAAGTAAGAACAGGTAGTTATGGAGAACTTCAATTATCCTGATATCTGTTGAGAGACTAGCTCTGTTAAGCATAGGTCACCAACAAATTCCTGATGTGCCTTGCAGATAATTTCCACTTTCAAAAGGGGAAGGAAGGAACAAGGGGACCAGAAATCTTGGACTTGATCCTAATTGATAGGGAGGAGTTAAAGTCACTGGAATCAAAGCAGTTGGTATTTTAGAGAGAAGTGACCATGTAATGCTAGAATTCATGGTTGTGGGACTGGCCATAGTCAAACACAAACCTTGGATATCAGGAAGATGATTTTATCAAGCTTAGGGAAATTCTGGGCAAAATCCCATGGCTAGAAATGCAAAAGGAAAAAAGACACTCAGCATGGTTGAGATTTCATGGAGAAAGAACTGCTAAAACAGGGGTAGGCAACCTTTTTGAGCCGGGGGCTGGGTTGCTG
>CM034708.1:36568068-36583909 GCA_020142125.1 Phrynosoma platyrhinos
AAAAAAGAGCTTGTATAAAGAACGGGAGGAAGGATGAATTACCAAGGAAAAATATAGATGATTAGTACAGGCTTGCAGAAATAGTGTAAGGAAAGTTAAAGCTCATAATGAAATGAGACTAACTAGGCAAGCAAGGAGCAACAAAAAGGTCCCCCCACAAATATGTTTCAAGAGCATGACAAAGAAAAAGGTGGGACTGCTGCTCAGCAGGGGTGGTTAAATTTCTAACTGATCACAATGTAAAGGCAATGCACAATACCCATTTTGCTTCAGGTTTTTCCTCAAAAGAGGACTGTTGGCTTCCATGCATCAACAGAGGCCTTGGCAGGGAATAGTAGTTACAAACCAAGACTAATAAGGAGTTAGTTAGGAATCACCTAACTTCAGATGTGCATGGCCAGATGAACTGCATCTCAGAGGACTGAAAGAACTTGCTGTCATATTCTCAGATTTAGGTCATAAAAAATGCACAGGTATAGGATGGGGGATATTTGGGTCAGCAGAAGTGTATGTGAAAAGGACCTTGGGGTTATTGCTGATTACAAATTGGGTCAGCAGTGTGATACTGAAGCAAAAGAGGTAAGTGCTACCCTTAGCCCTCATTAACAGAAGCATAGGAGGACCATATGTACCTCCATTCTGATAATGATTAAAGTGGCCGCAACCCACAAACGCGTGCATTGCATGAATGATTTTCACACAGAGAACACAATAACGCATTAAAAGCTCAGTACTAAACTGAGAAAGAGGGTAGAACATGCATTTGATTTACACACAGATGTGTGTAAATCCCGATGATGGTTTGGGAATCACTTTTTTTTGCACGTGCACACAGAAGTAGTTGTATCACCAGAAATCACCCAGAGAAATAAACAATTTTCTTTATAAAAATATACTATACTGTCCCTTACTAAGTAAAAAGAATAAAACATTACCCAGAAAAGTAGGAAAGGTAGAAAAACAGCATAAAAGTCTGCATCCCTCTTAGCAACTGGTGTTTCTACCTTCCCTGAGGGGCTGTTCCTTGAAGAGCCCTGGCTAATGGAGAAGGGCAAGGGAGAAGAGACATTCACACAGAGGGAGAAGCAAGCTTTTTCTGTGTCCCTGCCTTTTCCTCAGCAACTGTTTCTTTAAGACCCCTGGCTACTTGCCCCAAAGAACCATGGGAAACTTGACAAGAAGTACAGAAACAGGGAGAATCCCACAAATGACTTTCACAGTAGAGCAATTGTGCAAAAAAAAAGTGAATTTGTAAATGAAACGGAAATGAATTTATAGTATTTTCCCGAAAATTCCTATTTGCTGTTTTGTGTCACTTTCCTGTTGGATTCCAAGCGGTTTGCGCACAACATTATGTGAAAACCATTTGTGTAATTGTCCCTAATATGTTGGATAACCACGGGTTCTTAAACTTCCAGTTTTTTCTGTGTGATAAACCCCATAGTTTTCAAGCTGAAGGCAGTAACAGTCCCACTATATTCTGCACTAGTCGGGCCTCATCTGGAGTTCTGGTCACCTCGTTTTTAAAAGCATATAGCCTGCTTAGAGTGACTTCAGAGAAGGGCAATGAGAACAATAGGAGTTAAAGAGAACAAAACATATAAAGAGAGGTTGAAGGAACTGGACATATTCATCTTGGTAAAGAGAAGATTGAGGGGTGACATGATTGCACTCTTTTACAGGAAAGTAAATTTCGATTGAACATTAGAAGGAACTTCTTAACAGTGAGAGCAGTTTGGCGATGGAACCAATTGACTGGAGAGGTGGTGAGCTCTCTTCCTGTGTATGTCTTCAAAAAGAGTCTGGACAGCTACCTGCTAGGTATGCTGTAGCAGGAAATCAATACATGGGATTGGACATGATGGTCTACAGGGGCCCTCCAATTCTATTATTCTCTGATTCTACTCTGGAGTGTAACTACAGGGAGGGTAAAGGAAATAAGAGTATTGCACCCAAATAAGAATTATGTCTCACAATGAAATTTTTCTTTAGTCCCCAAAGCTGTAGCATTTCCATAACTTAAAACTTCACTGAAGCATTTAGAAATACAGTTTTGGCACACAAAGGAAACGGGCAGGAAAAATTATCTGAGAACCCAGGTAATAGGAGTAGGAACACAGCAAATACAAGAGTTCCAGGTGGGAATGATTTTCAGTTTTTTACTTTCTGAAATCTTAGAAATTTGGGGACTGGAGGAAAATTTCATGGGGGGGGGGGAAGGAATTCCACATCCTTGTTGCTGCCTCACCAAGCAGAGGTGGCCTCTACATATTTCTACAGAGGACGCAGTCCAGCAAGTAGCATCTGACCCCACAAACCCCTCCCAAATAATCTGCTTGCCCAGAGTCCTATGTTTGCCAGAGGTGCCAGCCACAGTGAGACCCCTGAGGCTTTTTTCAGCATGTTTTAGCCTTTGCGAAGCTCTAATTAATGTTGCTTTGCTTTGTTTCAAGAAAGAGCTCTCCAAGTTCAAGTTGGTGCCAAAGGCAAAGTTAGATATATAACTGAGGAAAGGAACCAGCACTTAAAAGTGATCTTTTCCAGAAGGCATGGGATATGTAAAGTTCTTACCCCCAGTCTAAAATATTCAGTTATATATGCCTTCAGCTCCTAGCTCAATCCACACTTCCTTGTTTCTACTTTCTCTTGATGCCAGCTGTTTGCTGTATTTGGTGCTAGTTGGTGCATGTTGAGCTCACCCTGCCCTCCCCTCTTGCTCACATTTGTCAGTTCAATGCCAAATCCACTCAACTCATACAATGAAAGAAATGCTGTCTTTATTTGTTTGTTTCATTTCAGTGCTGCCCATCCTCACAAGGAGCCCCAGGGCTTAGCAACTTACATAAAATACACTAGAGCAGACAACCAGCCTTGACATTGTAAATCTAAAACTGCAAATATATAATAAAATGTAAAAACCCATCAACAAAAATCAACAGACAAATAAATAGGATATTTGCCTGTATACAAAAAATTAGCACAAAAAAAGGTGTGTCCCCCCCCCCCCACTCCTCCAATGACACCAACATGGACATCAGACAAATCTCTTTCAGAATGAGGTTTTACAGGCAGGGTGCCATCATCAAGAAGGAGTAGTTATGACTAGTAACTTCATCGGCCACATTCTTTAATGATGCCACAAGTGAAGCCTCCCTGGCCAATAATGAGCCCTGCAATAATTGGATGTCATCCTTTTCCCACTTGCTTCCATTAGACATTTGTCATTTGGTCTCCTAAAGACACTACTCTGATACATTTATGGACTTACTGATTCACAACAACATTTCAGGGCTGAGATACACACAAAAGTAGTCTAGTAATGTGAACATTGTAACCAGTCCTACTCCCTGAACAGAAAAACATAAGATTCATAGCCTTCCTGTTTACAGAAAGTTGGGGCATTTCTTTGTAGAGGTTCATACAATAATGTCGGAGTCAACTCTTTTGTCATATAAACCTTGGCCAATGACAACACTTCAGTTTAGTTGCTCAAAACAGAAAACAGATGCTCAAAGTCAATATATGGAAAGGGGAAGAACAGGCTTGCACTCATCATCCAAATGGACCTTAATGTCCATTCTTTGACCCAGCTTTTTTGCAGAAGTTGTCTCTGTGTTGATTCTGCTGGTGTGACTCTGGAAAATGCATGGTTCTTCCTTCTATAAAGAAAACATCTATGTACATACAGTTTGTATGTGTTCTACATAGAAGAGCTGCAGAAATGCAAGAGGTACAGTTGCAAACCACCCCTTCAGAAGCTGTCTGTTTGGTTTATTATACAGCTTTCAAAAGTCACTTTGAACAACCATACACTCTATTGCACACACGTGGTGCATGCAAGCTTCCATATTTTTGCTTGCCATGCCAAGTGTGAAAAACAAACAAACGTACTCCTACCTTGGAAGCTGCAGAAGTGGTTGAAGATCATTCCAGTAGCTGTGCTATAATCTCTGCCATCTCCTGAACACCTGAATTAGAATGAAGGTTACAGGGTGCTGGGTTGTTTTCTCACTTAGGTGTTTGCCATCTCTTGCTTGGAATAACCAAACTGGAAAAAGCTCTGCTAGCCTTTTCTGCAGGGTAGATTGGCAGGGAACTCATGCTGCTGGCTTATTAGGTCCTGGTAGCCATAATTTCTGCCTTTGTCAGCAAGGACAGCCACATTTTATCGGCTCATACAGCAACAGCAATAGAAAGTACATTTCTATATCGCTTATTAGTGAACTAGCACTCCCAAACAGTTTACAATGTGTAAGCCAATTGCCCCCAAGTTGGGTATTCATTTTACCAACCTATGAAGGGATGGAAGGCTGAATGGACCTTGGAGCCCTGCCTGGGATTGAATTCACAACCTTGTAGCTGCATTTATTTAACCACTGCATCACCAGGGCTCCCTACAATGTATACATTTAAATACTAAGCTATGGGCATAGTTATTGTTATGAGTATTGGGAAGAACATCAAGGCACACTTCTGCCACCATTGCTACTGTGCCACCATCTCTCCTGCTACTGCTTCATTGCCAGTACCTGGTTCTACCAATGTATTTGCTGCTATTGCAACAACATATTTTTATAAAGCAGCAGGAGTATGCCAAGTAACAACATTATTCTGTTTCCCCCCCTTATTGCTGGAGGTTATATGACAATGTGAGGTCTGTTAGGCAGTGGTTAGCATATTGATGTGCTGAAAAGAAGAACATGTACAACATAAATGCATATTATTACTATTAATTATTATTATTCAATAATGTCAGTAGTGTCCCAATATAGAGATAGTGCTAATAAGCTAAAGGAAGCCATTGTTATTATTAGAATTATGATGATAATTGATGAATTTATTCATTTATATTCCACCCTTTCCCCAATATCAAAACTCAAGGCAGCTTACATAATATTGAAACCAGAACAGATTAAAAATATTAAAATCAGTAAAAACATACAAGTTATGTAAAAATGTATAAATAATCTATAGAATTAAAATAATTTAAACAGTCATTTAAAGATAGGATATAAAAAAAACCCCAACAAAACAACTCAACTATTAAAAACTCATGACAATCAATCCCTGAAAGCCTACAAGAATAGGAAAAGTTTCACCTGCTAGTGGAAGGAGAATAAAGAGGCAGCCACCCCTGCTTCCCTATGGAGAGAGTTTCAAAGTCTGGGAATAGCCACTGAGAAGGTGCTATGCATATCTATTCAAAAATACACCCCAAAAATTCATTGAGTCTTATTTATAGTTATCAGAGAAATATACCTATTCAGGAATAAGCCACACTGGACATACTTCCAGTTACATCTATGAATATGTTTAGGATTGCATTGTATAACTAAATACAAAATTACTGTCACTTTGTCCAAGGTGTTGGAATTCTTTGGCCTTCTAGATGTTGTGATACTGCAAATCCCATCAACCCTGGCCAGCATGGTGAGAAATGCTGTGAGTTCCAGTTCAACATCTGGAGGACTGAATGGTTTTCACTCCAATTTTAAGCAATGTTGCTTTGACTTTATTTATTTATTTATTTAGGTCTAGGAATAGTTCATGAATGCCCACTGAAAATAGCTTGTAAATCATAGTTAAAATAAAAATTTGAGTGGAATTACTGACAGACCCATAGCAATCCTGGCATGAAAGGTGCCATTGTAAAATCTTCCAAACAGACAGATAAAAACCCAGAGGCAAAATAAAATGAAGTCTTTCTCTCTCTATTTTTTTTTAAATGCTTGTTTCTTGGCCCCCTGTTGCTGTTGATGTCTCACCTACTATGTATCCAGTGACTCATACTCCAATTACTGTTGCTGTCATTCTGGTCCAAATTGCCAGGGGGAAGGGAAGTACTGATAGAGGTTCTTTAGAAGATTAAAATAACCTGGTTGTGAAGCCTTATGAAAGTTTGCTGCAAGCAAACTGCCTTCTTTTTTTCTAAGTATACTTTAGATGGGTTGGAATTCATGTGTGTGATACATTCCTGGAAGGATTACTTTGAATTCACGTGTGTAAAATGTTTCCAGAAAAGTGCATTGCATCTGCTTTTGAAAATTAAGTTTTGTGACAAAGAAAGGCTTTGGATAGGAAAACTCTTTTTATTAAAACACACTGTTGATTATCAATCAAGATAATATGTTAAGCATGATTTCAGAAGATCTCCCTTAAATAGTCTGTTTGCTATAGTACATGATTGTCCTCTGTTGTATATGTTGTGTTAAACAAGCTTTGTTTCATGGTTGGTCATTGGAAGGCAAACCTGAGTTTAATTTGCAAATCTGATTGTTGAGACATGCATTTCTGAGCACATCCTCTTGTGAGGGGAAAAACTGGATTTATTTCAAGGAATACTTAATCCTCTTAATGTTTAGTTGACCTTCAGTAGGTGTTACTTGGTGTTGTTTTCTTGTTATGTCAAAGTGCAGTGAATGCAGTCTGTGGAATGAAAGCTTAGTAGCAGAAAGACTCCCTTTCAGAGGGGAACATGGAAATATAGCTAATGAAATTGAGGCTGTCATACTTTGGCCACATCATGAGAAGTCATGACTCACTCAAAAAGGCATTAATGTTTGGAAAGGTGGAGGACAGTAGAAAGAGAGGAAGACCACATGCCAGATGGATAGACATGTCAGGGAGGTCATGGGCCTGAATCTACAGGATTTGAGCAGAGCAGTGGAGAATGTAGGGCTTGGAGATGTCTCATTCACAGGATCATAAGGATTTGGGGCTGACTTTGAGGGCTGTTAACAATAACAAAGTATGGGAAATTGTTATTATTGCTGTTCCAGAAGAATGATGTTTCTTGCCAGAGGTCTGTACAGGCTATAGGATGCTGGGTTCCACACATTGTTGTGTCTATGTGGTGACCTCCTCAATTAGCCTAATACATCTTGGCTTGAAAAAATGCTTGAAAAAATTAGCATGCTGTTTACATATACATAGACTGTTGTCATGCTAGTGGCTCTTTGGTTAGCATGATGGGATTTGGTCCCCCTTCCTTCTGAAGCCTTCTGGTCCACCAGAAAACCTGCGCCTGGACCATGTTTTCAAGCTGTTCAAGGAGCTGCAGGGAAGAGTCAGAATTGTCACTTTCACATTCCCTGAGGGAATCAGTTTGGTCAGCCAAACAACCCTGCTGGATTCTGCCCACAATAATATTCTCCTATCGTGATAATTGCTTACAGACTATTTGAATGCTTTGCATGCATTCATTTACAAAAAGTATTTTTGCAAATAGCACACATTGTGCATTTAGATGAATAATTAAAAGAAGAGAAAAGTGAGTATTCATGACACAGCTCATAACATGACAGGCTGCAATGTGCCTTGGATTAGCCCAGCTGACTATACAATACAAAAACTTCTTTCACACTGTGTGAGCTAAATACATGAACTGTAATTTGCACCTTTCTTTCTTTTTCTGCCCTTTATGTGTTTACCTTCACTGTGTATACAGTTTGAACATGTGCTCATTGTCTCAGCACATGACTAGAGACCTGTTTTTGTGGGGTGTGTGTTGTGGGTTGTTTGTTTTGGAAAGCTCCCAGATCATGTACTCATAAATGCACATGTGGATTATGAATGTGTTCAGGTCAGAAAGGTTCTACCAGTGAAGAAGCTGTGCTAGTGATGTAATGAAGCTTTGGCTGTGATTGCAAAGTGCTTTGCTCCATATTTACTTTCCTTAAATCCATTGCTAACAAATATTATTGCCAGCTTGGGATATTAATATTTGACTATTACATCTTTGTAAGTGTGGATGAATAATTTCCAGTTTTGACTCTGCTACAGAAAAAATTTGTTTATTTCTATGCAGTTCCCACCCAACACTCACACATAGTAATTTTCTTTGTGCAAGATTGCTATTTTTGTACAATACTTTACTTGCACAAGATTTTTGTAATGCAAGATTATCGTTGTGCAAATTTGCATGTTTTTTACATAAAAACAGCAACCTTGCACAACAAAACATGTGGTTGTCTGGGAAATTGAATTTTTGGCACAACCTCCCTCAAATTCCCAGGCAAAAAGCCCTATGCATTTCTGAGCAAAATAATTTCCCAAATCATTTTATGATGAGCAGATGTTGGGTGAAAATGGCACAAAATTCTCACCATGGTCTTATTCTTCCTGACTGATTTTCCCTTGGCTGCATTTAAACTACAGAAATAAAGCAGTTTAACACCACTTTAATTGCCATAGTTCAATGCTATAGAATTCTAGTATTTGCAGTTTTGTGAGATATTTAGCCTTCTCTGTCAGAGAGCTCTGGTGCCACAACAAACTACAAATCCCAGGATTCCATAGGATGGAGCCATGACAGTTAAAGCAATGTCAAACCTGGATAGGGGTACTGTCACAGATGGGCTAAATAGCAGAAATCTTAAAGGAGAAACGCTCTTCAAAAATTTCTGACATTTTATCCAGATTGCCCAAAGTGGTAAAGAATGGATGGTTTTCAGTATGTAACATTCAGTTTTTGCCCCTGCACTTAGTAACTTCTGCCCATTTAATTTAAATTGATTTAATTTGGTTATTTGCTCTGCTACCAATTTATTAATCTTTTTAGCAGCCCACAGTACTTGCAGAACTTTTCTCCAACGCAACATCTCAAATTAGTTTATTTTCTTTCCTATCAGCTTTTTTCACTGGCCAGCTTTCACAACCATACATAGAAATGAGAATACTATCCCAACTTTAGTAATCAGTGATAAATTTTTATACTCCAGGAGCTTGTCTCATTCTATCATGCTGATTTTTCATGTCCAAGTCTTCTTCTGATTCTTGCATAGTAGCTGATTTGTTGTTGTGTGCCTTCAAGTTGTTCCCGACTTATGGTGAAACTAAGGTGAATCTATCATGGAAGTTTCATTTTTCTTAGCCTTTGCTTAGCTTGGAAAAGTATTCCAAAGTTTTCTTACCCTTTATACTTTCCTGGAAGTTTTAGCTAATTTCTGAAATGATATGAAATAGGAATTTGGGAGAGGTCATTAAACATCCTAAAGCAGGGGTAGGCAACTTTTCCCTTTTAAGGGCCGAGGGACTTCAGCTCCCAGAAGCCTCAGCCATGTTGGCCAATAGTCCCAGGTTGGTCAATAGCTCCTGGGATTCTGAGAGCTGATGTCCCTCGGCCCTTAAAGGGGAAAGGTTGCCTACCACTGTCCTAAAGGCAACAGATCCTTTCTAATCTTGGAAGCTAAGCAGGATCAGCTCTGGTTAGTACTTGGATGTGAAACTGTCAGTGAATACCAGGTGTTGTAGGCTATATTTCAGAGGAAGAAATTGACAAACCACCTCTGAGTATGCCTTGTTTAAGAAAACATGGGGTCTCCATAAATCAACAGGAAACTTGAAGGAATATACAGAGACATTTATTCTAGTGTTCATGTATTCAGATCTACTTGTTTCCCATGCATAAAGCTGTGTTGTTTTCCCCACAATCCATGGTTGACAGATACAATCTCCAGGGTGTGGGTTCAGCCAACATCCGGCAAACCATCCTTCCCCTGATACAGTGATTTAAATAGAAGCATGTTATTTATCTGTAGATAAAGTTAGGCCAGCCATAGTTGAATATTTAATAAACAGTTTCCTAGTGGAAACCACACATAACTTTACAAGGCTTGGACTGCATCAATAAATCCATCATTCTGTTTCTAGATAAACATGAACCAGGATTAGCGAGCCAGGTCACCCTCCGAACTTCCATTCTTCTATGAGTGTGCTGTCAACAATTAAGCTGTATAAACAAAGGGCTGTGTGTGCCTTTGCAGGAAGACGTGTCTCTCTCTTTCCCCAGCTTCACTCCAGCAAGGGCGGAGCTGTCCTGGAAATGTCTGTCTCTTGCAAGATGAAATCTGGAGGAGAGCCAAATTCCATTGGTCCTACAGCTTCAGGGAGGAAGGAGTTGTAAACCAGCAATTAGTAATCCTGCTACTAAGAGGAAAGATTGCTGGGATGTATAAATAGGGTCACTGTTTATACACACGTTAAAATGGGAAGTGAGCTGATTACATTGCTGCCAAAACTGCATGAGGAGGAAAGGGCTTAGCTTGTGGAGCTCACTGGGCTGATTCACATGACCTTGCTGGTGTGGTGAAAGGTTTTCTGTTTCAATCTTTCATCTATAATTCACACTTGTACACAATTATAGCACTTTGATACCACTTTAATCCCCATCTTAGAGAATCCTGGGATCTGAAGTTTGTAGTAATACTAGAAGTCTCTGGAGGAGAAGTCTTAAGTACCTTTTGAAACTACAAACCCCAACCTTCCATAGCTTAGTGCCATGGCAATTAAAATGGTGCTATAATTGAGAGCCAGCATGGTGTAGTGGTTTGAGTGTTGGACTATGACTTTGGAGACCAGGGTTTGAATCCCAGCTTGGCCACGTAAACCCATTGGGTGACCTTGAGAAGTCATACTCTTTCAGTCTCGGAGGATGACAATGACAAAACCCCTCTGAAGAAACTTGTCAATAATAATAATAATAATAATAATAATAATAATAATAATAATAATAATAATAATTAATAAATGTTCTCGTGATAGATTTGCCTTAGGCTCACCATAGGTCAAAAATGACTTGAAGGCACACAACAACAATATAATTGTGTAGTATGAAAGAGAATTTTGACCTGGATCCTTTTGAGATTCTCAGCTAAAGCAAACTTTAGCTTTACTTTAACAACTGTTGAATAGTAAATGAATACTTACCGTAGGTAAATCCCATTGATTCAATGCATCTACTCTATTTGAGATTAACATTCAGTTGTCTGAGTGGCTCTGCACATTTTAGAGAATGAGAATGCTCTGACAATATGCTCTCTGGTCTGTATCACTTTTGACTACAAGTGAATTGTATCCATTTTAAATTTACTGAATGCTGTACAATGAACTAAAAACACATTAAATACAATAAGTAGTTAACAGTTATATTTGGGGAGAAAAATTTGATTTAGAGTACCACATGAGTGGTGTTATTCATGTTCAGAAGATGTTTCAAAATATCATCCTCTCCATCTATGGTAGAATGTCTTGCAGAATGTATGGAATGGGTATTTGTTTTTCAGATGCAGAGTAGGGTTATATGCCATTGCTTTATTGTATGTGCATAAATTAGAGCTGATAAGGAGTGACAGAGAAGTTGTAGATCAACAGCATTGTAGAACTACAGTTACCCAAAAATACTCTAAGTGGAAGTACTGGGTAACTGGAACTGGGACCTTCTGAATACAAAGCATGTGGTGTACTGCTGAGACCCTCTGCTTAACAATGTGCTCAGTTGTGGTTTGCCACAGATTTATGTACAAAGTATGTCAAAACAGGTCTATTTAGCCATGCATTACCAAATGCACGAAGAGGCTAGTGGCAACCTGTGGGTCTGATTTGCTTCCTCACATGTGTCACTCACAGCGTAGCTGGCATGTGTTTGATCCAGCCTGAAAGGAGCCACCTTCTATATGTATAGGGCTTTCAGCATGGGAACAGGAACTTTGGGTAATCAGGATTTGCCTCTTTTATACAGAGGAAAATGTATATGTGTAGAGCCCATTGACTCTTTTACAGAGGAACATGTACATGTGTAGAGCCCATTCAGACAAAACCTATTCAGGCATTGCCCAAGGGCATGGCTGCTGCTTGCATGATCATCCATGCAATGATGGCCCCTTCACAGATTAGATACATATGGAACCATAGGCCTGATTAGGATTAGTGACATGCTTGGAAAGTTACTTTTTGGGCATTGCAGCTCCCAGAATGTTCATGGTCATATTGGTTAGAGTTGAAGATGTAGTTCAAAAAGTAATGTCTCCAGCTTTGGGCTAATGAAGAATTGTGATCTGGGTGTGCCATGGAGCAACCTTACAGTCATTGTACTATGAGCTGAACAGCAAAATGGATTGACCCAAACTGGATTTTGCTGTAGTCATTATGAAAACACATGGATTTCCCAGCTTCTCAAATCTTGTGGAGAGCCAACCCAAATAGAGGAGGTTTTCCTCTCCAAACCGTTACCTTCCATGTCATAAAATCTTCATCTGAGGGGAGTAAGGCCAGCATAGTACATATTTCCATAATGCTTGGACAGGACACAGAAGGCCTTTGCAGACTGCCAGAAATAGTGCACATTAAATTGAGGCACTGCCCTGGCTCAGTGCTAGGGAATCATGGGAACTGTAATTTATTGTGGCACCAGAGCTCTCTGACAGAGGAGGCTCAATGTCTCAGAAAAAAATTACAATTCCCATGACTCCCTAGCACTGAGCCAGGGCAGTGCCTCAATTTAATGTGCACTATTTCTGGAAGTCTGTAAAGGCCCATAATCGATTTTTGTTATTTCTATCAGTTCTCAGTGCAGCACTGGGGAAACTATTTAAATCAGGCAATCATTTGTACTCACAGTTTGTTAGAATTATTCCAGCCTGGTCTACACATGAAACATAAGAGAACATGTAAAAAAATGCATTTTAAAGTATATGTAACAGGAGTTGGTAATTATAGTAAAGGCAGCCCCCCCCTCCACACCTTCAACATTCGCACCACTCTATTTTTCAGCAAAAAACTACAACCAGGAGTGACTTTGGGTAGTAATTCACCATTTTTTTCCTGGCAACTGGGGTTTTTAAAACTAACCCCCTGTTCCTGGGGGATTGATGGGCAGGAGGACTTTTTTAAAGTATTTCTTTTTGTAAAAATTAAATTGTAAGGGTGCAAGAGGGAGTTCAAGAAAAACCTGGGGCTGAAAAATGGGATAGAGGGCTGCACTTTCCACACTTCAGATGTATCAAATTTTTGTATTTCAGTGGGATGTATTACAGTAAAACTACTTGCATAACATTTATTCATTCACATAACTTCAAACTGTCCTGATTAATCCTCTACAGTCTACTTTTTCAGCTGCATTTGAAATATCCTACTTTTTCCTCTCCTCCTCCAATTTCCCCCCTTGTCCTCAGCAAACTTCAATTGCTTCAAACTGAGTTTAAAGTACAAAAATAGTCTATACTCATTTCAGTGATGGGAGAAGAGAGAAGGAGAAAGAATCTTATACTTCCCAGTAGACTGAGGCCAAAGCAAACTCCTGTAGCCACTCCTAGCTTGTGTTTTCTTCCTCATTCATAACTTTTAGCATTTTGACCATATTCTGATGGAGCTTGGCCTCATGTGACCTGTTTTTTTCCCCCTGTCAAATGTTGGAAGGTATTCATTCATTCATTCATTCATTCATTCATGCCATTTATTAATTGCCTCTTGACTCACTAAGGTCCCCAAAGTGATGCATAATCAATAAAAATGTTTTTAAAGATTAAGTAAATATCTAAAAGCCAATTAAACAGTCCAAACCCTTCTATGAGAATAATTCCAAATCCAGACAAACTGTTTAAAAAACAGCCAGAGCAGACACCCCTAATTTTAAAAACCAAAGGTCATGCTAAACAGTACAGTCTTCACTCCTTGCTGGAAGGGATGGAGCCAGCTTGACTTCCCTCAGAAGGACATTCCACAGTCAGAGGTGCTGCTTTAGAAAAACAGACAGAGAGAGGAATGTTAATTGTCATATTTTACAAGTTTATTTTAATGTATATAAAAATGAAAATGGTATAATAAGGCCAGCAGAAAGAACATTAAAGCACATCTTTGCATGTCCCTAGATTCAGGAAGAAGATGTGTGTGTGTGTGGCAGCATGAAACATAAAAGTGATAAAGAGGACATCCATACAAGAAGATCCTCCTCCATTCATTTGAAAATTGTCAAGCTGAAAGAGAATTCTCACATTCCAAGACCAAAACACTTAGGAAGAGTGAGGGAGGATATGTGTGTGTGTTTGTCTGTGTGTGTATGTGTGTGTGAGAGAGAGAGAAATAAAATCAATCACAAAATAAAACAAAAACAAAAGAGAAATGCTTTAGGCACAATACCTAAAATGCAAACATGGAGAAGTAGGATTCCTTCCAACAGATCACCTCTTTAAGTGGTTCAGAGTGTGGCTTTCCACCCTGGACCACCATATTAATTTTTAAAATATGAGATATTTTTCTTGCTATCCAGCATGAGAGAGAACATGCCTCTTTTTAGAATGAAGTAGAGATTTCCAGATCCCATCACTCCCTGCCATCACGGTTATGTGACTGAGAATGGTGGAAATTATAGTCTAACATCTGGAAGGTCACAGGACTCCCATTCCTTAGATGATAATAACTGTAGTCCAGAACACACTGCTGAAATTATCCAGTTTGGGAATTGTAGTTTATTGTGGCACCACAGCTCTTTGACAGAAGAGGCTAACTACAGTTCCCAGAATTCCCTAGTATTGAGCCAAGGCAATTAAAGTGGTCTCAAAAGAGCCCTGGTGGCACAGTGGTTAAATGCCTGTACTGCAGCCACTCACTCATAGACCACAAGGTTGTGAGTTCAATACTAGCCAGGGCTCAGGCTAGACTCAGGTCTGCATCCTTCCGAGGTCGCAAAAATGAGTACCCAACTGTTGGGGGGCAATGAGCTTACAGTTGTAAACTGCTTAGACATCCCATAGCATGGTATGAAGTGGTATGTAAATGAAGCTGCTTTGCTTTGCTTTGCTTTCAAATCGGATTATTTCTGCATTGTATTTTGGACCCGTGATAAATGCATCAAGAGAACCCCTCCTCCACATTGGAAATATAGGGTGGCATTCTGCATTGCAATTATAGATCTATAAGTGCTCCATATACATTACATAGTCATGACCATGGCACTATTGTAAATTGTAAATGCCCTCCCAAACTCACTTTATCAGACACTGTCGATGCTTAATACCTATCCTTTCTTCAGTTCACTCTGTTTCCCAGGATAACTTGGAGAGTGCACCAACCATTCCACAGACCCTTACTCTGCTCCTTTGCAATGCCAGGTCGGTCAAAAATAAGACACATATTATCCATGATTTCCTGCTGGATGAGGCAGCTGACCTGGCATGCTTTACTGAGACCTGGCTGGGAGATGCCAGTGTGGGGACCTGGGCACAGGCTCTCCCAGCTGGGTATACAGTTAGTAAGCAGGTAAGGGAAAGTGGGCTGTGTGGTGGTGTGGCCCTGGTTCATAGAAACAACTTGACCCTGACCAGGAAGCCTATCCAGAAAACAACCTGCATCAAGTGTATGTACCTCAGCCTGAAAACCAGGGATAGTTTGGGGATTCTGTTGGTTTACTGGCCACCCCATTGCCTAACAACTCCCTAACTGAGCTGTCTGCCCTGGTCTCTGAGTTGTTGCTGGAGTCACCCAGACTTTTGGTTCTGGGTGACTTCAACATCCCACTTGAGTCCAGTTTGCAAAATCTAACTGGTGCAGCTCGGGAGTTCATGGAGACCATGACAAACATGGGCCTATCCCAATTGGTTGACGGGCCCATGCATTGCGCAGGTCATACCCTCGATGCAGTTTTTAGTACGGAACAGGAATATCCATGGGCGAAGGTTACAAAAACCTCCGCATTGTCATGGACGGATCATTTCCTGGTCAAGGTGGAAGTAAGAGCCACTGTCTGTCCCCCTGGGGGTGGTGGACCCATTAAAATGTTGCACCCTTGAAGGCTAATGGAACCTATTGGCTTCCAGAAGGCCTTAGAGGGTTTGTTGGTTGGAAACGCTGGTGATTCTGTTGAAGCCTTGGTGAATAAATGGAATACCGATCTTACCAGGGCTATCAACACAATCGCTCCCAAGTGTCCTTTCCAGCCTGCTTCTAATCATAAGCCCTGGTATACAGAGGAGCTTAGGAGGATAAAGCAAGCTGGACAACGACTAGAGCACGAATGTCAGAAGACTCGTCTCTCATCCGACAGAACTTGCCATAGGAAGCATCTTGA
>CM034708.1:36584009-36595766 GCA_020142125.1 Phrynosoma platyrhinos
ATATGAGCCCCCCCATGCCCTTCGGTCCTCTGGGAGGAATCTGCTGCAACCTATGAAGACCAGGCTGGCGCAGACCTCCCAGAGAACCTTTTCTGTGACTGCTCCCAAGCTATGGAACAGACTGCCAGACGAGATCCATCTTATTACCACTCTTGCTGCCTTTAAGAAAGCAGTAAAGACTGGCCTTCCCAGAATAACTTCCTGGCCCAATCGGAGCGACTGCCACCCATCTCCCTTGTATTGTTGCTGCTTCCTGTTTTTATTATATTTTTATATTTTATTGTACTATTGTATTTTAATCTTTGCCTGTTTAATTCAGTATTAAGGGGGGGTGGGATGGGGAGAGGGTTGAGGGAATGTTTTTAACTGTTGCCTGTTGTAATATGTTGTACTCCGCCCTGGTTGCCTAGCAGAGGGGCGGGTTAGAAATAAAAATATTATTATTATTATTATTATTATTATTATTATTATTATTATTATTATTATTATTATTATTATTATTATTATTATTGCAATTCTCCATTGCAATTACAGATCCATAAATGCTCCATATACATTACATAGTCATGGCCATGGCACTATTGTAAATTGTAAATGCCCTCCCAAACTCACTTTACCAGACATTAATCATATCAAGAGACAAAGGTCTGTTCAGCTGGTGGTTGGGGTATAGGGGTGGTGGTGTTTCTACCCCCCTTTCACCAGTGACCAAGGCTGTGACTATCAAAAGCAGGACTGCTGTTGTAACTCTTGTCGGAGTCTTACTGGCTGGTGGGAAGGATGGAAATGTCATCCTCCTGTATCCTGACCTCCATCTCTTGGTAAAGTAAGTGATGTAGAATATGGGCAATGGATTTAATCACATGTGAATGTAATCTTCTACGTAATCAATTAATTAATGAGTAATTGACTGAGATTTGTTACATCAAATGAAACTGTAACTAATGACTGAGCTGAGATAGAAGCAAGCATAACAGCCATAACAAGTATGATTGAACCTGACAGATCCCATGTTCAGAGCTGTGGGGAAGAATGACAGCAAAAAATGGGAGGAAATTATTTGTGACATGCCCTTCATTTAACTTCATGGCATTTCATTTTCAGTGTAATGCATATCAGGGATTTCCAGTATAATTGGAAAAGACTTTTCCAGTTTTCAAGTATAATTGGAAAAGTCTAGAGAAACAGATATAGATAATTACAGTTAAGATCCCCTATATTAAGGGCGATAAACTAAAATCATATAACTTAATTGCACTCCCACAGGATACATGTTGTGTGGGTCTAAGAGCCCAAATGGTATTTGGACAATAAAAAGTGAAGCTGTAACAAAATAATGATGTACTTCTCCAATTCCTAACATTAAGGCTCATATACAGAGTTCCAGCCACTTTCCATATCAACATCCATGGATTGTGATCATCAGACTGCTTTGAAGGAAGGGTTAGCCCCAAAGTTTTTAACTCTCATTCATCCTCCTCAAGTCCTGTTGTGTTACAGAACTAGACTTACAAGGTACAGAAGGTATTCTATGGCACTGATATCTGAACTGCTTTAAATAATTCTCCCAAATTTCAGCTACTTGTACAACAGGGACCCTGAACTACCTTTAAAGGTTCATCATTGTCAGGCAGGTTACTATTAATTTTGCCTACTTGAAAAAACTTGCAAAGGAAGGACAAATTACTTTTTCCATGCATTATCACTAAAACATCCTTAAATATAAAAATTCTTATTAGCACAGAGTCTACTTAGAAGTGCCCTCCATGTGTTCTGTGTAGCTTACTCTCAAGTAAGTGTACATAGGATAGTTTGAAGGCAGCTTTTATTTTTCCTGTGAGGGCTTAACAACAATAAATGCCTTAATTTTTTTAGTGCTTCATCATTTAATACTCTTCTTATTGATAAAATCTGAGGAGGTTCAAATACCTATCCCTCCAGCTAGCCACAGGGGGGAGGGAAAGCTCAAGTCCCCTTACACTCCACTGTTCTACGGTGTATGATGCAATGATTTTCTTTTGAAAACAAAAACTAACCAGAACAAAAATAGTGCAAAAGATTTATTGCCAATGCAAACATTGCCAATGCAAGTTTAGTGCCAAGCAATGTAACTTACTGGAATAAAACTCTTCCATGTCATATTTCAGTGAATCATGATGCAGAGTAGCAGCAGTGACTTATTCTGGCTGTCAGTAGGTTGGCCCCATTCAGGAGCCATTGGAATTCTGTCCACTGAGAGGGACAGTGGGATTCTTATTAGTGTCAGGAAATGCAAG
The DNA here is from genome assembly GCA_020142125.1 of Phrynosoma platyrhinos. NCBI lineage: Eukaryota > Metazoa > Chordata > Lepidosauria > Squamata > Phrynosomatidae > Phrynosoma > Phrynosoma platyrhinos. The sequence goes on from CM034708.1 coordinate 36,586,286, forward strand.
CAATGCAGGCTGAAATCCACATCAAGAGATATACATTAGAATTCTGCATTAGAATTCTTATTGGGATCAGAAAATACCCAACAATGCACATATCTTGTAATTACTTCTTTGTAGCTACACCACCCAATTCTATACCCTAAAATCACCTTGGAAGCAGCAAGTCCCCCGCGCCCCCCCCCCTATCCAACAGACCCATTTCCATGTTAGAAAGCAGGGAGAATGAGTGAAGATGCATGTAACTATTTTCCTGAAGCTGGACTTACTGCAAAAGGAATCTGCAAAGATCTTCAAGGGTGCTTGTGAACCTTCTTCAGATGAAATCACTGTATTGGAGGGGCTGTGCTGGTTACAAGGTGATTTTTGGAGTGGGGGGAGAGGGTTTTGATCATTGTATGGTCAGAAAAGAATTCCAGCCTATCCAATGACTATAAAAGTGAGTTGCAATGGACCATTGTAATTCACTGACAAGATGTCAGCCATAATCAAATCCTAATCCTAATCTAGACCCTAATCCAGGGGTAGGCAACCTTTTTGAGCCGGGGGACGGGTTGCTATCCCTCAGACAATTGGGGGGCTGAAACATCCAAAATAAATAAATAAATAAATAATTTAAAAAAAACATATATTAAAAAATGTAAAAAGTATGCATGCACACTCTCTCAGCCCCAGAAAAGCCATGGCAAAACCCCTGTGGAGATTTTGCCAAGAAAACCCCAAGGACAAATAATAACAACAATAATCAATATCATCATGGCGGGTGACAGGCGGTGGCGGCAGGACCAGACTGGAGCTGATCCAAAGGCCTCGGGGGGCCACATCCAGCCCCCAGGCCTTAGGTTGCCTACCCCTGGCCTAATCCTAATTGCGTTAGATTTCTTATTGGGATCAGAAAATAACCAACAACTCACATATGAGAGTTGATTTTAGATATTATTTTAGATTAAATATCTTCAAATCTCAAGGTTACCCTGAGAATGGTGATACCTCCTTCATATATCTCAGGGGCACATTTTGACTCCAGTCAGTTTGTTGTTAGAGAGACTGACTAATACCTCTCTCCTTTTTTTCTTTTCTTTTTATGCTTATTTTCCTCGTATATAAAAACAACATTCCAAACAATTACAAACATATAACAACACAAAACCTAATCTAACCTATAAGACAATAGCAATAACATACAATTTCCTTCCTGGTTTTCTTTGAATTCCTGTTTTCTTTTTCCTTTTAATATTTATTAAATTTTCTTTGTTTATAAAAACAATATACAAAACAATTACAAACATATAACATCAACATAAAACACAAATACCTCTCTTCTAATGCCTTTTTAAAACTTGTGATTGTTGCATTGTGAAATTGACCTCATCTGTAATTCAATTTGGATGTGTTAATGTATTCCTTCATTTTAAGATTTCTATGGAATTAGATAACAATGCACAGTTACACATTAACCAGTGTATTATTGTCTGGCAGCATAGATCAGGTTTTGTTCTTGATTATACCAGGGCAGGCATGTTTTTAGTGTAATATCTAAATATGGATATCTTTTCATGTTCCAAACTTGTCCACAAGAGTTTCATCTGTTCAGTGCAGATGAACTGTATGTAGCAAGATGTGATCACACGTATTCACTCACCTGTTAAAAATTGGACAACATATTTAAAAAATAGTATAAATATGTGAAGGAATGTGAACTATTGTATTTTGGAAACACCCATCACCTCTGGCATTGGCAAGCACTGCATTATATAAACAGTTATGTAATTAAAAATTGATCAATTTTGGATAACAACAAAATCACATGTCAAAAGGGTACATTTGAAATGGCACACGCTTCTAAATTTGGATCAAAGATGAGAAGACAAGACTAATTTGAGAATTTTGAAGTAGGAAGAGCACATTACTTAGAATCATAGAGTTGGAAGATACCACAAAGACCATCCAGTCCAACTTCCTGCCATACAGGAACACACAATCAAAGCACTCCCAACAGTTGGCTATCTGGCCCCTGTTTAAAAACCTCCAAGGAAGGAAACTCCACCACTCTCCGAGGCAGTGTATTCAACTGTTGAACAGCTTTTACTGTTAGGAAGTTCTTCCTAATGTTTAGGTGGAATCTCTTTTCCTGTAGCTTGTATCCATTGCTTTGTATTATAGTTTCTGGAGCAGCAGAAAACAAACTTGACCCATCCTCAATATGACATCCCTTCAAATACTTAAACATGGCTATCATGTCACTTTTAACCTCCTCTTCTCTAGGCTAAACATACCCAGCTCTTTAGCACTTAAAGGTAAAGGTAAAGGTTTTTCCTTTCACAAGGTTGTCAAGTCGTGTCTGACTATAGGGGGCGGTGCTCATCTCCATTACTGAGTCAAAGAGTCAGTGTTGTCAAAGGCTACTCTGGTCATGTGACCAGCATAATTGCACAAAACAGTGTTACCTTCCCACCAAAGTGGTCACTATTTATCTACTTGCACTTTTACATGCTTTCACACTGCTACATCAGAAGCTGGGACTAGTGATGACAGCTCACTCCATCAATTGGGTCTCTAATTGCTGGCCTGCTGATCTTTCAATCAACAGAGTCAGTGTCTTAACCACTGCATCATCACATTAGTAGCACTTACTAATAAATAAACTGATTCCTCTGTTCTATAAAGGGTATTTTAAAAGCAAATATTTTTGGGAAAAGAGGGGAATGAGAACAAAATCTTGCCTAACATCCCTGGGCCAGTAGGTTTGGAAGGTACCCTTGTGCTTGCCACCATATGTAAGTGAATCATCAGGGATGTACTGATATATAATTATGCTGCTGTATCTTCAGTACTGGTGCAACTCCACTGGTGGAGTAGCCAATAATTGTTCTGGCAGGGGCATGCTGAGGATGAGAATCCTAGCCAGTTCCTTGAATTCTCTTAATACCCTCACTGAAGTGAATGAAAAGCCTGTGCTCACTGCCCTTATCCCCCTCACATCTTCTCCTTATTATTAGAATTACAGGATCACAGAACCAAGAGCCACCTAGTTCAGTTCCCTGTCATGCAGGAGTACATAGCTAAAGAACACCTGAGAAATAGTCATCCAGCTGGTTTAAATTTTAAAATTTCTTGGGATCAGTTTCAGTTGTTGCAGACTGATGATGTGGACAAGATGCTTAAATCAGTTCATCTCATCACAGGTAGTTCTGATCTTTGCCCATCATGGCTCTTGAGATCAAGCTGATGTGGATTTATTGGGTAGGCCCAAGGGGTGGTAAAGTCCTCACTACAACAGGGGGAGGTGCCTGATGCTTAAAGAAGGGTTATTGCACCCTGGATCCAGAAATATTTGATAACATTCTCCCGTCACTAATACCTCATATTTGGGCAAGGTGCTTGTATGTGTCAGCTTCAGGTGTTCTTGAAAGACACAGATTCTAGACCCATTTCAGTCTCATTTCAGGCCAGGGTACAGTACTGAGACAATCTGGGTTGCTCAGACTGATAACCTACTCTAGGGATTAGGGGCAGAGGGAGCACTGCCCTGTTGATCCTCCTGGATCTTTCATTGGCTTTTTGATACCAATGATCATGATATCTTACTGGTCAGACTTTGGAAGATGAGAGTAGAAGGCACTGTTTTACAATGGTTTTGCTCTTATCTCCAGGGTCAGTACCAGAGAGTGGTATTGGGGGACTCTTGCTCAACCCTATTACTATTGTGCTGTGGGGTACCATAGGGTGTGCTCTTGTTTCCCATGCTGTTTAACATCTATATGTCTATAACCTTTGCTGTGATTCATTGTTTAAAGTTGATTTTATTGTAAGCTACCCTGAGATCTTCAGATAAAAGGCAGGATATAAATTTTGAAAGAACAAAAGAACAAAAGAAAGACTTCCTGTAATGGAAACTACCTGCGAAAGCAGTCTGTTCCACTGTTGAACAGCTCTAACTATTATGAAGTTCTAATATTTAGGTGAGATCTCTTTTCTTCCAGTTGAATCCAATGTTTCATGTCCTAGTTTCAGAAGCACAGATTGTATTAATATTTAAATCCCACATTTTCTCCACTGAGCTCAAGATGGATTACACTGGTCCTTTCAAATTTTTCCTCAGAACAGTGCTGAGGGATGAATCAAGCTGAGTAAAAGAAGTCTTCATGTTGTTGCTGTTGCTGTAGTTGTGTGCAAATAATTTGTTAATTATGGCAACTCTAAGGCAAACCTATAACAGGGTTATCTTGGCAGAATTTGTTCAGAAAGGTTTTTACCTTTGTCGTTTTCTGTGTCTGAGAATGTGTGATTTGCCCAAGGTCACCCAGTGGGTTTCCATGTATAAATAAAGATTTCGACCCTGGTCTCCCAGAATCCTTGTCCAACACTCAAACCACTACACCATGCTGTTTCTCAACAGGGACGAGTACTTCAGTTTAAAACCAAAACAAGTTTATCTCATCACTGTAGTCTTTATGGAAAAACACCCACAGTTTCATACAAGTTACAAAACCAACTTGTAGGAAATGTAAATAACATTACCTCTCTGCTTTGAAATGTGTACATACCATGTATATACACACACATGTATATACAGACCTTATATATATATCCTAACAATGAAGAAGAGAGCCAGCATGGTGTAGTGGCTTAAGCAATGGATGACAACTCTGGAGACCAGGTTTCAAATCTCCACTCAGCCATGGACACCTCTGAATAATCTCGAGGAGTTCACATTCAACCTCCTCAGAAGAAATCTTGCCACGAAAACCATGTGATAAGTTTGCCTTAAGGTCGCCATAAGTCAGAAATGATTGAAGGCACATAACAACAAGTTGCTACTGCAGGGGTTTGCATATCTGTTGAATTTTTAATTAATAATAGATTTAATGGCTTCAATCTAGTTAGACTAGCAACTAGATTTGGACTTGGATGCCATATACAGATCATAGGGTGCTACTTGTTAATCCCTAAGTGTCAACTTTGGGTGAAAGTCCTGTACTTATGGATTTCTCCTAATGTATAGCACAGAAAAGTGATTGTATGCATATATATGTGCTGAATTGGTGAAGAAGGTAGTTCTGTCCACAATAGGTCCTAAACTGGATCCAGTTTTGCATAATCTTTGCATAACTTCCTCTGAATAAATCTTGCCAAGTAAGCCCTATGATAGGGTTCCCATAAATTAGACTCAACTTGGAGGCAGATATGATAGGGACACTATAGGTTGGAGGCAGGTAACAACAACAATAGTGACAAGGTGTTCTTAGAAGATGACAGTAGCTGAAGGTTTTTAGTGTATTAGATTATTTTATTGCTAGCCCACCTTCCCGCCAACCAGCTCAAGATGATGTGATCAGTTCCCACCTATTTGACAACAATTCTGTTTTGGAAGGAGGTTAATTCAGTGATAGGGTGGATTTCATGCCAAAGGTCTCACCTTCAAATCCTCAGGTCCAGGAAAGATTCCTCTCTGAAATTCTGGAGAATTATTGTCAGCCAATGAAAGCTATACTAAGTTAGATGAATCAATGATCTTTCTTAGCATCAGGCAGCTTCATATGTTTACAGATTACCTTGAAACATAATGAGTGACCCATAGTCTTCCATTAAGCTTCATTGCTCAGTGGAGATTTGAACCTGACTCCCTTGTCCTAGTCAGTCACTCTATACCTCACTTCTTTTCAATAGAGGACAATCTATGGGAGATCACTTTCTAGAGCTGATAAAAAAAAAGTCTTGGAGAAGAACACTTTTGTTTGTTCAAAGGTCTATTTTCTCAAATATGTAGATGTCTCATGTGCTCTCCAAAAAAACATGTTTCTTCAGGTTGACACAGTGTGCAAATTATTATGTAGCCTGCACAGCAGTTCTTTTCCAATGAGCAGTTCCTCTCCAAATTGCCAATGGGCAAATGTCAGTTGGGTGCACATGGGAAAGGATCAAAATGCATATGTACACAGTCACACAGACATACAACTCCTCCTAGCCTTCTCAGAAATAAGGTGCAGAATGCATACCTCAATTTGCCATGACTCTGTTTACAGAGGAACAGAGCTGGAGGCCAAAACAGCCCTAGTTTCATGGCATAAAGCCCTTTGTTCTGCAGAAAATTTGGAGAAGTTATGAATAATACCTGGAAAGCAGACATCACAACCCTGCTGTTTGTGGCATAAAACTGTGACCTGCTGCCCACTTCTCCAGTTGCTGTGAAGCCCAGTGTCAGTGCCACAAGAATATATTTTTTTTTATGAGATAGCACTGGAAACTTTGGGTGTGCTATTGTTTTATCAGTAAGTACAGAATAAAAGCCTGTGGGAAACAAGATTATTAAATTTTCAGGCAGCTAATGAATGTGTCATGTTTCATATTCCCAGAATTAAAACTAGGACCCTCACAGGATACCCTCCACATTGCTCTATCCATTTGCTACAAGTGAAGCTAAATTCCAGGTGTCCCACTTCTTTCTCTGTTCAATACTTCCTTCCAACTCTGATTTATATTGCATTCCAAAGGTCTATTTGGATGGCTAAGGCCATCCAGAAATGTTGAGCCAAGCCATAAGCTCTTTAAAAATGTGTAGAATAGATGTGGATACATGTGATATAAAGATTTTGAACCAGGGATTTGGTATCTGCAGAACCTTGGGTATAGGTGGTCTACAATTTGTACCAATTGTAAGCAGAACAGCCAATGCTAATAAGCTAAGAAAGGTGCAGTCCTATTCATCTGGAAAGCCACATGCTCCTTACCCCTGCTTTGTGCACTGCATTAGCATAGATCCAAAACAGTACCTCATCACACTGTTATTAAGATTGAAGTATTTATTGTGGAGACTTAGAAATATCACCTTGCTGAATACAATTCATGCATGGGAAATCAATTGTACAGCCTACTGGCTAAATTAATCACACAAGGGAGCAGTCAAAAGCAGTCTTTTCTATGCGATACGATATAATGTTACACAATTATCCAGGTGTACCATAGTGGCTTTTCTCTCAACACCTCCATGTATTACTCAGACACTGCCAGACTCAGGATGCTAAACTAGATGAATGGATTTGATAACGGTATATTCATTATTAAATAGATGGTTGACAACACAAGCTTTTCATAGTAATGCATGCCTTAAAAAGCTAAAGTTATGTGCACCTCTAAAAAGCCAAAACTATTATTATTTTTAAACGTTTAAACAAAAAGTTGTGTTTGAGCTAGCTGAACACAAACGTGTAAGAAATCAAAATTATTTAGTGTGTTTAAATAGTTACAAAGGGCTGTAGCTCAGTTATTGTATCTAACAAGATGTATCTTGTTCCTGCTCTGTAAGAACATTGCCACTTAGGGTCAAACTATATGTTAAGAAAGATGTGTTAACCAAAAAGGTGGGGGAGGGGACTTGGGGTCCCATCAACAGTGTCAACATCTCCTTAGTACTTTGGTGAAATGTATTACTTCAGATGGAGTCCTGCAAGAGGTGAGTAACATAAGGGAATCTTTCCACTATGCACAACAGTACTAAATGCAGAGAGACTCTACTTTCAATGAATGATAGAGTTTTATTTAGAAATGTGCAAAGGTACACACAACCACACAAAACCAATGCAATTTCAAGAACCATGCAAAGTTAACAGAAAGAAAAATGTGAAATGTTGGACAGCAGGAAAAAGGGAGTCAGAAGAGGTGATAATTACTAGTCCTGAAGAGAGAGGATTCCACAGAAGACAGAGCATGGCTCAAATGGATTCTGAGGGCTATACAGAAAGTGGAGCTCTCTGTCTGTGGGACAGAACCTTGGTCTGTAGCAGTGAATTGTCCATGTGTGGGACTGATATTTATATCTGATCTCTAGCCTTGAGGAGTGCTCAGTGCTATCCTTCAGTGTAGCAAAGACTTGTTGGTATTCCCATGGAATTGACAATAGGACTTCCAGAACAGCTGACGGCTCTAAGTCTGGAGTGACAAAAATATTGATTGAATTTGAGACAAAATCCTTGAAAGTCAGATAGGGTAAATAGGGACATAGCCCAGGGTGGGAAGAAGATATGGCCTTTAACTGCTTTGTGATGGGACTACTCAGTCCCCATTGCAAGAGGATATGTGAAAGCCTGGGAAAAGATGGAGTAATCAGCAAACCCATTTAACTTTTATTTTCACAACATCTAGGTCTTTCATATATCTTTGGGTTAGCATGCTTTTCCCACATGAAACTTCCTAGTGTTCCAAAGTCATCATAATCTCTTAAAAACATGTTTGAGTCTAGTTATCAAATACTGAAATATGAAACCTCATATTCAGCAAGAGGGGTGTAGGGTATGCTAACAAATGTACATTCTCTATGGTCAACCCATGTCTCTTGAACAATGGGATTTCTTCAGAGATACATGTAATGGCAATCAGATTTACAAATTAATCTCTTATTTACCTTCCAATGATCAGTCATGAAACAGTGCTAAATTCAAGACACATAGGTGAGGGAAATGACATGTCATGACATAGATCTTTTACTAGTTGAAAAACACTTCTAAAAACATGTTGTCTAGTTTGACTCCTTGTGTACACAAAAAAATTGGACTAAAATTCCTAAATGGATTAAATTTCCTAAATGGAATTACGTGGTGTAAGGCAGTATCTATTCCCCCCCCCCCCCCGATTAGTCCTAGAAATTAGTATCTGGCTATCTTCTTTTTAAAAGTATCTCAGATTTGTAGATTTGAAATCCTTTTATTTTGTCTTTTTGTTTTGTTATTATTCTATAATTAACATGAACTTATTTTGGATTCATTAGGGATTTTTTTAAAAAAGAAGAAGCCACATCCATTCACACACACCTCTTTTCGGTAGAAGCAAAGACTTAAACAATATCTAGAGATAAGACACTACAGTAGATGTCTGTCCTAATGTAAGGCAGGGGAGCTGATCTTAGGGTAAAAACTAATATACTAAATTCAAAGGATCATGTTTATTCAGATTATTGTCAAGGAGTAAATTGCTAGTTACAATTATCCTCTTTTACTTGAACATGGGGGTCTCTGTTAAGAGACAGTATATAGAGGCCTAAATACCCTGATGGAAATAATACCCAAATATATTCACAAAATGGTTGAAAAACATGCTTTTCAGTGATTAGATGAGAAACCCTGATGAGAAACATCCTGGACTGATGAGAATCTTTGCAGTTCTAGATTTATTCTGCACTAAATTAAAATATTATTTTCTATGAAGACAATACTTTTCCCTGACTCATCATATTAGATACAGTGGAACTTGGATAATTCGAACCCCAAGGGACCAGTAAAAAAATTCGAATTATCCAAAATTCGAATTATCCAAAAAATGGGATACTGTATTGCAAAATTTAAATACAGTACACATACATTTTTGGGACTCTGCTGTGGCCTCTCCACCTCTCCTTCCTCCTCCACCTGGCACTGGGGGGGTTGCCTTGGGCTACGGGGGTTTGGGACTCTGCTGCAGCCTCTCCACCTCTCCTTCCTCCTCCTCCTGGCGC
>CM034708.1:36604556-36622217 GCA_020142125.1 Phrynosoma platyrhinos
GGGTGGCCGGTATACCAACAGAATCCCCAAACTATCCCTGGTTGTCATGCTAAGGTACATACACTCAATGTAGATTGTTTTCCGGATAGGCTTCCTGATCAAGGATAGGCTGTTTCTATAAACCAAGGCTACGCCGCCCCCCCGCCCACTTTCCCTGGTCTGCTCACTGACTGAATAACCAGCTGGGAGAATTTGCGCCCATGTCGCCACGCTAGCATCTCCCAACCAGGTTTCAGTAAAACATGCCAGGTCGGCCACCTCATCCACCAAAAGATCGTGGATAAGATGGGTCTTGTTTTTGACCGACCTGGCATTGCAGTATAAAATTAATATATGTTAGTTTAGATGTATTCTTCAGGAATGGGGAACTGTTTCAGCCTTTTATGGAAAGAAGGCACAGTCCCTCTTAGCTCTGGGAATCCTGCTCTCAGTTCTGATAGATTGGAGATACAAGTATGCATTCATTTCTCAGTGCTAGAAAAAAGGCTCACTTCCTGCATTATTGAGATGGGTTGTGCCTTACCTACCTTCGGTGGGAAGCCCACATGGGCCAGACATTTGTATCCTCATGTTTTTCAGTTGTGTGTTGTCTTAATGGTGTTGTCTTTACCTTGCTGGATCCTCTGGCAGGAGAAAGAGAAGACAGAAATAAAATTAACGAGATTAAATATCATGATAGACTTTAAATGCCAACATGAATATGTTTTACTCAACATTTTGCATTTTACATTTCTTCCACCCTTCTAAGTAAATTTTAAATATAATCTCTCTGTCCAGATCACTGTTCAAGTACCTTTTCCAGTAATGGCAAGCAAGAGAAGAGGCACACTCTCAGATGGGTCTGGTTTCTTCCTTTCAAGATATAAATGAGTTTTAGATTCCAGCACAGTATCAAGATATGTACGTTCCACGTCTTCCTGAAACTGGCAAAATAAATTTAGTGCTGAAACTGAGAATAAAACAGGCCTGACAGATTCATTCTGGGCATCCTTTCCTGGCGTTTGCAATGCCAAATCATGATCACTGAAAAAGCAATTTCTTTCCTCCTTGAATGAATGCCATAGAGCAGTTCCAACAAGAACAGCCACACAGACCACAGAGAAGGTGTGGGAGGACTTAATAAGTAAGCCTGATACCTTGGAATGGGTGTGTATGTATGTGTAAGATATGGGCTCATTCATGAGTTCAGAACAAAGGTAAGGATTTAAGCTCATGAAATGGGATTGTGGAAGGAAGAAATATCAAAATGTTGCACTGTGAAATGCTTCTATTTGAAGTTTCAATCACTTTTTTCAATCTGTCCCTGCTTCTCCAGTATTTTGTTTTTTCTATCAGTGGCTCATTTTACACTACACAACTATAGTAGCTTGAAACCACTTGAACCTGCATGACAGCATCCAATGGAATCTAGGGATCTGTAGTTTCATGGTATTTATGTGGTATTCTCTGCTGCTGGTCTTAGTTCCTCACCAATGTACAGATCCAGGTTTCCATTTGATGCAGTCATGATGGTTAAAGTATTTTCAAACTGCTACAGTTGTGTATTGTGAAAGGGGCCAGTATTTGCATTTTTTGTTTTGTGCCTTCAAGTCATTTCCAACTTAAGGTAAGGCTGTCATGGGTTTTCTTGACACGATTTGTTAACAGAAGGTTTGTCATGACTTCCCCGGCGGCTGAGATCATATGATTTGCCCAGTGGGTTTCATGGCTAAATCAGGAATTGAAACCTGATCTCCAGAGTCATAGTCCAACACTCAAATCACTACACCACATTGACACTATTATGAGTGTCAACTATAGTGTATCTGTGTGTTGAAGCATCATTTAACAATTGTTTCAGCATACTACCAACCTTTCAAATATGAAAAATGGGACACCAAGCAATATTAGAATGGCAAAACTACATCACAATGTGGTCAAAATGGGAAAATGTATTAATGAGAAAGAACACACAAATGGGGGGGGGATGCAGACGGGTGGCCCTAGGCCGTCCCGGGAAGCAGAGGATTGGGGTTGCTGCTACCACATGCCAAATTTGAATCCTGATTCTGTTGATAGGTGACTCCTGGATATTCAGCCTGTCTTGCATAGAGTTGCAGTCTCTCTACATGGATGAGTGCTCAGTTTGATTTGTCTTGTTATTAGAGTCCCAAATGGCCTTAATGGTGAATGTTGTCTACTACCAGCTTGGTTTGGTCTGGCAGACTGGACTATTGTAATGTGGTCTATGTGAGATTACCCTTGGACCTGGTTTGGAGGTTGCAAATAGTGCAGAATGTGGCAATCTTTTCAAAGTACATGTGACTACTATGCTGGAAGAACTGCACTGGCTGTTGTTTAAATACTGAGCAATGGTTATGGTGTTACATTTGGCTTACAAGGGCTTGTACAGCTCATGGCCAGCTTATTTATAAGTCTTCTCTTATATATGGACCTGTCTAGTTTTTACTGGTCATCTGGGGGCGAGACACCAGGCCCAGCACCATTGGGCCTGGAATAAGAAGAAGAGCCTCCCCTCCACTCCATCCGATGTCATCTGGGGGATAGACACCAGGCCCAGCACCATCGGGTCTAGAATAAGAAGAGCCCTTACTTCTTAAAGGACGGGTGGGATTCAGGACTTTTATGTTCTGTTTAGATTGAATTAATATATCTGTATAGAAATTTTAATGTTGTAAGCTGCCCGATTGTACTGCAGAGGGGCAGGATAAAAATTATTATTATTATTATTATTATTATTATTATTATTATTATTATTACATTATGGGGTGGGGCAATTTGGGCCTTTGCAGACTGCTAGAAATAGTGCAAATTGAGTCCACTTTAAGGGTTAGGGTTAGGGTTAGTGAATCATGGGAACTGTATTTTATTGTGGCACCAGAGCTCTCTGACAGAGAAGGCTCAATGTCTCAGAAAAACAACAACAATTCCCATGATTCCCTAGCACTAACCCTAACCCTAACCCTTAAAGTGGACTCAATTTGCACTATTTCTGGCAGTCTGCAAAGGCCTTTGCTTGCTAGTGAGGTTCATTAGGCTGCAATATGGACAATGATTTTTTTCTATTGTGGAAGGGAATCTGCATTGAAAGTAGGTGGGCTTCCAGTGTTGGGTTCAATATCCAACTAAAAGCCAATCTGTTCACTAAGGGATTTTCCTGATCATTTTCTGAATTGTTAATGCTATCATTTATCCCTGTTTTTTAATGAATAGTTTGATGGATTTTACTACTTTTGTTGTTTTATTCATGTTCCTATCATTTATTCATATTCTACTGTTCTATTGTATCTCTTTTTACTATGAACAATTCTGGAATTTTTACAATAAAAATGGTCTAAAAATGGTAGGAAATAAATAAATAAATCCCACCCCAGAATTTCTCCACTTAGTAGTACTCCAGGCAGATTACATAAAACAGAAGACCTGCAATTATGTTGAATTGAAGGCAATTTCAGAGCTTTATAGAAATCTTTGCACTCAGTGGTACCTGCACCTTGGTGTTTCCACTTTAGTCCTAATATTAGTGGGAAATTGCTTGGATGAAGCTTTACTTTTGCACTTTGTTGTTGTGTGCCTTCAAGTCATTTTTGACCAATAGCAACCATAAGGCAAGCCTATCATGGGGTTTTCATGGAAATATTTCATCAGAGGGCTTTTCCCTTTGCTCCCCTCTAAAGATGAGAGACAGTGACTTGCACAAGGACACCCAGTGGATTTCCATGGCTGAATGAGATTTGAACCCTGATCTCAAACAAATATATACACACACACACACACACACACACACACACACACACACATATATATGGAAATAAATTAATATGTTAGACACAGAGATCTAAATCAATATATTAATATTAATTATTTTAAATTGTCTCTTTGGGGTGGGGATTGATCCAGGATATAAAATATCAAATGAAACAATATAATTTTTGTAGGCATTTTCAGGATATGGGGAGGGTACTTCATTGCAGTGGCATCCCTAGGATTGGTGTCACCTGGTGCAGTCACTCACAGGGGGGTGGGACTTATGTGGGTGGGACTTCTGGTGCACCACTTCTGACGCACTTCCAGTGCATGCAGAAGCATGAGTGCATGGCTGGAGAGGGAGCAGGCCTGCTGCCACGGAGAGCCCTGTAGACCAAACCTGCAGCTATGGGGAGACCTCATGATGGGGTGGGAGACTGGCTGCTCTCTTACTATATAGCACTGAATATGTTTGTATAAGTATGTTTGTGTGTCAATGCCAGATATTTTCTGATATTATTTGCCAGTGTGGTCCACACACCCTGCACCCCCAATGATGTTACTGCTTCATTGGTTGCATTGTTCTCAGTTTTTCTCTGAATTTTCCATTGCATTGAATGCCGCAGTTGCAGTGGGTGAATGGCAAGTGTGGTGGGTAATAAAGATCAAGTGGAAGGGAGGAAAAGGAACATACAGTCTGTAGTACACTGTCTCTTGATACAGAGGTGCATGTGGAAAAGGAATGGGGGTGGAGGGAGAGTAGTTGGAAAGATAGTGGGAGAGAGATAGTGGGAGGTAAGACATATGAGGAAGAGAGGAAGTGAGACACACAGAGGGTGGCTTCCTCTTAGTAGCATTTACAGTTGCAAGTTAACCTTATATCTGTGTCTGTTTATTTTTGGTCATTCAGAGATTGGTATCCCTTTCTCCCCTCTGCAGTGATCAAGGCCTCCGCAGCCCTACTCCCGTGATCATTCTGTGTCTAGTGAAAAGTGCGGCAGGGAGATCATTGAAATGGCTATGTTCCTATAACCAGATGCAAGATGTTTACAAAGGTGCTCAAACCTCTGGAGAATCTCAGCAGACTTCAGTGGATTATGCAATTACGTTGCTTCTGGTTTTGGTAACATAGCTAGATCCTTTTGCTTCCCACCAGGTATGGAATGGCTGCTGGGGTTTGGCCTGTGATATGTCCAGGAAGTGGAACATGTTTCAGCACAGCATAGTTCTGCAAGTAAAATTATTATGCTATTCTGAGACATGCAGTATTATGGATAGAGAAGACACAGAAGGAGGGGATCACATGACATTATAGAGAGACAGAATAGTGAAGAGAGAACTCACAGAGGATGGGAAAGACAAAACAAAGTGATAGGAGAATAACATGAAAAGAAGCAAGAGAGTGATGCAATAATTGTAATGTGAATTTAAATGGCTCATTAGAATTAATGGATTAAAAATAAATCTGTTCTTTTCAATAAAAACATAATTACCATGCTATAACATATTCAGAGTTTTAGTGTAAATGGAAAATAGTGGGACTTCCCACTAATGTCCTTTGTCTCTAGTTGGACTCACACAATGTACTGATACATTTTAACTAAGTAGCTTGTTTTCAGTTAGTATGAAGTCTTTCATCTGACTACATCTGAGATTTTTAAAAGCACAGTTTGCTACTAAATGGCATATTTACACTGGACAAAAATCTTTAATTATCACTCTGTGGAAGACAGAGTGCTTGTCCAAGTTTCTTACTATATAGCACTGCATATGTTTGTGTAAGTGTTTTGTGTGTCAATACCAGATATTTTTAATTTGTTTTACTCATTTAATACATAAACCTCAAGCTGTATATTTTTCTAGACAAAGGAAAGAAGCAACACCATTGTTCCTGCTGTCTCCAGACCTTAAGAATGTTTACTTAAAAGAAGTTCCAGTTCAGTTCAACAAAACTTGGAAAGTGTGCTTAGAGTAATGATTCATCTCACCATGGTTTTTGCCTTTTTCTAGATTGTGCTGACATACTTGCTTGAATCATCAGGAACAATTACAAGGCTAGAACCTTTCTATGAGTCTTCACTGGTTGTGGAAAAATGGTTTGCATAATAGTGTTAACTGAACAGATGGTCCAGTTCCCTGGTCTAGGACAACAGGGCCTTCAACCCATAACAGTTTCAATCCCATCAAAATATTATATTCCCTCAATATATATGTGGGAAAAATTACTTTCAAAATTACTGGTTCATTTTCTGTACAGTAAGAGACAGTCCTTGAAAATCTACATGTTGTGAATATTTGCCAGTATGACTTCAATAAGGAATTGTGTAAATCTAGATGTGCATCTCAAGATAACTGACTAATGGAAGAATGTGGAAGAAATTACTCAATTTGTTCTTGTGAAAAAGGAAGGCATCAGTTGAGTTGAAAACAATATAATATCTGTTCCCATTTCTCCAAAGACACAGGGAAAAGCAATGTGTTAAGTTCCTGCAAAGTATATTTGCCCCAAACAGAAGGAAATAACTTCCTAACTACAAGAGCAGTCCAGGAACAATCTGTAGAAGAAGGTTGTAGAAATCCATTCTCTGAGGTTTCAATCAAATACTGCATAGACATTTGTTGACGATGATTTAGGTATAGAATATCTTGAGTTAGGACATGAGTAAAGGAAGGAATAGATGGCTTTGTTTGTTTGTTTATTTTATATCCTGCATTTCTACCAACATGGGACCCAATGCAGAAGTTCTTTATAATTTTTCATGAGTCTTTGTAGTTCTGGCTTCTTGGATGAGCTGATGCAATCAATCACAATCAAAATAAGCATCTGGTTGCCAAGAAAACCCCAGGATAGGTTTGCCTTGGGGTCACCAAAGCTGGAAATGACTTGAAGGAACACAACAACAACAACAAGGAACACAATAACAACAACCTTTCCTATGACTTTACAATTTCAAAATACAGATGGAGCTGGGTGTTTAATATTACCCAGACTCAACTGCAAACTTTAATGTTACCCAAACTTCACTGCAAATATAAAACAAACAAACAAACAAAGCCATCTATTCCTTCCTTTACTCATGTATAGCTTCTGGATCAAATCAAATAGAAAACTATCATATTGGGGAAATGACTGTGCCTAGTGTTCTCCATGTCATGCCAAGCTGCTGAAAAAACATATTTTAGTTTTGAAGGTAAATAAATATGTGGCTCCCTCATGCAAGTGGATTTTTACATGGTATTGTACAAAGTAGAGATGAACACTGTCTTAGATGAAGAGGTCTCAGAACTAAGCCTGTTATTTCAAGAGAAAAATAAAAGTGTGAATTTGACATTTAATAAAGACTTTTCTGTCCCTCTTCTTGACGAATGGCTACCTGGAATTATGTATCCTACAGCATATGACAGTGACATGTTTGGTCTATCACTTCCCAATGCTACCTTAAGGAAAGCAGGGGCATATGAGATGAGCAGCTCTGGGCATATAAAACATAATTGCAGTACTTATTTTATATACTCTTGATGTTATTGGCTTTGAGAAGGAAAGGGATTACTTCATGAGGAATGGTGTAAGTGAGCTCTTTGTCAAACATATGCTTTACAAGAAACAAACATCTAAGACAGCTGAAGGGCACAGGAGGTACTGCCAATAAAGACATGGAAGGAAAGAAGAAAAATTAAAAGTGGTAGAAGGCTTTTTATTTTTATTTTTTTAAAAACAACAACAACAGATGTCCACCATCAATCTAAGGTGAACAAAATGGTAAGATGACATGGACTAAAGACTGTTAACACATCTTCAATATCCAGGATGCCTTTCTTACAGTGCCACTATATTATAATTATTTTCCCCTCCTTACTAGAAGAACCTCATGTTTCTTTCTGGTAGGAACTCGTGTGTTTCATTGTTTTGCAGTACCATTCACATAGACAGCAATCAAACCTCCTATTCACATTCAGTCATGCTACTTCGAGCCAAATTACATGTGATGGTGAATTTTTTCTTAATCTAATAAGTAAGGTTATATGTGGTTTTTTTAAAAAAAATAACAAATGCAAAATGGTTCATTTCTGGGATTGATCATTATAATTAACAGGATCAAAGCAGACGTGGATGGAGAATGTAAATCACCTTTTGCTGTCCTGAGGGATATCAGTCTTCTCCTGACATCAGTGCCTCTTCTTGGTTCTTTCTGGATCAAATCAAGTGAGCATACACTTGCTGTGTTTGCCCTTGAAGCAAAGGGATTGGTTGTTTCTGATCCATTTACTCTCAGCAGCATTTTCTCATTGTTTCAAACACAAAATTGCAGAGAACACACTCCTGCTTCAACTTACTACTTTGATTGGGACAAAAAAGTACTCCAACTGCAAAATACAATTGATTTGTTTGGACAATTTCTACTTTTATCTGTTAAAAAATGAGCAAAACTCTATATTGCAGGTGGCTGAAGCTCAGTAATATTGCTCAAAATGCACCACATGACAAAGGTGTGAAATGCCTACTTTGTAGCTCTAGTTCAGGGCAAATTCTGCAACAAGATGTGACTCTGCCTACAGAAAATTCTGGTACATTATGATGAGGATTAATATGATTGTTTATTTATATCATTGTTTTCTTCATGGAGAAGATTTTGATTTCCACCTTTCCCCCCTCAGACAGCAGTAGCATCACTTGTGAAACATCTTAAAAGAAAAGTTTAGCCTGTGGGTTGTTTTTAGAGTAATCACAGAACTATTAGTGGCAATGAAAAGTCACCTGTGGGCGGTTTTCTTTTAGCGAATTTGTTTTTGTTTTTGCCTGCCTCTCAGTCAATTTCTGTCATCACATTTTTGTATTCGTGCATCTCAGGTTTATTTCAACTGAATGGTTTTCTATCCCTGAAACAGATTATTGAAAAGTGGTCTACCCATTCTAGATTTGCACTGAGGTTGTAGTCAGTTATATTCTCAGTCTGGTTTTGATTTTGACTTTTTGTAAATGTGATAATGTTATTTAAAGATTAAGTAAAAAATGTAGTCTATTGCAGGGTATTATCCTGATTGTCACACTTGACTTCCAGAAAATATAATAAATGTCCTGACACTTTATCACAGGGCCGTAACATAAAGGGTTAGTCTCTAATGTACATGCAATCACACCTTTAATATTATAGATAGATAGATAGATAGATAGATAGATAGATAGATAGATAGATAGATAGGTAATTTAAAGACACAAAGTTTAGGTTTGTTCTCTGAAATAAGTTTGCTTTCTTTCCAACCTAGGACTTTCTTTCTTTCTTTCTTTGCCCTTCCAAAAATGAATCAGGAAATACTTGGCTGAGGATCTTGGGGAGGATATTAGAGTACATATTGCAAAGGGAATAAAAACTCTAAGAGGCTGTTAATTTTATTATGGCAACATACCCTGTTAAATCTGAGGTAATACTTGACTCTTTGTTTTAGTCTTTTTCACTTCTGTGAAATACTGTAATTTGAGGTAATTTTGTAACAGAATATATTGTTGCCTCAAGGAATCAGAAGCTAGCTCTGTTCATTTTATAAGACTGGCAATTAATTACTTCCTGGGGTAAATTTCTGTTATATAATTTAATTTAATTTTTGATTTGTACATTTTTATAATAAGATCTTTTAATGATCACTGAAACTATATTTGCTTTTACAGAATATCTAGGAGAATATGGAGGAACTATTGATTAATTACTAGTTTTCACACCATTTTTATTTGGATGGTATGGAAATGGTATCACCAATATGATCTTTTTGGACTATATACAGTTATCATGATATGGCATATGTTGGAACTAACCTGTCTAGTACATATGACCTTTTAGAATTTAACAGGATCTAGAAGCATAGCTATAAATCTATTTGAAGCTAATGAAGATCTTTCCCTGCCACCAGAAGGGAACACTGTTAAATTCTTCAAGAGCTAATTTCAAAGGGATTATTTTTTAATTGAAATCTATTTATTAGGTGTTTTTCCTTTTTAGATATACCAAAATCACAGTACTAGTCTAGCATATACAAATGAACATACAGGTTGAGTCTCCCTTATCCAAAATGCTTAGAATCAGAAATGTTTTGGATTTTGGATCCCCCCCCCCCCGATTTTGGAATATTTGCATATACATAATGAGATATCTTGGAGATATTAGAGACTTTACAAAGTCTAAGCATAAAATTCATTTATGTTCCATATACACTTATACACAAAGGGACATATACACCTTCCATCTAGTAACTAGGAAAGAAAGAGTACAATATGAAAAATGCAAATGTACATGGGTATATACAATTGCACAGTGTGGATAAACATTCCCTTAGTTCAAATTTTGTAATGTCTGATGGAAGGGTCTAAAAGATTTGAAAGCTTGTCAAATATTTTAGTCATCTGATGTACATCTGATGTAAATGTATTATCAAATACCACAGGGGGAGGAGGAGGAGGGGAAATAGAAATATAGCACAACTAGCTAGTGCAAATATGGAGATGGTCAAAATTAGTAAGAATATAATTTGGTTCTTTAACTTGGCATTTCTTTGATACAGGCTTATCTCATGGGCATGCTAATGCTTCATTTGAATATTGGGGTTGCCAGATATGAATGATTCTGCAACATGATGTCTAGCTGAATCAGTGAGGAGACTGAGGTGTGTGTGTGTGTATGAGAAAAATTGTTTTGGATTCCATTAAAAAGTGGGGGTGGGTGGGATGGAAAGAACCATGAGGGAAACAGTTTGGTTCCAAACCATTTAATAATCAAGGAAATGGGTGTGCATAACTAATCATTTAGAATATCTTTTCGTAATGTTCTTAGTTTGACCAATAATAATCTGACCAGTTTGGGGAGAACAAAAATCAGACAAGTGAATGATGTGGCTCTATAATTGTCCTTTCCCTCTTCCTTAGTCATTTGTCTACTACTTCATTACACTACTTTCCACAGTGAAAAATTCTATTCTATCTGATTCTATTCTATCTGATTATTGGGATGGCAAAGAAAAGCTACTCATAACAAAAATCATGAAATTCTTATAACAAAAATCAGAGTTAAGCTGAAGAAGAAAGCAAAAAAAATCATTATACCAAAATATGGCCTGAATAACATTTCAAATGAATCCAAGGAACAGATTTGAACCATTGAGTATAATTGACTGGGAACCTGAAGAACTGTGGACAGAAGTCAAAAACATAATTAAGGATGAATGCAAGAAAACATGAACAGTGGCCAAAATGAAAGATAAGAAACAATGGATGACAGATGGAAACACTTCATGCAATAAAATAAAGAAGAAAAGCAAAAGCAAAGGGAGACAGGAGCAAAGCCAGAAGTATGAACACAACTGTCCAATGTCTGAAATGCAGGGATAAGGAGAAATGCTACAATGACCAGTGCAAAGAAATAGAAGACAACAACAAAAAGGGAAGAACGAGAGACCGCTATCAAAAAATCTGAGAAATTAAAACCAAGTTCAAACCAATGGCAGGGATCCTCTATGGAGAAAAAAAGAACATAATGCATAAAAAAGAACAAGAAGAAACAAAAAGACGCTAGAGGCAATACACAGAAGAGTTATACAAAAGAGATGAGGGAATGAATTATATTTGGAATGAGGAGCCATATGACAACGAACCCCAAAGTCTAAGAAGTGAAGTGGAATCTGCAATAAAGGAAATGGGAAAAAAACAACAAATCACTGGGAACAGATACTATCCAAATTGAACTGCTACAGTATCTACAAACAGATGCAACTTTAGTGCTAACTGAAATATGGCAACAAATATGGAAAACAATGCAGTGGCCAACAGACTGGAAATGCTTGATATATACCAACCCACAAGAAAAGTGATACAAAAGACTACAACAGCTATAGGACAATAGCACTAATCTCACATGTAAGCAAAATAATGCTCAAAATGATGCAGCCTAAACTTCAACCATACATGGAGAGAGAAATTCCAGAGGTGCAAGCAGGATTCAGAAAACGAAGAGGCACTAGGGACCACATTGCAAACATACGATGGCTAATGCAGTGCATCAGATATTCCAAAAAAGAATCAGCATGTGTTTCATAGACTACAGCAAAGCATTTTATTGTATAGATAACAAAAAACTATGGAATGCACTCCAAGATATGAGGGTGCCACTACATCTGATAGTCCTGATGAGGAATGTATAAAAAGGACATGAGGCCATAGTCAGAACAGAATTTGTGGAAACAGAGTGGTTCCCAATAGGCAAAGGGGTCAGGCAAGGCTGCATCCTATCACCCTACTTGTTTAACTTATATGCTGAAAACATCATAAGAAAAGCAGAATTAGAATCAGAAAAGGGAGGAGTTAAGATAGAAGGAAGCAACATTAACAACCTAAGATATGTGGACGACACCATAATATTAGTAGAAAACATTCAGGAATTGGAACAGTTAATAAGGAAGGTCAAAGATTAAAGTGCAAAGGCAGGTCTGATGCTGAACATAAAGAAAACAAAAATAATGACCACAGAAGAAGTACACAGATTCAATCTAGACAACAAGGAAACTGAAATAAATAATTCCCATATCTAGGATCAAACATTGATCAGAATGGAGACTGCAGTCAAGAAATAAGAAGACTAGGAATGGGAAGGGCAGCTATGAAAGAACTGGAAAAGATACTGAAGAGCAGTTAATACAACTGAGCACTAAAGTCAGAATCGTCCAGAGCATTGTATTCCCAATTACCATGTACAGATGCAAGAGCTGGACAGTGAAGGAAGCAGACAGAAAGAAAATCAACTCATTTGAAATGTGGTGCTGGAGAAGAGTACTTAGGACAGCGAAGAAGACAAATGGGTTCTTGAACAGATCAGACTGGGGCTCTCCTTGAAAGCAAAGACGATCAAATTGAGACTATCGTACTTTGGCCACATAATGAGAAGGCATGGATCACTGGAAAAAACAATAATGCTAGGAAAGATAGAGGCTAGAAGAAAGAGAGGAAGACCACAAACTAGATGGATAGACTCAATCAGGGGGGTTATGGGGAAGGGCTTGCAGGATCTTGGCAAGGCAGTGGAAGAAAAGGATTCTTGGAGATGTCTCAACCCCAGGGTTGCCATGAGCCTGAACCGACTCGAGGGCAGTTAACAACAAAAGAAAAAATTCTCCCTGTCTTAAACTTTTAATTGTGGTGTACAGATTAGTGTACTTTTAAGATTTTTTATAATGCTTGTAATTGAATTCACTGACAACTGCAGATATAAACCATATAAGACAAAATTTGTGACTTGACAATAGCCTAATAGTTTGTTCAATTAATTAATAAATTAATTGAGATTGCAATACATAGATCCTGCCCTATATCAAGAGATCTCCTAGTAGGATATACACAACAGAACAATTCAAACAATGTGAAACCACACAATGCTTTAAAATTATTAAAAACAATTTAAGGTGATTTATAACAATTTAAAACCATTTTAAAACCAAGGCATGCTGAGACAGAACTTCACAACCTAGTGAAGAGATGATCCCTAGAGCCCAGAAGAACAGGCTTGGGGTGCTATACTGTTTTAATTGTACTGTTTCTAAGCACTTTTATCTTTTTAAATTGCATTTTATTCTTTTAATATGTGATGTACTTTAATACTGTAACAGTTTAATTCTATTTTAATGCTCATTTTTTGTATGTTTTTAATTGTATTGTTCTTTTAAATTGTGAGCTACTTTAAGAACCAGCTTTTGGGGAAAACTGGGATTATTATTATTATTATTATTATTACTGTATGTTTAAAATGCCTTCATTTAATAAATTCTAAAATTTCCATGGCTTGTTATAAACCGTTTTCTCTTTTGTGCACCATTTCTCTTTTCTGTTTGGTTGCACAATTAAGTGACCTAATTCTACCATCTCTGTGCATGCACAGAGGTTGCTTACTGTAATCTCAAATCAGCATAAGAAACAGACTTATGTCACAGAAATATTATATTCTGGTTTTTTATAGGAATTGGATGGAAGAAATGAATGAACAAGAATCTCCAAAAGGCAGCATCTCTAAGTAGTTTGAGTTTGGTGAATGTAAAGGAAATATTGCTGAGAACTAATTCCTGTATGTATCCATCAAGTATATGAACAAATATTCTTATTATATGATTAAAAGACATGATTCTTGTTATACAATCAAAATCAAAATCAATATTTTGTGTAAACTATTAGAGGCTTTATATTTAATTTTTGTTTTGCCATCTGCTTCCAGGCACTTCCAACATGTAAAACCATGGCAAAAGGCTTATTTTCAATCAGCAGTCATACAGCTATCTGGAGACATGTAAACCAGTAAAATTTATTGCAATGTTCCCATTCAGTTTATTTGTTGATATTATTCATTCCATGACTTTGGAGAAAAATAAAGCTTAAGGCTCTTCAAAAACTATGTTCATTCTGAAAGAAACAGTAACATTACACATTACAGACTCACATTATATGCTTCTTGGCAATGGATTCCTTCTGATATCCCAGACAAAGGTCACTTTCTTGTTTCAAGTTGGTATGCAAAACATGAACTCTACCCTGCTCAACAACACATCCGGCATGTATCAGATTAATGTTAGGCACAGTCTGTACATACAAAATAAACATCTTTCAAACAAGAATATCCAGTCATTCTTGACAGTTTTGGGAATAGATAGAGTACCTCAAAGCTCTCTACAACTTTGTTTTTCATTCCAATGATATTATTCAGTGCTAACTATCTCTTCTTAGAATGCAGCATGAATTTTAATGCTTAATTTGTGTATACTATCAGTTTGTCTCTAGGGCTCCAACTATCAGAAAGACAGCTTCTGCTTCCTGCTTTCCTTTTTTCTGTGTTCCGTCCTGGGTATTACTGCTATTTCTGACACAGTAAAATTTGAAATTTGAGAGATTATCCTTCTGTTTTTTTAAATGGACCAAAACACTCTTCCTTTATCCATTCCACATTCTATTTACATCTATTGGCAAAATGAAGGAGTACCTTTTCATCATGTAGTCTGATCTACTTCTGCAACACCTGTAGAATCCTGTCCTTTCTTTACTTCATTATCCAGACCAAAAGAAAGAGCTCATGATGGCTTATTTATTTATTTATTTATTCATTGCATTTATGTCCTGCCTTTTTCCCAACAAAGGACTCAAGGCAGCTTACAAACAATAAAACAAAATTAAGTTTAAAACGAGTAATAAAACTGAAACATAATTAAAATATTGCCATTTTTAAAACCATACTTTAAACTAGAGTACCAATCCAATCCTATAGGAAGGCTCTCTGCAAACAATTAGTCATTAAAACCCTGCTTAAACAAGAGTACACAGTAATTCCATCTTTGTCCTTCCAACATCAGCTTATGGAAAGATGGGAGAGAGAGATGAAAGGGGAGTACACTTGTCCCTCAATATTTTTGGCTTTGACTTTTGAATCTTTGATTATTCACGTATTTTATTAATATGTTCTCTCTAGGAATATCCAGGTCTTCCAGTGCAACTTTATGATCAACTTTAACCAAAAGTTTCACTGAAGTACTTAGAGATTCCTTGAGAGAACACCCCACTAGGCATTTGTAGCTCCTCCAGCACAATTCTATGGTCAATCTCTGGCAGATGTTGACCACAGAGTTGCACTGGAGGACCTAGAGCTTTTCTTACTCCATTCAATATGGTCCAACTCAGCCTAGTTCAAATAAATTCTAACATAATCCAGTGATGAATCATTGTTATTTGCAGGTGCTCAACCTAAGTGCTACCTGACTATTTTGCTGGTTGAAAGCTGAGACAGAGCCAGTAGGTTCAGTTTACAGCTTTAGCTGGGGGCTTAAGTCAGGACTGGCAAAGTGGCTGCCCTCCAAACCTTGGTTGATTGCAACTCCCAATATTCCTCACCATTGGCTATGCTGACTAAGGACTAATGGATACTGGAGAAAAAAAGTTGTCTGGAGGGCTGCCCTTTACCTTCTTGTGGTCTAAGCCAATGGTCCCAAAGCTTTGGTCCTCCAGGTGTTTTGGACATCAGTTCCCAGAATTCCTGATGGTTAGCCAAGGTGGCTGGGGCATCTGTGAACTGAAATCCAAAACACTTAGAGAAACAAGGTTTGGGTACCATTGGTCTAAACATATTCTATAATCTAAAGAGCAAGTTTATTTTCAAATATGGAGAAAGTGGCTGAAGTATCATCAACAGATTTGGTAGTGTCTGTAAATACACCTGCTCTTTAATAAGCACAGCAGTTGGGCATCTACTTTGGATTTTTGCTTCAGAAAAACAAGAAGCCAATCAGGCAGCAGATCTTTGTGAGACCATATTGTAAGATTAGCCAGACAAGCCAATACCATGTTAAAGAGAAAAATAGTCTGGCTTGTTATATATATTGGGCACTAATGAGATATAGGAGAGTGCATTTGAAAATGCAAGGTGAAAAGTATAAATTTGGGGATGTGGCGCTAATATGGTGTGCTCATTTTTTTAAAAAAATATTTATTATTAGTGCACTAGTGCCATCTGCTGTTACTCCAGCTTACCAAGGTTGCAGTTTTAAGCATGCTGCTAAATTTAGTATGTCTTACCTAGATGCCTTTTAAGTTGGGATGTTCAGTAAAAAATAATAATTGAGCACTGGGAAATCAATAGAATATGCCTACTTCTCTCTCTGAGATAGTATAACATGGAAGTGATGACAAGGAAATCAAGGGGAAGGACATGAGAGCCATTCTATACATAGACTAATGAAAACACAAGTATGGGGAAAACACCTGGATCATATATGTTCTATTCCCACCCCTTGTAGATCTGGATACATTGTTGCTGCTAAAATATGGTTTTAAATGGTAGAGTGAGTCAATATTTTGTGCATAAAAAGGGGGGAGGGAGAGAAAAAAATGAACGTGGAAGCACCTTTAAGACCAACTGATTATTTTTTATTTTAGAATGAGCTGTCAAGGATATAAACCCACTTCTTCAGATTTAGTACAGAGTGATATTAAGGTATCATACATAAAACATATGTGAGAGTGGGATAGACTGTAATAGGATCCAGAAAATGCAAAATATGAAAGATGGAGATCATGTTTTATGCTGCAAGAAACTAACACAACTACTTCTTTGTAAACTACTACTATATTTTGTGCAGTACTTTTAAGCTTTTCTCTGCTCTAATAAACTTATATGCTCTTAGGGTAGCTTACCATTCCCAATAAAGAGTTAACTATTTTCCTATACAACAGGATGTCTTTACATTATAAAATATTTGATAGAAGAATTGAGGCAAGGAAGAGCTCAGAAGTACATCTGCCCTCTGTCCTTAAACCAGGAAATCAGAGAAGCTATTTTGCTGATATAGAATTGAATATTGTGGAATTTTTAGTATACAAATATTGGAGTTATGTCTTCTGCCATTGGAAATAATTGCAAATTCTGTAACATATCCATGATTGTGTAGCCCTGGATGGAGAAGAATGAAAGACATAAAAATACCTGTGCTAACACAAGTGAGATCATAATCCTGGTGACTAACCTCCCACGCAAACAAAATCATGCTCAAAATTCTGCAACATAGGATCCATGGAGAGAGAAATCCCAGAGGTCTAAGTAGGTTTCAGAAAAGGAAGAAGCACGAGGGATCATATTGCAAATATACAATAGCTAATGGAGTGTAGCAGGTAGTTCCAAAAGAAAATCAGCATGTTCTTTACAGACTACAGCAAAACCTTTGATATCATCAATTATGAAAGGCTATAGAATGCCCTTAAGACATGAGAGTGCCAACACATCTGATGGTCCTAATGAGGAATCTGTACTCAGAACAAGTGGTTACTGTCAGGACAGAACATGGAGAAACATAATGGTTCCTAACTGGCAAAGGAGTCAGACAAGGCTTCATCCTATCACCCTACCTATT
>CM034708.1:36627864-36638740 GCA_020142125.1 Phrynosoma platyrhinos
ACCCAGTACAAGGTGTTGGTTATCACTTTTAAAGCCTTAAATGGCTTGGTCCAAGCTATTTCAGGGACCGCCTGCTCCCGTACAATCCTCCCCGCGCTCTTCGGTCCTCCAGGAGGAATTTGCTGGAGCCTCAGAAAGTGAGGCTTGCGGCTACCTCCCGGGGGGCTTTTTCTGTTGTTGCCCCTAAGTTCTGGAACGGCCTGCCGGACAAGATCCATCTATTAACATCTTTAGACAGCTTTAAAAAGGCTGTCAAGACAGATCTCTTCTGGCAGGCCTTTCCAGACTAGTTACTCTAGACCAGTAATCCCCGCCTCGGATTCGAACAGCTGCCCTAAAGATGATCCTCACATGGCCCCATCAATTAGATGGAGAGGATTGTCAAGCCAGACTTTTTAGACTTATTTTGGTATCAGGTTGTTACATTTTAACTGAATTGTTGTTTTAAATTGTTTTGATTTAATACTGTTTTAAGGGGGGAGGGGGGTATGTTGTATTATATGTTTTATTATGGATTGCATGTTTTAATTTTGTAAGCCGCCCTGATTGGATTACCACTGGGCGGGGTATAAATAAATGTTGTTGTTGTTGTTGTTGTTGTTGTTGTTGTTATTATTATTATTATTATTATTATTATTATTATTATTATTATTATTATTATTATTATGGGTCTGAGGAGATTATCACCCAGAGGAACAAAACATACTTATCCTGTTGTTAAACCGTGTTATTTGCACAAATGAGGAGAAGAGTATCATACCCCCGTGCATTTCTCCCATTCTTCTCCCATCTGTAAACAGAAATGGATCCATCATTTGGTATTAACAGGAATTTCCTGTTAATGATGTGTCCATTACTGTTTACAGATGGGAGAACGGGATAAGTGCAGGTGTGTGTGATGAACTTCCCTCCAATCATGTGAATAACATGGTTTAATGATGGGATAAGGATGCTTTGCTCCTGTGTGATAATCTCAATTGTCTACAAGTATTGAGCAGGGTGGTTTATAATAGAGGGTCTCTCATTCATAGGTTCATCATAAATGAAGTAAATTTGTCCTCAGCTAACAACCACAAAATACAAATTGGTATTTTAATTTTAGGCAAGATTATGTTCAAGTTAGCGACCTTAGCATGCTTGTGCCCACTAATTGCTAGTTTGGGCTTCCTATTTGCTTATTGTACCACACATACTCTTTTTCTGCATCACTCTAACATGCAGCCAGTTTTTCCTCTATGTTTAATTTCCTCTTCCAGCAGACTATGTATTTGATTATGGACAAGTGTTTGTAAGTAAAGCTGCTAGTACTTTTATATCTTTTGTGAAGAAAACTAAGATTATTTTTCTCTTGCTAGACTCTCTGTTTGAGTTCATATGCATGTACGTGCATGTGTGTGTGTTGCTGCTCATTCTTCAGATTCTGCCTTGCCAAGTTGATTATTCTGCCTGAGGTAGCAAGTACTATATCTCCCATTTCCCAACAGACTTAGGTTAAGTGAAATTCTCCATTCATGTTGCTGGGAAATCTTGGCAGGTATTGCATTAAAATAGGACTGTAGAGGTTACATAATAAATTGATGACACTGTCTTTACATTGGATGAGGAACAAATGCTGAGGAATGGCACCAAATGATGATGTTGTGGGAAGGGTGGGCTTGGCCCCAGGATCTGAGGTTCTTTACCCCCACTTTAGATTATGCACTAAATGAGATTCAATGTATTTGAAAAAGTGGCCTATAGTCCACAAAAACTATAGTAAATTTGTTAGCATTAAAGGTGTCACTGTTCCCTTGTATTACATACAATTATATGAAATTCTATAGGGTGGTCACTCTTTGTTTGGCTCTTCATCATCACTGGTTCTATTGACCATATCTGGACCATATCTCTCATGTTTTATGCAATATAATTATACAAAGTTTCTTGTACTTCCTTTATTATTCTAATTGTATGGATTTGCCTTGGACATTTGTTTCAGGGTCCAGCTCTGACTTTTTTTTTTAACCAGCCAGGATCAAATATTTTTTAGATCCTGTATCAAGAAAATTGATACTGTACTACCTAATTGTAAATGACAGCTCTCACAGAACCAGTTAGACATACAAAAGAGCTGCTTATTGGTAATGGCTGAGGATGGACAATAATTGCATAATTTTCAGAAAGAGAACTGGAAGGTTAGATTCATTTGTCGATGAGCCTACATCAGCTAAGTGGAGTATAACACCCCACCCATGCACTTCTGAGTCGACGCTGACACATGACTTTTTTGGGTCAGGGCACAGGGTCTATCCTCTAGCTCTTTGTGCCTCATCCAAAACGTTTCCCCACAGGTGTCAAACCTTAGGAGGTCTTCTGCTGCTATTTATCAATAGGGTGTGGAGAGGCAAGTCAGATTATGAAGGCTTGATAGTGCTTCAAATCATGGGTGTGGAAGTGAGTAGGAACATTCAGGGTTAGCAAAGGGCTGTAATAAGGACTTGTTTGTTTGTGGAGGGAATTGAGTAGGCACATTCAAGGCTGGCAAAGAGGTTTAGTAAGGACTTGTTTGTTTCATTTAGTGGATAATTCATGCAGGGAAATCAAGCCTTGATAATGTGGATCCTTGTAAAGGCTAGCATGTGGTGAAGCAATAATGCATGTGCTCAAAACAACACATATTTCCTCAATTCATTTTCAATAGCTTTATTGAACAGTGTGAGAACTCATGATCTGGGTCCAAGGTAGAGCTGTCACTGGGAATTCAACCATCTGAGCTCTGAGTGCTTAGCTTTTTAAAATCTGAGTCCTTATTCATGTCTTATGTGTTCTGTTTTGGCCCCGTCCTTCCATCCATCTGTGTTTTTTTCTTTTTCTTGTTTGTTGCTACATCTTTAGATGAAGAATCAATGCAGTTTGACACTGCTTTAACTGCCATGGAATTCTGGGATATGTAGTTTGTGAAATATTTAGCCTTCTCTATCAGAGACCTCTGGTTCCATAATAAACTGCAAATCTACAGGATTCCATAGGATGGAGCTATGACAGTTAAAATAGTGTCAAACTGCATTAATTCGACAGTGTTACAGCAGCCTTTGGTGCTGGATCAGGGTTGCCACTTCTCCACCCACCCAGACAGGCTGTTTATCTGCAATTTCCACCAGCAGACAAAGACCTTTTTATTTGGACAGGCCTTTGGATTTTAACTGTTTGCCACAGAACAGTCATTTAATAGGTTGCTACTATACTTTAATCATTATGTTTTCAATTAGTGTTTTTAATAAACTGCTTCAATTAGTGTTTTTAATAAAACTGCTTACTTAATTTTTTTAAAAAAAAACATTTGTATTATAAATGTTTTAGCTGCATTTTGCTTTACCTAATGCTACAGTGCCTCTTTGAGTCCCATGTTGGGAGAAAAGGAGTGAAAAACAAACAAACAAACAAACAAACAAACAAACAAACAATATTTTTTATAGCTACCTAGCTACATAAGTATCACAGCCTGATCCTCATGTGATTCCATATGCCTACCTGATATCTTGTTTTGGAGATTTTATATAGCTATATTTCTTAAATTTGGCTTGTGCAGGTGGTTTTGAGAATCACTGTGAAGGAGGAATGAAACTTTTAAGGCCTTCCATTTATTTCCCATAATCCATCTTTCTTTGGCCAGTATGATGTACCTAATGCTGATGTATAGCAAATCCTACAGTCATGCATGTGCGACACTAGCATAAACAAGAAGCATGCCATTCTTGCTTAATTTGTTCTAAATACTTTAATAAAAGTATTGATCACAACCTAGTGGGAGAAATCCTTATGTGAACACATGACTCACCTTCTCATCTACATTGAACTGCTTATATGGGTTGCCTTGAACTGATTGGGTGTGTCTTTTGATGCAGAAGAGGATATGAGTTATTGGACAAGTTGTTGTGTACCTTCAAGCTGTTTCCAAGCTATGGCAACCCTAACACAACCCTATCCTGGGATTCCCTTGGCAAGTTTCTTCAGAGGAGGTTTGACACATGAACAGATCAGAATTCAAGTGGAATATGCAAAATATAAAAAGAAACAATTTTTGAATAAAGAAGGTTCTTCTTCTTCTTTGCAAAAGAGTACTTTACTTTAACATGACAACCACCTTCTGGCTAGAATATTTTTGTTCAGCTCACAAGGATTATATTTCTTATTGTGGTGAGAGTTTAGATAGTGTGGTTTACCATTTACCTTTACCGTTTAAGGGAAGAGTAAAGACTAATGCTGTCCTAAAGACAACATTAAAAGATTTTTTCTTTTAAGATAATTATCATCTGTGTTTATAGTGTTAAACTACAAAGATTAATAATCAACAACACACAAAAGTTGCCAGAAGGCAACACCTGAGCTAGATGTGTGTGTTTAATAGCCATAAATACTTCTTAGGTTACTCCTCTTTCTCTCATCTGTGGAAAAGGTTTAGTTCACTGTGTCATTTTCATCTGGTGTTCATCTGAAATGGAAGATTTCCTTTCCTCTAGCATGGGAACCCTTTTGGGCTTTGATCTATTGTTTATATATCAGCTCTTTGATAATGAGTTACAGTGTACTGTGGTTTTAAGGCATGGTCAGCTGCTTCTTTTATAGTTTTAGCTGTGCCAGCATTTTCATTATCACCACTTTGCATGTGCCTATTGTTGCTTATATTAATTTGTTTCACCCTAAAACATAATAGTCCCCACACCCCTGGAAAGAAAACCTGAGGCACAGTAAACTGGTGAAACTATGGGCCACCACTTTCTAATGGTAGATATGTGCTTTAAAATCAATCAGTTACATCTTACAATCAGCTCCCTGATTCACAGATTTTGCATTGACAGATTCAACCAACCACTGCTTTAAAATATTCCAAAGGGGGGGGGGCATCCCATAAACAAATCTTGATTTTGCCATTTTATATAAGAAACACCATTTTACTATGACATTTTATATAATAGGACTTGAGAATCCACAGATTGTTGTATCCACTGGGAGTCCTGGAATCAAACCCCAGCAGATATCAAGGGTCCCCTGTATTTCAGTGCTGGAACATTTACTTCAAGGTGAGAACTGGGCAGTCACTTGGTATATCTTGTGGGGTACTGGAGGGAGGCACTGTGACAACCCTCTTCCCTAAACTAGATAGACTCCAAATATAGTATGATAAACTTTTAATGAAATACATAATCCTTTTTATGTTACTCAGCCAATTAATTGGACAGTCAAGGCTGAGGAAAAGATGGACAGGAAATAAAATCACCAGGCCTTTACTTCACACACACAAAAAACTCAACACATAACTCAAAGTTGTCATTTTAAAAACTTGGTACTTACCCAAGGCTGAATGAAAGGAGACATTTAAATGATAGAGCTGATCATGATCATGTACAATACAAGGTGCTTGTGATACACATTTCGTTTTCTTCTTTCTTATGGCACAGTTGCACAACTTGTGAATTCTTGCTATATCCCACAAATGTCAGCAGTTGTAACTTAGCTATTTAATTTAGCATACACATGTGTTTTAAAATGCATCAAGGGTAGTGTGGTGAGGTTTTCAAACTAACAATAAGGGACAGTCAAATGTTATGACATGCAGGGTTAACCAGTGGTGATAATCAAATGTATTAATCTTCCATGTAGCACAGGACATTTGTTTTAAACTTTCAGCTCATGGAGTGAGTTCTTCTTTTTCAGGCTAAAATGTTACCACTTAGAATCAAGTTGTCTGTTAATTGCATAGTAGGTTATTAGGTATTACTGTGTGCACATTTCCCCCTGTCTTGTGAATATTGCCTGGCTATTAGCAAATGGGTGGCTGCCCTACATAAAAACATCTACTCTGGAAGCCTTGCCAGCTAGTACATGAGGAGGACTACTTGTGACAGTTCAAGATTTCCACAAGATTTCAAATCCTGTAGAAATTCCTAATCCCCTGGAAATAACCTGATGGCAGTACTCCAGCCATTGTGAGGGAATAGGAAGAATGCATGTTGGCTGCACTAACAACAGACACCACTGCACTGTATTTGGTGTATCATTTGAATCATAGAATCATAGAATTGGAAGAGACCACAAGGGCCATCCAGTCCAACTCCTTGCCATGCAGGAACTCAAAATCAAAGCATCCCCAACAGATGGCAATCCAGCCTCTGTTTAAAGACCTCCAAAGAATGAGACTCTACCAGACTCCAAGGGAGTGTATTCCACTGTCGAACAGCTCTCACTGTCAGGAAGTTCCTCCTAATGTTCAGGTTGAATCTCTTTTCCTGTAGCTTGAATCCACTGTTCTGGGTCCTATGGAGCAGCAGAAACCAAGCTAGCTCCCTCCTCAATAAGACATCCCTTCAAACATTAAAAAGGGCTATCATGGATCTTCTCCGGGTTTTTTGTGCAAAATCTTAACTTTGGGGCATGCAAAAAACTACTTGATCCTGTCACCACAAGTTCCACATTACATTTTCCATTGATATGTAGCAATGATGGAATATATTAAAGGGAAGGGGAATAACAGGTTGTTGTGAGACAAGTATACTTTCACCTCAACAATGAAAATCATCCAGAAGTACATGGAGCTATTGATGGACAGATGTGTCGATCTCTCTTTTGGAATAGTAAGGCATTTATCACTTTCAGAGCATGGAAAAATTACTTTTTTAGAAAATAGCTCCAAAAATCTCCAGATTAGACTATTATGATCAAAAAATATTTTGATCTCCAGCTGGAGAAATAAATCATTAAAAAAAACATGCTGGAAATCAATTGTATGTGTGTATGTGTATGAAACTTCAATTTGCTGCATCCTGATTAGCAGCAGTAGTGTCACAAGGGGGGCACGGTGGTGTAGCCTGCATGTGCTGACACCGAAAAGGGTGTGTGGCACCTGGTTGGGCACTCCCCCCATGTCCCCATGCTCTCCCCATGTGCTCCCCCTTGTATGCTATCCCCACACATGCTCTCCCCTTGCACCATCCCTATGCCCCTTGAGCAATGTCTTTGCACTCCCCCTGCACATGTTCCCTTTGCGCATGCTCCCTCTGCCTGCCATTCTGTCATTTTCACCATCAGGAAAAGGATGGGGTGGCATGGGGGGAGAGAGCACACACTGACCCTGGAAGCCCTACCTCCAGAACCCTGTCCCTAAAGCTCCACCCCCTGGAAGTCCCACCCTCTGCACTAGGTGACACTTGTTGCTGGTACATCACTGATTGGCAGAACTAATTCCTGTGGCTGATGCCTAGTTAGTCTGCACTGGGGGACTTTTACAATCCCTACATATTCCCTACACTGTTGAATATGTTTGGATTATGAATAGAAATTAGTTATGAATTGTGACCATGAATTCTAGCCAGTATCTTTTAAGTCAAGTTTTCAAATGGGTTCACTTTGAACTTTGGGATAAGGGACATGAAAGCTGAATAAATAAATGCATAACTTTCAGAATATAAAAGTAAAACAGAAGGCAGGTTTGTGTATGTATATTTAGGAAGTAAATTTTATTGTATTCAAGAGGACTTACTCATGTACTCTAGCAATCTTGTGCATGTACACTTGATTGATGTTAATAAATTTGCTACAGATTTTGGAAAAGGAGCTGAAAACTAAGAAAAAAATTTGAATGGCCTGATTTAGTT
The DNA here is from genome assembly GCA_020142125.1 of Phrynosoma platyrhinos. NCBI lineage: Eukaryota > Metazoa > Chordata > Lepidosauria > Squamata > Phrynosomatidae > Phrynosoma > Phrynosoma platyrhinos. The sequence continues at coordinate 36,635,496 of CM034708.1, forward strand.
TTGAACAAAAATATATAAGACTAGCTTAAAAAAATAAGTTTTGAAAGTGGTTCTGTACCACTAACTTGAGAGAGAGTCTTGTATTAAATGAAATATGTTTTTTTTAGTATATAGGTCTAAGATAGTGTTGACAATATTTTAATCTAAGGATTTTAATCTAAGCATATTGCTTTACAACAGGGACTGGCAACCTATTCTCTTTTCTCCCCCCCCCCACCTTTTTTTTTTTTTTTTTGCAAAAGACATGTTAAACAAATCCTTCTTGAACTACTGCTGAATGTTTAGAACAATTTAAAAAATTGAACCCAGGTGATCTTAAGTCCAATTGAAATAAAGTTATGGAATGTCCTGCTCCCATTAATAACAGTGCATTTTTCATTTACTTAACATTGTTATTCTTGTTAGGGAAGTTTCTTTCATCCCTTCCCCACCCCACTCTACAATATAAATAAGGGTCTGGCAGTAACCTGGGTGAATTCCGTAAGTTACAGGAAAACATGTCTGCTTCTTTTCTACATTCTGAATATTTTAACCTCCAGATAATAATAAAAAGGCCTTTCAATTACTTTTGTTTCACAACTGTCATCAGCTTGTAGCTTTGCTTCCTGTCAAATGAGTGAGCAAGGTGAAATTACAGAGTTGCCCATATGAAAAATTACATGTTTGGCTTACAGAGTGGGCGTTGCATCTAACCATTCTTTTAAAAATCCCTATTTTCCACATTCTCCTATATGCCCTGGGCTCATTCCAGCTTGTTCACAAATCAAAAGTAACTGACAGAAGACAATGGAGAATTCTATAAATCACCTACCAATGGGAAAGGAAAAGGGATGGGGGAAAGGATGTGTTATACACTCAGAAAATAATCCTGAAGCACCCCATAGGTGTGTGAATTGAAGGTCAGGAAAAAAACTTTCACTACTGTATGTCAGAGTATGTAATTCACATAATGTTATTTTCTTAGATCAGTCATGAATTTACTGCATTCGCATGTATTCTAGGAACATAACTATCCTTCACTATACTAGGATTGGTTATTCATAAATTCAGGTAGTAATGAAATGTTGGGTTGATTGATCTATCAAATACTGGTGAGTATTTAAACCAGGGGTAGGCAACCTTTCCCCTTTAAGGGCTGAGGGACTTCAGCTCCCAGAACCCCAGGAGCTATTGGCCAACATGGGACTATTGGCCAACATGGCTGAGGCTTCTGGGAGCTGAAGTCCCTCGGCCCTTAAAGGGGAAAGGTTGCCTACTCCTGATTTAAACCATCTATTATGTCCATTCACAGCACAGAGGCAGCAGAATAGGCATACTAATAATCACACTTTATAGAGAATTCTGTGTGGCGAGGATAAGGATATGGTATTGTTCACTGTATTTGTTTTTTGGCATGTGTGGCTAATGCAGGGGTAGGCAATCTGCCCCCTTTAAGGGCCGAGGGACTTCAGCTCCCAGAATCCCAGGAGTTATTAGCCAACATGGGACTATTCGCCAACATGGCTGAGGCTTCTGGGAGCTGAAGTCCCTCAGCCCTTAAAGGGGAAAGGTTGCCTACCCCTGGGCTAATGTTTCTGTAAATTAAACACTATGTGTGGGATGAAAGAGAGAGAGAGAGAGAATTCTGTGTGCCTTTTCTATTGTGCACCCTTAGTTTAAAGTCATGGGTTTTACTATCATCAAACTTAGGGGGGAAGCAGATGGAGGCGCCGGAGACGCCGCCGGATGGAGCGCCGCGGGAGCACAGCCTCCGCACCGCGGCGCTCCGGCGGCATCCCTGGAAGGAGCGCTAAATCAGCGCTCCTTCCACAAGACAGGGAAAGTGTGCCCTAAAAGCATAGGGCGCACTTTCCCTGACTTTTCTGCTGCAGCGTGTGCGGTCGCTGCAGTGGGAGGTTGCCCTGGGAGCGCCAACCGTGTGGAGGGCCGGCAGCTCCGAGGGCAACCTCGGGAAGATGAAGGGGCACTGCTCGTGCAGCTGCCCCTCCTCTTCCGTGCCTCCAAGACGACCCAATTAGTCGTCTGTCGAGGCCCTAAGTTCACATTCCTCTGTGATTATGGACTGTGGGGCAACATAGCCATTACTTGTTCTATTCTAGAATACTTGGGGGTGGGGGAATTTGGAAAGGATATCCTGACAGGTGGAGATGCCTCCCTGCATAAATTGCCTATCACTGTGAAACTGTACATCTCTGTGTACAAGTGAGCCAGCAATCTTTTTAATCAGCAGTGGAAATAGCAAAAACCATTTTTGATCAAAGCAGTCCACCTCCAAATTATTGCCTTTTGGGGAAAAAATTACTTTGACACACACACACACACACACACAACTATTTTTGTACACATGGTTTTTGAAATGTTTGGGGAAACAAAGCTACTCAAATTCAATAAATCATCTAAAACTCCTCAAAAACTCCCACAATCTTGCCCAACAGGGAGAAAATGTCTAACATTCATCATTCTCACATACAAGAATGAAATAAGATCAGATATAAATTCTTATTATTCTTCCTGAAAATCCACAAACCAGTTTCCAAAAAAACCATGGTAGAATGGTTATAATTGATATAAAGGGGTACAGGCGGAAATTGACAACACACCAACACAGCTGGTCATTGGAGATTGGAATGCAAAGATTGAAAGTAAAGAAGAATAAAAAACAATAATCAGATTTGGACTAGGCAAAAGGAATGAAGCAGGTGAGATTTTTGTGCAGGCAACAACCTATTCATTAAGAACACATTTTTCATACAACCAGAGAAAAGGTTATACACATGGACATCACCAGATGGCCCACACAAAAACCAAATAGATTACAAAATTGGAAGTAAAAGATGGCGAAATCCCATACTGGTGGCCAAGACTAGACCAGGTGCTGGTTGTGGCACAGATCATGAACTACTCCTTTCAACAAAAAAAGTAAAATTCAAGAAGACAACAAAACCAGTCATCATACCAAAATATGATTTAAACAACATTTCCACAGAACTCATTGACAATATGAAGATGAACCCCAAATTCTAAACACTGAGGTGGAAGCTACAATAAAGGAAATGGAAAAAAACAAGACTCCAGGAACAGATAATATTCCAAATGAACTGCTGCAATCCACATTGACAGAGTCAACTCTAGTGCTAACCAACATATGTCAACAGATATGGAAAAGAAAATGATGGTCAACAGATTGGAAATGATCACTATACACCCTCATCCACAAAAAAGGAGACACAAGAGAATGTAGCAAC
>CM034708.1:36644277-36656812 GCA_020142125.1 Phrynosoma platyrhinos
CATTTAACCTTGGCTGATGTCATATTGTTATGGCATCATAGGAATCCTGATGACGTTATTTCTGGTTGGGGGAGGGGTTAGATATTTAGTGTTATATAAGGCTTAAACTAATGGACTTGGCACATGCCATGATAGAAGTAATTAATAGCGTTCACGCTTAACTACACGAATGCATGTGTCAAGAATAAATTCTCATTTAAGAAATTGTCTATTTAAATGTTTAATTGATTGGTATGAAGACCCTGTACAAAATAAAAGTTGTAGCCAATGATTTACCCAAATAATCGCGTTTGATGTCCTTTGTGCCAATGCAAAGACACCCCCCCCAACGCGTCGGGAGGGGTCTTCTGTTGTGTTGGCCCATAAAAGGGCATCGACGCGTGATTGGCTGAGTAGACCGGAAGGCCCACCCTTGCCGGTCTGCTCAGCCAATCGAATAGAGATCTCGCTTGCTGATTTCTGGGGCTATTTAGCCCCAAGCTGCCTCCTGTGTTGGCAGCCATTTTGGATTTAGCAGATGAACAACCCATCCCTCCCACCCTTATATAATTGGTAAACATATTATTTACTCTCAGGCTGTGGCTGGTTGCCTTAGGGGTCCGGGAGGGAATTTTCCCAGAGTTGTAAGTTGGGTTTTTTGCCCTCCCTGAGAATAATAATGTTACCAATAATAAGTTTGATAATAAATTTTATTAATATGGTTGTTAGGTGTTAATAGGGGTGGTTGCACAAAAAAATTGTTGAATTGTTTGATGGTGTTGGTAATGTATAATTTTAGTCACAACTGGAGGTTCAGGGTCTATCGGGTTTAATGTTATTGTTAAATTTCACTGGCGGGCAGGGAAACCCCCCCACGAGGGATAATTAGGTTAATTGGAAAATACTAATTGGGTTAATATAAAATTCTAAATTGGGTACATGTCATTATGTTAACTAAACAAGTATGATGTCATTTAACCTTGGCTGATGTCATATTGTTATGGCCGTCATAAGAATCCTAATGATGCCATTTCTGGTTGGGGGAGGGATTAGATATTTAGTGTTATATAAGGCTTAAACTAATGGACTTGGCACATGCCATGATAGAAGTAATTAAGTAATTAATCAAGAACAAATTATTGTTTAAGAAATTGTCTATTTAAATGTTTAATTGATTGGTATGAAGACCCTGTACAAAATAAAAGTAGTGGCCAATGATTTACCCAAATAATTGCATTCGGTGTCCTTTGTGCCGATGCAATGAGATTTGCTGGGCAGGCCAACTCCTAGTTTCATTACTTTCAGAGGTATCTAGTTAAGACTCAAGAAAAGGCATTCTTGAGGGCATCTCCCAGATGAAAGAACTCCCTTACAAAGAAAGTAAGGGTAACTTCTTTACTGCCCTTTTGCCAATAGGCAAATACCTTTTTATTAAGCCATGCCTTCAGCAACTGGCTATCTTTAAGGCTAGCAGTCTTAAAATGGAAGGGCAACGGTTTTTAATATCTTACTGCTTATTTATTATTAGTATGGTTTTTAAAAATGATTTTTACTGGTGTTTTAATAGTATAGTTACTTTCATTTGTATTTTAATACAATTTATCATTGGAAGCTTTTAACTTTTACTGAAAGACACCTTGTAGCCCAACCCAGGATAACAACTACAACAGTGATAACTCTACTTATTTATATACTGCTTTCCCCCCCAGTTTCAGACTCAAGGTTGTTCACTACAGTTAAAACAAACAGAGCTAATAATTCATTGCATTAAACAGTTAAAATATAATCAATCTATCAACAATATAAAAAACAAATAATACATAAACCATTAAAAAGAACACTTTTTAAAAACAAAAGTTAATTTATTACTACTAGTATTTTTTGAACATTAACAAAACAAAAATAATAACCACAGAAGACCTACAAGAATGCATCCTAGATAATGAGAAAATTGAAATAGTCTAAGAGTTCCCATAACTTGGATCAAACTTGGATCAGAACAGAGACTGCAGTCATGAAATTAAACGAAGGCTACATCTGGGAAGGGCAGCCATGAAAGAACTGGATGCTATTACATAAAGATATAACTGAAGTAAGGTTTGTCCAAGCATCATATTCTCCATCACTATGAATGAATGTGAGATCTGGACAGTAAAGAAAGCTAAAAGGAAGAAAATCAACTCATTTGAGATGTGATGCTGAAGAAGAGTAGTGAGGATACCACGGGTGGCTAAAAAGACCAAAAAAAGGGTTTTTGTACAGATCAATCCTGAACTATCACTGGATGACTAAACTGAGGCTGTCATGTTTTGACCACATCATGAGAAGGCATAAATCATTACAAAAGACAACAATGCTAGGAAAGGTAGATGGCAGAAGAAGGAGAGGAAGACCACATGCCAGATGGTAGCATTCAATCAGAGGCACCATGGGCCTGAGTCTGCAGGACCAGAGCACAGCAATGGAGCAAAGGGGTCTTGGAGATGTCTCATCCACAGGGTTTCCAGTAGCATCCCTAGCGGGGTGCAGGGGATGTGGGTTGCACCAGGTCACACTCCAGAAGAGGGGGTGATACCCAGTTTCCTCCCCCACTGCCCAGGCATTCCTTGGACCCACATGGATGCCACTCTGAGCCTTGGGGGAGTCTCTAGCTGTGGGGGCAGCTGTTTCTCCTGCCACAGGGCATTTTTTTCTGACCGTGTGGCCATTTTCCCCAGGCTGTCATATTTTGACCACATCATGAGAAGGCATAAATCATTACAAAAGACAACAATGCTAGGAAAGGTAGATGGGCAGCCATTTTTCCCAGCCATGCAGTTTCCAAGAGTCTCAGAGGAATGTCTCTAGGCCTTGGGGTAGGGGTCTCTGGCCTGCGTGGCCGCTTTCCCAGCCTGTATTCCCAGCCATTTTCAAAGGTCTCAGGGGAGGAGAGTGTTCTGGACGGGTGGCAGGTGGACATTTCTATGGTCCATGCAGCTGTTTTCACATGACCTTGCCTCCATAAGTCCCTCCAGAAGCCCCGCCCCCAGGAGTCCCACCTCCCCATGCTGGGTGACGCCACGGGCGGGGACACCACTGAGGGTTGCCATGAACTGAGGTTGACTTGTGGGATATTAACAAAAACAACAGGATGTGTTCAACTATTTTCAACTTAAGTGCACTGGAATATTATAACTAGTTTAATTGTATTTTATAGTTTATAACATATTCTGAGTTTCACTGGTATTTTAAAAATTATTATGTAAGCTGTCTTAAATCCAAGTTTGAGAGGAACTGGACTACAAATCAAATTAAATCAAATAATACAAATGGTCTGGGGCAGCTAGTAGCTCCATGTTATTGGGGCATGTGAATTCATTCCAGATTTTGTCTGAACTTTAAAGGAGCTATCAAAGATGCTGGACATATTAGGAGGACAGGCAAATGTGGTGAAGGCAGGCAGGAAGTTCCTTTGTCATTTAGATGTAGAAACCTATGTGACATGGGAACCGCATAAGTAGATCTCCTATTTTCACTGTGGGTGTCTGTTTTTTCCTTTAAATTAACAAAGGAGAATTTCAGTTTTGACTGGAAAAGTTGTCTTCATAAAGGTCTTAAATAGGCAAAGCTACAGCTGGAATTATGTGGAAGAGTTATGTCTTCATAAGTGGACATATATCTGCAGGTATTAGAACTGGGTGGTTCTATAACATCCATATCTGGTAGAGAGCTGCTGTTATGTTACTATGTAGCAAAGCCACAAAGTGACCAATGCACAATAGAGCTGATGTACAATGCAATGTACATAAATCTTGATGCACATCCAGCACCAATGTGCATTGAGCATTCTTGCCAGTGTCCTGTTATGCATCTTCACAATTCACTCAGAGGGGCTCTTAGCATCTCTGCTCTGTAGCTATGTATGCATAAAGTTACATAATGTAGATAGTGATATAGGATTCCAGTGGTCATGCATTCAAAGAGAGGTCTTCTTCTGTAACATAGGGTAGAATGTCAACCTAGCTTCAATAGTTAGGTTTGGTCTCAGAAAAGGACCATGGAACTACATGTGAAGTATAGTTTGGTTCTTACTCTCTGTGTATACGCTTTCAAATCACATGGAGTTATAGTGACCCCATTAATTTCATAGAGTTTACTTGGTTCTCTGCTAGTGGCTAGATGTAATTGCTAAGGGCTAAAGGCTACACCCCCTCTGGAAATAGCTAAAAAACAGTACTTCTCTGCCATCTAGTGGAGTAATGATCTAAGGTATCACTGTTTTAAATATTTTCCTCTTTCATTATTGTAAGTACAATGAAATGAATTCCATTTTTTAAAAGTTAATTCATCTGGACATTGGAGAAACAGTTTGATTGCCAAATTCAGTAATCTTTTCCATATTCATGGTTTTATTTCCAATAAATCACTGAATCTCCACAAAGCTTTTACTCATTTATTAATTGAAATAGTTATATCCTGCTTATATCTGAGAATCGCAGAGCAGCATATAATATAATCAAATTGAAAAGTTTAAAACAGTTTAAAACAATAAATATAAGTTAGAGGATAAAAGTGTATTAACCATTTAACACTTAAAACAGGGCAATTTAGAAACAGTTAAAAGAATACAAAACCAATCACATGTGCAAATTTCAATGAAATCAATCATGCCACAAAATTTTCAGCAGATAGCCATGTTTTTAACTTGACTCAAGGAAAATCTCAACTGAAAAAGAAGAAGCTGAAACAGACTGTTTTTCTTTCCCTTGGGTATTTCACTTTAGTTCACTTAACATCATCAAATACTTGCTTCCTTGTTGATCATGGAGTTTTCTTAAACTTATTTATATGGAATATGTCAAAAGCTTCTAGAGTCTTTATATTTGTAATGTGCAGCAGCCTACTGCCACCAAATAGTGATGGAACATTCTGTGTAATCTAGACAAGAAGGCCTTGACATAATTAACAATTGCTTGGTTGGCTTTTGAAAAGTAAACAGCAATGGGAATGATTCACTCCACCCCCAAGACAAGTAATGAATTTATCCCAGCTAGCATCAGAAGAGCATTGTGGGTGAAAAAGGATACTCTGGATTGTGGTTTCCTACATCTGCAATCTGCCTTGCCCCCACCAAGGCTGCCCTCACTGCTCCCTACAAATCAGAGAATCATTGATTCCCCCCCCCCCAATATTTATTAGGGGTTGTATGAGGTAGTGATGTATTCAAATCTTTTACTCCAAGTCTGAAGTCAAGTCTCAAGGCTCTACCTTCAAGTCTTGAGTCAAATCTCAAGTCCTTGCAAGGTACTTTCAAGTCAAGTCTCAAGTTGAGTCTCAAGTCTGTGAGCAACATGGAACAGAAGAAATGGAAACAGGACACATTCCTTGGAGGAGAACAGCAAATGTGTTAAGCAATAGGCCTGAGGTGGGTCTTGAAGTCTACTTGGCATCCTGTCCTCGCTGCACATCAGAGAAGCCTGTTAAAGCTTTTCAAAAACTTTATAAGACTCCTTCTGCTTCAAGCACATTGCCTAATGTGTTTGCTGGTCCTTTCAAGAAATGCGCCCCACACTTTGGGGGTGAGTCTTGACTGTTGTTCGAAGTGAACGGCATCAGCATGTTAGTCACTAAAAATATACAAATCTCAGATCAGACAAGTCAGTGTGTTATTTTTGCCAAGTCAAGTCCAAGTCCTATTCATTGCAAACACAGTTTTCATACAACCAGAAAGAAGGCTATATACATGGACATCACCAGATGGTCAACACAAAAATCAAATAGATTATATAATTGGAAGTAAAAGATGGTGGAACTCTATACTGATGGCCAAGACTAGACCAAGTGCTGACTGTGGCACAGATCACATATTACTTATATAAAAAATATGAGTAAGACTCAAGAAGAAAACAAAACCAGTGATTATACCAAAATATGAACTAAATAATATTGCAAAAGAATTTACTGACAACATAAAAAACAGATTTGCACTACTAAGCAAAATTGACCAAGAACTAGAGGAATTATGGTCTGAAGCCAGGGACATAAAAGAAGAATGCAGACAAACACTTTCAATAAACAAAAAGAAAGAGAAAAAATGATGGATGACAGGCAAAACGCTACAAGCAATACAGGAAAGAAGAGAAACAAAACAAAAAGGAGATAGGAATAAACTAAGAAATATGAATGCAACACAACAGTGACTAGTACGCAAAGATAAGGAAAATTATTACACTGACAAATGTAGAGAAATAGAAGACAACAACAAAAAGGGAAGAATGAGAGACCTATTCCACAAGATTTGAGAAATCAAGGGAAAGTTCAAACCAAGGACCGGGACACTCTATGACAATATAAATAACATAATTCAAGACCAGGAAGGAATAAAAAGATGATAGATTCAATACACAGAAGAGTTATATAAAAGAGATGACAACATGAAGGACACATGGAACAAAGAGCCATATGAAGATGAACCCCAAATTCTAAACACTGAGGTGGCAGCTGAAATAAAGAAAATGGAAAAAATAAAACTCCAGGAACAGATGATATTCCAATAGAACTGTTGCAATCCACATTGACAAAGTCAACTCTAGTGCTAACCAACATAAGACAACAGATATGGAAAACAAAATGATGGCCAACAGATTGGAAGTGATCAATATACATTCCCATCCACAAAAAGGGAGACACAAGAGACTGTAGCAAGTACAAAACCATAGCACTGATCTCCCATGCAAGGAAAATCATGCTCAAAATTTTGCAATATAGACTCCAACCTACATGGAGAGTGAAATCCCAGAGGTTCAAGCAGGGTTCAGGAAAGGAAGAGGCACTAGGGACCACATTACAACCATATGATGGCTAACAGAGCATAGCAGAGAATTCCAAAAGAAAATCAGCATGTACTTTATAGACTACAGCAAAGCCTTTGTCTGTTCAACTTGTATACAGAAGATATTATAAGAAAAGCAGGCTTGGACACAGAAGGACAAGTGAAAAGAGGAGGAAGGAATATCAATAATCTAAGATATGCAGATGATACCATAATACTAGCAGAGAACCTCACAAACCTGGAACACCTACTAAGGAAGATCAAACAGGAAAGGCAGGCTTACTGTTGAACATAAAGAAAACAAAAATAATGACCACTGAGGACCTTTGCAAGCAACCTAGACAATGAAAAAATAGAAATAGTAAAAGAATTCTCATATCTGCGATCAAACATTGATAGAAATGGGGACTGCAGTCAAGAAATCAAAAGAAGATTAAGAATGGGGAGGTGGCTATGGAAGAACTAGATAAGATTCTAAAATGGAAAGATATACAACTCAGCAGAAAAGTTAGAATCATACAATCCATTGTATTCCCTATAACCATGTATGGATGTGAGAGCTGGACAGTTAAGAAATATGTTAGGAAGAAAATCAATTCATTTGAGATGTGGTGCTGGAGAAGAGTGCTGAGGATCCCATGGACAGCCAGAAGGACAAACAAATGAGTCCTAGAGCAGATCAAACAGGAAACTTCTCTGGAAGCCAAGATGACCAAACTGAGGCTGTCGTACTTCGGACACATCGTGAGAAGGGAGGACTCATTGGAAAAGACAATAATGCTGGGAAAGGTGGAGGGAAGAGAGGAAGAGAGGAAGATGGATGGATTCTATTAAGGAGGTCACAGGTTGCAGGAATTAAGCAGAGCAGTGGGGGACAGGAGGTCTTGTAGATGGCTCATCCATAGGGCCCCATGGGTCAAGATCGACTTGGAGGCAGTTAACAATAACAAGTCTAAGGCAAGTCATTGAAATGAGTTGAGTCCAACGTAAGTCCAAGTCAATTGTTTTGAGTCTACATCAATGACATTAGGTCCCTCAAAAAGGCCTTGGGAGAGGCATGTGGCCCAAAGTCCACATTTCCCATATCATTTCTCTGTACTTCCCTTAGCATCCTAGTTTGTTCTACCCTTCCATAATTCTGTTTCTCTTTTTGCTTTGAGGCCAAAGTTAGGGTCACTGAATGAGTTATATGTTACACTTCCCTCCTTAATATGTGTGCCTATTTGATTATATAGAAATAATGTTATTTGTTTTTCTTTTCTACCTCAACCATTTATAAGTTTACTTTGTACAGTGAGTCCTTGTTATCCCCCGAGGTTTGGTTCCAGCATCTCCCGTGGATAACAACATCCGTGGATACTTAAGTCTCATTAAATATAATGGCATAGCAAAATGGTGACCCTTATATAAAATGGAAAATCAAGGTTTGCTATTTGGAATTTATACTTTTTTTGAATATTGAATCCATAGATAAAAAAAAAAAATCTGTGGATAAGGAGGGCCAACTGTAATTAAAATTCTCCTTCCATCCCTCCCTGTTTGTGTGTGTAAGAGAGAAAGCACTGAAATTTCAAGCCATAGAAAATTCAGGATAATGATGCAAGAGAAACCAAGGGAGTTATTTAGCAGGTTTCAACTTGTGCTGTGAGTCTCTGCCACGAGAGTGGATTTCTATGCTTCTGTCCTCCAAGACCTTCCCCATGTTACAGTGTTTGCATAAATGTATCTTGGAACAGAAACTGTACACCTATAAATAGAGAGAAAGGGGAAAATGTTATGAAAGTATTACATAAACTGATCAGGGGGCATTTTTTGAGGTACACTTTGAATCTTTGACATTTGTAGGCAGTTCTCAATTGCATTCAGCTCTTGACTTCTCTCAAATACAAGACTGTATCCACCACTAGATGGTGCTTGTGTTTGCCTTTTTCTCAGTGGGGTGTGTAAGTTGTTATTTTTTTCTTCACCCTGCCTGCCTATGATTTTCATCCACTGTTTAAATGATTTGACATCTCTTTCCTTTTATGGGCTTCCCAGCTGCTACCCAAATAAGCAAGAACTGGAAAAGAATGGCAAGAAGGATTGTATACAGTCAACTCAGCCTATACAACCATATGTATATTGCTTTGTAATTCCAATACAAGAATGTAATTGAATTTGGACTCTTGTTGTTGTGTGCCTTCATGTAATTTCTGACTTATGGAGACCTTAATGTGAACCTATCACAGGGTTTTCTTGGCAGAATTTTTAAAATGGAGTTTACCCTTATCTTCCTCAGTAGCTGACAGTTGTGACTTGCCCAAATTCACTCAGTGGGTCTCCATGGCTTAGCAGGGATATGAACCTTGGTCTCCCAGTGTCCTAGTCTAATACTCAAACTATTATATCACCTGGCTCACTTCAATTTGGCACTATGAAATATGGGAGATGCCCACTAGCAGAGAAGTTTTGCTTAACTGCTGCTGAATGATCTTCTGGGGGGGGGGAATTGACGAAATTTGGTAGTAATGGCACCCCCAAATTTTAAGGTTTCATTTATAATTTGTTCCACCAGTCTTCAATGTATTTTGTGGTTATGTAATGGTAGGTACTACCTGAAGCAGTTACCATTACTCTCCTTCACACTGAAGCCAATCATGCAATTCATGCCTCCTTAACTAGCCTAAGCCAAAGGGAAGAGGCATTTTTACCAGCACAGGTTTTCAGTTACTACCTGAATTAAACACACCTTTTTTCTGGTTTTCTCAGGAGCCAATCATGCCTCTGCTAAGGTCAGAAATAACCATTAAGGAAAATGTACTCTACTTAATGACTAGCTACCATCCTTTGTAGACAACAATCAACCAGAATAATTATGTTTCTAATGGATTTCACTCAAAGCCATGACTTGGCTTGGGATTAAAGTTGGTTTTCATTCCAGAGTTTATGAAATTCCAACCAAAGTGAGCTTCATGCAGTTTCATATGTGCCTCCAATTAACTCCTGCAGTTCTAGTTATGAAAGGAAGGGAGAGCTGTAATGAAATGTTTCTTGATTTTTCAAAGTAATAGGCATATTACTTAAGAATGGAGTTACAGTGAAGTTCCCTCCTTGAAAAGAACACCACAATCCTTGCCAATGTTTATATAATGCTCCAAGGCCATTCCTTCCAGTTCATATAAACAAATATGTGGAACAGCTGCAGTTCCCATGTGTTTATTTACTGAACATGCAGAAAATTAGGAACTGCCAATTAATTTTTATCTTGAAAGTTTGTATTAACTAATTTCCCTGGGATTAAAGCCACATTTCAACCAGGAATGAAGATGTTTGAACTGTAACTGCTGTGAAACCAAAACACATGTGTTTGATGTGCTTATTTTGAAGCAATCACATTGATTTAATTCAGGATACTCTCACCCCACCACCACCACTATCACCATAACACCGAGCAGCAGTGGTGGAGCCTCGGGAGCCTTGGGAGGCAGGCAAGGGCTGGGCAAGGCTATTTAGCCTGCCCAATTCACCAGCAGCCCCAGGAGAAGGAGGGGAAGAGGCGGCTCTCTCACCCCACCACCATTATTCTATCAGCAAGAAAGACTAGTTATAGCTTTTGGACAATGTTCTGTTTAAGAACCTTAAGGCTGATAAAACAACCTTGTAGATGGAAGGCATTGGGGGAGAGTTAACAGAGATTTATTCAGGAGTGACAATTGAAGTTGTGCAGGGCAGAGGAAGGTATGGCGTCAACAGAGTGGACCATTGTTACAAAAGAAGATGGGTTCGATGTTTGAAAGCGATCCCGCCTTCAGTCCAATCTGTTACCCAAAGTAGGCTGGGGAGCTTACCAACCATGCCACAGAAACTTGCCTTGCTCCTTTTCAATGCCAGGTTGGTAATCATCCATGACCTCCTGGTGGATGAAAGGCCGTCCTGGCATGCTTCACAGAAACCTGGCTGGGGGAGGACGGGACCATCACCTGGAATCCGGCTCTCCCAGCTGGGCATTCTGTTTATGAGCAGGTAAGGGAAAGTGGGCAGGGTGGTGGTGTTGCTCTGGTTCATAAAGATAACCTTTCCTTGACCAGGATACCTATTCGGAAAATGGACCACTTCGAGTGTATGTACCTGAGCCTGAAAACCAAGGATAGTATAGGGATTCTGTTTTTATACCATCCACCCCATGCCTTAACAGACTCCCTATCTAAGCTGACACAGCTGGTCTCGGAGTTACTGTTGGAGTTGCTCAGACTATTAGTTCTGGGTGACTTCAGCATCCCACTCGAGACCAGTTAAAGGTGCAGCTCGGCAGTTCATGGATACCATGACAGACATGGGCCTATCCCAACTGGTTTCTGGGCCAATGCACTCTGCGGGTCATACCCTCGATGCGGTCTTTAGTATGGAACAGGCATATCTTCTGCACTGTCATGGACGGATCATTTCCTGGTCAGGGTTGGACTAATTCACCCCACCAGGGGTGGAGGAACTATTAGAATGGTCCGCCCTTGAAGGCTAATAGAGCCAATCGGATTCCAGAGAGCCTTAGAGGGTTCTTTGGTTGGTAAAGCAGGTGATCCTGTCAAAGCCCTGGTTAGTACTTGGAATACTGACCTTACCAGGGCCATCGACACGATCGCTCCCAAGTGTCCTTTCCAACCCACTCTAAACCATCATCCCTGGTATACAGAAGAACTCAGCAACATGAAGCAGGTTGGACAATGACTAGAGCGCATCTGGTGGAAAACTCAACTCTTATCTGATAAGACTCATCACAGGAACTTTCTTCGTTCCTATTGAGAGGCAATGCGTGCAGCGCAGAAATCTTTCTCCTCTGCACATATTGTGTCTGCGGAATCTCGTCCAGCAGAACAGATTAGGGTGGTGAGGGAACTGACACAGGCTCCCCCTGTGTAGAATCCCTTGCTTATTCTGACAACAGCCTGCTGTGACGTTTTTAACAACACAGAAGTGACTGATGAGGTGTCTAGTAAAACCGTTTGTGAGATTAGACTGGATTGGTTCGAGCTAGTGAGTACTGATGATGTGGACAAGATCCTTGGAAAAGTGAAGAGGATGACGTGCTCCCTCAATCCCTGCCCTTCTTGGCTGGTCATCCAGGGGGGTGATGCCTTGCTGGCCTTTCTCAAGAAGGACATCAATGCATCCCTTAGGGAAGGAATTCTTCCATCAAGCCTAAAGGAGGCGATCATTAGACTACTCCTGAAGAAACCTTCCCTGGACCCCCTGGACTTGAAAAATTATAGACCAGTCTCTCATTTACCATTTTTGAGCAAGGTGGTTGAGCAAGCTGTTGCCTTTCAACTCCAAGCAATCCTGGATGAAACCGATTTTCTAGATCCATTTCAAACCGGCTTCAGACCTGGATATGGGGCAGAAACTGCCATGGTCGCTCTGGTAGATGACCTGCACCTGAGCACTGGCAGGGGAGCATGACCCAGTTGGTGCTTTTGGACCTCTCAGAGGCTTTTGATATGATAGATCATGACTGTCAGGGACAGCCAGGTGGAGGACTTGGAGGACTCTGAGGGGGAGGATGTGGGGCCTGATCCTAGCTTGGTGCTACCAGCCCCCATAGACCTAGCTGAACCTGGACCTAGCTGTGTGGAACCCAGTGAGCAACAGCCCCTGCCTCAGCAACCTAGCCTCCCTCCTCAGCAGCCTAGGCCTTTCCCCAGCAGAAAGCCTTTCCCCAGAAGAGGTTTCATGCCAGGAAGAAGCAGAGGAGCAAGAGATTGAAATCCC
>CM034708.1:36680108-36691709 GCA_020142125.1 Phrynosoma platyrhinos
TATATATATATATATATATATATATATATATATATATATATTGTAGAAGGAGGTATTTAATATCACCTTAAGCAACACTTCTCTTGCTGCTGGAATACAGCTTTCAAATGCTGGAGTGTATTGCCACCACTATTTATGAGTCATGGGAGATGGAGTCATGACTTTGACAAAGCAGTGGAAGATAGGGAGTCTTGGAGATGTCTCATCCACAGGGTTGCCATGAGTTGGGGTTGAGTCAAGGACAGTTAACAACAAATGCAAAGAAAAATACCACCATGCCCATCACCCTCCCAGAAGTAGTTGACCTTCCAGAGTTCCATGATCCTGATGAGATCTTCTATGTCTATTCTGGTTGCTTGCCATCCATCCCCTTACTGTGTAGTAGCTTGCCCATTACTGTTCCAAAAGCTAGGAAGATGTTTCCTCATTTGGTTAAAGTAGAGGTGGACAAGATTCAACCTGAGGGCCAATGCAGTCTCTGTCTGATTTTATGATTTTATGAGCCCCAGACCATCCAGAAGTCTCTGCTCTGAAATATTATGCTTTCTGAAAGCCTCTGTGAAGTGTGCTGCTCCTTAGGAGAAGGCATAGGGTCTCTCCCTCAGGCTTGCTTTGTTCAAATCAAATCAGGGATGTTGGTGGATAGGAAACCAGATGTTCTGGCCACCTCTTGTTTTGGTTTTAGGGGCTTAGGTGACTCATAACATGTGGAGCATGATCTTCTGGGAGTTGCCCACTCTCAAATTAAAGGGATACCAGGGAAAATATTTTTGAAACTTGAGTTTGTATATGTTGGGGATGAAGTAAAATCTGTATTGTATTTGTTGACTCACAAATTTGGGGTGAAACAGATGGCCCCAAAGGAGTAGCTTGCTGCCGACCCTTTGATCTTTGGCTTGGGGCCATGGCAACCACATCCCATTCCCCCAACCTGGCATTTTCCTGGTGCAAAAAGGAGTGGCTGAAAGCCACTCCTTTTTGCGCTGAGAAAAAGGTGCCTTTGCTGCTTCTGTTGCAGTTTTTCTGGGTTTTGGTGGCCTGCAGCATCTAAACACCACACCACCAAAACGCCAAAATGCTGCCACCATGTGGTTGCTTGGAGTGGCTTCACGGTGTGTTCCTGGCATCTTGGGGGCATGCATCACGCACACGCCATGCTCCTAAGCCGCCAGAAAACCAGCTCTTTTTGCCAGTCTGTCTTGGTCCAAAGTGAGTTAATATAAATTGTGGGTGAAGTGAAAACAAAGAGCTAGGGCTCATCTTCATGCATTCTTTGTACATGCACTCATTTATCAACAATAACTCTCCAGAGTAGCCTGCTAGTGCAAGACAAGGAATGGCAAACTTACTACCCCTAGCACCCTCCACCTGAGATGTCTGCCTCCCTGTGCCACAGAGCCAGCTTTTCTGGGCTGCAGGACCCTCAGTGATAGTCCCAAGGTATAGCCATAACTGCATCACTCCTCCTAGCCATCAAGATTCTCTTTCTGACATGAGTAGAAGGATCTCAGGGCCATCTTTATTAAGACTAGTTTGCTCTCCAGTGCTTTTTTCAATTGTTTCAAAACAATTCAGTACTGCCTTGTGTCTGGGGTAGATATGGTTATACCAACTCATCACAGCTGTCAAGCCTTACTTTAACTTTGGCTTCCATATTGTGTACAATAAATCAGCTTTTTAAAAAAAGAATGATTTTCAAATTATTTCTTAGATCAATTGACTTTTTCTTTACATGAAAATGGTAGCATTCTTGGCTTGGATGTGTTTCAGAGATAACCTGGGGTTGGAAGGAGGAGAGAACAGAAACAAGCCTGTAAACATTCTAACCAGCCTCACTGCAAACAAAAAGCTGCATTCAGCATAAGTTAAATTTGGTTCTTAAATTATCACTGACACTGGTGCAGTGATGACCTTTGAAAAATCTTGTGAAAAGGAAGGGCAAAGAAAGACTGCTTTATACTATAGTTCTCTGCAATATAAACCCTGGTTTGAAATGAGCCCAGCCCACCAAGCCTGGCTTCTTGGCAACCTCCAGTCATTCCCACGGACCCTGGACAGGGTTCTCATGAAAGATTCCTGGGAATTAAGAGACAATTCTTAGTGAATTGCTTCTACAGTCCATGCTATCTTTGTTTCACACATTTAAATCTTCACTTGTGATGCTGGGAGCGGAAAATTTGTGGTGGCTCATTTTGTCATGCACACCAGAGATTGACTTAGAAGTCAAACCTCCTGATCTAGCAAGCAGCTTGGAGTTCACATTTTCAGAACAAATATACTGTTTTGAAAGGAGATCATCAATTCATCCATTTCAAAAAACCTACCAGATCAGTTAATAGAGCTAGTAGTAGAGAGTCTTAATCAATTTGAAGAATTACAATTTCTCATAGACTGAAGCATAAAGACCTTTTCACAGGGCCACATTAGGCAGTGTGAGCAGTCAGCTCAGGAATCCGTTTTGGAATGTCATGAAAAGGCAGCAAAATTATTATTTTTTGTTATTAATTAGCTATTGTATTTTTCCTATCTGAAATGAAGATGAGAAATTTTCAGCTTCAGATGCCAAAATAACTTGGCTGGCTTTGGCACTTTGGCTTGTGTGAATGGAGTGCATCTCCATTGTAGAAATAATGCAGATCAACACAATTTTAAATGTTGTAGCTTAGTCCTATGGAATCTCAGGATGTGTAGTTTTAGAAAGTCTTTAGGTTTCTCTGCCACAGAGTGCTAGTGTCTCCCAAAACTACAAATCCCAGTTTCAGTAGGATGGCATCCTGACAGTTAAAATAGTGTCAAATGGCATTATTTCTACAGTGGTGAGGCACTCTGGGATAGAGCATCATCTCCTATTTTGCCTCAGGCAGCAAATTATCTTGGATTGGCTTTGCCTATTCAGATTATTTGTGTATGGCATTTCTGTATGGAAGTAATGTGGGACCCTATTTCCATAGAAAAACTGGGTAATTTGGGGGTTTCTGGGAGATACAGTGCATAAAATTAACTTTTCCAATCTCTGCTATGAGAAAGGAGTGACAGGCAAACATAATGGCAGGGCTGCTGCATGCCACAACCATGACCACAGAATTGTGGAACGAGTCAATTTTGGTAATATCGACTGGCAGACGCCAGATTGGAGACAGGTGATGATTGGCAGGCAGTGCAGCAGCAAGTTCATGTGCAATAAAACCCATTTTCCCCTGTTCGAGCCCAATCCCGTCCTGTGCATGGATCAGGCTGAAAATTGCATGCGAAAAACTCCTTAGTCTGTGAATTGAAGTGTGATCATCCTCATATCGTCCAACATTTCCAATTGAAAAGTGGGATGCATATGGCTAAGCAACATCAGAGTATGGTCAAAATGGTGTGGCCAGGCAATGAAGCAGCAAAAAGAAAAAGAACATGCAATTCTACTATTTTAAGCAGAGAAACCTTGGAGTTTAGGGGCCTCGGCAGACGGCTTATTAAGCCGTCCTCGAGGCAGGGAAGATGAGGGGCAGCCACATGCTTGGTGCCCCTTCCTCCTCCCGAGGTTGCCCTTGGAGCCGCCAGCCCTCCGCACGGCCAGCGCTCCAGGGGCAACCTCCCACCGCAGTGTCTGCACACGCTGCGGTGGATAAGTCAGCGAAAGTGCACCTCACGCTTTTGCGGCACACTTTCGCTGACTTGTGAAAGGAGCGCTATTTTAGCGCTCCTTTCAGGGATGGGGAAGGAACGCTCAGGATCGAGGCGTGGGGATGCCTTGATCCTGCGGCGCACGTTCCCAGGGCGGCCCCGTGCCGCCAGTCTGCTTCCCCCCTAGGAATCCCAGAAAATAAAATAAAACCCCCAATGAGACTACTGGGAAGGGGAAGACTAGGCCCTCTCTCCCTCCTGCTGAGTTAACTATGTGCAAACTGTTTTTGTATTTTGTTTGCAGCAACTGAAGTAAGCCAAGGGCAAAGGAGGAAAGTGAGAGGAGCAGAGAAAAGGTGGGATATCTTTAAATCACTGATAAAGTGGGAGAGCAGAAGATAAACTAGGACTGTGCCTGCCAAACCTGGACACTTATGCAAGCCCTTCATTCAGGGCATTTCCACACCATTCCTATCTGCTTGTTAATTATTGGCACCTCAGTCACAGATGCTAATTTTTGGACCAAACTATATGGATTTATGATAGCATGTTTTGATAGCATGATATTGTGCTTCAGATTTACATTGCTTATTCCATTTCATATTTTCTTGCTTTCAGTCAGAGTTTTATTTGATTTTCTAATCGACACAGAGATTGCTAGCAAATATTTTAGTTCTGTTTTTATGCTTGCAGTTTTCCAAACATCTACCAGACTGCTTTCTATTTGTTTCATAACCTGACCTTCTTATAAGAAATGGCTGATAACCGGTTTGCCTCAGTTTGTTCCTGACAGCTTCTTTCACAGTTTTGGATTCAACAAGGATTTTGTTCTGAATTAACCTTTTGAACAGAACTCTTCAAGACTAATGCTTCAGGGATCTAGTTCCCTAATTTATAATTCTGTGTTCTAGCAGAAGTCACTTGAAGGGATATATGGGTTAAAAGGAATGCAATTAACACCTTGCATTAGTTTGGTAGAAAACTATTACAACATTTATTCCAGGTGGTATTTGGCATAATGGAAGTTTAAACATTTTCCCCAATCTATTGTTCACTTTTTGACAATGTGATCACACTAAAGTAGCTATCATATGGAATTCCATCATAAGATGGAACTCTCCCTGCTCCCTGCCCCCCATGCTGCTTAGGCTTAAGGATTTGTCTAAAAGTAAGGACTTCACAAGGGTTCCAACTGTCAAAAGTGAAGAAATGTCCTAACAGTGGATAAAAGTACAATCACTGTTGCACAAGTAACTAAAAGGACCATGGTCACCATGCTGACTAATAAGAACAAAACAGAATCCCAGATTCAAAGATTGCAACACTTTTCTTAGGATCAACTACAATTCCACCACAGTATGCAAGCTTTCAAATGTTCTCCAGAACTTCTCATCAGAAGCTACATGGCCCAAGAAAACTGATGGTCATGGAAGTCTGATGGTCATGGAAGTCTAAAAGTTTTGCTAGATGTTTTAGCCTATAGCAAAACTAAGAGCCAAGATAGAGAAGGCAAACTTGTCATCTAGTATTGACTAATCCTTTTCTGTCTTCAAACTTAAACTGTATACCTTATCACTAAAGCATCTGCCCTGACCTCTAGTTTTAAAACCCTCAGGCTGATGAAGAGTTATGAATTCAAAAGCTTACACACACATAACTACATACCTCTAGAAGGAAAAAGAGGTAAAAAGAGTCTCTTTCAGGCCTCGTCTACTCTGTTGCGTCCTCATCTATAGGCTGATACTCTCAGGCTTGGCTTGACTTTGTGCCACACACTTCCTTCTTCTTTACTTTGTTAGTCATGTAGCGAATGATAGCAGGCCTCAAAATTTATTGCACTCACTTTTGTTAATGATCTGGGCACTGCCTGAGGACATGCATGACCAAGGGAAAATGGATTTTATCACACTCAAAACAGTTAGCAAGCCATCCCCCATGCCATCACTTGACTACAACCCATCTGCAAGCCACACTGAGCCAGCAGATTTTGCAAGGAGAGAAGCTTTTTGGCTGAGCAAAATCATCTGGTTCAGCATGGCTCAGCATGGCCCGGGGATGGGTTGTGGTTGAGCAATGGCATGGGAATGGCTTGCCAACTGTTTTGAGTGCACTAAAATCAATTTTCCCTTGGTCATGCACATTCACACGCATCCCTGGCCAGTGCCCAGATTGTTAAAAAAATTGAGTTTGATAAACTCCCTATCTATTCTATCTAATATGAAGTTAATTTTAATACAACTTCCTTCTCATTGAAATCTTTGGTTGATGACGCCAAACACAGACTACTAGAAATAATACAAGGTCTTCTCACTAGCTTGTTGAACTTACTGAAACAAGATATTGAATCAGTTTCTTACTAGTGGTTGGCCATCATTGGAAAAAGACAGCAAAAGCAGCAATCATAGGTTGAGATATTGTTAGTTTCTTGTTAAATGTCCAGGAATCACTGAGAATTGGAGAGGGGAATCAAAGCACTGAAAGTCAAATAGAATATATTTTTAAAAAAATCACTATAGATCTGCACACCCTGGTCTGCAATTTCAAAGAGAGGGATGCCAGTCCTCCCTATGCCTTTAGAGGAGGGTTGGACCAATTACAGCCTTTGAGCTGCACCCAACTGCTAGGTTCATTTTGTGGGCTCAGGAATAAACATTTTATCTGCTCCAGAATGCCTCAAAATGCCTTCTGGAGTGTGTAGATGGCATTTCAGCCATGCTTGACACCCACTGGGTTGCCAGAGTGAAAAAAGAAGATTTTGTGATTTTTTTTCCAAAAAATGTTTTGTCCCCAAATACCTTCTAGGGGGTGTGGGAGATTGTTCACCTCCAGACCAATATAGGTTTTTAAAACAGGAAGTGCAAGATGTTTTTTAAACAGGGATTGACTTCTGCTCACTTCCTGTTGTTTTTTTGTTTTAAAAAGGCCTCTTCTGGACCTAAAGTGGTCCAGGAAGGTAAGAAAATATGGTGAAGAGGGCAACAAATCTTTGGATTTTTTTTTTTGTAGGGGTGGATGTGGACCTCCAACCACACCCTCAAAATCTTGCACAGTACCATGCCTGCTTTAGAAAAAGAGCTAGCTAGTTATAGCCTACTAGATGTTGGTGGACTGCATCAGCAATTGTCAGCATAACCTGTGGTGAGTTCAGCCCCTGCTTCTCATGCAAGAATTAAAATGATCTCAAACCATTTCTCAGCCTAGTAATAGATGCTGATTTTCCTGATCATGTTTAAAAGCTATCTCCTACTACAAGAATGCTGGTGCAAAGAGCCTATAGAGAGGGAACAATTTAACAACAACAAAGCCAAACTCTAAGAAAACTTTTAAATTAAGCAAAGTGTATGGCCACAGTGACACAGTCAATATACCTAGCTTTTTGAACTGAAATGGATAAAGACTGCTTTCCTCAGACATCCCAATGCTTGTCCTGTTGAAAACAGCAGGAGTGATACCTGTGTCATGTCATCCTCTACATTTTCACTGCCAGCTAGTCTTTGGCCATGACAATTGCACCTGCTGTTATAGATCTTTGTTTCTTGGAAGAAAATCCCATTCCTCTTCCACTCCACTGCAGCTACTCATGGATCTTTTTCAAAATTTCATCACCTTGTTGCTGGATCATTTTCAGGCCTTCAACTTTTCTTTCAGAAAGCAACATTTTGTCAGTCAATGCTGCATCAGCCTTCATACAACACAGACATACATCTAATAAAAAATTGTCCGTCAGTTGTTTTTTTTATTGTAAAGGCATCAATAACATTGCACACCACCTTTCTTTGCCCCTGCTCTGGAAGGAAATTATGCACCATCCCACTCATCAGATTTGCAGTGCTTTGAAATCCAAGGTCAGAACCCTGAAAGCCAAAGTTTTATGAGATATATCAGCCTGATCTTGTAGAATAACCCGAGGATCCCATTCACCAGGTTGTCCTCTGGGTCCCTGAGAGCAAAAATATAAAAATGATTTAGAGAAGCAGCTGCTGAGTGGCCTTAATAATGATCAAGATGCATTTGGTCATATTTCCTCAGGCAGGTTAATAGCATGAGACTTTATATTCCTTTTGCCCTGTAGAAAGCAACCAATCAAGGGGGATAAAGGGTGCTTGGTGACTGAAGCATAGATCCACTGCCTGCTGAGTGTGAGAGCAGGCAAAAATGCCCTAGACTTGCTGGATGCCCTATCAAACAGTCAATAATTGAAAAGACAACACCTTACCCCCACTGTCTGCCCCATCAGGGTTATCTATAGGCTTGAAATCTCGCACGAATCAGAAAGTCCTTCTTCATTACCCTACTAGTATTCAGTCTCTTTTTTCTCTTGGGTAGTATATAGCTATAATTGATCATGGAAGAATTTTCTTGTCCAGCATTAGCCCTTTCAAATGCAGACAGCCACATGCTTTTTATTGTTTCTCTAGTCAAAGAAAGGAAATCACAGCTTACAGGAAATCTTAGCCACTGGAGAAAGGAAGATAAGGAATGTTTATGCTTTCCATAACATCCCTCCCTAGCAAAGATTGCCTACATGACTACATATGCAGGATGAGCTCTTTCTCTTTTCCAAACAGCATGACATGCTTTTAACTTCTTGGAAAAAGACTGGTATATCAAAGGTGTAAGACGCTTTCTGCCACTCTTTGTGACTGTGCTTTATGGGTTAGGATGTGGTCAGCCACACCAATAAGGAGAATTAGGCACATCTCAGGAGGGGGGAAATGATGTCATAAGAAAACAGAAAGATGTTACCTATTTTGCTGCAGATGTATTTTTTCCTGCCAGGAATGGAGTTCAAATAACTTGGCTAGCTTTAAGTAAAAAGTATCGACTTGGGTGGCCTGTGTACATATGGGGTGGCCATTTTCTGCTACATCTTAGGGGCACATTAGTTGTTAAAGAAAGTGCCTCTTCTCTGTGATGAGCCCACTTCCCTCCCACAATTGAATTTTCTCAGAGATATGAATCTTACAATTGGACTTGCGAATTAAGCTCCCATTGACCTTCCAAAGACAAACTACAAAGTGCAATAGGTTGCTGTATGTATGCAAGGCAAATCATATGCTATAAGATACCTTTACACTCTGGAGAAGCACTTTTGTTTAAAAAGAAGTGCTAGATGTTATCATCTAGTCCACCTCAAGTAGTTAAATACTTCCACTTCCTTTATCTCAGTGAAAAGTTCTAGGAAAGATTTTTAAGATAAATTTGAATTTTGAGGGAAACTAAATGCTATTTTACACATTCTAATGCACCTTTCCTAACGCACCTTTTTTCAAGGAGTTTAAGATGGCATTCATGGTTCTCCCTACCCCATTTAATCTTCACAATTATATAAAATAAGCTGAAGGACAGTGACTGGACAAAAATAATATAGTATGCCTAGTTACAAAACAAGGATTTAAACTCAAGCCTAAATCCTAAGACTGTTTCTATACTCTCAATAGATGTGTAAAAGAGGGATTTAAGCAAGTTTTGTTTGGAGATTATCACATTACATTTAAAGCAACTAATCCCCAACAGGATACAGTCACATTTAATTTTAAAAGTGGGTGTTATCACATGTAGCTGTGGCCAGGTGAGTGCAACCCGTATGCACCCTGGATCTCAGCCATGCTTAATCCTGCAGCTTTTGAAAAAAATGGCAAGCTCCCAAAAATGGATCCTTTAAAAATTAAACATGACTGTATCCTGTTGGGGAAAGTCATTTTAAATTCAATGTGATAATCACCTTTGTCACACAACCAGGTAAAGGTAAGAAGTGAAATTCCCTCTTTATTTAACCATTAAAGGTTCAGAAAGAATCTCCAGTTTTAAGTCTGGAAACTCTACTACAGAAGGTCCAAATCAAGCCCATCAGATTTTTACCACACATCCTATGTCCTACTATAGAGCCTAACCTGCTCTCTCAATCCCTCTCTCCCCTCCTTATCTCTATGTGTGTAAGGGGATATATATGTCTCAAATTCACACACATGTGTAGGGATTGGGACTACAACTCTCAGAACCCTCCAGTGAAAGAGTTATAGTAAAAAAAATATATTAAAGCCAAAAATATCTTATACGTACAAACTCTCTCTTTTCCAATGAAGTCATTCTATAAAATTTAAATTATGGCTATAGGTACTCAACAAACATTGCATGAGTTTTTGCTACTGAGAAATTGGTGATGTCCTCTTATGGTCTGCGATCTGTGTTCAATGTCTCTAGTCACAGAGCTACAATTCTTAGAGGGCCTGTGAAAGAAAGGACCATTCAACTCATTTTATCTGAGTTTCAGAGTTATGTTAGAAGGCCCGTTTAATATAGCCAATGGTGAGAAATGCTGTGAGTTGAAGTCCAACAGCATCTATCAGGCTGCATCATTTCCATCCCTGGACTGGAACAATGATGGGAACCCCTTTTCGTAATCTCTGAATTTAGTTCCAGTCCTCAGAGGCTGCATTCCAGTGATGGGAGGGAAGAAAGACTAATAGAATAGGACCAATATAGCACCAACTTCTAATAACTATGGGCCTCTACAGATGAGAAGCCAAGGATTGGGGCCAAAGCTGACCCATGCCTCGGCCCCAATACACCCTTTGGGCGGCCATGGAAGGAGCACTAAAATAGCGTTCCTTCCAGAGTGGGCAGAAGGGGCACCCAAAGAGATGCTGTGAGTCACTTCTGTGTCCCTTCCAGCCCAGTGTGTCCAGACTCTGAGCCAAAATGATGTCATTGGAGCACTCGCCGTGTGCAACGGCGGGTGCTCTGATGACGTCCTTGGGAAGGGGTTGGGGCGTCCAGTGTCCGGCTGCCCCTCCCCTTCCCTGGCTCTAAGATGGCGCTTTGCGCCATCTGCAAAGCCCCTATGCTTTTTAGAATGGGGAAAAGGCTGTACAAAAGCTCAGACACCATGAAACCATAGCATCATGGGAACCAGTGTCACTGACTGACTTCAGGGGAACTAGATTAAGTCCCAGGGCCTCAGGTTCTACTTCTCTACCTTTTAACTTAACTCTGAAACTCAGATAAAATGGGTTGAATGGTCCCTCCTTTCACAGGGCCCCTAAGAATTGTCGCTTTGTGACTAGAACTATTCAACACAGACCATAAGAGGACATCCCCAAGTTCTCAGGAGCATAAAAACAGTTTCTGTTTTTATGGAGGACTACACAATCCCTACCTTTGTTCTGAGAGTATATTCTAAGATATATATGTGGTTGGTATTTGCTGGCAAGTTGGCTTTGTAATATGGCAACCCTCCCAAGCAGTCAGTTGTTTTTCCTAAGATATCTCTGCAGGCTCACAGCAAATATCTTTGTTTTCCTCTGCATCCACTCTCAGGTGACAGGAAGTGATGTCAATTCTGCCACCATTTTGAGAAAGACTGCAGAGGAAAAAGATAGCACGGGGTTAGGGGGTACTTGTCAGCATGTGTCATCATAACATCTGCCATTCTAGATCATAGTATAGGAAGATTTTATACTCTTCTTGTTCACCATAAGTAGCCTTTTTCTGTGTAATTTTCTTTGAAGCACCTTTTATTACCTAAATTACATGTTATATTAAAGATGTAGTTAACAGCTATGTCTTGTCTCCTCTTTTTTACATGAAAATAAGTACAGGGGAACAATGCAGTTCAGAATTGTAATACAGGAGTAGGAAGATTTCAATCCTCCTGCCCTGGATTGAAGGGCCCACAGGTGTGATATATGTTGACTGATAGTAATCCATTAAACTAAACAGGGGTGGGGGCTTGCAATAAAAATTGCAGAAGTGATCCCCCAAACTAGAATGGGAGTATAATGGGAGCAAAATGATCCACTTATCCCCCCATCACTGTTTAAAACTCCCCAGTCAACTGACTTCTGTGCACATATTCCAGAAAACTAGGTTATAATACTGAATGTAGCTAAAGAGGTAGTCCATGAAAATAAGTAGGTCAGTCTTTAAGGTGTCATAAGAATATACACTTGTCCCTCCACATTTGCTGGGGTTAGTGGCACAGGACCC
>CM034708.1:36699246-36711893 GCA_020142125.1 Phrynosoma platyrhinos
GCCATCTGTCGGGGATGCTTTGATTTTGAGTTTCTGCATGGCAGGGGGCTGGACTGGATGGTCTCTTCC
The DNA here is from genome assembly GCA_020142125.1 of Phrynosoma platyrhinos. Classification (NCBI taxonomy): domain Eukaryota; kingdom Metazoa; phylum Chordata; class Lepidosauria; order Squamata; family Phrynosomatidae; genus Phrynosoma; species Phrynosoma platyrhinos. The sequence goes on from CM034708.1 coordinate 36,699,316, forward strand.
AACTCTATGATTCTATGACCTTCACAATTTCAACCTAGACAATTAAGAAATTGAAATAGCAAAAGAATTCTCATACCTGGGATCAAACATTGAGAGAAATGGGGACTGCAGTCAGGAAATCAGAAAAAGACTAAGAATGGGGAGGGTGGCTATGAAAGAACTCGAAAAAAATTCAAAAATACAATGATATACAATTGAGCACAAAAGTTAGAATCATACAGACTATTGTATTCCCTATTACCAAGTATAGATGTGAGAGCTGGACAGTTAAGAAAGATGATAGAAAGAAAATCAGCTTCTTTGAGATATGGTGCTGGAGAAGAGTATTGAAGATTCCATGGACAGCCAAAAAGACAAACAAATGGGTCCTAGAGCAGATTAAGACAGAAATCTCCCTGGAAGCCAAGATGACCAAACTGTTGTACTTGGAACATATCATGAGAAGAGACAACTCATTAGAAAACACAATAATGCTGGGAAAGATGGAGAGAAGTAGGAAGAGAGGAAGGCCACATGCCATATGGATGGACTCTATTAAGGCAGTAATGGGTATGAAGGGGTTGCAGGAATTAAGCAGAGCAGTGGAGGGCAGGGGGTCTTGGAGATGTCTCATCCATATGGTCATCATGGGACGAGATCAACTTGAAGGCAGTTAATAACAACAAAAATTCAAGAGTGACATGATCATATAGAAAAGCATTTTTTTAAAATGTGAAATGAGAGTAATGAATACTTGTTGAAATTTCCTCTTTTACATATCTGTTAAAAGTAGAGGACCATTCGGTCTTCTATTTCAGCTGGCAACCCTATGAGTAGATGTGCACTAAGCTGTTGCCCTGTTGGTATTGTTGAGCATTTTGTCAGGGGTAGGCAACCTTTCCCCTTTAAGGGCCGAGGGACTTCAGCTCCCAGAAGCCTCAGCCATGTTGGCCAATAGTCCCATGTTGGCCAATAGCTCCTGGGATTCTGGGAGCTGAAGTCCCTCGGCCCTTAAAGGGGACAGGTTGCCTACCCCTGATTTTTGTGATACAAGAAAACAAGAAAACCATGTTATAATAAATAAGAAAGCAACCAATGCAATGGAGCAGATGCACACTAGGACACTTGCAGGGAGAGAAAGCGTTAAACTAATGTCTCTTTCTCTCTTAAGTTTCCTCATAGCTCCTATTTACATTACAAAGATGTACATCTTAAAAGTATTCATGAATTGATGTTCAAGCTCATTTAAAAAATATTTTGTTCCTTCTTTGCTTTCATTCTTGTTTTTATTTTCTACTTTTTTTACTGACACTGACCCAAAGGCCTTCTCTTCTTGCTCCAAAAGGCACAACCATAGCAGTGGCATCACTAGGGGGCTGCAGGGGGTGCACCCCTAAGTGTGTGGGTGACTGCTCTTCAAATACCTAACTTTTGGCAAAATAGGCTGTAACATTCATGTTCTTCCCTTTAAAATACTTTAAGAGATGGTGGGGGTGAGGGGAGGCTCAGTGAGAGGAGAAAGGTCTGTAACACCATGAGTTACAGAGAAGCTAATGGCACTGGAGTTTGAAGCTTTTGTTCATTGCCTAAAATAATTGGTACTGTAAGGACTTATCGTCTCATTGCTGTTGGGATTCAAAATATCTTAAGTGACTTTCATTGTTCTCTCAAGCTGCAAGTGGCATGAACAAATTTCTCAAGATTACAACAAAATCTAACCTTTACACTTTGGGCTATCATAGAATTGAATGGTGACAGAAGGACATCTAATTTTACTCAAAATCTAAATTGTTTGGCACATCTAGAAAAGCTGAAGCTGTAACCTTTACCAAATCGGATTTACTTCTGAGTAGATGTGCATATGTGTCTACTGTTAGACTGACTGTGCTAGCCGTGTATTTATTTTTTAAAAAACCAACCAACCAATCCAAATCAAACATTTCTTAGGCTTTTCTTGCTTTGTATAATAAAAGGCACATTTAAATCTCCCAGCATCTATATTTTAGTATGTCAGAATGACAAAACCACTTTGAAAGCCAAAGCAACATGTGAAGGAGGATTTATTTGCCCATTTCATTGTGGCTGTCAAATTGAAAATGTGGATCCAACCCCCTTGGCCCTTTTTGGCATTTTTGTAGAGAAATGGAGTAATAGTAATCAGTCTCTTTAAGGATAATCAGCCCAATTTATGTTTCAAGTGTGAAATGCCCAGGAACAACACAGCAGGATGTCTTTCATCATTTCATCTGTGAGCAACTAATTAGTAGCAGGAGTGAAAAGTCTTTGGAATCTATTTAATCCACCTCAACCTGATAGTAAGATAGCTCCAGACCATTAAATGGTAGAAGCACATTAGTGAAGCACAGTGACTATTTGCTTCAGTTGCATTTAACATTGCCTCAAGGATAGCTAAAACAGCAGGACCTACTTTGGCTTTCTTATGAAGTTCAGAAGATGACACAACAGCAGTTTACAATCCTCATCAAAGAGCATAGGAGGATGGTCTTCTAAGAGATGTGCTGCTTGCTATTGTGCATTAATTGCTCTTATATTAAACAGCAGATAGGTATCTCTGACTTTGCAATCCTATACAGACTTTCCAGGGAATAAGCCCCATTGAATCCAGTGGCACTGACTTCTGAGTAAACATGGAATGCATCATTACTGTGGCTTTATATGTGTCCTCCTCATGTTTGGGAATCAGGGAACTACAGTTCCTCTTTTAGTACTGTAACCAAAATTCATGTATTTGAGTACTTACAGCATGTTGTCAGGAATTCCAGCTGAATACAGTGGAATCTCCCAGTTCTGTGAACAGCACACACATACTTAGCCCCCTCCCTTTTGTAAGGAGTTCGCTGTATGATTGTTGGCATTTTGTGCTATTTCCGTTTATTTACAAATATACAGGTTGAGTATGGATGGAGGCACAGAGTGAACACTAACTACATTAAATCACAATCCACTGTTCCCATACCGTATTTCTAGGAGGGTCTTCTCCAGCATGACACATTAAATCTGTTGGCCTACATCTCTCGCCATGCATCCTTACAGGCCCAATATTTAGCTAGGCAGGAGGTAGTCCTCCTTCAGATGTTTCCTAGCCATTGAGAAGACTAATTATGGAGAGCCATGACAAGCAAAAGAACTACATGGCAAAGTGGCAGCATTATTATGTCAGTCTTCAACAAGAGTGCCTGCATCCATTAACCCACTTCTATCCAGCCCCCAATCTTATAATAAATTTGGGTTTGTATGACTGATACAGCACAGCACATACCTCACCTCCCACCTCAAGTATAATTTCAGACATGTTAAGTGAATGTCTGGACCCATTTTAAGGAGATGTCACAAAGAGCAGCTGTCCCAAAACCATTTGTCAGAATATCAAAATGATGGTGACTATTAAAACAGCTCCATCTCTCAATGTTTGCATGCACTTTATACTCAATAATTTCTCTTTAGATAACTGTGACTATAATATGGGGTTGCAGACTGCCAGAAATAGTGCAAATTCAGTCCACTTTTAGGGTTAGGGTTAGGGTTAGGAAATCATGGGGACTGTAGTCTGTTGTGGCACCAGAGCTCTCTGACAGAGAAGGCTCAATGTCCTAGAAAAAAAAAAAACAATTCCCATGATCCCCTAGCACTAACCCTAACCCTAAAAGTGGACTCAATTTGCACTATTTCTAGCAGTCTGCAACCCCTGAATGTCACTTTTACTCAAAAGCTCCCTGTATTCTTCCGCCCTGCCAACAAATATTTACCTGAAGCTGTTCTATGTCCTATTTAATTAACCTTAGGTGGCTGGCTGGGGTAGAATACAGGCTATATTACTGTGACTTCTAAAACCTGGTGTTGTGTTGTACAGTTAATATATTCACTTGATATTTGATAAAATGTGGGTACAGGTTTTTTAAAATGTGTTCTCTTACTTACACAGTAAATATTCAACAAGCAGATGAGATACTTGCCAGCATCCTTCAAGCTTTATGCAAGAAGATCTACTTTTATGTACTCTCTGACACAACTATGCAACAGTTATAGATGGCACCCAGGCACATTGTTGCCCCCAACCAAATGAGCCACTATGGCTATGGGACAATGGGAAGACTTCCTCATGCTAATGTTACACTTCTCCAGTTTCAAACAGGATTTGGGCCTACAAGTACAGCTATTTTAGTTACATACATATTTTAGCTAATGATTTCAATATGCTTTGTGTTACAATATCTTGTTATTTAGCATATCTTGATCAGTATTAATTATTGATAATTAAATTCCATTTTAATGTTTGTCTTTGGAATGTTTTAACTATACTGTATTTGTTTTCATTTGTCAGCTACTTTGAGTTTTCACGAGAGAAAGACAAGATGATGATGATGATGACAGATCTTGACAAATTATATAACAGAACACATGCACCTATATAAATGCTGCACTGAATAGACTGCATACTGGAATTCAACCCTCCCTTCCATTTTCTCCCACACAACTATCTACAACAATACATAAATTGCACAGGCAACACAAAATAAATTTAAATCATGTGCAAAAATAGATTTGTAATCTCAGGAGAATGAAACTACCACATTTTATACTTATAAACTTCTAATGTTTTGTTTGTTTTGTTTTTTTGGTAGTCTGCTTAGTCTCTGCACAGATGCTATATGCAGAAAAAAATAGTGTAAGAACTAGTGACAATACTTTTGCCACTAAGTTCAACAACTCCTGTATGAGTATGCATAGGCTTGCTGCTTTAGGATACTTATGGTATTAAATAGCAGTACAAATTACTAACCCTTCAAAACCAATTAAATATCTTTTAATATTTGTGATCAGCATGGTAAAAATGCAGATTTTTGTTTACTCTTCCTGGCTATGATTACATGATTTTTTTTTAAAAAAAAAACTTTTTGCCATGGTTTTGTAATAGAATGATTGCTGTATATAGCATACTTTGAAATCCAAAATGTATTTTTAAGGTTCTACTTTAGACAAATAATTTTTAGGAATTTTAGTGGACATTAAAGTTAAACTTTAGTGAACATTCAAAAGCAACCATTCTGACTTTACACCATGCAAATTAGTTATTATTCCAGTGGTATTAAACTGGAGTAAAATGGCACAAGCAATCCAGTAGTTAGCTCTGGTCTCAGATAGTGGGCCAATGCGGACAAATGGGAAATACAATTATATAGTGTCTTAGTGGATTTCCATGGTTTATGGGAGTTGTTGTTCAAACATCCTATAGGGCCCTTTGTTTTCAACCTCTGAATCCAAGTCTTTCACTTAAATGCCCCTGATCCATTCGACCATCCTGTGCATTGTGCTTCAGAAACAAAGGGTAATTTTATTTCCAAATTATATAGTGTCTCAATGTGCTGCAATAGGACTTATAACTTTTTCCATTCATGAAGTCTTTTTGCAAGAGCTGTAGTTAAATAATGAGAACTCTTAATGAACCACAGTCTCCCATTCTGTTTGAATCACAAAATGATGGCTACAAGCTTTAGAACAAGACAAGATCTTTAGTGACAAAACAGATTTCCTATCTTGACTCTTTTCCTATTTCAGACAAGATGGACAATTATTCTTTTGTTGAAATATATTTCACACAAAGGGATGAATGGGGGGGGGGGAACTACATGCACATTCATACCTCATTTTGTTGAACAAGAGACAAATGCCCGAACCAATTTAATATGACTGTGCCAGGATTCAGATGAACTACTTGCGTGAAAAATATAAAAAATACAAATATAAAATTTAAAACAGAGTTAAAAATAATAATCTAAAACTACCCCCCATCCCCCAATGAAACCAAGCCTGCAGGATTTTAAAATGCTTGCTTAAACAAAAATGTCTTTGCCCATCAGCAAAAGGCCAGCAGTGAAGGGGCCAGCCTCACTTCCTGTGGAAAGGAGTTCCACTGGGTGGGAGCAGCCACTGAGAAGGCTCTCTCTCATGTACTCACCAAACATGTGTGAATGGTGGTGGGACCGAGAGAAAGCCTTCTCTTGAAGATCTTAGGGCTCTAGATGGTTTATATGGGGAGATACGGTCTCTCAAATAGTTGGGACCTAAGTCGTGTAGGGCTTTATAGGTCATGACCAGCACTTTGAATTGTGCTTTGAAATGAACTGGTAGCCAGTGAAGCTGTTTTAATACATTCCCTATAACTGGTTCCGGTCAGCATTCTAGCTGCAGCATTTTGGACCTGCCAAAGTTTCCAAACAGTTTCCAAAGGCAGCCCCACATAGAGTGTGTTATAATAGTCCAAATGGGATGTAACCAAAGCATGAGTCACTATAGCCAGATCTGACATCTCAAGGAATGGGTGCAGCTGACACACAAGTTTTAATTGTGCAAATGTACTCCTGGCCACTGATGAAACTTGGGCATCCAGGCTCAGAGTTGAGTCCAGGAGCACATCGAAACTCATTTCTTCATGGAGGCTTTCTATGGGTTCTAGAACACTGATCTTTCAGTAAGTATCCACAAATAGAGAAGACTCTGCCTGACTTAACTACAAACCTCTTAATCTCATATCCCACTTAATCTTTTATATCATATCACTGCCATATCTATGATTTTGGCCACAAAACCTAAGTTTTGTGCTTCACCCAAAAAAAAGTGTACTGAAGCACAACATATACATTCATAGAGTTCAGAGACACAGCTGTGCAGTCTGGAAAATATGTATGCAAAGGGATCTAGCACCTTTGAGCCTAACAAAGCAAAAGATGTAGCATAAACTTTCATAGACTTGGTTTACTTGGTCATGCCTCTGAAGAAATAGACAAAGTCTATGAAAGCTTATGCTACAACATCTTTCACTTAATTAGTCAAAAAGATCCCTTTGTATACATGTGCATTCATAGTTATCAGGAACAATAACAACAAAGGGCAATAACAGAAACAAAAATATAATCAAAAGGTGAGATGGCACAGTCTCCAGATTATGTGCAAATGACTACTAATTATAGGGAAACTAATTATAGGGAAATTCAGGGGAAACAAGGAGTGGTATTGTTTATTCCTTTTTATTCCTTATAGGGGAAGATGGGATTGGAGGATTCAAAATTAATGCAGCTGGCTTCAAAGTTGTTCTTCACATGAGAAGTGAAATGGAAATGGTGACATAAAAATGGAAAAGGAAAAAGAAATTAGCAGCACATTTAAGGATAACTGATTTATATCTTGGCATGAGCTTTCATGGATATCAATCAAAGCATCCATGGTACAATAGAAAATAGTTAGTCTTAAAAGTGCTGTAAGATTTCATTTTTTCCTCCCCTCCTCATCCCTTTTATACTACAACAGACTAACATGTATTTTTTTCCTTTTTGAAAACTGTGGAAATGGTGATGGAAAGGAATGTGGCTAGTGTGATTCCCCCCTCCATCTATATATGTTTGGCTTACACATTTACTGAACACCTGGAAATGGCTACTGGTGTTCCAGGATTACTTGGAACGGGGTCCTTTTAATTCATGGGCTAGTCATTATTTTGTTTTGTTTCCTTGGCTGTGAAATGTACACTTGGGCAAACACTCTGGAGAAACAGGACTAACAAACTCTCACTGGTATAGTGCAAACAAATGCTATGTATATTTAAAAGCTAATATTGGTGTTGCTGTGGGAATACATTCTTTTTTTTTTTTAAAGACACAGTTATGAACAAATGTGGCCACTTCCAAGAAATACATCAGGAACTATAGCAATTGAAGAGTTACTAATTCTATCCTTGAGTCTGCTAATGACTTTCTGCTAAACCCATTGAAAGCAAATCCATCTGTCTGTGAAAGTTGGTGAGATTGACTAGTTTAATCTTAAAACAGATGGCCTGTGCTCTTGCCACAGCTGAAGGGCTGTCCTCTTAGATATTTTGGGTGACTTCATCCAGTATTTAAAAAACACTTTATAAAGAGCAACATTTGTTTTAAAGTACATAAAATACCAAACATTTTTAAAATACATGGTTAAGAAAGCATCTGTTTCACAGAGAACACCCAACCTACCACATCATGGACCTTAACAGTCTTTTGAAGGACCCAAACACGAGGGTTGAACTGGCCCATGTATAATTACAAGGCCAAGTTTCAGGAAAACAACTTATCTAAACAACTTGTCATGATATGGTAAGCACCACTTTCCACTTTCAGGGAAATGGCTTCCTTCTACGATTTGGAGAAGTAGAATGCTTGCAAATAAATCTGTGAATAAACTGTTCTAGCTCATTCATCCACCTTGGATCATCTGCCTGGGAGAAAGGTGGCATATAAATAAAGCAAGCAAGCAAGTAAATAAATAAATAAATAAATTCACAAGGACAGTCACACCGCAGTAGCAAGATCCTCCAAATGAAAAGGTTAAGACACACATGCACAAGCACACACACCACACACATACAACAAAGAAAGATGTAGAGTATCACATCTCATTTTTTTGCAGGTTATGGAAAATGTAGGGAAACATAGAAGATGATTTTTTGACCCACTGAATGTGAAAAGCCCTGTTACAGCAATTCTGTCAGCTTAATATTTCTGAAAGAAAATCTATGGTAAAGTCTTTCAGCATTTCAATGTTATTGGCAAATCTCACTATGACTCTCCTTCAGGCCATCACAGAAAAAACAGCATTTGTTCACTTATTAAACCCTGGAAGGCCAAATAAGGTTTGACAAAGCTGACTGCTATTTATTTCTGCTTTTTTCTTTTTTCTTTTCCCAGGCAGGCAAGGAATGCTGACAGGGTTAAACTTGCTGCCTCTTTGCCAAGGCATTAGAAAGGCTATAAATTAACCATTCCGGCTTCCTGCTTCATAGAAGGTGTGACAGGAAGCTGTTCTAAAATGGTAATTTCTCTCCGGTTTAACATTTTGCACACAAGAGAAAGCCTCTAATTCAAGGAGACAATGGCAGAGTGGAGTATTTGTAAACATGTGAAAGGGAAAAGAAGATTTAGGGAGTGATAATAAGTCTGTAGATCTTGGAAGGGCTTTCCTTTGATTAGGCTATTACATGGAAGCTACCAATGGCAAATAATGGCTAAAATAAACTAGATCTTTGAGTCATTGCCATGGGTTCCTTTGAGATCCTAGGCCAGGGATAACAAACCATCCCTTTCTTTGTTCCAACCTCCTGGCCTCCAATCGTTCAGCACCTAGCTGAAAAGAAAAGGGGGAGAGAAATCTATCCTTATTACAGGTTGATGCCTGATTTCCTCTCTCTGCTCCCTACACTCCTCTCCCTTCAGGTTGCAAGCAAGAGAGAAAAGAAATTACAAGGCTGCTAAGCAGGGTGCCTTTCACAATCCCAATAGGAAAGAAACCAGCCAAGACAAAGGAGCAAATGGATTGATTGAGGGCTGTAAGTTCTGCATGTACTCCTCTTACAAAGAGTGGGGGGGGGAATGTGAGTCAATGGGGGCTGAACAATGATTCCCATTGCCTGCCATTCAACCCGCTTTTGCAAAATAAAAATTCCCCTCACCCTTCTTTTAAAAAGAGCAATCTCTCCCCCCCCCCCCCCCCCCATTGCTAACCAGCAGTGTTTGCTTTTCTGGAGCATCTTCAGACAAAACTATTACACAGAACTGCAATCATTGTTAGAATAGATCAATGCAATCTAAATGATTGCTAAAAACTAGAGCCAGATGTGATACTACTTCAGTAGATTCCTTAGATCTTCAACACAGTATACTTCCATTAACCAGGGAGAAAAAAATTAACTTTATCAGGGCTGAATGCAAATCAGCACTCTAATGATGAGCAGTATCTCAACAGTGATGTAAATACAGTGAGTCTACTCTAGTTATAAATGAATAAATGAATGTTGGGGCTAGCAGTTGGATTTTGCCTAGGATTTATTTCTGAGTAGACATGCATAGGCTTATACTATATGATAGTGCTACTTAAAGTCCTTAGACAATTTTCCAGGAAAAAAAGAGACTTGTAGTCAATGGGCACCAGTTTTATGCCAATCTCTGGTACATTGGAGGGAAAATATTCCCTGCTCATCCCTCTCATTGCATGGCTTATGATGCACTGCTGTGTGATATTTCTTGTTGCAGAACCTGGAACATACTAGCTGCATATAACTAGTCAATGGTAATAAGTTTCTTTCCTCAATAACAAGAATATAATGAGAGAAGATTAGGGAGGAAAAATTAAACATTAAGGACTTCATTGGTACTCTAGCACTCTAGAGAACAAGACTTCCCTTCTGCCCAAGGGCCATAGGCTGTCATGTGTGCACATAGGCACATCCATGTTCGTTATACCAGAGATGGGAATTGTGTTGTCTTCCAGGTGTTGTTGGATGCAATACCAATAGCTCTAGCTGCTTTAGCCAATGCTTAGGTACTTGGGGGATATACAGTCCAACAACATTGGAAGAGCTTCCTGTATTATACCTGAAGGAGGCCTCCTCAGATGTAGGGAAGGGGAGCATCATAAATTTATTATTATTATTATTATTATTATTATTATTATTATTATTATTATTATTCCGCCTCTCTGTAAAATACAACCGAGGTGGCTTACATGATAAAACAAACAATCCCATCCCCCAATAGCCCACCCCCTAAAATACAATTAAACAGACAAAATATAAAAACATACTTCAATTACAAATAACAAATAATTTAAAATAGCTACAATGGAAATCAGGGACAGGCATAACTTGAAATGCTAGTTGCATAAGAACTGGAGACAACCTGATCTGACTTAAAATAAAAATGCTGAGGCAATTAGGCCAGCATTGATTATTTACATCTTGGTACTAATTAGTACAGCCAAGACCATTCCTTTGCTGCAGGCAGCAATTCCCAAATTCCATGGCTGCATCTGCACTGCCTAAATAATTCACTTTAGGGGGTTGCAGACTGCCAGAAATAGTGCAAATTGAGTCCACTTTTAGGGTTAGGGTTAGTGCTAGGGAATCATGGGAACATTGAGCCTTCTCTGTCAGAGAGCTCTAGTGCCACAATAAAATACAGTTCCCATGATTCCCTAATCCTAACCCTAAAAGTGGACTCAATTTGCACTGTTTCTGGCAGTCTGCAACCCCCCTTTGACACCACTTTAACTGCCAAGGCTCATTGCTATGGAATTCTGAGTACCAAAATGTTGTGGTACCAGAGCAGAACACAAACTACAATTACAAGAATTCCCATAGCATTGATCCATGGCAGTTAAAGTGGTGTAAAACCGGATTATTTTGGCATTACAAATGCAGCCTTATTTGATATTTCTAGCTCTGACTGGAGCTCTAGTCTTCTGTAAGTACCACGGATTACTATTTTTAGTGATTTCCTGACTAACATTGGACCCTTCTCAATACTGCTTTTTTGTATTCAGACCCCAGATTGCCCAAACCATTCTGCTGTATCCATTAACGCTTTGTGTGTGACCCTGGATGGTGTCTCTATTGTCTATTCCCATGCACTACAGGTAGTCCATGATATGCACACAGATGAAGCTGGGCTACATAAGAATTTCTGGAGTGGGAGCAAGTTTGAAAGTCTACCCAGAAAGACCCTGATGAAAAACGCGGTCTGCAGCACACAGGACCCTCCCCCCAGGGCCTCCCTGACATACAGCTTTTCAACTGTTTGCAGAGTAGATTTCCAAACCTGAATCTATCATCAATGTTCAGTATAATCACTGGGGAAGAGATTGTGTGGGAGGGATATTTGGAAAGGATCTACAGTGGATATACATTGTCTGGATAAATAGTTGCTCCACCTTAATGTGGGAAATATAGAAAAAGCAGAAATATTATAAATCAAAGTAAGCTCAGCATGCATTGATTTGTAGAGATGTTTTCTTCTAGTGGTGACATTTAATAATAATATTATAATAATAACTTTATTCTTGTATCCCAGCTTTCTGTCATGACAATCAAGGTGGTTTACATGAAGTAAAATAGATATAACTAAAACATAGCCTGAAATAATAATAATAATAATAATAATAATAATAATAATAATAATAATAATAATAATAATCCCCCTTTAAAAAATAATTAAATACGGTACTATTTAAAAGAGGAAGAGAAAAGAAAAGAAAAAAATTGACCTGTTAAAACAACAACATGATATTAAAAAAGCGGTATTTCTGATGACAACAGTGGTTGCATAAAGTGGAGAGAGCACAGAGTAGGCTCAATTGCATTATTCCGGGAAGAACTGCCAGAAGAGATCCATCTTGACAGCTTTTTTAAAGCTGCTAAGCTGGTTATTTTACGGATCTCTTCCGGCAAGGCGTTCCATAGTCTAGGAGCAGCAACAGAAAATGTCCTCTGGGAGGTTGCCATTAATCTGTTTTTTATAGGTTGAAGTAAATTCCTCCCAGAGGACCTAAGGGTGCGGGGCGGATTGTATGGAAGCCATGTAGGGCTTTAAAGGTAACAACCAACACCTTATACTGTGTTTGGAAACCAATAGCAGCCAGTGAAGGGATTTCAGAATAGGTTTAATATGATCACTCCTAGATTTACCAGTGACCAGCCTGGCTGCCATATTTTGTACTAATTATAGTTTCCGGACTGGGTATAAGGGTAGGCCCATGTAGAGTGCATTGCAGAAATCGGG
>CM034708.1:36722003-36752643 GCA_020142125.1 Phrynosoma platyrhinos
TCTTCCAACTCTATGATTCTATGATTCTATGATTCTATGAAACCTTGGAGTATTTGTACCTTTTAGTGCTGAAGTTACTTGCCTAAATAGCCCTGTATCTTGAGTTAGTATATGTGACAACTTCCTCTGCTCTTAAATGATGGTGGTGTTGGATCAGCCACTTATCTGACATGCAGCCCTCAATATACTACTTGTGGGGTCCCTGAACAGAAATATTTCCCTCTTCCTAGTATGTATAGATGAGAGCCAGCATGGTGTTGTGGTTTGAGTGCTGGACTATGACTCTGGAAACCAGGGGCTGAATCCCAGCTTGGCCATGGAAACCTACTGGGTGACCCTGTCACATTCTCTTAGCCTCAGAGGATGGCAGCAGCAACTAACCCCCCCCCCCCATGAAGAAACATGACAAGAAAACCCCATGAGGCATTCACCTTAGGATCACCATAAATTGGAAACTACTTCAAGGCACACATCAACATCAACAGTATATATAGAGAGAACAAAGAAGTTGGCACAAAGGTCTAGGAATAAGGTTCACCATTTTTACACTTAGATCTAACCTTCCGGCAGGCCTTCCCGGACTAAATATCCCAGCCTTGGCCCTCCTCCCCTTCAGCAGATCCTCCATAACCCTTCCCTTGCAGGAAGCTGCGGGAGTTTTATTGTTGTTTTATTATTGTATATTTTAAACTTGTTGAAATTGGTTTTAATTAAATTTGGTTTAATAGTTTTTTAAGGGGGGTGGGTGGGAAATACGTTGGTTTTAGGTTGTACTATTTTGATGTTGTGAACCACCTGGATTGGGTCACGAATGGGCAGTATATAAATAAAATTTATTTATTATTATTATTATTATTCTCAGAATTAAGACTGAATAGGATGGGCACAGCCTACAGAGATGGGAGACACAGGGGCATCCCAATAAAGATGCCCGAAATTAGAGGACATTTTTCATTATATATTGCATTGTCCTCTATATAATAAACCAAGGGAATGATTTGTGACACCCATAATTGAAACTAGTCCTTGCCAGAGCCCACAAGAAGTGGTTTTCTAGTGGATATGGATATGGATAAATATGTGACCTGGCAAGTAGCTTTGTATGCTTTAGCAGCTAAAAAAAATCAGAAAGAAATATATAACAGAGATGGCCATAAGTTGTAAAGGTGAAAGTTACATTTAATAACTTTGTATACTATTTTAAATTTTAATTGCTAAATTTTGTAAATTGCAAATTGCCATATAATCATACAATTGATGTTGGATATATGATATGTATAATTTTGTTGTACTTTGTTGTTATTGTGGCATTGTTTTATGCAATGGCCATTGGCCAAAAGCAATACAATTTGACTGACTGACTGACTCCACTTAGATCTAAACTGTTTTATAACATTTTATTATTGTACACGTTTTGTATGAAACAAGCCAAACAGTTCACTTTCCTTAACTGGAAAGATGCAGCCACTTCACACATAGTATGACATTCTTCTGTTGCTACAGTTATCTTTTATTTGGTTTCTTTCTGCCTGCTACTGCTTTTAATTGCACTGTTTTGTCTCTTATGTCCTCTTATCTCATCTCTGGTCCTCTGAAATACAGTTACCAAACAACCAGCCAGCCAGCCAAAATCTTTTCAGTTTGCAGATAACAGCAACAGACCGAGGAGCTGGTAAGTGTCTAACAATCATGAATAGTTTCATTCTTTGATTAGCTGGGTACTCCCATATCCTCCCATATTTCAGCAAAAGCTGAAGACTTCCTTTGAGAGACAGAAAGAGAAAAAGAAATCTCTGGGGGATTACTACTCTAATAATAATAATAATAATAATAATAATGAATTAACATTTTTACAGGACCAAGAAATCATTCAATTCTCTTCTTTAAAAGAGGAAACAAAATCATTATAAGGAGATACAGAGACAAGAAAATATGCCGTAGAAGAAAAGACAACAACATGAACCCATTCAGTAAATAGTATACCAGAAGCACTGGGGAAATTCAGATGAATACACAAAGCAGCATCCATAGACAATGATTTTGACTAGGGAATTAATTTCAATGCTTTTCTATACCATCTGATTATTACTGACTGACTCTCTCCAAGCCATTGAGTTTTCTTCTGTAGTCCTCTGTTGTTTTCAATTATAATAATTCAATAAACAGAATATACTTTTCTACATTCTTTCTCATTATTCTGGGGTCACAACCATCTCTCCAAGCTTTCTAAAACTAGTTGTTTGCTGGTTTGGTTTCCATTGACATTTCTGTTGAAAGGAAAGGGGAATATTAAACCGCAGTAAAGTCAGATATTTCAGGAGGTTTAGAATGAGATTTCATATTGATTTCAAAGGCTTTCCCCTCTACTCATCTTCATCACAAGAACTTGGAAAATTACTTTTAAAAAGAATGTTGAGGGATCCTCATGCATGTCTCACTGGTGGGAAAACAGGGAAAAGGTCCTTCTATATTATGACAGATGACTTATCAATTATACATTCTTCAGAGCTTAGATTAGTACCAAGGCTCATATTATTCCAGCACCAAGTCAAACACATGGCTTTTTATCAGGGCCTAAGGGGGGAAGCAGACGGCGGCCATGGGCTGCCCCGCGAAGCTGCGCCGCGGGGCCGAGGTATCCCCACACCTCAGCCCCGTGGCGCACCTTCGCCGCCCCTGGAAAGGAGTGCTTGCGGCGCACCTTCAGCAACTCTTCCGCTGCAGTGTGTGTGGACGCTGCAGCGGGAGGTCCTCCTCAGAGCGCCGGCCATGCGGAGGGCCAGCTGCTCCGAGAACGACTTGGGGAAGGGGTTGGGACACCGATCGTGCGGCTGCCCCTCCCCTTCCCTGCCCCCAAAACGGCCCAATTGGCCATCTGCTTAGCCCCTAACTGATTTTACCCCATTTATCTACTTATGATGTTTTGTATGGTTATGAATCATTTTGGTTTTAAGTTTCTTGGTTTAAAGTGATGAATGATTTAAAATGTTTTAGCCTTTTAGAATTATATTTACTGCTATTATTTGAAATTGTCCAAATTTGATTTTATTGTATGCCACCCCAAGAACCTCTGATATAGGGTGGCGAATAAATAAATACATAGGCATACTGAAATAATTCATAAGTGTGCAGTGGCAGAATGATTCTGAGACAATGGCAGAAGAAATGGGACCAGGGAGTTACATGTTCTTCTGTTTGTCTTGCAGTGGTGTTTCTATGAATGTTGACTTAGGAGGCTTAGGATTAAAGTTCATGGCATGATTATGATGCTGTTAGCAAACTGTTTCAGGCATACTGGATACTACTACATGTTTTTCAGGAACAGCGCTTGAGTTGATGGTGTAATACAAATCATGCTTCTATGATGTCAGCATGTACAGTGGTGACTCCTTTTTGGCTGAATGTACTTCAGTGTACTAATTTTGAATTAGAAAAATCTTTCATAAGTGTAAATATTTGTATTTAACAATGGGCCTTTGCAGACTGCCAGAAATAGTGCAAATTGAGTCCACTTTAAGGGTTAGGGTTAGTGCTGGGAATCATGGGAATTGTTTTTCCCCCTGAGACATTGAGCCTTCTCTGTCAGAGAGCTCTGGTGCCACAACAAAATACAGTTCCCATGATTCCCTAACCCTAACCCTAACCCTTAAAGTGGACTCAATTTGCACTATTTCTAGCAGTCTGCAAAGGCCCAATATCCCTGCAATTTGGAACTTTATTAATGATCAACATGGTTGGATCCTGCATGCTCATATTGTAGCTAATAGACTTCTATAATTCAAGCTTAAAAAGGCAAATATTCACTATCCACTATTCAACTTTAAGTGGAAAGAAAATCTTACAGCTTTAGCTGCATATGAATATCATCTACAGATGCCAATTTCAAACCATATTTTAGACATATGGTCAGCTTATATTGATTTATATATGCCTAGCTCATGAGCGTATGCTATGTATTTCTACTTTCCCTCTTTCTTCCACCTTCTCCTCATCTATATTTTTATTTTATTTTATTTAAATGATGCTGGTAACAGGCTTTTACAGCACTTCCCATGATCATGAGATGATTCTGGGGCCTCATTCGCACTATGATTTAAAACGAATTGCTGATCGGATTATATATCTGTCATTCCCACTTGAAACCGGTTCTGAACTGACTGTTTCAATCGTACTGCAGTGAGGCAAATGCAAAAGAACTGCACTTTCCTGACACTAGTTTTTTGAAAAGAAGCAATTAGCAAGTGAGTTCAGCAAGTGGGAATGATGGACCTTAATTGCATCAACCTGGAGGGGAGGGATTATTAGGCAGTGAGTTGGTACAGGGGTGTATCCCATCCCTCACTAGTTCTTGGAGAAATCCACCATTTTCCCCTCTCTCCTTTTCCAGGACCTGTCCTACATTCCAACCTTCTGTCTAGGAGGAATTCCAAAATGCCCTCCATTCTGAGCTTGACTAGGAAGCATGTCCTCCAAGTCCTGCAAGGCTGGGAGGACACCACCTCAACACCCCATGTCCTCCAATCTCAACTCCCCATGTCCTCCAAGTCCAAAGGTTACCACCTTAACTCCATGTCCTCCAAGTCCTGCAAGGCTAGGGGGGCACCACCTCAACTCCCCATGTCCCCCAGGTCCTGCGAGGCTGGGATGGCACCACCTCAACTCCCCATGTCCTCCAAGTCTGAAAGTCACCACCGCAACTTCCCATGTCCTCCAAGTCCTGCAAGGCTGTGGGGGCACAACCTCAACTCCTCATGTCCTCTAAGTCTTGCAAGACTAGGGGGGCACCACCTCAACTCCCCATGTCCCCCAAATCCTGAGAGGCTGGGAGGGCATCACCTCAACTCCCCATATCCTCCAAGTCGCGAAGTCACCATCTCAACTCTCCATGTTCTCCAAGTCCTGCAAGGCTGGGAGGGCACCACCTCAAGCCCTCCATGTCCTTCAAGGAATCCCAAAATGTCCTCCATTTGGAGCAGGACTAGAAGCATGGCATTTACATTTCTATATGAGTGTGTACAGTTCTCATGTGGTCATGTCATCCTACATGTTTTCTTGAATGTGTTGCTGTTGTGTAACCAATGACGTGTAGATGATTGACAGGCATTTTGAAGTGGTACAAACTAATGGGAATGACAATCGTGCCAAAAAAGAAGTGAATACATGGAATAATGAAAACATCCACTTCCATAGTGGGTACGACGCATCGACTGGAAACAATTCACCAACCCGGAGTGAAACCAAATTGCAAACCATTTTAAATGTAAGTGGGAACAGGTCCTGGGAGTCATTCTAAGATAAAAGAATGGTGTGGTATGAATGCATCTTTAGGTTATGCTGGTTCTTTACACATAGAGCGATACATACACATATCCCATTTGTTCTTCCTTTCTTCCTTTGATCCAGTTATCTGAATGCATGTTGAAGTTGTTATGCTAGACATGTCTTTTCTGGGAAACCTCAAGCTGACATTTCTAGGCTGTTTTATATAGCATCTGCTAAGCAGTTATCTTTTAAGTATAACTAAAACCATGATAATGAACAGATAACAGCCATGAGGACCAATTAGATATTGCGACCCTTTTTGAAAATATTTCAACTAACTAACATTTAGAGACAGGACAAACAAAAATAATATTTTAAAATTTAAAAACAACAAGTTGACTAGAAAACAAAAATTTGAATTAAATAAGAAATATGGCAGCTGAATGAGCAATAGAAGGGATTCCGGACACCCAATCATGATCTGTGAGGATGCAATGCTAGGAGCTGTTACTGCAAGGGTAGGCAACCTTTTCCCTTTAAGGGCTGAAGGACTTCAGCTCCCAGAATCCCAGGAGCTATTGGCCAACATGGGACTATTGGCCAACATGGTTGAGGCTTCTGGGAGCTGAAGGCCCTCGGCCCTTAAAGGGGAAAGGTTGCCTACCCCTGTGTTACTGGGTCTAAAGTCATACTGTTTACAACTGGGTGACCACTAAGCATTCTAGATAGTGGTGGTCCAAATATATAGTGAAGCACCACATAGCAAAGGGATTGTTCTTCTGTTTTGTCTTATTATTATCTTCTTCTCTATAGCCTAGGT
This sequence comes from Phrynosoma platyrhinos, assembly GCA_020142125.1. Classification (NCBI taxonomy): domain Eukaryota; kingdom Metazoa; phylum Chordata; class Lepidosauria; order Squamata; family Phrynosomatidae; genus Phrynosoma; species Phrynosoma platyrhinos. The sequence goes on from CM034708.1 coordinate 36,728,086, forward strand.
AGTTGATGCCACAGGGACATTATATTTCTGCAGTCAGACAATGCCATAATTACTACTGATAGTTTAAAACCAGAGATACACAAAAGTAAAGGTCTACTTTACTGGAATCAATAGTTCATAGCAATGATGATAAGCAGTATTTGGATATGTAAATGTATATGAAGTTATGTAGCCAGGGTGATATACTGCTTTGAGCACTGGACAATGACTCTGGAGACCAAGATTTGAGTTCCTGCTCAGCCATGAAAAAAACACTCTTGTCATGGAAGCAGATTGGGTGACTGTGCGCAAATCATATTCTCTCATCCTCAGAAGAAGCCAAAGAAACCCCCTTCTGAACAAATATTGCTAGGAAACCCCATGATAGGGTCGCCTTAGGGTCACCATAAGTTGGAAATGATGAAGATATATAACAACAAATATGGAGCTCTTCCTTTATATGCCATGGTTGGGATACAATAGACTTATTCTACTGATAGCACTGCTTCTAGATAGAACTAGAAAAGAACAAAGTGCACTGTAGACCTTCATGCATCCTCAAAACCTGCTCTGGAAGACTGGAGAAACTCCTAAGAAAATGTTTTTGGGTGGATTGCAACTGGTAGGGAAAGGGAAGAAAGTCCCATCATCCTAGTGGTTGACTTATAGTGTTATGCTGGATTTAGATCCATTATTTTATCAATTCAGTATTCCAGTAGGGAAAAATGTATAATTCTTCATTTAAGCAGGAAAAATCAGATGTACATCAGATGAGTGACACAATCTAGAGACCACAAGCTAAACAGACATTAACAGTATGATATGGCAACAAAAAATGATAAGGCCATTCTAGGCTGCATCAAAAGAAGTACAGTGTCCAGACCACAGTACCTTGTGTGCAGGTTTTGGAAACATTGTGAGGTATAGCTCTATGGTATAGCACTGGATGGGGATTTTCTTGTATTGCCCATCTAAATGTCTTTTTTAAGGGCAGGCCATAAAGAAAACTAATAAAAAGGAATAATCAATGAGTAAAGAAACAGGGGAGGCAGGAAATCTAACATTGGTCTGTCTGCCACTGGATAACTGGAACACTGCCCCCACCATTGTGGAGATGTTACACTAAATGCAGGAAAATTGATCAATATTTTGAAGTCTATGTGGCTGCTAGGCTATGATGTCAACACCATCATGAAACATGTGGCATTTATTCTACCTTCACTTGGATTATAATTTTGAAATAAATGTGAAGCAAATTGCATCCATCCTTCATTTTCCTTCTTTTATTCCTAGCTTCATTCATTGATTGGGCTTTGATAATTATTCCCTTAAGGGACATGAAACATTCTTTTTCATACTAAATGCCTGCAACCTTCCATGTGACCCTGTGGCAACTTGTAATACAGAGCAAAACAAATAATATAAATGATATGAGGGGCATTATTCACTCACAGTTATGTATTTTAAAGCCCACCCATTTTAAACATGTGCTTAAAAGTTTTACCTGAAATTAGTGGGTTCTTATTATGGTTAACAATAGCTGGATTGTGCCCCAATTGCTAGATGACATGAAAGTATAATGAATCACTAGTGCCAGAGGAAGATGGTGATGAAAGGTTGTTGTAAAGATGATCACCTTCACTAATCATCAGGAAAAGTTTCAATCGATGTCTTGGGTAAGTCAAGGAACATCCCTGTACATCATGCACATGATAACACAAATCAGAATAAATTATGCAAGGTAGGAACAAATATATTTCTGTATCCCTGGTATGAGCTACATTAAACACATGTGTAAACATATTTGTTTACTTGTATGTGCATGGTTTATTCAGTCCATTTCAATATGTATGCTTATGTAAGCAAGATGTTGGATAGTATCCAGTTGATATCTCAGCAGCGATGAAACAGGAAATAGCTGTGCCAAAAACAGCACAAAATGCTAATGATGTACAACATATGCTGGTCTAGATAAATTGCACTAATCTGCATTACTTTGTCCATAGTATGAAAGGTAGTGTTATAGCCTGAGCATTTATCAGGAACTTAGCACACAATCAAATATTCATGTGAATTAATGCATTAATACCATTCCAGTTTTATTTAGGTTATTCTATACTTTAGATTTGAGCGTGTCCACTCTCTTTCTTATTACTATTGATGCATATGTTCATACAATGTACAATGGGACATCACAGGGGGATTATGTGTGGACAGATATGCATTTTAAACATTTAAAACAGGTTCTAGAAATTATTATTTTTCTTGATGAAGTGCCTGAATGGCTTTCAGACAGCTTTTAAAAAATATGAATTGCTTACAATCCTGTTTGTTCAATCATGTACATAAGCATCAAAGGAAATAAGAAAGCATTCAAAACTGCCTCCAAAGAATCAACCTTTTGGCAATTCCTGGAGAAAAAAATCATGCACACCATATAACTGTCCACAGAACATCAAAAAGTAAAGTATTTTAAAACAATAACATTAAAGCAAAGTCTCTTGAAACAACAGGTGTTTTCCATTTAGTTTACACTACATTACCATCTCAGCAAAATGCTTGAAAGGAAGCCACTGAAGACAGGTTTTGACAAGAAAGCAGAAGAATGGCACACACCATTTAGGAGTTTGGAACCAGTAAAGGCCAATGAAATTAATTTTAAGTCCTAGAGTATCATATATAGAAAGCTGCACTAGCAATTAAAGAATACAAATCATTTAGAAAATTTAAATATTGGAGGAGAAGGTAGATCATATCCACATGGAAACTGAGATGTAATAGAAGAGAAACGAGCAATCTCTGATGTTCAGAAAAAGGAAATTAACTAAAGGGCTTATGGACAAAAATTACCTAGGATACTTGAGATCTAAAGAAACCACAAAAATGAGAAGACAAATAGATACAATCTCAGAAATGAGGCCTAAGATATCAGCTATCTGAAAGTGCAGCTGTTGCAGATTATCTAGAGTATGCAGCATGGTGCCAATTCTTTTGATGAAACCAGCTCTCCCTTTAAGATGTAGTTACAAACAAATGAGGTGGTGACTAGTTCTTATTAATCTTTTGTAAGTATCATAGTAAGACCAAGATCTCTGTCTGAGCACTTTGGAAAGTGCAACCTGAGCACTAGCAATGGAGGTATCCTTTGAACTGCATTATATGAATAAATACTAGGATATTCAGATAAATGTTACTTCCACCCCACCCCATGAGCAACATCTTCCATTGTCAGATTTGGAATAGGTCTATCAAGCCAACAATAACTGGAAGTCTTGTTATTGTCAGTACATTCTTTGTTGTGCTTGTTCAGCAAGTGAGCTGCTTCTTCAAAACTGCACTCCTAGGTATACTGGCTGTGGAGTAAGTCCTACTGAGCTTATTAGGACTCCTGTTACTTTTAAGTTACTACACACAGGATCAGGCTTTAAGTTTCAAAGGGGCAATGAAGATGGGCGGCTCTGGGCCATCCCTGCTAGTCGTGGATCAGGGCCGCAGTAACCACATGCTGCAGCCCCGATCCTCCCTTTTGCTGCTTCTGAAAGATCAGCAAAATGCTGCTCCTTTCAGGGGCGGCAAAAGGCCACCCTAAGAGCTGGTATGCATTTCTTTAGCACCATTTCCAGTGCCGTGCATCAAAACTCTGCACCGGAATGGCATCCTGATGGCGCACACTGTGTGTAACAGCATGTGGTGTCAGGACGGCGTCAGTATGGGGTTAGGGTGGCTGGCGTGCAGCTACCCCACTCTATCTCTACCTCCAGGCTGGCCCTTTGGGCCAGTCTGCAGAGGCCCAAAGTAAGTGGAGCTTCTGTGCTTCAATCATATAAATCATTTTAATCAGGTGTCATGAAATCATAAATCAGAAGGGAACCCATCTAGTCCAAGCATGAATCTTTGTCCTCCATTACTGTATATCATTTGTTAGCTAGTTAAATATGATGGATATCCATAAAGATAGTTGTGAGGAACTCCAAATACCCAGCAGAACCAATTATGAATTACTGTAAGAGCTGCAATCCAACAATGTCTGGAGGGCCACACACACAACCATCCTGTATGAAAAATAAAGAGAAAAGTCCCCAAATGAGAGGAAAGACTGACTGATTTGTATCCATGTGAAACTTCCTGGATGCATAGATATTAAAGTTCAGTGACTGGAGCCTTGACTGGCTTCATTCAAGCACTATTGTATTTTCCTGTTCTAGCATCAATAACTGTTATAAAACTCGAATGCCTAATATGGAAAAGGTTGTGTTCAAATTATGTGCTATAAAAGGGATGGTGATGTTTGAAACTGATTTCACTGAGTGTGGGTATGTGAAAAGTTTCTGTTTCTTTATGCATCAGGGCTAGAAAACTGTTTGCAGGCTAGATTCTTTCCACGTTGCCAGGAAATTGACATTTCCAGTTGTTACTTCATCTGCTTTGTGAAAAGGCATGAAAGTTACAAGTCTGAAACTCAAAGCCTTTTTAGCAAATTGCTTTTGGTTTGTAAAACCAACTTGTAAAAATAATCTGCAGTTTAGTCAAAAAGAGATTTCCATTTCCTATTATCAAAGTTTGAACTCTGAAGTCAAAAGTCAGGCCATCCCCCAGTCCCCTCTATCAACCTGTACATATGTATTTGGGACTGAGTTTGGGAGATGTCCTGGATCATAGAACCATAGAATTATAGAGCTGGAATAGATCATAAGGGCCATCCAGTCAAGCTCCCTGCCATGCAGGAGTATATAATCAAAGCACTTCTAAGTCCCGACAGATGACCATCCAGACTTCCAAAGAAGGAGACTTCACCACACTTCAGGGGAGTGTGTTCTACTAATGAACAGCTCTTACTGTCAGGAAGTTCCTCCTAATGTTTAGGTGGAATCTCTTTTCCTATAGTTTGAATCCATTGCTCCAGGTCCTGTTCTCTGGAACTGCTGAATCAATCATGGTCTACCCTTGTTGTACCAAGGATGGTAATGAGAGCTTACATAAAAGTTCCCCCATTAACACAAACAGGAGACAATGTTGGAGTTGAAATGGCTACAGATTTATTGGTTACAGCTGTTAGAGACTTGGTCTAGCTCAGGGCATAGATCCAAGCATCAAACGACTGGCCTGTCATCCTGTGACACTTGCCCCCAGCATACCTGATCCGGGGCGACCCACAGCATGGAAGTGACCACTGCCATCTGTGGGTACAGCAGTGAGAGAGGCCTACCCTGAATGCCTCTTCCTCCCAAGATTTCACAAGGGATTCTCAAAGTAGTCATTCTTCCAATCGTCATTCTTCCAATCTCCTATCCAATGCCTAAACCCACATTGCAAAAGTTGTGAAAAATATAAACTACTCACAAAACCAGAATTAAAAATTAATGACTGGACATAGCTACACCAGAATCCACAGGTACAACTTAAGTTGAGGGAAGATGGGTAAGCCTGTCAAAGGAAGACTGGCTAGAGTCCCAAACATGGAGCACTTATATACTCACCAGGTGGACGGGAGTAAAAAACTCCTCTTCTAACATCTACACTGGGGAGTATCACTTCCAGCCAGGCAAAGAGACTCCAGACTGGGCTTTCCCACTGTTTAGAGCAGGGGTAGGCAACCTTTCCGCTTTAAGGGCCGAGGGACTTCAGCTCCCAGAAGCCTCAGCCATGTTGGCCAATAGTCCCATGTTGGCCAATAGCTCCTGGGATTCTGGGAGCTGAAGTCCCTCAGGTCCATATAGTGTTGACTTCAGCTACATTGGACAAATGAGGATAGAAGATTGGAGACATTTTTGAGGAACACTTAAAAATAAAATTCCAGAAATTCTTCTTAAAATATTTATTTGAATGCCCAACCTCTGCAGAAATTGGCTAGGCCTAAGAAGATTCATCTAAACCGTATGAGATTATAATGAATCTAGTTTCATAGGTTTAAAAACATTGTGAAACATGAGTATGGAGGATGGGTTCATTGGTGGAATAAATAAACCCAAGTGTAAGATTGAAAATAAAAACAAAACTTTCCAGTCACTACCTGACTGACAGAAAGGAAATCATCTTGACAGAGACACTACCCAGAAGTAGAAGTCTGAGAACATAATGGTAGAAGGCTGATGGAGGTTTCCCCTCCCCTGTTCATTTTTGCAAGTTAAATCAGACCACAATTAATTTAAGTGGTTTAAACATCTGTTGAATGAGTGACATGCTGATAGTCATGATGAGCTATGTCTTATTACTGAATTGTATGTCCTACTGGCTTCAATGGAGCTGACTTTCTGCACAAAAATATTTGGATGTGTGGCTTGAGAAAGTCTGCTTGTGGTGTAAGCATGTGGTGACAGCAAACTGTAAAAAAAAAGAAAAGAAAAGAAAAGAAATGTAATCACCTTGAAAACTTCCTAGCACCTCCAGAAAATGATTCCATAACCATAATGGAAAGAATACAAATTCAGTGGTGTAAGACAGGATAGATTAGGTACTAATGTCTCAAGTATATTAGCTTTACTGTGAAGGTTTTGTACTAACAAGGAAATAAAAGAATGATATCCAAGCTAATTTTTCATTTGATAGAATAAAAGCAACCACATTTGGTTGACTCTTCTGTGTGTGGAATTTGGAGAGAAAGGAAAATAGTGCTGATACAGATAATAATAATAATAATAATAATAATAATAATAATAATAATAATAATAATAATAATAATAATTTATATCCCGCCCCTCTGCACAAGATAGCTACAGTTTGTGATGTAGGGGGGTTGCAGACTGCTAGAAATAGTGCAAATTGAGTCCACTTTTAGGGTTAGGGTTAGGGTTAGGGAATCATGGGAACTGTATTTTATTGTAGCATCAGAGCCCTCTGACAGAGAAGGCTCAATGTCTCAGGAAAAAAACAATTCCCATGATTCCCTAGCACTAACCCTAACCCTAAAAGTGGACTCAGTTTGCACTATTTCTGGCAGTCTGCAACCCCCCGTAGTCATGAATAAGCTTTAAAACAGAAGCTCCATCTTTTGCAATGAGAATCACCATGTTTGCTTAATTTGCAGACTTCTTTAGTACTCTTCATTCAGGGCTGATTGGGCAGAAAAATGGCAGAATTTGAAATTACAGTTCCAGATATGGTTGAGTATTTGAAACTCATAAAATAAGGGCAGTGACATAGAGGCTTATCATATTTTTAAATGAGCCAACTTATTGCTTCCGTTTTACAGTCGAATGTGGGATGCAGCCGGGTATTATCACACAGAAAATGCTGCCTATGCCACTGCCCATTCCACCTAAAACCTGGCCAGAAGCCATGCTCAGATGACTGATTTGCAAAGTTGGGAGCTTTACAAAACAGTCATTTGATCACGGCTTCTAGGCAGGTTTTAGGTGGGATGCAGCCGGTCAGCGGCATAGGCAGCATTTTCTGTATAATAATAGCTGGCTGCATCCCACATTCAACTTTAAAATGGAGGTAAGTTGGGTTATTTAAAAATGCGGTAAGCCTCATATTCTACAACTGAATCTGCTTAATTGGTACCTTATGCCAGTAACTAATGTAGAAAAAGTAGAAGGGTGTGCATTCATAGGACCCAATGAAAGATGGCTGTTACATTTGCCATCTCATGACCTGTTGCTCTCACAAAAGAAAAAGGTCTCTTCACACCCTCTCAGTAGCCTCACCATTTCCATTAATGCTCACCTGTCCAGCCAGACTCACAATAATACACAAGTCTGGCAACTTGCCAGAAACTTGCCAATTTAAGAAGCTTACAAATAATTCTTGAAAGCAACAGCCCTCCCTAGTTTATGGTTCTCAGCTTCTAAGTTAAAGAAGCACACAGGTACACCTCAGGCAAAGAAGTAGATGTGTTCTTGGGCATTATTTACTTAATGGAAAATTTGGAACTGGAGGTAGAAATAACATGGGAAGAAGCAGGAAAGGCTCCTCTGCTAGGCAAAAGAATAACAGTTCAACATGTTTCAGTAAACATTTTATTCAAAACTAACAATATACTCATGTGAAATAAAACATCCAGATCAGGCAAGCATAAATGAGCACAAACACTTTGAACCTTCTATCAGTGGTGTCATTATTGCTGGTGTCACCCAGTGTGGGTGCCTGGAAAGGGCTGATGGGGAGGGCAATGGCAGTGGACTGCCCCCACCTATTTGCCCACCTGCCTGCCACCCAGCCACACCTAGTAAGTGCTGTTGGGGCAGTGGTGTTGTTCTGTCTCACCCTCCCTTTCCTTCCCTCTCACTGACTCAACCACCTGGCTGCCCAGTTGGCCAGACCAAAAAATGACTGCTGGGGGGCAATGGTGGTTGCATGCTCCATCCTCCCTTCCTTCCCCTCCTGATCTCTCATCATTGCACCACCCAGCTCTTCTGGAAAGGTCTGGGACTGGCTGGTTGGGAGGGTGAGACAACAGAAGGATAGGGAAGGGATGGTGGGGCAAGGCTTTGCAATGACATCCTCCTCCTCTACCATTCCTACCCCCTTATGCAGAGGCACCTTGGCTGATGGGCAGGGGGGATGAGATAGATGGCATGCAACTTCCCCACATTTGTTTACACCCCTGAGCTATCACCAATGTGGTCCACACACCCTGCACCCTCCCTTTTGATGCCTCTGCCTTCTAGAGATCATTTGAAGGCTTATAAAGACCAACTGAAGGCACTTGAAGTGAAGGCTTATCATTTCCAATTCTGGTGTCCAAACTTATAAATCTATGTTTTAAAAAATGCTGGGGTGGCTGGTGAGGCAAGTTATCTCCTCTCCCCTATTCACCATGGTTTGTTTTTGTTCTTTCCAAGCTCAAGCTTTATTGCATTGTTTACTATAGATACCCTGTTGAAACTTGAGACAAAATTCTCTGTTTCTCTATCCCTTTTTCATCATCTTCCCAATAGCAATGCTGCTTAAAAAATGAACTTCCAGCAAGACAGGGGATGAGGAAAAGGACATTCGAAAACCTGTGTAAAGAAGAGTGTTTAGGGAGATTAGCACATTGGCTTTAAAGCATCTTATCCCTGATGGGATAAAGGCACATTTAATTTTCAAAATGAGTGGCCGGGTGGATGCAACCCATCAGGGATAAGGTGCTTTAAAGCCAATGCACTAATCTCCTTGGACAGAGGCTTTGTTAACTGCAGTATGTCTCTATAGGCTCTGAAAAAAAAGCATATTGAATCATACTCCTTGAGTGTTACCATCTTCTCCCCTTTCCTGGACCACTCTGACAGGAATAAGCAGAAAGTATAGGCAAAAGAGAAAGACATTATCCTGTAAGACTTTCAGGAAGCCCATTTTGGGGGCTGCAGCTTTCAACTGCCTTTGTTTCAAAATGGTTGTCCAATAAAACAATTTTTTTAGAGGGGGATTAAGTAGATACCTTTATCAGTAAGATTGGAAGTAAGAAACCTTGGTATCTTCAAACAGAAGCCTGCAGTTTGTGTTCTTTGCTAGTAGCTGTCTGTAGTGAGAAGGACATGTACAGTGGTACAGAGCTTAATTTTTTTACTGTCTCTCCATCACTTGAATTCAAGACAATATATAATATATATAATATAATCAAATGCAAGTTGAAAGGTTTCCTTTCAAACTCATTCTTTTCAAAGTTCTCCCTTCCTCCCTCCCTCCCTTCTTCCCTCCCTTTTTCTTTCATTATTTGTATTAAACTGACTTCTCCAAGTCAAAAGTAGCATGAACAGTAACATGCTTACTTTTAGCGAGGAAATTAAACTGGAATTGCAGAGCTAGACAAAAATCCTATTAATATTAATTAAATCCCCTACAGAAGTAAACATTCTGCCTGTTAAGCCATGAAGTCATTGGGTAGCAGTGCTGAAGGTAATTTAGGATCTATGATGACAGATGTGCTGTACCTTGAACTCTTATTGACCTCACCATAGTGCTTGGAATAGCTAGAGGCAGGGGCCAGATTCTCTGCTCCATCCTTTTATGATATGTAGCTTACAAAGCCCAGCCAGATTCAGCCAGAGGCTATTGACTACTAAATTTACTGTGTGTAGTGTGAAATAATACAGCATACTGAAGCATTGTATTTTTTTCTGACATATTTATGGGTCAGTAATCTTCAAGTGTGATTGGAGATATATCCTCAGGTATGTCTCAAACCATTGTCATATACCTTGCTTTATTACTCAATCTAAATCCAGATGCAGGCCTGTTCTGCATACAATGTGTAGAGAGTGCTTAAATTCATAAAAGTTTTACACTGCTGGTCTTAAAAAATAACAAAACAAAAAAACCCCCCAAAAACAGAGACAAATAAAACCATAGAAAGAGACAAAATCAGTCCATAATGCATTAGTCAACACCTGTCATTGATTTTATCCGCAACATTTTAGGATGTTGTTACAGTTTACAGTTAAAACATACATATAGTAAGGAGGTTTGAAAATTAATTTGTTAATGTTAACCACTAGAAATGGGAAGATTAATTTAATGCCAGTAGCATTAATAACAGAAGTAGTTTGGTATGCTGAGTTGCATAACTTAATTTGTTGTTTAAGATATTTGTTTTCAAAACAGATTGTGGCATTTTAAGAGAGTAGCATGGAGGGTGTTATGATTGACTCATATGAACAGATTTTGTTATTGCTTCTTCAAAAATATTACATTTTTGATCTGATGGATTGCAAATCCCATAATACAACTGTTGGGTGGAGACAAAGGGATTCCAACATAGCTGAAAAGTGTCAGGATAGGAAAGGTTGGTCTAAAGCCAGGATTCCCAAACTCAGGTCTTCCTGAGGTTTTGGACCTCAGCATTCAGAAGCCTCAGTCATCATGGCTCATGGTCTCGGATTCTAGGAGCTGAAGTCCAAAACATCTGGAAGGCCAGAGTTTAGGAATCACTAACCTAAAGCATGAGCTCTTATCATACAGTGTTTTCAATTAACCATTGTCAGTGATGTGCACATCCTCGCCCACTTCATCTAGTATGTGAACTGTTCCTTCACGCCTGAAATGATGTCTTGTTGAAGGTTAACAAAGAATTATATTAAAGGTTGTTAAAAAGAGTTTTGTTTATGGCATTTACTAATCCACTGTTTGTGTGTGTGTGTGTGTGTGTGTGTGTGTCTTCAAGCTGCCTGTCAACTTATGGTGACCCCATGAATTTCATAGGGGCTTCTTAAGCAAGAAATATTCAGAGGTGTTTTGACAGTTCCTTTCTCTCAAATATAGGTCATAGCACCTAGTATTTGATGGCAACAGGAAGGTAAGCGCCCATTATCTGAGGATGAAGGAAAGGCTGATGCAGACAGGCAGGAAAAGGTGACCTGAAGCTGCCTTTACCCTAAACCACAGCAACCGCACCACCTGCCTTGAGGATGCCCTAAATGGCGATGGAGCAACTGCACTGGGGGGGTCTATGCAGCTTTTCCAAGGCTGCATTGAAGCCTTGCCAACTGCACCACTGGCCTCGAGGATGCCACAAAGGGAAATGGAGTAACTGCATGGGCCAGCAGCAGCTGCTGAAATTTTTCGTTCTCTCAAATGCATGTGCACGTGCGCAAGAATGCATCTCTGCACACCTGCACATAATACGTCATAGGCTGGTATACAGTCTGTCACCATCTGTGTACAAAGGTGATTGAAGTTCGGCATCCCTGCGCACCTGTTCAGGACTTGTCATACACCCACATATCATGCAAGGATTTACTGACCTCGGCTTGCCCCAAAGGGTGGGTGCAGTAGACAGGTGCCACTGTCTGATTGTGCCGCCCTTGGGGCAAAGGAATAAGTTTGTCAACTGAAAAGACATCTACTCCATTGTCCTCTACAAAACATGTCCTACACAGATCAGGGGGAATGGAGAGGTACATGCAAGGGAGGTTTCTGTGGACAGACGTGATATATGTAGCTGGTGGTCATGCAAGGGACATGCTCAACAGGACACATGGACAAACGTTACTCCAGGAGCCCCCCCCCCAGCATGCTAGGAAGTGGTGTGCAGGTCTTATGCACACCTGCACACCTGCACAGATGAGGTCACAAAAGCCTCTTTCATGCTATGCATGCTGACAGCAAGCATACATGTGACAGAATGCATTTATTGTCTATAATAGAGAACAGTTGCTAGGGCACATGCATAGGGTTACAATTAGGGTTCTAATATTCAAGCACACCTACGCTGGTACATCCACACCCGGAAGCATAGAGCACTTGAAATTAAAGCTTGCATTGTAGGGCACATGCTCTGGATCGCTGACTCAATTTCTGCTGCATGTGCAACAGTGCATTTATACAGCCATTTTAGATCTCCAGCACCCTTTTTCTGGTGCACCAGTGTCGCTGCATACATATGCACATGCGAAGGTGCACATCTTTGCTGAAGAAGCAGGAAAAAGCTCTTCCTTTTTGGAGCAGCTTTTCCTGGCATACAACGCCTAGAAAGTGCTTTTCTGCTGGCTTTTAGGCATGTGTCATCTAAAAACCACGCTTCCAAGTCAGCCTGAAAGCACCTCTTTTTGCCCATCTGTATAGCCTCGAAGTGTTGGTAATTTTGATGAAGATTTGATCATATGTTTGTACTCATTGTTTTTGTTATCTGTTTCTTTTTCACATGACACATGTGAATGGTGTCAATCAAAGAGCCAGTCAGTGTTTCTATTTCAGAAAGAATATAATTCTTAAAACTAGAAGGTGAAGATCATTTACTAGTGAAGGCTGTTGCCTTATTGGTGGCAAACATTGAGAAAGGGATGGAAATAGCCCAGAGATCATCAAAGCAGTCCAAAACATTTACACTGGCACTCTGGTCTTTCTGGTCCTCAGGGGTCAAGCCCTAAAACCTCATTAACCCCGCACCAACCTTTGTTAACGATGGAAAATGGGCTTACTATAAATGGCTGCAGCAACCTTAAATCCACTTGGAAATAAATGTCTTTTTTCGCTTTGTTTTGGTTTCTGGATATACCTCTGAGTAAACATATATTTTTTTAAAAAAGAAATACATAGGTAGAAGGAAGGGATGCATTTAGCTGACTGCATCATCTCACTCCAAACCACAGTAGCAGAGTATGAGCAAAAAGTAGAAAAGGAATGAGGTAGGGAGAAAAAGTGGGAGAAGCCAAGAGTTGAAGAAACTGGGGGCAAAGGAAAATGTTCTACTTAATTACCCAATTCCTAGCATTGTACAAGCAATAAAAAATGAAGTACAAGTGACTCAGTGCAGCTCACCACAAATAACACACAGCAGAAACAAAAAAAAATCAATAGAACTTAGAAAGAATCATAGTGCCCTTCAGCTCTAAATGGCCTGACATAAATGACTAAAGGCCACCTCCTTCTCACACCTTCATCCTCCTCCAATTTGTTTCTCCATTCCAGCCAAAAACTCACTTTTTCTCTTCATCTTCTATTCCTGCTTCATCTATTCTAATTATTCTACCGATTTTTCTTTGTCATCTTCTTATGCTCTTGAGGTTTAATGGTAGCTTCTCTTGTCTCTGTTTATCCATGAGCAGGAGAAAGATTAGCTCATGAAGTCAAGCAATCACTCACCACAGAGCTATGTACTATCCTTCCTCCAAACTGCTCTCTCCATCTTCTGCCCCACACTGAAAGCATTCTTGTCTCTTCCTTCTGCTAGCATTTGTGCCTTCTAGCTTTGCCTCTTCAAGAAACAGTACAAAACACTGATAGCATTGTCCTCATTCATGGGAGATATAATAAAATACACAAAGATAAAGTAGTGCTATTCACATGCATTATACTTTTCCAATTTGATAACAGAATAAACCTTAGGAACTTTGTGGCATTGCCCCATTCCCCTTGAGCATCTTTACTCTTCATTAAATGTGAAACCACATTGTGGCCCTGGTATATCTATGTCCATAATACTGTCTGTCTTAAAAAGGCCTAAGCAAAGCCCTAGGCATGGTACTTTCTTTTAATGGTGGTGAATTGGGAGCCAGAAAAATTGTGGACTGAAGACAGGGACATTGTAAGAGAAGAATTCAAAAAGGCACTATCTGCACCCCCCCCCAAAAAAAAGCTCCACTGGACAACAGATGAAACTCTTCAAGCAGTTAAGATATGAGGTGCAAAAGGGAACAGAAATAGTCAGAACCCTGAACGCAACTGTGCAATGACTTGTGCACAAGGACAAAGAGAACTATTATAACACTATTATAACAACCAATACAGAAAAATAGATGACTACAACAACAACAAAAAAAGTAGAACAAGAGACCTCTTCTACAAGATCTGAGAAATCAAAGGGAAATTTAAACCTAGTGTAGGGATACTCTATAACCAGCAGGGGAATGTACAGCATGATCAAAAATAAAAATCTGATGGAAACAGTACACTGAAGAACAATATAAAACAAAAGGATAACAGATTCATTAGAGGAATAAGTATTTGAAGATGAACCCAAAATTTTAGAAAGTAAAGTAGAAGCTGCACTGAAACCACTTGGGAGAAATAAATCACCATGTACAGATGACATATCAATAGAGTTGTTTCAAGCAATAGAGGCAGAACCAACTCAAATTTTAACTAAAATCTGTCAACATATATGGAAAACAAAAGAATGCCCACAGATTGAAAACAGTCACTACACATTCCTGTCCCCAGAAAGATGACACCAGGGATTGCAGTAACCACAGGACCATTGTCTTAATCTCCCATGCAAACAAGCTGATGCTGAAAATCATACAACAAAGACTCTTACCATATACTGTATAGAACAAAAATGCCAGATATTTAAGGTGGGTTCAGAAGAAGAAGAGGCATGAGGAATCATGTTGCAAATATATGTTGGATAAAGAAGCATACCAAAGAATTTTTGAAGAAAATCAGTCTGTGCTTTATAGATTATAGAAAAGCCTTTGATTGTGTAGATCATGAAGAACTTAAAGAAATGGGTGTACCACAACATTTGATTATCCTAATGTATAACTTGTAATCAAGACAAGAGGCTACTGCTAGGATAGAATGTGAAGAAAGAGAATAATTTCCAATCGGCAAGGGGGTCAAGCAAGGCTGCATTTTATCATCCTATCTGTTTAACTTGTATGCTGAATATATCATACTGGATTAGAGGAAGGAGGCAAGAAAATTGGAGGAAAGAACATCAGCAATTTATGATTTACACATGACACCATATTATTAATAGAAAATAGCAAAGACTTAGAATGATTACTGAAGAAAGTGAAGGGAGAAAGTGCAAAGGCAGACTTATAACTGAACATTAAAACTAAAAAATAATGACTTAAGATGATTTACATAACTGTAAAATAGACAATTAAGCCATTGAAATACTACAAGATTTCCTTATATGTTTGTTAAGTCATTAATCAAAATGTAGACTGCTGTAAAGAAACCAGAAGACTAGGACTTAAGAGGGCAGCTATGAAGAAACTAGACAAGATCCTCAAGTCTGAAGATATATAATTGAATATCCAAATCAGGATTGTCCATACCCAGGGTCTCACAGTATATATAGACCCACTCTCTTCTATTCCAGTATTCTCTGAAGATGCCAGCCACAGATGCTGGCGAAACATCAGAAAGAAACTCTTCTAGAACATGGCCACACAGCCTGAAAAAACTATGGATGCTGGCCATGAAAGCCTATGACTTCACAAATCCTTAGTAATGTTTTTTGTACTAAATGTACTCATAAATCATAATTCCTGTATATCACTGAATGTAATGGCAATAGTTGTGACAAAAACAACTGGCAAATTTAAAATTATACCTTTAAATTACAATATCATACTCACAGCCTACATGTATTTACATGTATTTACATGTACATAGTTTCATGTGGTTAAAGTCAAAATTTGGTAAGATGTGATACAAACCAAAAACCTGAGGCCTCTCCTTTCTCCTCTGAGCTTCACCCCACTCATACCATCTCCAGTGTTTAAAAGCGATGCAGGTGAATGCCACAATCCTTTTCTGCCAAAATGCAGTTGTTTGGGGAGCAATGGTGTCACCTCACCCACCCTTAGGATGTCACCTGGTATGGTCTGCACTACCCACACCCCTAGTGATGCCCCTGAATGTTTATGCACTTCAGGCATAAACAATAGACATTATGGAGCATGCAGGGCTGCTGGCATAACACCAGTGTTCCATCTCCCTCCCACTTTGCCCTCAAAATTCTACTATTACAAAATATGTGAGTAAAGTTTCCTTGCTCCCAGAAATACCCCACAGATTCATTTGCTGTTGCTGGCTTATGGGTAGATGAGTGACTTCTTCATTTTAAATATCACAGCCTTATTTGAAGCCAGAACCAATTTCAATAAATTTAAGCAAAGTACTGCTGTTTCATCCAGGATAGCAGGCCCCTCAAAGAGCAAAAAACCCTCTCCTCCCTCTGTCTTTATCATACATGCACTTCAAATTGTAGGCATAACTCTGAAATGTCAAGCAAATTAATGTATAATTTCTCTGCCCATGTTTATGCTTGTGTGTGGGATATGTGAACCACCACAGCAATATTACCAGACCTTTTCTACATGAGATCAATAGGTCAAACTCTTATAAGTGAAGACATCTTTCTCTTTCTTATTTAAGTATCAGGATGAATTGGCATCTTCGGCCTGACCTCTGTGATGCTGAATGCCTCTGTATTTTCTTCTTGCTAAATAGTTGGATCTGGATGAGGTCTGTTATGAAGTTTTCATGGTTGTTGTTTATTATTTAATACACATCTCTGATGTGGTTCTACCTACTTTCAGTATCAAAATGGGAATACTTGTCTAGCTGAGATAGCACATATTTTCAAATGGTGATGGTAGTGCTGAGATAAAACTACTACCCCAGTACTTCTGGCACATTTGGAGATCATGAAAGCAGTAGACAAGCATGACTCCTTCAAAAAGTGGAATCTGAATCTGAATAGAGAGAGGTTGGCATCAGTTAACCCTCCCAGGAATGGAAACAGAACTGCTATGTGAAGGAGCCTTGGAATGGATTGTCTCTATATGATCTTGGGACTTTGGTGTCAAGAGGTATTTAGGCAAAAATTATCATCTTGCAGGAACATTCATGGAGCCTCTAAAACATTGCAAAAATGTAGTTTTAAAAGTTAATGTTAATTTTGACTTTTTAAAGGGGGCTCACAGCTTCCCATTTTTAAATAGCAAAAAAAATCAAGATGTGCAGTATCTTTTTCACTAGAAACCATGACAATTAAAATATTTATACTATAAAAAAAAAAAGGCTTAGGCCCTCCATTGTGCTACATGAGACATGCTGTGCACATGAAATGAATTTAGATATAGGGTTAAATTCTATAAGATTATATGGCACACATGGGTAAATGGCATGTTCTATTCAAAGATATAGCTGTGTTAGTATGTAGAATCAGTATGAAGAAGTTTCTTTCTTTCAGTTGGTCGCAAAGGTGCTACAAGTTCTCTCTAATACTGGCATGTTCTATGTTACCCTCAGATGCCTGAGTACAGGTACTCAATGCATAATTGCCATTTCCCCCTTGCTCCTGTTGCTGAATTTTTCAATATTCAGTATTTCTTTCACTGACCTGGGGTCCATTCACTATGCAATTATAGTGCTATGATTCCACTAACTGCCTTGGTTCCATCCTATGGAATCCTGGGAGTTGCAGTTTAGACAGGAGCATTTAGAATTCTCAACCAGAGTGCTCTGGTGCCTCAGACTACAAACCCCAGGATTCCATATGATTGAACCATGGCAGTTAAAATGGAATAACAGTATTATAATGGTGTAATGTGAATAGGCTGCAATGGTGGGGGCAAGAGAAGAATGCAGTTGTGAGGAAGATATTATATGAGGATGGTGAACTTTCCTTATCTCACTTTGCAGTTAAAAGATCCGTCCAAGGTGATGAACATTTGGGGGCTGGGATTCAGTGCTTTGGGCAATTTATAGTTCATTAAAATGTAGACTAAACCCAGAGTGGATTCATTGCCCCACAGGACCCATAACTTGGTCACACACTTCAGCATATTGTCCCCAATCTTCTATCACATGCACCTGTCAGGGACAAAAGTGGTTTGCCTTGTTATAAGGGATTAGACAACTTCAAGGAAGATAAGGCAATCAGAGGCTGCTAGTGATTATGATGTCCATACACTGCTTCCAAGATCTGTCTTATCACCACTCTTGCTGCCTTTAAAAAGGCAGTAAAGACAGATCTCTTCCGGAAGGCCTTCCCAGAATAACCGCCCATCGAATGGAATGTGACTTCCCACTTATCCCTCCTGCCGCCACGATACATTTGCTGGAATTGATCTTATTATATTTTAAGTGTGTTAACTTGATTTTAATTATACAGTAGTTTAATTTAGTTTTAAGGGGTTTGAGGAATAGGGTGTGGGTTTAAGGAATGTTTTAACTGTTGTCTTTTTAATTGGTTGTACACTGCCCAGATTGCCGAGCAGAGGGGCGGGTTATAAATAAATACATTATTATTATTATTATTATTATTATTATTATTATTATTATTATTATTATTATTATTATTATAAATGCAGCATGCATCTGAGTAGGTCTTATTGGGGGGGAATACAAGCAGGACAAGTTTCTTATGGGCATCTGGTTGGCCAGTGTGGGAACAAAACATTCAAGTGAGTGTCCCTTTGAGGTCTTCTTGTCTTCTTATTTTCTATCAAACAGCAACTCTTTACAAATATGCAACCATTGAAACATACTCAGACTCAGAAGCAAGGAGGAGGAGGAGGCAATATAGCACAAGACTCAAGTTATTAATGCATCCGTAGGCCTTACATATCTGTTACTGTTCTGACATGCTTTATTCAAATCCTAAAAACTGTATGTTAACTTCTGGAAGGGTTTAACAAATTCATCTGAAAATCCAGAAAAGAAACTTTCCTCAGTTTTCATTGCACATGGCTAGGAAAGTAGCATGTGCCATGGCAGATAAGTTTCTTGTTGAACTTCACTAAGAATGAAGACAATTGGATAACGACTCCAATACCCTGCTTTGTGCTAAGATGATAATTTAGTTCCATGTATCCAGTGTTTTCACCAAATACAAATTTTAGGCGTAAATCTGGGGATGAGGTTTATTATGAAGCCACTCACATTCCATTTTTGTAATCCCATCTGTTTCCAAGACAGATTTCAGAGACGTATCTGTGTTCTGCTGGATAGCTTTAATGGGATTACCTTTAAGACTGTTCTAATAAGTGGTGTTATTAAGTTGTCTGGCTCACACTGAGCCTTATACATAACCACTGGAGTTTCCCTTTTTTCTCCTGGTTTTGTTACAAATTGGAATTAGTGTCTATCTGGTGTAGGGTTTCATGTTTTAAAGAGGATTGGATCTTTCATTTAAGTCCTTTCTCCACACACACATTTAAAAAAAATTCTGCTTATCTTGTAAATCCCATTCTCTCACTCGATAGGATACATCCACAAAGGGATTAGAAACACTATTTAGGGCAAACCTGCCAGAAAGTCTAAATACAGGCTTTCCAATGAAAAGTGCAACAGAGACGATTCTCTACAATGGAAACAAAGAGAGATAAACAACAGTCAAGCAGGTGCTTTTGTAAGTTCATAGATATGAATCTCAGATTTTAAAAGAAGCAGCAAACTTTTAAATTCCCTTTAAAATCAAATCATTTTAGCACACCATAGATGCCAGACTTTATAAACTTCACATGATCTTTCCAGTACTGGTGCAGTCAGACATGTAGTGAATTCTAAATCCACAGAATAAGCAATTTTGTCATTTACATGTTCCAGATGGAAGCTCCCCTTGTAAAGACTTAACATAAATAGAGAAAAGAAGTGCAATTGTAACTAGATACATCCGTATAGTGTCATTCAGTATGGATTGCGAATTGCTCAGGAAGTTCTTCAATATCAAACATATTTTCTTGCAGAATGCTATGACAGAATTTCATAATTGGGCTTAGGTTCAATTTAGCAACACTCCCAAGAAGAGTAAAAAAAATGCAGGCTGCTGCCTTGCTGTATACCTCTATCAACATTTCTAGCTGCTTTCAGATCCACACAGAGCAAGACTTTTGTTGAATGAATGGATCTTGCCCATTCAAGGCCATGTCATCCCAAAAACACTTTGAAAAGCAATAGCAGGTACATTTCTATACTGCTTATCAGTGCGTTTATGCACTCCCTAAGCAGTTTACAATGTGTAAGCTAATTGCCACCAACAAGCTGAGTACTCATTTTAGTGACCTGTATGGAAGGCTGCAAGGCTGAGTGGACCATGGAGCCCTGAATTGCAACAAGAATATCTCACAATAATAAAGTTCCATTGTTGCTGGAAAAACAACATCAAGAAGTCCATTCTCATTACTGTGAGGATTGAAGCTAAACTCAGAATGGATGACAGAGGAGTCCAAGGAAGGTGCAGATCATCTCACAGTCCCTGCCAATCAAAACATTTTGAAATTTTGACACTAAGAATCCTGGCTTGATTTTTGATTTCAAGCCATGTGTCCCCCTGGCCACCTCATTAGCTCATGTTTTCTAGGTAAATTAGACTCAGTGTGGTGAATAGTTGAGCACTGAATGATTACTCTGGAGACCAGGGTTTGAATCCCTGCTCAGCCATGGAAATTCACTGGGCAACTTTGGATAAGTCAGGTGAGGGCAAAGACAAATGCCCTCTGAATAAATCTTGTCAAGAAAACTGCATAATAGGGTCACCTTAGCATTGCCATAAGACTTGAAGGTTCACAACAACAAGAACAACAAACTGTTGATTATCTATAGGACTTAATAGATTTCCATTGTCTCTTGATATCTTGGAAACCTTACTCATAAGTCTTAATTCGTCAGAGACCAAATAATAGTTTAACTGGGGTTGCAATCTCATATTGCAGCCTTTCTAAATCTGTGGCCCTCCAGATATTTAGAAATAACAACACCCCAGATTTCCTGACAATTTGCCCCAGTTTCAGAGGCTGACAGCAGTTGGCCCAAAACATATGAAGCATACCACACTGCTGAAACCTTCTATATACATTTTCTTTGAGGAAGCTTAAAATATTTCTGGAAGCAACCCTCTTTTTAGATGAGCGCTGGTAGAAGTTGATTTTTACCTTCATCAAATTCTAAATACCTTTTTGGTTTTATTTTAAAAACTAGGTCTGTGCTAGGTCTGACAGTCATATTATATTCTTTTCCAGATTAAACTTCTGCAATGTGCTCTGGGTTGAGGCCTGCCCTTAAAGACCCAGTCTGAAATGTTCAATAGTTCCAAAAATGTGTCGGCCAGATTTGGTGGCAGCCAACTCATCAAATCATGTTTTAGTTATCTTGCACTAGCTTTATCAGCTGCTGATTTGTTCAGGAGCTTTATTGAAAGTGCTGATTCCAGCCATTAAAACATTTAAACAGATTAAAACTAAAGTATCTGTATATTATCACCACCACACTCTAAAAGAGCAGGTGCATTATGTGACTCTTACGTTTTCTACACACTTTTTTGGTATTTAAAAAACAACAATAGTTTGGAAAATGTTCCAGAGAATTCTGAGTTCAAGTTTGATTGGCCTAATGAAGATATCATGATGGTATGGACTTTGGTTATACTTTATGAAATCACTTCCTGATGATGAATGCCATTATCAGCTAACATTTCTTCCGGTTAGTCTGTGGTTCCATGGAAATGAAGAAAGCTGCATAGAAAACATATCTTTTAATTACTGGTAGGTGTGCATTTGTTTAGTTGACATGGATAGAGGCCTGCAGGCACATAATGTTCTGCCTTCCTCAAATGAAGATGAAAAGGAGCTGCTTGCTTCAATTGGTTATTGACTGTAAGAACTGCAAAGATGGCAATTATAAATGTTCCTCATGTCAGCTTTTGATCAGGCCTGTAGTCATTTTGTTGGACCTTCATGTCCCCATTTTATTTTGCTGCTTCTGTCTGTACCAACAGCAGTTCACAAAAAACTTTCTAATAAATGTGTCATGTTCTTCCAGTTAAATCTCTTAGCTTGGTCATTTCTAAAACCATTAGAACAGTTCCCTGTTCCGTTCCCCACAGCTAGCTCACATTCCTAATCTTCATGTGGTGCTTATTAAAAGAGCCTAAATATAGAATGTTAAATCTCTGTATATTTGAATTTATCTGCAAACCTAAAGGATCAGGGAGAAAATTAAACAAGAGAGTAGGCAACCTGCCAAGAATAACAAGGCTCTAACAAGCATATGAAATATTTATAGAACATGTAAGGAACAAAAGAAAAACAGTACTTCCATCATGCAAATCTTCTGTCTGGGTTCGGTAGTTTTCTCCCATTCTGTATTATTATTTTGAATAAAAGTAACAGCATCAATGTTCTGTGTTTTATGGTTGATTCATTGTTTCTCTTTGCCCATCTTAAAGGATGTAAATTTAACTTATGAAGGCTGCAACCATGTACCTACTTACTTGGACTATTGAAATCGCTAGCAGTTCTGAGTTAACCTATTGGATTGTATGCTAAAAATGCCAATATAGCACTGTGAACACTCATTAATAATAACTTATCCATTGAACTTTGCAGAAGTTATTTTAATCCTAATGAATGAAGATAAATAAATTGAATTGTGTGGGTTGTGAGAAATTTGTCACCCCAATGGGAATTCCAGGGGTATATAATTGTCCCTCGTCCAAAGGAGAGTTTGAGAGTTTGAATCAGTTTGTCCCACACACATACTCAGAATCAAAAAACACAAGGCAAAATCAAAGTAAAATAAAATCAAACAAAATAAATAAAACATGCAGTTCTTGTACTATGAGACATTTCCTGATTCCAATCAATTGCAATATTCTTCAATGAAATTTCCCCTCAATGAGACTTACCTGCTGACAACCTACTGGCAACCAGATAGTCACTTCTGCTTCGCTGAATTATGGCTCACCCAAAAATGGCACATGATTATTTCTGTCCCAATATATTATGGGGCCTTTGCAGACTGCTAAAAATAGTGCAAATTGAGTCCACTTTAACTGCCCTGGCTCAGTGCTAGGGAATCATGGGAACTGTATTTTCTTTTTCTGAGACATTGAGCCTTCTCTGTCAGAGAGCTCTGGCACCACAATAAACTACAGTTCCCATGATTCCCTAGCACTGAGTCAGGGCAGTTAACGTGGATTCAATTTGCACTATTTCTGGCAGTCTGCAAAGGCCCATGGTGACTGGATCCCAAAAGTACCCCAAAGGTAAAGACTATTTTTTTTTTTTGCCTAGCTGTTTTTTTTCCTTGTTTTTTTTTTTAATAGAAAAGGGATTGGCTGAATTTGAGGGAAATTGATTTCCAAATGTTCTAGTGACATTGGTCCAAAACACACTGTAGAAATAATCCAGTTTGAGGGACTTCCAGTGGCAGTGGCAGGGCAATTGGTCACGGGAGATGGGAGCTCATCCCTTGGACTGCCAGAAACAGAGGAATTAGCACTAAAGTCCTTATAATTTCCACTCAGAGAAGAGAGGGAAAAAGAGGACTCAAAAGGGCTCCGATCTTCTGTAAGTAAATGTGATTTGGAGGGACTAAGGGAGCGATCGGTGGAGTGAAGAGAAAAGTGCTGAAGAGCAGCTCACCCTGTAATGGCAGCCAAATTTGACACTGAGCCCAGCCAGCTGTTCTTTTTTATTTCTTAGAAGTAGAAAACTTCAAAGAATAAGCACACCTGTAGTAATCACCAATGAGTAACTTTGGACACTTGGAGAGTCCCGGGAAACAATTAAGATTACTTGTATCTTGATTGGCAACTTACTTTCTCTTTTCATGTTAAAAAAGAGGCTCCCCCACGGGAGGAAAAAAAGGGAGGGGGGAGCCAGAACTGATTCCAGAGGTTGATTAGAATTAAAGAGGAAGACAAGTAAACAGATTTAAATTGAGAAGGATCCCAGATTAGTTTAGAAAGAGGAGGAAGGAGAGGATTAAAATAACTAATAATTTTTTAAAAGGGAAAGTAAGAGAGAAGTGGAGAAAGAGAAGGTAAGGAAACATGGTGGACTGAAGAAAGTTTGAGCAGTAAAGGCAAGGGTGGATGAGATCTTAGAAGAAGAAGCAGGAGAAAATACAGGTTTTGAAAGAAGGTTCACCCTTGGTACATTCTGAGATTAATAGGCAAGGAAAAGATAAAGATATTGATGGGTTACATTGGTTAGAGGACTGAAAGGGCTGTGATTTGAGAGTGGATTTTTTTTACAAGAGAAAGAGTACAATGGAAGGAGGACTGGGGAGGAGGCATCAGAATAAAAAGAAAGAATACAATGGAGTGAGGAGACGCCGGAAAGAAAAGGAAAGAGAAAAATTACAAAGGAACAGAGAAAGATCATGTCAGAAGGAGGACGGAGGACGGGCTATGAACTGAAAGTGGAGTTAGGTAAGAGAAAGACCATGACAGAAGGAGGACTGGGGAGGAAACATCAGAAGGAAGAGATCAACTCAGAGATGGCTAAAATGGACCAACCAAAGCAGAAATGGAGATTGTAAGGAAAACAGAGAACACAAATAGAGGGAATCATAGAGTTGGAAGAGAGCACAAGGGCCATTCAGTCCAACCCCTGCCATGCAGGGAAGAACAGTGATTCAGTGCCTTCCTCTCAGGCAGATCTCAGAGGGTGAGGCTCGGGGACAGTTGCT
>CM034708.1:36761642-36780345 GCA_020142125.1 Phrynosoma platyrhinos
CCCCCCCCCGAGTACTGAGATCATGCAGAGAGGCTTTTGCCTCTGTACCACCACCCACTCAGGCAGGTTTGGTGGGAACAAGAGAGAGGGCTTTCTTAATGGCTGCTCCAAAGCTTTGGAACTCCCTTCCTAGGGAGGCCAGGATAGCTCCATCCCTGGTATCCTTCTGGCAGCAGGTAAAGACATTCTTGTGTGGGCAGGCCTTTGTAAACAGATAAGTTCTGGGAATGTTGTGCTATTTAAATTTTAAGGTTTGTATTGTAACCTTTGATTTTAACTCATAATTGTTTTAAGTTTTAAATGGTTTGTTTTTTAAATTTTATATGTATACATTTTAATGTTGTACTGTTTTTAAATTGTATTGTTTTAAATCTGCTGTTCATTGCCTTGAGTCACTATATTGGGAGATAGGCAGGATATAAGAAAATAATAACAATAGCAATAACAATAATAATAATGCATTTCTGGATAATCTATTGCTAAGCTAATGTCTGTGCATTTCTAAGGGATATCAATATTTCTTTCTTATTTGAATGACTCCATAACCTACTTTGAAGTCTAGGTATATATCACATTGGTCCCTAGATTTTATTACAATAGTTGAACTCATGCCTCTGTCTCTCCTATTGAAACCAGCTGGACCTAAAACTATTTCCTTTGAGAGGAGTGTACTATGAATATTAATCCAAAATAAATTCTACTGAATATTTTTAAGAGTATGTGGCCTATTCACACAACCACTACAAGAGCATATGGGACTCATTAGGAAATACAGGCCATCCCATTCCCAGCATGTAGTCAGCTCCATGTATCCCCATGACACTAGGTTTTGTGTGATATTGCCAGTGTCACCTTTCAAAGAAGAGTTGATAGCAAATACATGTAACACATTCTGTACACATTCAAAATTGCCAAGTACATTATCCACCATAGTTATAAAATATGCATAGGTCATGTCTATTCAGTAACCTTTCTGTACTGATGCAAGTGTTTTGAATGTGCTCAAGTCTTTCTACAGAAATTAAAACTGTGGCACCTTGAGTTTCTGACATAGAAATTTGGTACACAAAATAAGTTCATATGGAGTCAGAGTCAAGAACCTTCTTACACCTGCTCATTCTTGAGAGAAAGCCTGAGCAGTTGTAGGCTATTCTTCAGAGAGTTTTTCCTACCACCAATGACCTTCTCATGGAGTAACCTTGGATTAGCTTCCAAAGAACTTGAGGGTTGCCCTGGAACACAGTTTATAAACACTATGTTAGGAACTTGATTATCTGACTTTTTTTAGGGGAAACATGCTTTGTATAGTGCTGGCCTTGTATTTTTGTTATTTTTTATAGTTTAAATTTTTAACTGATTTTAATTCTATGACAGTTTCATTGATTTTTAATTTTTTTTATGCAAATCTTTTGTTTTAACTGTAAAGTCCCTTGAACCCCAAAATGGAAAAAGGGAGGAGGAGGAGGAGGAGGCATCTCTTAATAATGAACAGTAAATCCCTAACTTCTTGAAACAATGAGACTTGGAATCATGGGAACTGTAATTTATTGTGGCACCAGAGCTCTCTGACAGAGAAGGCTCAATGTCTCAGAAAAAAATACAATTCTCATGATTCCCTAGCACTGAGCCAGGGCAGTGCCTCAATTTAATGTGCACTATTTCTGACAGTCTGCTTAGGCCTTTTTTCTCCCCCTATAGCCATGGATAGATGCCAACTAGTGACTTCATGTCTATGGAAAAATTTAAATATTCTTTCTTACTTTAAGCTTTGGAAATGTTATAGAGGAATGGTGATTCTGAGAACGTCTTACTCAGAGGAACCTGCATTGCAGTCCTGAACAGGAAACAAAGGACCTTTGCAGATTGCCAGAAATAGTGCAAACTGAGTCCACTTTAAGGGTTAGGGTTGGTGCTAGGGAATCATGGGACTTTTTTTTTTCTGAGACATTGAGCCTTCCCTGTCAGAGAGCTCTGGTGCCACAATAAAACACAGTTACCATGATTCCCTAACCCTAACCCTTAAAGTGGACTCAATTTGCACAATTTCTAGCAGTCTACAAAGGCCCAAAGGCTATTGACAAGAGAAAATTCAGTGCAAAAAGTGTTCCATGAAGAGTAAAAAAGATCTGGCAGAGAAAGAGATGTGATTAGACATTGGCATCTTAAAGATGTCTGCACCAATATAGTCCTTTTCTTAATAACAACAAGCTGGCTTTAAATCGCTTGATACTGGAAGGGAATAAGTCTTGTCCTGCTTCATCATGGTAAGAAGAAATGTTAATCAAGAATGGCTTGCCAGCAAAGTCAGCATCTAGCTGACCTGAGTCCCAGTGCTGGAGATTAAATTGTGCAGCATTTAAAATTCTTCATGCTGGGCAATAGAAGCAGAGTTTGGAAATGTTACTTTTTAACACTTCATCTTCAACAATCCCATGGTCAGTGGCTGTGCTGACTTAAGGATTCTGTACAATTCTAATAGTAACTTTTCCAGTTTCTGAGTACAGGTATGTGATAAATCACACTATTGTACAATAACTGGAAATTTGTGCTCACAGTGCACTTTAATATGTTGTCCATTGTCCATTAGATTATATACAGTCAGCTCTCCGCATCCACAGATTTTTTATCCACAGATTCAAGCATCCTTGCAAATTTGCAAACATTTATGGAGCTAATGGCAGTGGAAAAGAAATAATAAGTAAAAGGAACAAACTGCTTTCTTTAAAATTTCTGCAACACTGGTTTTAACAAATATCTGATATATTAAATGCAAATGATTCCAATCAAAATTAGTCACAGACATTGGACCTGTCATTCTTTAAGTAACTTTGAAACTTCAAATACAGGACTACACCTACTCCTTTCCAGTCACTCCTAAACCTAAATATAACATCATTTTCACACATCTCATTTTTCATTCTCACACACAGATGCACAGACTGCTATAATCAAAACTATTTCTGTAGTGCCATGGAGGGAAGGAAGATTGTTATCATTATTCCTATTTTTAGATGCATGGAATATATGTATTACAGCTTGTGGAAACTTAAAAATACCTAGATATAAAATAGAGTAAATAGATACTGTCCCTAGACATTGCAATAATCATATAGTTGGACAGTTGAAAGATGACATGAAGCTTTGTGTCTAAAAAAAGCCAACACATCCTACCAGATTACTGTTCATGCTGATTCAATACCTCAAAGTGAGAGTTCTCCTATGCTGTTCCATTCTCAAAGGAATCTCCATTTTCTCTCTAGTAATGCTGGATTCCAACTCCCAGTCAGTATGGCCAATAATTGGCAATGGTAGGAGATGTCGTCCACCAACAGTTGGAATGCAATTCTTCACTAAATTAGTTCTTGAAAGAAGCAACCAATACTTTTAAACAATTTTCTTCTTGCTGAGAAACACTCTTTGAAAACTGTGCACCTTTCAAAGCCTTTTGTCAGTCTGGGACTTATTCTGTTTCAAAATGTCACATACAAAACAGCGTTTTCTTCACCAGAAACAACATGTTCAGTGCAAAAATATTTTGAAGTTTTCTTATCATAGCAAGAAAATATTGCTAATATTACTCACTGGATTGAAAATGCTGTAGCTACATCTGCCAAGAAAAATGTGTATGAGGGTTTTGTTTTGTTTTTGTAGAGAAAGCAGCATTTCTTGGGAAAGAAACAGCAGGGGAAAAACATATGCAAATATGCACAGAGTAAGTAAAGATTCTTATCAGAATTCATCTTGTCATGGTTTTCCAACATAAATCTAACATCAGAAATGACAAAATTCAGAAACCAAAGGCTTCCAGGACATTTGCCCTTGACTTCAGGATCGGCAACATTGAGCAAAATAACTTTAATGGCTTATTCCAGTGGGGATCTACATAGTTAACAAGTTACAGAAACAAACTGTGTTTTGAATATATTGTCATTTTGTAAGCTCTGGCTAAAATGATTAGGTATTTGTACTAGGAACATGCATCAGCCTAGTGCTAGACTTCTGAATATCAATTTGAATACTCAGCCTGAAAATTAGTATTAGTCAAATGGGGAGGGGGATTACGTACTCCCAATCTCCAAATAAATCTCTAAATTTATTTACAGATGCCTCCAAAGCTAGCTTCCAGCTGTATACATCAGCTTCCAACCATTATGAATAGACCATGTGCTGTTGTCTCTCTCACACAAGAAGAGGAACTTCAAAATGTAAGAGGAGGAAAGGATGCCTAAGAGTATCAGTTGTCATAGAGATTGAGAAAAGACAAAAGAAGCAAAACAGGTACCTGTCACTCCCCCTATCCCACTACTGGTACAGATCAGTTGCTAATGAGTTGGTGTACTAGTCCAGCAAAAAGGGTGATCTCTCCTCTTTTCCACTGAGAACATGAGGGGTGAAATGTCAATTGAGCAGAGAAAGTAACAGTAGATAGGAAATTAGCTAGACATATCTCATGTAACAGGTAGAAGACAGGTTGCAGCTGGTTGACAGCAAACAGGAAGCTGGAATTTGATAAATCAAGGAGTGAAGGAGCTACCATGCACTGGGAATGCAGACAGAGATATCTGTTTCTGCTTCTCCCACACAGGGAAGTATGCAGAAGGCCAGCCAGATGAGGATTCAGACAGCAGGAAGAAAAGCAGTAAATCTGTTTCAGTACTAGAATCCACATTTGTACTTCCTAGGTATGCATTATGAAAACATATCAAATTAATAATAGTTTATTTTGTATTCTTTTTTCATAATGCATAGTGTATTCTTATCACCATTTTTTAATGTAGAAGTAGGCATGCTTTCAGCCACCCATCTCTTTGGCAAATATTTCTCTGTGGCAAATAAAAGTGAGGGGTGGTATGGGAGGTGGACTATAAACAAGCCTAAATCCTACTGTTCAACTAGAGTAGACCAACTGAATCGATATAATTTACGGTATATTTGTTTCTCCACCATTTAGTCATTTAATTCAATGGATATACCCCAATGGATATATCCTAACTACTGACATAATTCAGGCCCATAAATCTCATGTAATGGGAAGTTTACATTCCACATTTTCATGTAGCTCCATGTAAATGCAAGTTTCTAAGGTACAAGAAACTTTCTAAGGTCATATATAATTGAGAATTGTCTGCTTCCCATGTTACCTCCTGCAATAACTGTAGACACAAATTCAAACAAATGTAACACATTTGAAACCCCTTTCCCCAAAGTAAATGGTTCTATCTTCCACCAGTATGACAGAACAATTGCCAGGAAGAATGCTGTGGAAGTACAACTTGCAGGGAGCAAGTAAAGTCCTGAAGAAAACATTCTCCTTTGAAAGGCTACTGTTCTCCCCAGGGAAGGAAGTATTCATCAACAATAAAGGAAACTTCAGAGACAAACAACAGTTGTATGTGCATTGGATATATAGAGATTGAACTGTGGAGTTAACTGATAATCCTCCTCTTTTCCACCGTGGCCACAGTACTGTTCAGAGATTCTTACAACTATTTTTCAAAGATGTTCTTGTTCTTGTATGCTGTCAAGTTAGCTTCAACTTATTGCACTCTATAGATGACAGACCTCCAGGAGACCCTGTCATTAACCAACCTGCTCAGATCTTGCAAGCTCAGGGCATGGCTTCCTTGTTTGTGTCAATCCACCTGTAATACAATCTCCCTCTTCTCTTACTGCCTTGAACTTTTTCCAGCATTATTGTCTTTTCAGTGAGTCATTTCTCATCATGGTTTGACTTCTTATGAGTGGTCAGGCTTGATTTAGGATTTACTTATTTATTTCTTTGGTAGTCCATAGTTTCCATAAAACTCTCTGGGCCTGAACAGACTGCCAGAAATAATCCAGCTTGAGACCACTTTAACTGCCCTTACACAGTGCTAGGGAATCATGGGAACTAGTTTATTGTGGCGCCGGAGCTCTCTGACAGAGAAGGCTCAATGTCTCAGAAAAAAATCTACAATTCCCGTGATTCCCTAGCATTGAGCCAGGACAGTTAAAGTGGTTTCAAGCTGGATTATTTCTGGTAGATTGTTCAGGCCCTCCCTCAGCGCCACATTTCAACTGATTAGATTTTTTTTCTGTCAGATTTCTACAATGTCTGAATTTCAAATCTATACATAGATATGTTCATTAACATCATGCTTCATGCAGCTCTCAGAGAAGTTAGTGAATGAGCCCTATACACAAGTCACTACCTGATGAACTGCTCAGGATCTTAATTCATGTTAATTTGTATAGTTCCATAGCTCTATCATGTATTCAGATATAAATATTGGTTAAGATTTCACACAGTGGCCTTAAATGTCACAGCTCAGCAATGTATATAGTATATTAGTATACACTGATGAGAATCCTGGGAAGCTATGAAGCAATGCTGCAATTGTAGGAGTGTTTTGCTTTATCTAATTATTTTTGTAGATGAGTATTAATCTTGAAGAGGCCCTCCTGTAGACCAACCAAACTTCTGGGAAAAAAATAAAATGTAAATATTCTTTGAGGTATTTCATCTTGATACATTCTGATATTCTGGTTATATGAGGTTGGGCTCCTTTATATTCTTATTCAAGATAGATAGCTAATAGTAGATAATATACATTTCTGGCAAGATTTGTTCACAGGAGGTTTGCCTTTGTCTTCCTTTGAGGCTGAGAGACTGTGACTTGCCCAAGATCATCCAGTAGGTTTCCATGGCCAAGTGGGGATTTGGCCCGAGTCATAGTGCAATGCTAAACCACTACACCTAAGTGATCCCTTAGATAGATATATATATTTAAAATACTACAAAAATATGCTGAGATTTGTATTAGAATTTAATACAGATTTACTCAACAATAAGGGTGCATAAAACTGCAATGATAGGGATTCAACCACACTGTTTCTTGCTTAAAAGGACTGCCAAACCAATGGGGCTACTTTGGAGAAACAGGTAAGTGAAGACTGCCAGCATCTTTTATGGGATTCTTAAATGTAAATCACCTTCATAGTACTGTTTGAACTTTTCCAGTTCAAAGCTCCTGAAAGGAATTGGTCTTGATGGCAGAAGTATATTGACACAGACAGAATAGTCAGCAGAAATCCTTAAATGTTTGACAAAGGAAACTAGGCCCTGTCACATAAGGTTTAGTCATTTAATAGGATCTTTTCATGTTCAAAAGGGCTGCCAGTGTGTTTTTAAAGGGCAGCCTCACCTCTGTAACCCATCCTTGCTATCCAATCCTACCCTATTATTAATGAAAGCATGAGCCGTCTTAGTAAGTTTATCATACAGGCAACAGCAGCTATCTCATATATTTAGGAAGTGTTTGTGCTCTGTTCCAAAAAGCAATGAAAAATAAATTGGATACAGAAATGTCACCCAGAAGCAGGGAAATGTGACCAGCTATCATAAGGAAGCTACAGGATGTGGGGGTGGTTGAGGGTGGGGATCACATCTGGAATCTTTTGGGGACAACTATGAATATGAATAAAGGGATGCAGTGGCTCAAGTGGTTAAGATGCTGAATCTGTTGATTGCATATGGTGCCATATGATGCCATATGATGGGGTGAGCTCCCATCACTGGTCCCAACTTCTGCCAATCTAGCAGTTCGAAAGCATGCAAATGCAAGTAGATAAATAAGTACCACTTCAGTGGGAAGGTAGACAGCGTTCTGTGCAATCATGCTGCCCACATGATCACAGAGTAGCCTCTGACAATGCTGGCTCTGGCTTAATAACATAAATGAGCACCTCCCCCTATGGTTGGACATGACTTGACACCCTTGTCAACCTTTGCCTATGAATACATAACCTATATTTACATGCTCATGATTGTATGTCCCTTGTTTAGGGAATACTTAGAGACTGTGAAAATCCCCCAATCCCAGCTTTACTAGGCAGCAACTGCTGTGATTGATGGGAGCCTATTTACTTGTTGATCTATAATCAGATAGCTAAGCCCCCCCTTCACACAGGATGAGAGAGAATTGTAACAGGGATCCTGTGTTTGCCTGTTACAATAGTGCTCACAGGAGAAGATGGATATGTCAGTTCAGTGGTGTCACTAGGGTTGGTGTCACCCTCAGGCTCAGTTCCACCAAACCAATGGTCCATTCGGACTACAGGGGGGGTTGCAGACTGCCAGAAATAGTGCAAATTGAGTCCACTTTTAGGGTTAGGGTTAGTGCTAGGGACTCATGGGAATTGTTCCCCCCCCCCCTGAAACATTGAGCCTTCTCTGTCAGAGAGCTCTGGTGCCACAATAAAATACAGTTTCCACGATTCCCTAACCCTAACCCTAACCCTAAAAGTGGACTCCATTTGCACTATTTCTGGCAGTCTGCAACCCCCCTACACCAGGCTGCTAACAAAGAGAAAGCCACCAAAAGCTGCTGGACCAGGGCACATGAAGGGACTGTCCATGTCCCTGGTTATTCTACTCTACCTAGCTTTTTGCAAATCCTGAACGGGCTTCACAATGGAAGGCAAACACCTTCTCTGAGGTGTCATCCAGATTAGCTTGCACCCTCTGCTCTCCCTAGAAATGTCCCTGTGTCAGTTAGTTGGTTCTCAATCAATAGAGGAACAGATCCTTATCAATTGTAGTTGCTGCTGTTTGGTAAGTGGAGATTGGGGAAATGGGGTGGGAACCATAGCATAGGGCTGTAACTATGGTGCTTATGCATTCTTAAACCCACAGTAGCATTCTGGTCCATATTTTTTTTTTCTCAATTGAAGCTGTGTTTCCCATATCAGTGGCACAGTTAAGCCTGTCTCGGCTTTCA
This sequence comes from Phrynosoma platyrhinos, assembly GCA_020142125.1. Lineage (NCBI taxonomy): Eukaryota > Metazoa > Chordata > Lepidosauria > Squamata > Phrynosomatidae > Phrynosoma > Phrynosoma platyrhinos. Next base: position 36,770,402 of record CM034708.1, read on the forward strand.
CCTATATTTTAGAGGACCCATCTAAGAAGGTGTCCAAGATCTTTGGGGGGATATGCTTCAGCATCTTGGAAAGCTCCTTTAAAATTCAGATAAAAATCCAAAGCATATTCACTACTTTGCTATTATGGAAGACACCAGCTGTCACACCTTTTTCTATGTAATGCAAATAATGATAGCTGAATGGTAAATAGAAAAAAAAAACTAGTGCTGAGCTGAATCAGGTGCTGATTATGGGCAGCCAACTGAAAATGAAAGTATTCCCTTATGATTATGTAAGGAATTAAAAGTAGACAAAAGTGTGTTAAGAAAGATGCAGCAGATTTGAGCCACTTCAGAACAATAGGTTGAGAAACATTTCCATTGCCTGGTGGTAGCTGTGCTTCCCTCCTAATACTATCCATGCAGTCAGCAGCTTAAGAATCTGCCTTATACTGGCTCACGGCCTCTACAGACAGTGCTTTGCACTGTCTTGGAGGCAGGGAAGGGGAAGGGCAGCCACATGCTGGGCGCCCCAACCATGTGCCAAAGATGTCATCACAGTGTGTGCTGTGACGGATGGCGCGCACCACCAGAACATCACCACGGCGCAGTGTCTTAATGCACTGTGTTGGAAGAGGCACAGAAGAGCTGCGTGGCAGCTCTTCGGGCACCCTTTTTGCTGTCTCTGAAAGAACCAGCATTTTGGCACTCCTTTCAGGGTCAGCAAAAGGGTGGATTGGGGCCGAGGTGTGGGGCAGCCTCGGCCCCAATCCTCCGCTTCCCAGGGCAGCCCAGGGCCACCCGTCTGCATCCCTCCTTAGTCTATTGGCCAATTTATTTTAGCATTATCTATTCCAGAGATGGAAACTGGGGGTGGGGGTGGGGTTGAAATTTTGTATGTAAAGCATGAGGTCTACTCTCTTGAACTCTTCTACTATCACCTATTAAGAGGAAGGGCAATGTGATACAGAAAGCATTGCCTCCACTTTGAAATGCCTTTAGTGTATTCTAGTGTGATTAAATCCTCACACAGTGAATTCTGGGTGGCTTTGTGGCATCCTTAAAATGGCTGCAGCGCTATTCAGGCATTCATGTTTCTAAAAGTATGGTAGGTGCCAGTGATCATTGGAATCTGATAGTTCCCACCCAAGTCAATGGGATAGTGAATCCCTTTGGATTTTATTCTGAACTGTAAAGGTTCTGAACCTGTTTGGAGAGTAGGGATGAGCACCTTTGATAGCTACCTTAAAATATGAATTAAAACCCAAATTGTATTTACTGCACCACTGACATGGGACCTACCAGCTGTCACAGCCAGCACTGCATGTTTCATCCTCACCTGTCTATATCTGAGCATCTTATTTGGCTGAATATGCTTCTAGAACTCCATGAAAACAGAAATCCAGAGAAGGCAGATTTCCTAGTTACATGGAGCTTTGAAATTGTGTTTATTTGAACAAGGTAATATTTCTTTTTCACACCTTCCCTGTCAACACTGAGAAGTTAGGAGTAAAGAGTGTGTCCCCAGAAGAAGAAAAAAAAGGTCCTTCTGGCTGGGGGATTTTGTTAGTTATAGTCAAGCTTTGGTCCCCAACCCTACTACATGGTTTAAAGAATGAATGTCTGAATAGAGTTGATCTGGTCTTCTTGACTAGTTGGATGAACTCTAAAAAGGAAGATAAAGACCTCAAAATGATAGTGGAAGAACCTCAAACTGAGGGAAGCAATGTCTAAACAGCTAAGCTTGAAAAAAAGGTTTTAGCTTTTTTTTTTTTTTCTGGGACTATCAAAGGTAGAACTTTTACCCTTCAGATGTTTGTGGGGGAGCATTAATTGAACCAATGAACAGGGCACATGCAAAAGATTTATTTGACTAGAAAGGTATTGTGGGGGACTACTGGTCTTGTCTCTGTCTAGCAGAATTAATCTGCAGTAATAAATGCATTTTCTTGGCCTACCTTTAAGGACTTGTATCTCCTTACACTGACAGTCCATTTGTTCTTTCCTCGCCCCTTTCTGAAGCCAGTAATTGTGTTGTACATGTTGGAAAAGATTTAGAAATACAAAGTAGCTGCTTTCTCTGTGTAAATGCACACTAGATCTTGGTGCAAAGAGAAAAGGGCCAGTTCAGAGGTACATCATCTAAATCAAGGATGAACAACCTCAACAAGTCTAGGGACCATTTTCACATTTCTCCAGATCTTGTTGTAGTTTTTAAAGCAATGTTGTTATGCTGGCTGGGGAATGTGGGAATTGTAATTGGGAAAAAAGGGGACCTTTTTCTAATACCTGGTATTTCCTTGAGAACACATGGGGAATACAAACAGTAATGTAATGTAATAGTAATATCTTAATATGACATTTTGTCAATGTGAAAGAAGTCTTAAATGGCAAAGACAGATCAAGGAGTAGTCTCCAGTTTCACTGTCCACTTTTAGAGGAAATGCTGGAAATCTGGGACCGACTGGCTCCTCTACAATACTGGCCATTGTTTAACCAATTACTTTCTTATGAAGGATCTCTGTCCTTTTCCTTGGTTGTCTATGCTTTGAAAAGACTATATCTAAACCACTCCCAAGATATGCCAGCACTGAAGAGCTCATCAGTCAAGAAATATATTTTTAACACTTCAGCAGGAGTTCAGTTTTCCCATTATGTATCACTAATTGTGGCAGCAGAGAAACAGCACAATGATGGGTAATAATTTAAAAGAGATGATGCAGAAACTTTGATGAGGTTATTTATTCTGTCTCACTAGCTGTCGTATATTGTGAGATGACCTGTTTATTGGTACCTAGGGATGTATGAACCTGGGCAATCCAGGTTTAGGGTTCTGATCTTGATTGACCTTTTGGCAAATTCCAGTGTTTACAATTCTAAAGAAAGAAATACCTTCCTATAACATTTATTGTTGAGTTTACAAGTCAAGGTAAACTAACACTCTCAACTAACTTTATTTAGGGTCAGAAGCAGATGTAGATGTATGCAGTTGAGCTAGTGAAAGAAGACTTCCCAGTATTCCTCCTCATAGCAGATCCTCTAACACAATGTATTGAGGAATTCTGCTGAATGGAATAAGCTGAGGTGCAATTCTCTGAAATCTCTGAAAATTGGGAGGAGGCAAAACACCAAGGTCCAATCTCATGCTATGATTATCTCATGAGCAGCAATGATATTTTGCTTAAATAAACTACCAATAAAAGAATTACCTAGCATTGTACAGAAAGTTTGTCATGATCTGGGCAGCAGTCCACCCGATGTGGTTCTTAAATAGGTTAGGATAAACTATATGTTCATCAAAAAGTTTCATGACAAAACTTTTTTTCACAGCTATGGCTTTCTAAATAGTCCATTATTTTTGTAGAAGTCTAAACAAGGCATATTCTGGTAAGGCTCCATTTCTTCCAGGCTGAATTCTCTGCCATATGACACTTCTTAAATTGCTATGGTAAAAATGTTGACTCCTTGCATTTCATTGGATGCGGACCTACACTGGTGCCAACCACAAAGCTGGGTGTGGTGTTCCAAAAGGGTCTTCTGTCAGCCAGCTGGTTTGTAAGGGCATCTTCTATTTTACATTAAAAGAGAAACAGACTAAAGGACTAGATTTACATTTTATTTTTATAAATCTATGGTTGAAAACAAGGCATAGAATTCAAAATATGTTACCTTTCAATTGTAGCCTGGGCAGGTATTCCCTTTCATGCTGGCAATCATGTCAGGAAGAAAGCAGCTTTGTACCCACTGAACTTACACCCCCTCCCTCAGCATGCCATATCCCTAGAGGGGTATGTGCTATACATGTGCAGGTTTCTGCTATGATATGAAAACCTGGCTTCATTTATTGCATGAGTCGAAATGCCTGACTGGTTGTCCTATTACTTAAGTATATTGTATGCATCTGAGGAAGTAAACCAAATCTACAAAAGCTTATACTACAACTTATTTCACACAGTCTCAAAGGTGTTGCTGATATTCCAGATAAAATGACTATTTCACTGAGTTATACACTTAAAGTAGCTGATGACAGGATTCTAGCTGTTAAATATACTTAACTACGTAATATCTTCTGGCCTGGCCTGTTCTCTCACTCTGAAACCCTGATGGAAAACGTCATTCACCCATGCTCCTATAGTTGGCAGAATGGATCTTTTTCTCCTCATGCAACTGATGTCTGATAAAGTACAGGGAGTTTTTTTTTTGGGGGGGGAGGTGAGTTATGATCATGTCAAGAGGATCACAACCATGACTAAGTGACTGTGAATACAGAACAGTTGCAGATACTGTTTCATATTCACAATCACTACTTAGTCACCATTGTATACTTAACTAAGGGCCTAAGCAGACTGCCAGAAATAGTGCACATTAAATTGAGGCACTGCCCTGGCTCAGTGCTAGGGAATCATGGGAACTGTAATTTATTGTGGCACCAGAGCTCTCTGACAGAGAAGGCTCAATGTCTCAGAAAAAAATACAATTCCCATGAGGTTTGATGGTCAATGTGCATGGCTTGTATAGGGTTTGATGGTCAATGTGCATGGCTGATAGACTATTATGTAATTGTGATTTGTAATGCACAAACACAATGCACAAAGGCAATGTGTATTCACACCATACTCTGTGTATTTGAATGTACTGCCAGATGCATAATGATCTCATATGCACAACTTTATTGTCAGTTTGATACAGTTGTTACTCATTGTCAAAAAAGATCACTCTGCATGCATGGTATAATTTACACTTGCATATGTGTCTAACAGGGTGGCAAACCATGTGTTTATTTGCTGTATGCACCAGAGGTGAGTATATAGTAACCTAGATAGGTAGCAGTGTATATTCATGTTGTAATCAATGAAAAAATGAACAAGATGGGCCCATTGGTTTCAGTTTTTGTTTCAACGATCAATGAAAAATGGCAAAAGTCCCCTTTTTTATTATTCTACAGTGGCAGTTGATTTCTTCCATGTCATTAGGGTCAAAAATTTACCTTAAAGGAGTATCCAAGCTGCTGAACCCTATTCCTCTATCAGCACTTTGAATAGTTCAAGTAAAGTTTGAACTAAAGTCCAGAATGCATACACTGCCCCAGTGATATGACAGCCACCAGCCACTACTGCTATTTCATTTGCCCCCATTTTAAATATTTTTGGACAGGGATTGGGGGGAGGGCTTGTATATCTATGGTACATTTTAACAAGTTCTTCCTGGTTGTTATTTATCACTTTATAATATGACCACTTTTTCATTCTGGGACATTCCAGGAAATAAGCAGTATCCATCAGTGGGGTCTATCATTCCTTTTTGAACAGCTAACATTTCCCCCTTGAAAATGCCTGCAACAATGCAGTGTGTGGGATATTATGGGAAATAAAACTGATATAAAAACCAGCTCTCCTGATACTACTATCATAGCCAACAACAACACCCTATGAACCATGGAAGCAAGCAAGGAAGGAGGAAGGATAAATATGAGCTGAACTGTGAATTCCTAATTGAATTAACAGAGAAGAAATTCAAATCTGAATTCAGTGCTGGTTGAAGCTTCATTCTTGCTTTTCCTTTGTTTGCTTTCCCAAAGACGCTATTCTCTATTTTCTTCTCTAGCTGGAGAACCTAACCAAAGAAACAATGGTTAGACATATGAAGAACTTAACCGTAAACAAATCATAGTTAGATATTGGCTAGGGCAGCTAGTCCTATGTTGATGTTAGAGTGTCATGTGGCATTAGCAATAGTTCAGCCAGAGGAAGTGGCACCAGCAATAGTGAAGGAGCAGGTTTGGCAGGGCAAGCCAGATGGATTGAACCAGTGTTCTGTTCTCTGACATAATAGTAATCTCTTAGTCATAAAACCCACTGACAGTTCTTTTATTTTATTTTATTTTATTTTATTTTTATTTTATTCACTTGTGATTTCACAGAATATCTTGCCCTTCATGAAGCATCACCTTGCTTCTTTCCAGATATTTTCTAGTTCTAGATTTAACAGCATATTTGGGGTGGGGGTGGGGTTCAGAGATATATATCACATTTTAGTGACAACTTGTTCCTTCAGCTTGGACAGCTGAAATTGTTCTCAAGCCATTTTGTTATTAAGCAAGTTTCCTTTAGAAAACCCAACCCCTACTTTTATATATTTCTTGTGTTTTCCAATATAAACAAATATGGGAGGGGGAAGAGAATGTAAACTGCATAGAGCCTTTTCTTTTGTAAAACATTATACTAATACTGTAAAAAGTATTGAATATCTAATTTAACCTTGCGACAGCAGCACTGCCTTTTTTTGTTAAAAGTATTATTGTATTACTACTTTTGATGGACTCCCTTAACAGCATGCATTCTCATGAAAATAATGTATTGCTAGGTCTGGGAGCACAGTTACATGTACAAGTAGAGTCCTCCACACAATATTCCTATGTATTTTCATATAGAATTAATGTAAACATATGCACAAACATTAATATAAACAATCAACTTGTGTCCAGTTCTGGTCACCACAATTCAAGGATGTTGACATGCTGGAGAATGTCCAGAGGAGAGTGAACAAAATGTCCTATGAAGAGTGACTTAGAGAGCTGGGTATGTTTAGCCTGTAGAAGAGAAGGTTAAGTAGTGGCATGAAGGGATATTGAGGATACTGAGCAAGCTTGTTTTTGCTGCTCCAGAGACTAGGACACAGAGCAATAGAATTCAAGCTACAGGAAAAGAGAATCCACCTAAACATTAGGAAGAATTTCCTTACAGTATGAGCTGTCCAACAGTGGATGCACTGCCTCAGAAAGTGTTGGAGTCTCTTTCTTTGGAGGTTTTTAAACAGAGGCTGGATGGCCATCTGTCGAGAGTACTTTGCAGATTCCTGCATGGCAGGGATGGCCCTTGTAGTTTCTTCCAACTCGATAATCCTATGATTCTACTACTTTGACTGCCATGGGTCAATACTACGGAATCCTGGGATTTGTAGTTTGATTTGGCACCTCCTTTCTGACAAAGGAGGCTAAATATCTCACAAAACTACAAATTCCAAAATCAATAGCATTGATCTATGGCAGTAAAATCAGTGTCAAAATGCATTATTTCATCTGTACAGGTACAGCCCATATTCTAGTAACACCTTAGTTGGATTACTGCAATAAATTCAAATGAATGCTGCCTTTAAAGCTGGTTTGGAAACCAATAAGTACAAAATGTGGATGCCCATGTAACGATAGATGGTTGAATCATGAGACACTTACATTGTACCAGCTGTATATAGGTGTGTCCTGGTTCAATTGGAAGATCTAATATTGGCCTTTAAGGTCCTTAAAAGTTTGGGTCCAGTTTATTTGATACTTTACACACACCAGCCCATCTAACTGATGTTCACCAGACAATAATTACAGCCTTCAAGCCCTAAAGACTTACCTGCCTATTTTGACTAATAATTAAAGATATTGTTGGGTGTTGTTGTGCATAAGTCTCTATCTGTTTTCAATTGTTAATGTTAATCTTTTATTCTTATCATGCTTATTATGTTTGTTTGATTATTTTCTTGGTATGTCACCATGGGAAGTTTTCCTAAAAGGCAGTTTGTACATTTAATAATATATACATTTGTAGCTGTTGTTTACCTTCTCTTAGGGCCTAAGCAGACTGCCAGAAATAGTGCACATTAAATTGAGGCACTGCCCTGGCTCAGTGCTAGGGAATCATGGGAATTGCATTTTTTTTCTGAGACATTGAGCCTTCTCTGCCAGAGAGCTTTGGTGCCAAAATAAAATACAGTTCGCATGATTCCCTAGCACTGAGCCAGGGCAGTGCCTCAATTTAATGTGCACTATTTCTGGCAGTCTGCTTAGGCCATTAGTTTAAAAATATAATCTTCAAATAAGCACAGTTCAACAAATACAAACTCCTACTTTTAAAACAATACTTGTTAATGCTGCTAAATAATATAGCAGGCTTGTGTGTGCAAACACTGTTTTGAACTATAGGAGTAAAAATGTGCATCTCTTTAAGTATACTTTTTATTAGAAAGGTGAGCCATGCCCCAGCAAAGGCAATCTTACCATTCCAGGTTTGGTGCTTATATGCTAGAATAGAAGTAAGGGAAATATGACAAGACTGGTTCCTATCTAATCCTTTCTGTAAAAAGACATTGATATCAGCTTCTAAACTGACAATGTCCAATGCTGTTTATCAGACAATATGTCTGTTGTCTGTTTGCTTTCTGAGGATTGTCCTCTATAAAAGAAAACACAGTCACCTTATCTGGGAAGCTGAAAGTCCCCATTTCAAATATTGTGTTTGCTCTTAATGTTTTAGTCAAACTACTATATCTCAATTTCCCCAACTGCAATACAGCAGTATTATTGATCTGCCTTACAGTGGGGTAGCAATTAATTAGATTAAAGTGTATGGAATGATTTTAATACATGGAAAATCATTTTAATTAGAAATGAGCAAGCTCCTTTCAGCTCATTTGGAAATTAGCTCAATATTTATTAATTTTCTTGATGACCTTTTGGAAGAAAGCTACTCTGCTTTTTGAAAGTTTGCCAGGGGTTCTTTAATACTGGTTTATGCTGCATAGATCAGGACTTACCTGCTAAGAGTGAAAAAACTGGACTATACAAAGGTGCAAGATACCAAGCTAGATACACAGAGCTAGCTATAGTAATAGGCAGAGGTGCCCACCTCAGCAGTAGCTTTGTGGAGACAAGAATGGCATCAAATTTTGAGTTATTCAATTTGTTGTTTTTGCATTTTATTATATAGATAGCCTCAAGTATTATTCACACTGTATGCTAAAATATACTGGCTGACTTGTATTACTATGCATCTTAATTAGGATTTATAGGAAGATGATACCATTTGACATTCTGTCTCAAGCAGCAAAATATCATGGGTTACTTCTGGAGTACATGCATATTACTTTTGTTAAGATGCTTAACTAAAGGTGCATAGTAACCCAAGCCACCTTCACTGCTTCCTTTTTATTGCACATTGGTTGTCTGTATTTGCTCATGATGTATACCTGCATTACCCAGTTATAGCAGTTTCACACCAGTTCAACTTCTGTGGCTCCATTTTATGGAATCTAGGGATTTGTATTTTAGGGAAGGATGCTTAGAAATTTTTGCTACAAACTAGTTTGGTACTTTGAAGTAGCAAAGAAATCTAAATCCTTCACCAGGATCCAAATATTAGGGTTCCATAGGATAGAATCTAATCAGTTCAATAAAATTACAGAAATAGAGCAAATACATGCATAGACTGACAATATTTGGTGTGCACTGGAGAGTTTTGCTGGAATCCTAGATCTGTGTAACCAAGTACCATCTTCTGGCCTGACCTCCCACCTGCCCCCACAGCTCACCTTAAAGGCCAGCCATTAGATTGGGAAAAGGTGGCCCATTCAGCTCCTGATCAGGTTGCAAGGAGGACAGTGTTTCTACCCCTGTCCCACCAGTGATTGACAAGTTCCTGCTTCTGATTGTTGCAAACTTGCTCACTTGTGTATGCATGAGAAACATCCTTCTCCTTGCACACCAGTCTGAAATTGAATGGATTTCCTTTGCCTGATCTCCAGTCTCAAAGTAGAGTGTGGGTGACATTCATATAAGTTCCCAGGGAGACTGCATATGAACCAGTGTGGTGTAATGGTTTGAGTGTTAGACTACAACACTGGAGATGGTCCCATCTTGACCATTAAATCTACTGGATGACCTTGGGCAAGTCACATGCTCTCAGCCTCAGGGGAAGGCAATTGAGCATCTGGTTCTGAGAATCTCCTCTGAACAAATCTTGTCAAGAAAACTCCATTATATGTTCATCCTAGGTCACCACAAGCTATAAATGACTTGAAGACACAGATCTCTCTCTGTCTCTCTCTCACACACATACACATGGCTACATAATCTCACTGGACACAAACCATTTATGGATCATAGAATCATAGAATCATAGAATCATAGAGTTGAAAGAGAC
>CM034708.1:36780445-36820403 GCA_020142125.1 Phrynosoma platyrhinos
ACTGACAGCGCTCTAGAAATAAACTTTAATAATAATAATAATAATATATGCAAAACAAACCCCTTGTTTCCTGCACAGAACATGGGCTACTATGCAAAAAGCAAGGTTTCCTGTGTAGCAAACCTGTTTCTGTGCAAAAAATCTTCTGCAACACTTTGGGATGTTCAAATACAGGGAGAATACTGTGGAGGAATATTCATCTTCTCCTGCACTGGGGAAAAAACTATTGTAATTATTCCTTTGTATGTGAAGATGAAATAGTTGAGGATTTATATCCCTATCTGTTGATCAGACTGATTCAAGAGTGGCTCTGCCATCCACACTGAATCCATATTTAATGCAATTTCAAGTCTGGAAGTAATCCTAGGAAACGATAGTCTGCTTGCTGAAATCTGGTTCCTGAGAGGTCAACAGTAATTGCACCTTCAATGTAGTTGGATTAGAAATACCTTTTCTGTCTCAGGATCACAATCAGCAGAAAGAGTGATTCAAAGCTAACAAGCCACTGGCAGTCATTGCTCTCTGTCACTGAAAAGGAACAATGGCTGAATGTACCCTTTTGGGATTGATACCTGAGAAATGTATTGAAAAGACCCATGTAATGAAAAATCCCATGAAACATGCTTCATCATGAGTGGCATAAACAGGGTTTTAAAATTTTTATTCTTGAGTAAAAATACACATTACTTTGACTATGTAGCATGAAGTTTAGGATATCTTACCCTTTTTTGCAAGTAACTGAGGATGATGCACTCAGTCATTTTTCCTGAAATGTCCGTTGGTTCTAACAGGGTTTTCTTCCTTCCTAATGTCTCTGCAATGGCATAGATGGGAACTGGGGTGAGTGGAATGGCTATGGAGAAAGTTTTAAGCCTTCCCTACCTGAATGTATTACTTTCATCTATATCTGGTCCTTATTTCAATTACTTAGACCTAAAAAAGAAAGATATTATAAATGGCACATGTGAATACTGTAATAATCTAAATGTGATGCAACTAGAGTGTGTATCACCATATCCAGATCTTCATTCTTCAATAAAGAACATACTTGTGGGCACTGACTTCATAAAGGCAAAAATTTTCTTAGCTACAGTCATACCCTGGGCATTCAAGATCAGGCCTGAATCCAGAAGAAGCCACAGACTCTGAACATTTTCAACAGGAATAATATTAATTAAGTTGCAAAACTAATCCATGAGTCAGCTTTATTAACAAAAAAACCTCTCAGTCTTATGCAGGGTCAATTTGTTAGCCCACAACTAGTCCTTTAACCATTTCCAGATGATCAGGACCTCTACAGTCTCTGGCACAACCACCAAACTTATCAGATGTGACATCAGTATTTTACATGTTTCTCCTCACAATGTCATAGTATGACTCAAAAAGAACTCAAAGAAACTAGAAAACTTGCATTTGCTTTCACACTTTCTATTTCTAAATTGGTTTAAATTGGTTTCCTGCTGTGGCATGTAGCTGCATTTTTAAATCTTAAATGTTTCCTTTCCTTTTAAAAAGGTAAGAATAGTTTTGAAATCACAAAACCTTTGTTAATGTATTCTGTGTCAGAGGACTATAGGCAAGCAAATTGTGTGAAGCACAATCCAAAACAGTTCTGCCTTTGTATGGAAATAGAGTAATTTCACACTGGAAATGTGGTTTGCATTTCATTTGCTCCCTGCTTCCAGTTTGAAATGTTTTATCTGCAGCTCCAGTTATGGCATGTAGGACCAGGTTATTCTTTTCAGATTTTCTGGCTTAGAAATTGCATTTTTGCCATTGCTATAAACTAACTGCAATGTCAAAGTGTGAAGAATACATAATTCAGCCTCACAGCTGCCTAATGAGTTGTTCAGTTTTTTTTCCTTTCAACTGAAGATACTTCAAAGATATTTAGATCAAACAATGTGGCATTCAGTGCATGCCAAACATGGAGCTCCTTGTCACTATGTCACAGCTGGGTTATGCTGGGCTGGCCCAAATATTTTTCTGCTGGAGGTAGAGCTCTCCATTTCACATATTCCACACCTACCCAAGTCAAGATACAGAGTACATAAAAGTGAAACAGATTATTCTGGTGAGTCAGGCAGAAAATATCACTGGTGCCTCTTTCTCTCTCCTGGATAGTAAAAACATAACAATAACAAATTAACTAATTGCTGCTCTTTCATGATGCTTCAGATGGGCTGCCTGAGGCATCTGTTTTTCTCTTGCTGTAATTGTAGAACTGCCACTCTGTACCTAGCTTGGCATGACAAGAACATAAAATCTATGGATAGTTTGTGCCCTTGAAAAAAGGGTTTCTCTATACGTTTTACGTTTGCATTTTAAATTTTAAAGGTTAAGGTATTTCCTGTTGACAAGGTTGTCAAGTCATGTCTGACCATAGGGGATGCAGTGGCTCAATTGGTTAAGACGCTGACTCTGTTGACTGCAAGATCAGTAGGTTGGCAATTCGAGGTCCGGGTGCTACATGATGGGGTGAGCTCCTATCACTAGTCCCAGCTTCTACCAACCAAGCAGCTCAAAAGCATGCAAATGCAAGTAGATAAACAGGTACCACTTTGGTGGGAAGGTAAGCAACATTCTGTGCAATCATGCTGGCCACATGATAACAGAGTAGTAATGGAGATGAGCACCACCTGGGACAGGATTTTAGGCAGAAGTCCAGATTCTATTTAGGAATATCAGCAAGAGGATCCTCAAACACAGCATAGTGCTCTTAATGCATTTTGAAATAAATGAAGTCATATATGCATTATTATTTAACGAGAGCAAGAGTGAGGGCATAAGACCATTAAATTCAAAGTCTAAAATACCCAACTGCATCACTGCACTCAGGAGTTACATATCTATAGAGAGAACATTGGGGGCCCACAATTCAAACAAAGTTATTGTGGTTTACTTAAAAAACTGCAAATGGTTATTAAATGCCAGCTAGATATCCTATGCCTCAGAGATTCTGAGTCAAGTTCAAAGCACTGAAATTATCAGTGGGACAAACGATAAGTGCCTTGTACAATCAGAAAGTTATTATACAAACATTACTTGGCCTCCAATATTTTAGTATCTAGCCTATCTGAAATCTGACTGTATAGGTCAAGTTGGTCATTCTGATGGGAATCAAATTGATACAAAGTACCCAACTGTTTTGACCTTTTAGCTTCTCAGCAGTGCTGTGTTGACCTATTTAGTGCTTGAGTGACTCTGTGGAAAAAGCACTGAGATATTTTGACTCTTGAAGTGCTAATATTCCCCTCCCCCATCACCCTATACATCATTTATCATACAGTTCCAATTACTGGTCACTTCTGCAGTTTTGTATTTAAAGACAGAAAGGGAAATTACATTTAAGGCTTGATTTGCAGTGCCCCTATTACATTTTCACCCATTTTAATGATTTATAACATTTTCTCAAGCCACCCATTTGTGCTGGAGAATGTTTGATCAATTATAGTTTTGCTGTCTGGTGCCATAAATTTGAACTGCATTGATTTTGTCCAAATGTCACAGAAGAGCTGGGATAGTTCTACATCAAGAAGAATCAGTGTTTGAACTACAACCTGATGTGATGTTGCATTTACAAAACCTAATTAGAACAGTGAAGTGGGATTCTGAATTTCAATTTCTGGTCAGTCTCAAATTTATGTTTGCACTCCCAGCCACTTCCCCTACATTCACTGGCAAATCTTGCATCTTCTGGACTTGAACCATGGATGCCATTTCATTGAATGTATTGTTTTGTTTTATGAAGCAAATACTATGCGGGTTACTTCCAACTATTTATTTGCCATATATACCTCGAAATAAGCATATGGTGAAGTTGCTGTCTGGAGGCAGTTGGGACTCATGCCAGATTGTCCTAGTCCAATTGACCAGTCAAGTTGGAAATGATGTGGTGTGGTGGGCAGACAGTAACCAGATATCTTTACAGACTTCTTTGTCCAGCATACATGTTTCAAAACACCAGTGACCCACAGTCTGCAAGCCACCTGATGTGTGAAGAGAAATCTTGTTACTGACCATCACCCTCGCTATCCTGCACTCCTACTAATCCCTGCATTAGTTTCTCACCCCTATGGAAGCAAGTTGGAGACACTGTGGGCCACAAAATGGCCAATATCACTCTCACTGAGCTATCCAGGTCCAAGTACCTGGCTCTGAAAAGTCCTTAGAGCCAGCCAAGGGTGGGAGGAATGCTCCAGGGGATCACCTATGCCAGTGATGGCAAAGCTTTTAGGCACCAAGTGTCCAAACTAAACAGCCTTCCAGCACCAGGTGTTACTCCATGCCAGAGGCTGGACTTCTGGGGGTGGGGTGGGGGAACAGGACTTCCAGGGCGGGACTTCAACCCTATGGGGGTGGGACTTCCAGGACAGGACTTCTCCTCCCCCACACCTTCCTCTCTGGAGGCAGCTGAAGCCATGGGATGGCTGGGAGGAGGAGAAACAGACGTGTACCTTTTCCTCTACGTGCCAAGGAAAATAGCTTAGTGTGTCATCTCTTGCACCCATGTCATAGGTTCGCCAACACAGACCTATGCTGTTGCAGTTGAGTAAATTTCTCAGAGGAGCTGCCTATAATGTCCTAAAATCTCTGAGAATCCTTCATTAGGAAGGTGTTTGTGGCCTATTCAGCTCTAGAGAGGTGTGTGATAGCCATTTCTGTATTGTGGCATTGCTAAAATAGGCAGGCTTTTACACGTCTCTAAAATCTGCCAATGCCCCATTCTGAGGAACTAAGGTATTTAGCTGTGACATTTGTTGCACCTTGATAGCAGCCTGTGAGACTCCCTAAAGCAGTTACAGAGTAGTGGTAATGAAGAATTCATTGCTCCTCATACTCTACTACTTGGGGGAGGTTCCTTGTTCTGCCTAATAAAAGGGCTGGCCCTATTTCAAAGACTGAGGAGGTGGGTTGAGTGGACCAAAGTGATTTTCCTTCTGCTGCTGCTAAGGCTGCTGACACACTGCAGAATTAGGGCAATTTGACACCACTTTAACTGTCATGGCTCCATTCCATGGAGTCTCAGGATTTGTAGTTTGCTAAGGCACCAGAGCATTCTGACATGGAATGCTAAATATCTCACAAAATTAAAACCATGGAAATTACGGCAGTGTCAAATTGCATCAATTCTACAGCATAGATGCAGCCCCTGGCTGAAGAGAAAAGGAGGCAAGGAAAACAATGGCAGGCAGGCAGGCAGGAAGGTTCTGGTTTTTACTTTGGTAAGTATTGTCTGCATAGAGAAAGATTTCTTCATACCTGCTCTTCCAAGGCTGTATGGGGTGGGTGGGAGCAGAACCTTCCCTTAGGGTGCACTGCACTAGGGTGGCTCATGGCTTCCACATCAGTGGGGCTCAGTCCACTGAAGTTTAGCAACAATTATGCTGCTGAATTTGAGCACGGCTCTTCAGATTTAAATTGGGTTTTAGGGGATAGAGGCACCAGAACCTAGATTCAGCTGTGACTTCCATAGATCCATTAAGTCAATAATAACTCGATAAATCAATCCTTGTGTAATGTTGATTCAATGTGTCTACTGTACTTGAAACAACAACTGCATTTAGGCTTGGGGAAACCCACATTACGGTCATGACTAAGCATGGTTTTCAACATCTCTGGATCATAAAGAAGCTGTAGTTCAATTGATACATTCAAAGATAGTGACTATTATTTTGCTCTTATATCCAGGGCCTTTCACTGAATTTATTTTGCCAAGTTTGTCCCTAATATTAGGCAGAGTGTGATGGTTACCTCAGGTAGCATAGGTTGGGAAGACATAGCTAATCCTCATGCTCTGTGCCCCCTAAGAGAGCTTCATTCCTTCATGTGTGGTGGGTGATGCTGTTTCATTCCTATGTTGAAGAGAGAAAGATTTAGCTACCAATCCAGTTAGCTTTTCAACATAGAATGGGAGGTGACACTCTCATCTCCTTTGCCTCAGACAGCAAAATATGTTGTGCACATAATGTACAAAAGAATTTTGGGAAATTCTAAAAGGTAGTATTAAAGAGTACATCATATCAGAACTAGTTTTCATTTATCTAGAGCCAGAGATAGGTTACAGGCTTAATTCCTATTCAGGCAGTTGTACTGAACTGATATATATGAATAAATGCAGAGCACTCAGATTTATTGGAAAGTGAAATCATAAGCTCAGCATAGATGAGCCCTTTAGAAAATCAAGTTCCACCTCTGCTGATATATAAATACAACAGTGGTACATTTCTATAAATTCTCGTATTTGAGTTATCAGCATAAAAGATAGTGTTACCTCCTAACAAGTCATTGGCAGAGAATGTGCAACGTAAGTTATTGCTTGCTGTCAAACCTATGTCTTGGAATGGTTTAGCTTGGAGAGAAAAATGCTAAGAAGCCTTTATAATTGCACTTTAAGTTATTTTGCTTGCATTTCAAAAGCAGCTAAAATGTAAAAATTCCTGACAAGTTCCTTCTATCATAATAAATGTGCTGTATCCTACATCAATGCAAACATTTTATTTTCCTTTGTATGCCAGTACTGAGGTGACAGCTTCCTTGTAGTCTACAAAGCACTTTTGGTTATACCCAAATGCCATATTTGTTTTTGAGAAGGCACGCTCCGTAGCAATCTACTGCAGAATCATGCAGCCCAATAGTGTATCACACATGAAGCAGGTATGGGACCATTTCAGGAACATAACATTTTCAGAACCATCCACCCATATCCTTTCACATAGAAATCTAGCAGACCAAAGAGAAGGCTAAAGTAGGAAAAAATACTTCTTTCTGGTGTGCTTGTGCTAAATCCATCATAAGTCCCAACTAGAGTAGACCCATGAATAAGATTTGCTTATGTCAGGCCCATTGATTTCAAAGGGCCTACTTTATTAAAACTAAATGAGCTCTTTGTTTTCAATGTGCAGAGCATTATTTTCATTAAGGGAGAGTATGATTTTTCCTGAAATAGCAGTGACAGTGCTCATAAAACCTAGGTGACAACTCCATCCATGGGCTTGGAACTCTCATAGATTAAATGACATATCCAGATACAAAAATGTAAAGGACTTCTCCACATTTAATAGCTGCACAGAAAAGAAAATTTCAGCTGGAGCCACCACATGAAATTTTCTTTTTGTCAAAAATTATCGGTGCCAGGTGCTTTTACACATTTACACTCTATTCTGTGTTTGTTTGTTTATTTAATTTATATCCCACCTTTCTCCCATCATGGGACCCAAAACTTAGAATATTTTAAAACAAAGTTCAGCTAAAATCACATTTTACAAAAGTTAGGAAAAAAATTAAACAATCAAATAGCCTGTTCTCATAGCATTTAACCAATGCATGAGACCACTCGGAAAGGTATTTTAGAGTTTTGATACCATCAGTCAACAACAGTTTGATGAAAATGCAGGGAAAGCAGCAGCTTATATTTGCTTATCTGTAGATCTCAGCATTGCCTACCATATTCAAGATTTAAATGATGCAAAACCAATATAGGACAGACTACAGAAATTATTTAATTCTCCAAGTACTTCTAATTAAACAGCTCTCATGATCAAACTTGTTAACATCAAGTTGGATCATCTTGAGTTTTTAAATCAGCATATTAATAGCTTTATGACAACTTTGTCTGGAATTACAGCAGCTGGAGAATCTTTTTCAGAACATGCAAAACTTGGACTGTTTTTGGCAAGTCTTCCAAACTATTACTCTCCAATAATTCATGCCTTACAAATTAGAGATGTTTCTTTACAAGATGTTATTGCTCAAATTGTTGAATTTCAAAATAGAATTTGATGGAAGGCAACTATAGTACAAAAACAAGGGACAGATCATTTGCTGCAGAGGATTTGAAAAATATTTCCTTTGCTTCTAAATCAAATAGAAGTAATATTAAAAAGTCAAAGGCTAGAGCTGGAATGCAAATGCTGCAAAATCAGGGACTGAATACTAAAAGCAAAAGCAACTTTAAGAAAGAAGCTTTTAATCTTCTAATAGTGTTTTCAGTTTGATTCAACAACAATTATTTCAAATTGTTGTAGATAAATATAAAAACCAAGTTTTAATTGATAGTGCACATTACTTCAACAATAAAGAATGGTTTGTTGATTTTGATCCAGATGTAACTTTTCCTATCTATCTTGATAATGTTCAAGAAGTTTTTGCACAAGGAGAAGGGACTGTTACTTTGCAAACAGAACTTGGTCCTGACAGAATAAGAACTTTAAAAATCCCAGGTGCTTACTATGTACTGGATTTGCAAGCAACCTTTTACAGTGTGGAAACCACATCAAGAGGCAACTGTGTAGTTTCAGAAAGCAAACTTGTTTTGGTTTTCACGATAAAAAAATTGATTTTTAGAGCAGACTTAGGATGTCATGGATGCTACCAGATGCAGATTTTGCAATCATCTGTGAACAGTGTGACCAAATGTAATCACAAAGACTGTTCAACTTTATGGCATTGAAGAGTTGTTCATCAAAGTGTGGAAATATTAAAAGACTGGCAAATCAAGAGCTTGAAAGAGACTTTAAATTCAAAGCATGCTGTAACAATGAAAAACATGTAGAATGCTTGAAAGAAAAAGTCAGAAAAGCTTCACATTCTCCAATTACTGAGAAAATCCAGCAGAGCATTGGGTCTTTTATATGCTGATCTTTCTGGACTAATGAATGTATAGATCATGTATAGATTATGAAAGGCTATGGAATGCCCTTAAAGACATGGGAGTGCCAACACATCTGATAGTTCTAATGAGGAATCTGTATTTAGGACAACAGGCTACTGTCAGAACTGAACACAGAAACACAGAATGATTCCCAAGTGGCAAAGGGGTCAGACAAGGCTGTATCCTATCACCCTATCTGTTCAACTTGTATGCAGAACATATTATAAGAAAAACAGGCTTGAACACAGAAGAAGGAGGAATTAAAATAGGAGGAAGGAATATCAACAATCTAAGATATGCAGATGACACCATAATACTAGCAGAAAACCTCACAGACCTGGAACACCTACTAAGGAAGAACAAAGTGCAAAGGCAGGCTTAATGCTGAACATAAAGAAAACAACAACAACAAAAAATGACCACCAAGGACCTTCACAAGTTCAACCTAGACAATGAAGAATTCCCATACCTGGGATCAAACATTGATAGAAATGGGGAATGCAGCCAGGAAATCAGAAGAAGATTAAGAATGGGGAAGGCAGCAATGAAAGAACTAGAAAAGATTCTAAAATGCAAAGATATACAACTGAGCACAAAAGTTAAAATCATATAAGCCATTGTATTCCCTATTAACATGGATGGATGTGAGAGCTGAACAGTTAAGAAAGATGATAGGAAGAAAATCAATGCATTTGAGATGTGGTGCTGGACAAGAGTTTTTGGACAGCCAAAAGGACAAAATGGGTCCTAGAGCAGATCAAGCCAGAAATCTCCCTGAAAGTCAAGATGACCAAACTGAGGCTATTGTACTTTGGACATGTCATGAGAGGGGAGGACTTATGGGAAAAGACAATAACGCTGGGGAAGGTGGAGGGAAGTAGGAAGAGAGGAAGGCTGTCAGTGTGTGGATGATGCTAGGTGGATGGCCTCTATTAAGGAGGTCATGGATATTAAGAGGTTGCAAGATTTAAGCAGAGCAGTGGAGGACAGAGGGTCTTGGAGATGTCTCATCTATAGGGTTGCCATGGTTTGAGATAGACTCAAGGGCAGTTAACAACAAGAAAAAAACCAGTTGATCAAAACATGGTGTGCTTCTGTGATATCTTTTTAAAAGTGACAAATCCTCCTTCAATGTACAATCATTTCCCCCCCCCCCATCCATCCATCTATTCACCTAGTCCATGTGATTTACTCAGGGAAATGGGTATGGCATTGCAGCTTTAATTTCTTTCATTTTCAGCTATGATCAATTCCTATTTCAGAGCATAAATGTTTCAGTCTGACATCATCTAGCAATTTGTATGCCTCATAATCCTTACAAAGTGCTAGATAGGTGGTATAAAATGAAAGCATTAAGAACTATCACAACAACTGATATAACAACTACTGTGGAAATTACCAAGGGATATTATATGCAATAGACAGCACCTTTCTCATCAAAAGCACAACTCAAAATATAAAGAGAGCTGCAAAGGAAAATCTTCCAGAGATGTTTTTTCTTCTCCAATATGAGCAGAAAGCATTAGTTGAAGGTTGGGGAAGGGGAGTTACCTTGTTTTGTTTGCATACTTACCAGTCTCTGTTCAGAAAGGAAATTTTCCATACAGTGAAAACTGGCTAACATCACATATCAGGTAACTGAAAATAAACATGAAGTGAATGAAGTAGAACTTACATCTGCCTTTCATTGAATCCCTTTGCAATTTGGACTCCATTGGTAATGATAACTGTGCACAAGGCAAGCATCAAAGAATAGGTACAAAATAAATCAAATGACATTTTTTAAAAAAACACAGTGATGTCTCCAGAGCTGCTATCCTGTGCGTAATGAGCACCTCACATTCCAGAGAGTGGTAGGCACCCCCAATCCCTCCCCCCCAACCTACTTCCCATAGATAAGCTTCCTCATTGCATTGATAAGAGTGCTGAGATAATGTGGTTACATCCTTTACCACCGTTATACGATGGGAATGAGCAAATCCATTAATTTCTCTTCCTCCCACATCCATATTTTGCAAATGATGGTGGATTCTGAATCTCTCTCTCTCTCTCTATATATATATGTGTATATATATATATATATATATATATATATATATATATATATATATATATATATATATATATATATATATATATATATACATACATACATACATACATATATATTCATACACACATACTTTGGTATATTTTAATGTAATTTTATACTGTTTTTAGCTAGATGATTTTTATTGTTTTTAAAAACTTTATTCTAAAAAACTAAATTGTCAAGAGAATAAAGAGGCAGAATGCTTTAGGCAAAAAAGATTTAAAGGAGAGATGGACATCTTGTGGCATTTCAGATGTTGTTGGAGAGACACTTCCATAATCCTTTGTTGCTGACACTACAGGGTAGGATTGATGGGAGTTGTATTCCAACAACATCTAGAGCAGCAATGGGAGCCATACAACCAAAGAGGATGGATTGCAGTTCTCAACATTCCTCACCACATGTTGACCATTCTTGTTTTAAGAATTACAAAGTTAAAAGAAAAAAAGAAAAGTCAATTGGATTTGGTTGTACTTCTGTCTAACTGTGTTTTGCTGAAATTATCTTGTAAACCCTGGCTGTTGCTGGAAATGAAAAGGAGAAAGAAAATATTTTCAAACTTGCTTTTACTTGCATAAGTTTAATGTTTTTTACAGGACTGTTATACTTTTAAAACAGTCTTATTCCACAACT
Organism: Phrynosoma platyrhinos; assembly: GCA_020142125.1. Lineage (NCBI taxonomy): Eukaryota > Metazoa > Chordata > Lepidosauria > Squamata > Phrynosomatidae > Phrynosoma > Phrynosoma platyrhinos. Next base: position 36,791,824 of record CM034708.1, read on the forward strand.
ACTTGAAGCCTCCCTGTGAAAGCAATAGGAAATGAGATGTCAGTTTATTTATCTTCAGATGTTGTTGTTGTTGTAGTCCAAAAACAAACAACTAGAGATGGAAAATCCCCTAAGTAGCAATAAAGTGAGATAATAATAATAATAATAATAATAATAATAATAATAATAATAATAATAATAATAATAATAAATTTATATCCCGCCCCTCTGCAAAGCAATTGGGGTGGCTTACAGCATTAAAATTAAGCAAAGGCTTACAATACAATACAATAAATTCACAACCCAAAATGCCAAACCCACCCACCCCCTAAAAGATTATTAAACAATCATAAATTAAAGCATATTTTTAAAATGTACACACAAGAACAGATGGTCTACAACATTAAACAACAACAATAGCGGCTGCAGCAGGGGGTGATAGATGAGAGGATGGGACCAGGAAATCTAGTCAGGAAAGGCTTGCCAGAAGAGATCCATCTTAACAGCCCTTTTTAACCTGTCTAAGGTCATAATATGACGGATCTCGTCTGGCAGGCCATTCCATAGTCTGGGAGTGGTTGATGAGAAGGCCCTCTGGGAGGTTGCAGCCAGTCTCGTTTTTATCGGCTGCAGCAGATTCCTCCCAGAGGACCATAGTGCGCAGCGCAGATTGTATGGGAAGAGGCGGTCTTGAAGATAGGTTGGACCTAAGCCATTTAGGGCTTTATAGGTAATGACCAACACCTTGTACTGTGCTTGGAACCTGATAGGCAGCCATGAAGAGACTTTAGTATTGGTGTTATATGGTCTCTTTTAGATGAACCTGAGACTAACCTGGCTGCCGTATTCTGTACTAGCTGGAGTTTCCGGACCAAGCACAAGGGTAGTCCCATGTAGAGCGTATTGTAGAAATCAAGATGAGAGGTTACCAGCACATGTACCACAGTTTCAAGGTCCCTAATTTCCAGAAAAGGGTGCATCTGGCATATCATCCAAAGTTGATAACATCCACTCCTGGCCGTCGCATTCACCTGATTAGTCATCTGAAGCGATGAATCCAGGAGCACACCCAGACTGCGAACACAGTCTTAATGGAGAATGTGACCCGGTCCAGGACTGGAGGTTGTATCCTAATACCTGGTTTCAGGGCCATTACTGTAAGTACCTCCATTTTGTCTGGATTCAGTCTCAATCTGTTTTTCCTCATCCAGTCCATTACTGCCTTAAGGCAGTCATTGAGAGGAGAGATGCCATCTGAAGTCAAAACTGAAGACCAAGACATGGAGAAATATATCTGGGTGTCATTGGCGTACTGATAACACCCCGCCCCATGTCTTCGGATGATCTCTCCCAGTGGCTTCATAAACATATTAAATAACATCGGGATGGGATGGCACCTCGAGGGATGCCACACCTAAGCTCCTTCCTAGCAGAGCTACTGTTCCCAAGCAACACCCTCTGGAATCTACCCAAGAGGAAGGAACGAAACCACTGCAAAGCATCGGCTCTTATCTGAGAAGATTTTATCTGTAAAGAAGTTGTTAAATGCATCACAGCAGGCTGTTGTTGGGTTAAGTCGTGGGTTCTACACAGGTGGAACCCTCGTCACCTCCTCTACCACCCTAAACAGCTCTGCTGGATTGGACTCTGCAGATGCAATACATGAAGAGAAGAAAAATCTCTGTGTTGCACATATTGCCTCTTGATAGGAACGAAGAAAGTTCCTATGACGAGTCTTATCAGATAAGAGTTGAGTTTTCCACCAGGTGCGCTCCAGTCGTTGTCCAACCCGCTTCATCCTCCTAAGCTCTTCCGTATGCCAAGGCTTACGGTTCGAAGCAGGTTGGAAAGGACGCTTGGGAACGATTGGCAAGATCGGTGTTCCAAGTATTAATCAAAGCTTTGACAGAATCATCGGCATTACCAGTCATTAGACTCTCTAAGGCAGGGGTAGGCAACCTTTCCCCTTTAAGAGCCGAGGGACTTCAGCTCCCAGAATCCCAGGAGCTATTGGCCAACATGGGACTATTGGCCAACATGGCTGAGGCTTCTGGGAGCTGAAGTCCCTTGGCCCTTAAAGGGGAAAGGTTGCCTACCCCTGCTCTAATGCTTTCTGTAATCCAACTGGTTCCATTAGCCTTCAAGGGCAGACCAATCTAATAGGTCCACCACCCCCGGGGGGTGGGTGGGCAGTGGCTCTTAGTTCAATCTTGACCAGGAAATGATCCGTCCATGACAATGCAGAAGTTTTGATAAACTCCGCCCACAGATATTCCCGCTCTGTACTAAAAACTGCATCAAGAGTATGACTTGCACAATGAGTAAACCCAATGACCAATTGGGATAGGCCCATGTTTGTCATGGATTCCATTAACTCCTGAGCCGCACCTGTAAGATTTGACAAACTAGCCTCGAGAGGGATGTTGAAGTCGCCCAAGACTAAAAGTTTGGGCGACTCCATCAGCAACTCTGAGACCAGCTGAGTCAGCTCGGTTAGGTATACTAGCAGAATCCCCAAACTATCCCTGGTCCGCAGGCTTATGTGCATACACTCAAAGTGGGCTGTGTTCTGGACAGGTATCCTGGTCAAGATCAAGTTCTTATAGACCTGATCCACTCTGCCCCCTCGCCCACTTCCCCTTACCTGTTCACTAATGGAGTACCCAGCTGGCAGGGCATGTGTCCACGTTATGGTGCTATCCTCTCCCAGCCAGGTCTCTGTAAAGCAAGCCAGGTTGGCATCCTCATCCAGGAGGAGATCATGAATAATATGGGTCTTGTTCTTAAACGACCTGGCATTGCAAAGGAGCAGAGTAAGGTTCTATGGAATGACTGGTGCACTCTCCAAGCCATTCCGAGAAACATAGTGAGCTGAAGGCGGGATAGCTTCCAAACATCGATCCCACCTTCTTTTGTAACATCGCCTCACTCTGTTCTCGCCATACCTCCCTTTCCCCTGCACAACCTCAATTCCCACTCCCAGATCATTCCCGGCCACTACAGGAGGAGAAGGTGTAGAAATAGTCCAATAGCCTCCGTCCCCATATTCTCCCGGCAGCTCAGGGAGAAGAAGTCCTCAGTAATGATGCTTGAAGAGATCTATGTGCTACCAAAGACAAGAGTGTTAGGTGGACTAAATAGTCCCCACCTTTCACAGCTCCCAGCCCAGCTTTGGCCTCATCGCCACGACTGTCCCAGGTGATAAAAGGGGCAAGGCGGGCTAGATGGAAAAGTCCCTGCCCTAGTCCAGCTCTCAGGCTTACCACTGCTGAAGCCGAAGGGTTGGGGCAGGCTAATTCTGTCCTGGCTCCAGCCTTGTTGCCACAGACTGTCCCAGATGGTAAGAGGGCTGGGCAGGTTAAGTAATAAGTCCCCACCCAGGCTCAGGCTTTGAAGCCTCCACCAGGGCACTGGATACTGGCCCTACTGCTGCCACACTGAAAGTGGATGGAGGAGCAGGCTCATAAAACCTCTGCTGCTGCACTGCAAGGTGGATGGTGGGGCAGGCTCTTAAAGCCTCTGCTGCCACACTACGAGGTGGATGGAGGAGCGGGCTCTTAAAGCCTCCGCTGATGGATATACATCCAAAGACGGGCTTGCCATCTGCGGTTTGAGCTTCCACGGACGGCAAGCCCCAGCTTTCTTAATGGACACGCATGCACACAGTAACATGAGTGGAAGTACGTGCCCATTGAAAGGAATGGGACTTAAGGTCTCACTTTTTTACTATTCACATGGGAATCCAGAATGGTTCTCCCACTGATAGCAAGGGCCCACTGTACAGGCAAAGGCTGGAGAACTAAATTCCATTGAATTGCAAATATTATTACAATGCTATTTAAGAAGTTTGTTTCCACAATAATAAATAAATACATAAATAATATATTTTATTTATATATATATGAGAAGTAACAGAGCTGGGTTTTACATGTGGCATTTACTAACTTTTTATGGCATTGTAATAATAATTTTCATATTTTTATTCTAGGGCCACAGGAGTGACTCTACATTGAAGGGTAAGTTGGCTGGATCACTTTCTCCTCCTCCTCTTCTTCTTTTTGTTTGTTTGTTTGTTTGTTTGTTTGGAACCAGCTTCAAACCCATGCATCTGTATTGTCTCAAATGGTGAGACAATTTATTCACATAACTGGGAACTTAAGATGCTATGCAAAGTTTATGACTTCATCTAGTTTGGCACAGTTCCCACAGGATATTTGGAAGGCTAAGAAGAAAGACAACATCCTGCATCTGCACTGATATCTGCTGCTTTTCCTCCCCTCTGCATGTTCCCCAACCATTCTTTTCTTTATTCATCTGATGACCAAATTCTGGAAAGAGTAATTGAATAATTTAGGTTTCTATGCATCACTTTGATCTTACATCTATCTTGGATTTGCCTTGACTATGTGAACACACCCAACATAAAAGTGGAGGCGTGTCCCCTGCCTTCCAAATGGTATGTGTGCTTATGCAAAACACTCTTCAATTTCTGTGGTTTTTTCTTTGCAAGATCCAATTCATTATATAGAGTGACTATTCTCCTTTTCCCAGATGCAATTGTCACTATGAACAGAAGAAGAAACAATGTGGTCAACCAAAAGCCTATCTAGCCCACCATTCTGTTCATACAGTGTCCAAACAGTTGCCTATAGGGAAGCCCACTAGCAGGATACGAGAGCAACTTTATCCTCCGTCTGATGCTCCCCAATAACTGTCCCAGTTGAAAAGTGAGATACAAATAAAATAAAATAAAATAAAATAAAGCATACTAATTCTGACACTGCAGGTGAAACATGGTTGTCCTACCTAGAAGCCATTAATGGCTTCAACTTCCATGAATGTATCCAGTCCCTTTTTAAAATTGTCCCAAGTTGGCTGCCATAGCCACATATTTTCATCTACATATTTTGTGCACTTTTACATTGTATCTTCCTTGTTGTTGTTACATGCCATCAAGTCAACTTTGACTTATGGTGATCCTACCATATCGCTTTCTTGGCAAGACTTATTTAGAAAGTTGCCCACTGCCTTCCTGAGAGAGTATGTCTTACCCAACATCACCCGGGTTTCTGTGTCTGAGAGCAGATTCAAATCTTGGTTTCCTACACTACACTACATTACACTACACTATACTGCACCAAACCACACTGGCCCCTATATCTCTTTCCTTACCCTCCACCAAGCTAAACAGCATAAGCTTTTGTACACTTGGTCTATTTCCTTATATTTGCAACTGCATCAGAGGATATAGATCATCTATGAAAGCTTATGGTACGTCTTTTGCTCAGTTAGTTTCAAAGGTGCTACAGGGTTCCTTTTTATACACATATTCCAGACTAATATGGGGGCAGTCCAGAGTATTCTTGCTCCAGAGCTGTTCTCACCTCCCCCCCATTGTCTAGGCCATCTATTCTGACTTGAGCTAGATGTTTGCACATGCATTCTGCTCTACTGCCTGGCACCACCATTGTGGTAGTGAATTGCTCACTTCTGAGGTCAGAATGAAGCATATAGCCCAATCACATGACTGAGTGCCTTGTTCTCACCTAAGAACAGGTGATTCTTGCTATCAGCAATGACACTGGGCAGAACAGCAGGACATGTGTGCAAACAGCTGCCCAGCAGCAGAATGGTGAGCTCTCGATCTTCCAGGAAGATCCAGAGCAAATAGTAAATTTTAAAGATTCATTATAAGGGAGGGGAGTATACTCCATTTCTTTTGTTGAATGGGCCAGACATTATCTGGACTGTTCTCACCAGAATTAGGATTTGAGCTGTGTGTCATCCAGACTCCCCACTGGGAGGAAAAGGAGAGGACATTTTATTTTTCCCATGTAGATAAGGCTCTTTTCTCTGAATTCTAACACCAAATGTTGTAACCTTTCCTCATAGGGAAGTTGCTCCCATCTTTTGATTGTTTGAGTTACTCTTTTCTAAACATTTTCCAGCTCTACAATATCAATATCAAAGCTGTACATAGTACTCCAGATTAAGTCATGGCATGTATTGTATTAGGTACATGGACTGTATGTTGTTGGCAGTTTCTTTTCAGTTCCTTTTCTAATTATGCACAAGACAGACATTCTTTAAAAAGGAGCAGCCATACACCCACAATCAACATTTTTATTGATCCAACAACCACTATCATGCGATTCCTTTCTTTTTCATTGCTTCCAGCTAAGACCCTGTCAGTGTATATGTGAAATTAGGATAGTTTGCCCTATTGTGCAGAACTTTACACATATGTTGAATCGCATTTGGCCTTTTATTGCCCATTTTCCCAATTTGAACAGATCCTTTTGGAGTTGTTCACAATCTGTTTTTTGTCATTATCATCCTAAATAATTTACCATTTGCAGCAAATTTGATGCTCACTACTTACCCTATCTTCCCAACACAGAAGAAACATAGAAGTGACATTAATTGCCTGAATATAATTAATATGCATGCTTTTGGCTATGTAAAGAGCATCTGTGAAGAAATGGAGACAGAGAAAAAAATGAAAGCCTTCTTTGCTTGTCATAGTTCTAACAAAAGCAATTTTGCTAAGAAAATATTCAGAAGCATAGCTGTGTTAGTCTGTTTCAACATAAAAAGACATGAAGGAATCCTATGGCACCTTTGAGACTGAGAAAAAGAAATTTCTAGTATTAGGTTTTGTGGAATCCAATCTACTTCCTCAGACACATGGGAGGAAACCTCTGTGGACAGGCACATATACCAGTGGGTGAAAAAGGGAGGGGTATGTGTATTGTAATAGACATAGGAAACACTTTTGTTTTCCCATACGGTGATTTTTCAATCTTAATAATGGCTGTAAAGTGTAATTAAAGGAATAAAGGTGGGAGACAGGTTTTACATACTTGCCAAGATGAACAGGTAAAAACATGAACAATGGAGGAATTTCTTTGTCCACTGTTTTTATATGGGTACAGAATCAGTAAAGTGTTGCAATAGAGCAGACATAAAACTCTGCTTAGCAGCTAGGATATCAGCTACTGCAGTGTACCAAGAAACCATTGTCAATTCAATTCAATAAATGTTTATTGTGCTAGCCAAAGGCCATGACAAACAGCTTATCAAAATACATAAATCATTTAAAAACAACTAGCACAGGGTACAAAGAATGAAAGACATCCCATCAATTTAATGTGCCGTTAAAAATTATTTCTAATATAAGAAGGGGGGAAAAAAACTCTTCTAAATATTGGTAAATTTGTACATTGTCATCATAAAAAAACAACTAATTAGTACTTTGAATCTCCATTGCAATTTATGGCAATGTTATTTAATTCTCTCTTCCTAATCTTTTTTGCAGCGAAGGCAAAAAGAGCCACTCTGTGTGTTACATAGTCATAGGTGTCACTCAAAAGAAATTGAACTGAATCTACAAGGGAGCTCCCACTTCTGTTTGTCAACAGGGGTGTTAGGAATTTCTCTCAAAGAAACCATTGTCTCTATTCAAACCACTGCTAATGAATTGGAATTTGTGGATATATACTAAATGAATTGTTTCCAGTGACCCATCTCCCTTTGAATCGTTTTGTTTTGTTTTGTTCAAGTACTACTGCTTGGAGGTCTGAGATAGAATATGCAAGAAGGTTGAAGTGTTCAGCAATTAGAATCTAATTTGTAGTATCTGATTGCAGTCCATTTAGCCAACCATAACCTATTATATACATGAATAAAAATATGCACTTTAATGGCATTGATTCAGTTGATGTCACATCTAGTTGGGTTGAAGGCTACTTTGTTGAAAAGGATTAGACTGGATCAAATGTATGTTTTAGAGCTATGTGTGCATGCATGTATGCACATGTTTGTATGTGTGTATGTGAAAAACAATCTTTGGCCATTTAAAAAAAATTAGCAACACAACTTACTGTTATATAAATTCATAACTATGCAAGACAATTTAATATAACCATGTTTTCACCTTTTGCTATCAAGTTAAGTACCTGTCATACACAGTAATTTCCATTTTTTATCTGTACCATTTCTGGAAAGGGCAGATAGTGTTCTGAATTCAAAAACATGTCACTATGAAAAAGGGTGAACTTTAAGTCACATTGTTTAACACCTCTAAGCCATTTCTCTTTAAAGTTTTTATTTTTTTAAATTACTATCCCTACAAACCACTGGAATATCTAATTTCTTCTTTCTATATACAAGATATACATTTGAAGGGCATACAAGGTTTTCCAGAAAATTGTCCCTTTTGGCCAAGTCTCTACAAGGCTAATTGGGCCTGTTTATGAATAATTTACCCCAATCAATATTAAAAATTAAATGAAGAACACTCTGCCACCAAGCCAAATTACCTTATTAAGACAAATTGTTGTTAGCACATCTCTATAGGCTACAACACAGTTACTCATGATATAATTATGTAACTAAAGTTAGAAATATTAATCAAATCTGGAAAGAAACCAGAACACATTTAATCCCTTTATCTCAAGGTGAATATTTTACATATCCATGACATCCAGTGAGGTGCTTCTACTGATAGAATCACCTATGAACTCTTTAAACCTGTTGTAGATGGATGGGACTCACTAGAGCAACTTTTTAAGTATATGGGCGTCTTGGAGGGGAGAAAGGGAGGGAAAGAAGTTCAATTGCACTAGGTGTCAAATACTAGTGCTCTTTTTTTCCCAGGCTGAAAAAATCCCCACTTGACCATAGCAATCCATCAAGTGATCATGAGCAATTCACACACAGCCTCAGCCTCATAGGAAGGCAATGGTAAGCCCTTCTGAAAAAATCTTGTCAATAAAACCCTGTGAAGAGTTTGACTTAGAGTCACCATAGGTTGGAAACAACTTGAAGGCACAGAACAACAATAGTAACACAAATATAAAGGTGGGTCTGAAACAAACAACATTCAAAAGGAACTGTAATGTGTCTTGGAGAGCTGTCTTAAAACATAGAGTTAATCCTTGTCATCCAGAATATAATGCATGTCCAGCTATGCTTTCTCCTATTTCTGGATAAATTCATATTCTGACATTAAAATATCATGACCAACATTTTCATGGATATTATCAGCCTTGGTGGCACAGTGGTTAAATGCCTGTACTGCAGCCACTCACTCATAAACCACAAGGTTGTGAGTTCAATACTAGGCAGGGCTGAGGCTCGACTCAGGCCTGCATCCTTCCGAGGTCGCTAAAATGAGTACCCAGGTTGTTGGGAGGCAATCAGCTCACAGTTGTAAACCACTTAGACATCCCATAGCATGATATGAAGCGGTATATAAATAAATGAAGCTGCTATTTCCATATCTAGAAGGACAAGACCCCAAATTTGTGATCTTTAGCATATTTACTTGAAAATTCAATTGGAAATCAATAATATCATGCCCAGTATGCAGTGGTCTCAGCAAAATTTTGATATATCATGCACTGGGGCAGGCAACCTTTCTCCTTTAAGGGCCGAGGGACTTCAGCTACCAGAATGCCAGGAGCTATTGGCTAACATGGGATTATTGGCCAACATGGCTGAGGCTTCTGGGAGCTGAAGTCCCTCGGCCCTTAAAGGGGAAAGGTTGCCTATCCCTGATCATGCACAACCCTTTATCATTAGCTGTGAATTTTCTACATAGGTAGGAGGTTGATCTAGATGATCCTTGAGTATCCTTTAAAATACCATATTTTACAGCTAAAAGCAAAGGAATGACAGATTCTGGCCAGTAATACTGTGGCAAATTGCCTGCTGGTCTCAGTATCACTAACTGCCAACACATACAGGAATGTTGTGGACATGTAAAAATACATCAGCTCATTTTACAGTGTCAGCACTCCTGTCCTTGGATGATGCATGCTTTTGCCTAGTTTCATACAAATCTGTAATCCTTGTTTCTCATGACTCATTAATTGAAATGGGGACTCTTTTGAGGGAAAAGCACTTTTTCACATATATCACATCTTATAGTATAAGAACCAATGGATTTACTTCCTCCTTAGAGAATACTTCTATGATAGAAGTGGGGCATCATGTAAAATTAAAGTAAAGGTAGTCCCTTGACATGAATGTTGAGTCGTAACCAACTATAGAAGGCAGTGCTTACCACCATTACTAAGACGAAGAGCCACTGTTGTCCGAAGATGATTCCAGTGATCATGTGGCCAGCATACTACACCAAACGCTGTTTATTTTCCCACTGAAGTGGTACCTATTTATCTACTTGCATTTGCATGCTTTGGAACTGCTAGGCTGCCAGAAGCTGCGACTAGTGACAGGAGCTCACTCCATCATGCAGCACTCAGGCCTCGAACTGCCAACCTTCTGATTGTCAGAATTGGCATCTTAACCACTAAGCCATCATGTGAACCTCCAGATATTGCTAAACAGCAGTTCTCACATTGGTAACTTGTGAATCAACATCTGGACAGCAGCATGATTCCTATTCCTCACATATGCCTAATTATGATTTATTTTGAGTAAATGTGCTGTGGTATCTTTATCAAGGGATTTCATAATGTTAGATATAATATTCCAGCTCATCTAATAGAGGAAATTACTGAGCTAAATATGAGCTTTCCAAATTGGCCCCTTATCTTAAAAATGAATTTGAATAGTTAGAAATCCTTAATTATTTGGTAAAATGTCCAAACTGAAATGTGTCAATGCAGCAATATGTTTCTGTAGGCCAGGACCTCAATCCAAACCTGAACAGATTTGATTATGTATCATCTCAACCCACAAACATTTCACATATTTTCACTAGATTTCTTTGCCAGGGATGGGGATGGGAAATAGTTTGGGTTAGAAGACTGTTGAGGACTAAATATTCTGAAGGAACCAGACCTTGGAAGTTAAGCAGGGTCAAGCCTAGTTAGTATTTGTATGGGGGATCAAAGACATATCAGATGAAAGCAATGGCCAACAGCTTCTGAGGATTCCTTGCCTAAGAAAAGCCTATGAAATTCATGAGGTCAATGAAATTCATAAGTTGATGGGTAATGTGAAGATACATGGATGATAGTGATTGACATGGGAAGAAATTATTGGCAACTAATGATTTCCATGATGCCAAAGCACATTTATGGAAAACTCTTTTCTGAGAATGATTTCTGCCTATATCTTAAAATGCAGATTAACACACCAGAGCCTAAATGGCCCTCCAGAGGCCATGACAAGTCTGCCCCCCACCCCATGTTGCTAAGTAATAACTTCTTTCTTCCTTTTGTGGGAATAAAAAATTTGTCCTATTTGGGATGTGAAAAAAACATGTTTGCAGTGAAAAGCAGTTAGAAAGTCCTTCTTTTGAACTTCCTTGTTCATATATAATCCTAAATAAAATGTGATAGAACCCCCCCTCCATTTCAGCAAACTCTTAGCTGCAGATTGTTTGAAGAAAACAGGCAATCAATAATACAAGATTTACATTTTATAGCTTATTAAATAATAAAAAAGATAACTGATAGGATTTTTTTTTTATCCTCTGCTGTCCTGAACCATGAAACTTCAGTAAAAATAAGTAGTTAATTTAGAATACTTGTCTTCTGTTTTGTATGCCCAAAAGCTGTCAAATGGCTTGGAAAACATTCTCAAAATTACATAATGGAGCAGGAACAAAAATCACAGTGTCCATAATGAACTGAGATTATTTAGGCAACATTTCCTGCTATTATTGTTCATCACTGTTCTCACACCAGGCCAAAAATTCTGAGGCAAGAGAGTGGGACTAAGCAGCCAGATCTTGCTCAACCTATCATGATAGAATTTTTTCCTTGCCGAGTACCCAGGCAACAGCTTTTACTGTGGAGCTCAGTAGCCAGAAATCACTTACCCTGTGATGAAAGTAAAATAAACACATGGAAGTCCTAGAAATATCTATATTATAGCCTGATACATATCTATGTGCTTATTGTTTCCTCTGATGAATAAAATAGATGGACTTCAGATTAGATACCATATTCTGGTCAGTCACAAATAGTTTCTATGAATCTAATCAGACAATACAAACATTGGCACAAGAATCTGATTTTCTACTGTGTATCCTATTTCTGTCACCGGGACTTTCTTCAGCATTGAAGGGTTAGAATTTGCATTTATGCCAAACTTTCCCTACTCTTTTTCATATGACCTTGTTCTTAAAACGTTTGCATAATTTACTTTTTAAACATATATTTAGAAGATGTTTGCAAAGGAGATCGTATCCCATTGCTTATTTTCATAATCAGGAACCCCTTTGCTCATTTCTGAATGTTAGGGTCTCATTAAAAGTACCGGCTACAACTTTAGAGAATTGTCCAAAGTCAAGTCATATAACTTCGATTTAAATTTAGCCATACTTAAGGATGTCAAGAATATTTTTAGAAATGGTTGGAAAATGGGAAACACTGCTAAGAATCTTAGAGTGATGGGAATTTTCAGTTTGAGTCTTACTCTGTGCAAAAATTTGCATGTTTCTTTTTGCAAGTATACAGTATTTTCTGCACAGAAATATTTTTGTATGCTATTTTCAGTACAGAAGATCTGTTTTCTTCACCTAACCATACAGATGAATTTTGTACAGAATAAGCTTCATATTGTGGAAAAGGCTTCAAAAACTTGTGCAATTTTTAAAATCTTCTCAGAGCTGGAGGAATTGCTTCTGTTGAGAACTAGTTTATGAATAATTACATTCCTACATCGAGAGCATTCGGTAAAAAAACAACAACTATGTTTTAAGACTATTTCTTAAATTTAAATATGACTTAGTCTGGATCTAACCCTGTGGGTTGCAAGCAACTCTTTGAGCTTAATTGTGGCTATCATTTCATAAGCTTGGATGCATGTGTTTTGTGTCTTTTCTCCACACTCTCTGCCTCAATATCAACCTGGATTTCTCCTCAAAAATTAGAGGAGATATATATCCACTTCCACAGAACTTCAATTTCCTCTGTTTATTTTATTAGGGGGAATTCTTAGCATACCCTCAGCTACATCATAGACCTCTCAAACCTTATGTTACAGATTATGGAAGGAGGCAAAAATTTGTATGCATTGCAAATGAGAACTGTAGCAGGAAAAGTAGGGACAAAATGATACGGAAAGATATGAGACACTTGCTTTGGTATGCACATGTCCAAAATTATTAAATATGTATATATCTAGACCTATTCTTCCAAAAAATGAAAAAGGCACAAATATCTGCTGAAAAGCAAATATATTTATTATGCACTTTCATATACATAAGGATTTTTGCTTAATATAATACAAGAAATAAAATAAAAATTTTACAATGTGAAATTCAATGTACATTATAGGCTATTTACAACCCAGTCCAGGAAAAAAAGTCTTCTCTGCGCACCATGTTATTTGAAGAGTTTCAATGGAGGGTATCGAGCATAAACAGACATTTGCATAGCAGCATAGCTGGCAAGAGAAAAGGATGCTTTAATAAAAAGCAAAAACATTTCCCATTACCAGTCATTAAAAAGGGCTAAGGAACACTGCTACCTTAACATGTTAGATGTTCATCAATTTACCATTTCTCTTTAAAGATGGCTTCCTTGGCACATGTGTAGTATAGATATTAAAGTTCACCAGTACTTTTCCTAGTCTCCCAGTCATGAATTGTGACATTTTCTCTACCTTCCTCCAGTGATGGTTTTCAGACAAGCTCTGAAAATATCAGAAGCAAATATAAATTTGTGGAATGAGGAAGAAATAGAATGTTTTGGACTATGCTAAATTATGGTTGATCAACGGTTTAATAAAAGTGAATTAAAAATAACAATTTACAGTTTCAGAGCTCCCTCCCTTTTGGAACTTAAGATTTCGATGCATTAAGTGTTATCTTTTTTAAAGAGACCATATGAGCCTATATACTGAAATTGTACATTAAAGCAATGCAGAACTATGTCAAATGGATACCTCTTATATAGTCTTCCTAAACCATTTCATAGTCTGTAGGAACTTTTATTTCAATTATCTGAAAGGTACCATTCTTGCCACTAATGTTCTTTTAGTTGATTTCTGTCCAAATGGATATTACACTACCACCTTCTTCAGATATGAAATTATTCTGCTGAAACTCACAAAAGCTGCTGCAGTGCACAGCCTCCTTGTGAAAATGGTCAGAAATGTCATCATTGAGTTACGAGTGGCATACTACAATTAAACAATACACTTAAATAAATACAATCTCAGCAACAGCTAAGACCCAAAGAGAAGGCAGCCTCTTTAGGTATGTCTTTCTACAGATCAAAACATACATCTAATAAGAAAAGCTTTATTATTGTGCAATATTACAAATACCAGTGCTTGGAGGCTTGAAACAAACTGGAAATGTTTTGACATCCTCTCAATATTTTTTAACAAAGCATTTATTTTGTAAGACGCCCAAGAGATAATTCAGTCTAGAATTATCAGTAACCAGCAATATTCATTGATATGATGGGTGGGGTGCAGACAGAGGTCATTTTTAATGTTGCAGATGCTTTTGTGTTCAGTATACACAGAATAAAGCAGCTTCATTTATATACCACTTGATATCGCGCTATGGGATGTTTAAGCGGTTTACAACTGTAAGCTCATTGCTCCCCAACAGTTGGGTACATCGTTTCATGACTTTTGTTGTACCCCATCCCTTGTCAATCATCTACATAGGCTTGGTCAGCAGGTTGGCACATTATGGAGAGTCCCAAGAACAGAACATTCATCAGTTTAGAGTGAAATTCTACCAGTTCTTACAGTGTCATGTGTCAAGCAACTTGCTGAGTTCTCTGCAGTGAAGGGGTTCTTCTCCCTAAGAATTCAATCTTCTGTCCTGAGGTTTGTTTCTTGGCAACACAAGATTGTCAGAAAATATTTGGGACAGGATTTTTGCATAGATAGATGAATGCTGCTCTGAAAGTCATCCTGGGACAATTTTCTTCTCTATATAGTAACTAGTGAACTCCAACCATATTTAACAATTTATTTGAAAAAGGACCAAGAGTTTTATGGTGGGGGAGTTGGTAACATAAAGCTGTACAGTGTTATTTTTAGATGGATTATGTTTTGGACTATGACACTTGACTAACTGTTGAGACCATGAGTAGCTCAGGATTTATAAATGACATATAATACAAAGATAACACTAGCAGGTGGTAAATTAATAATCTGAAAAGAGATATAACAGTGTTTGGCGCATGCAACAAAGAGGAACAACTGCTACCAGAGGGAGCAAACTACTATATGGAGGCTCTCTTCTTAATGTCTCCTGAATTTATACTTAAGAATATGAAGGTGCCTTATAAAGTCATGTCCACCCACCCCAACCTGTGCAGAGGTCTTTCTCTGCCTCCTAGCAGAGCCTCTTTGAATTAAAGATCCAAATAACTGAACATGGGCTTTTACGAGAGGGTATCGTAAAGTAATAATTATCATCCAGAAGTTATGATATATTGATGAAATTTTGTGAGTCATCATTGGTCCCTAACTGTATGGTGTTAAGAAAATCAGCTTATTGTGTCCTTTATTTTTGTTAGAGGTTGTGTCAGAAATGACTAAAGTGTAAGATGGAGAAGTACAAGGGGAGTATCATAAAATAATAATTATTACCTGGAAGTTATTATGGTATATTGATGAAATATTGTCAGTGTCATCATCACCAAGTGACTTTTTCTTTTCTCAAAAATGAAAAATCCATTGTGGGGTTGCTGATCTGACAGCACAGATGACATCATTCATGAAATGGAAGAGTGGTTTAAGGTGCAAACTGCAAACTTCTACAATAATTGTATCGGAGGATTAAGAAATGCTGGAAAAAATGTGTAAATCTGGATAGTGACTATGTAGAGATAAATTAACTACAAATCAAAACAAACGTTCTGTCAAAAATTTTTTAAAGGTGATAATTAAAATGTTACAATACCCCCTCGTATGTAAAAGGTGTGTTCTATTACCAAGTTATGGCTCTTCCATAGGTAAGCCTGAAAGAAAGTAAAAGGTTGGCTATAGAATATTGAGAGCTAGAACTACTGCTAACTGTACTGTTTGCCTCATTAGACTTTAGAAAAGGTAGCAACTTGAATGCAGGATACCCTGTGGCAACATAAAAACTGATCTGGAGACCCAAGATTTGTTCTTTCACAAACTGACTTTTGAACTGAACAACACGAACAACTTTTGATAAGTTGTACCACAGCATTTCTTCACTACTGACCAGAGTAGATGCAGGTACTGCAGTGTGGCCAATACTGTTATAGTTGTATCCTTATCCTTTTTTTGTGAGAAACATTTCAGCTACACAGAAATATACTGCAGTGATGCAAATCTTATTAAGATGCACAGAACAGCTCTGTCTTAAAATCAGTTCAAAGGTTTAGAGAGACTGTTGTCTGTGACCACAACTGTATGAGGAATATTGTACACAAACTCACCCACATCTACAGCTGCACCAGGAGATGATGGCTGGGACTGCAGAAGTGACTCCAAAGCCACCAAAATGGGTATAAATGGCTTCTGTGTACAGATATGCCAATTTACACATTTTCTACACAATTTGGGGGGAGGCCTTCCATGGAATTGAACATGTGAATGTGAAAGCAAAAAATATAGACACTCCTATGGCACTACAAAATATAAAATTATGCTGCAATATTGCTGGTGTAAGCACAAAGAAGAAAGATTGTATTTAATTGACAGTACAAAGGTATAGAGAAATCAGAGGGTCAATGTGGAAGGGGCTGCTGTAGTCTTCAGGGTGGCACAGGACACTCCTTGTCTTTTTGGCTGTATGCAATTTCTTTAACATAAAATAAATACAGAAGGCATTGCATTTTGATACAAAGTCCACTGTGGCACATTTACAATAACTGAGCCTCTCTGAAAAGGAAACATCAATTTCTAGCTCTTACAATTTTTGAGCTGTGTGATGAAAATACAGCATTATCTTGTTCTGCTGCTAAGGAAGAGAGAAAGTGCTTATTCTCTAGATATGAAGTATAAAATACAGAAAATAAAATCTGTGAAGCACAGAAGGCTAAATTAAGAAGGCAGCCTTAACACTTTTAGGCACATTACAGTAATCAAGATAACTGTACTGCAGTGATAACATTTGTAATTTTCAGTGTGGTTCCAGAAGCAAGACATGCTTTTATCCCAGCCCAGCTGACAAATCATTCAAAGCAGAAGCTCTTCTTTTTTATTCATGGTGCTGTGATCAGCCCTTAAAAAATGAACAGAAAAGAAAATTAGAATGGTACACTGCAATGCGATAATCTAAAAACAAGGAATAAGCAAGTGTTTATAATATATTTGATAGGCAATAATGATAATTGAAAAACTGTTCACTTTACTTTGTTTTAATTATTTGCCCTCCCCAAGAAATTAATTAGAAATGTAATCAGTATACAGATAGGGCTAAATAGAATACTTGGCCACGAGATGGCTGACATACACAGCACTTCCATGTCAATTTTTCCCCTCTTTGTCCAATGGTTTTATCTGATTATCTGTCATATCACCATATCATCAGTTGTACTTTTCTCTGTATCACTGACTGCTTTGGGTAGGATTTGAGAACACTCAAAAGTCATAAGCTCGCAAGGTAAAAAACGTGACTAAAAGTTATTTTTTGGATAAGCCCCATGCTGATGTGTAACATGCAGCTTTGCCCCCAGCAATCCTTAAACCTTCAGTTGAGAAGATTAGAGTTTTCTCATCATTACAACTTACAGTTCTCTAAGTTATTAAGGGTACCTAGTAAACGTCTGACGAGACACTGACTTTTGTGGATTCACATACAAATGTAATATATAACCATATTAATTCTCTATTTGTAAACGGTGTCAGAATGGGGCAGTGGTTTGAGTGCAGGACTGAAACTGCATACACACTGCAGAAATAATCCAGTTTGATGCATCTTTAGATGCCTTGGTGCAGTGCTATGGAATTCTGTGAATTGTAGTTTATTGTGGCACCAGAGCTCTCTGATAGAGAAGCTTAAATATTTCACAAAACTATAATTCCTAGAATTCTATAGCCTTGAGCCATTGCAATTAAAGTGGTGTCAGACTGGATTTTCTGCAGTGTGGATGTAGCCTAAGACTCAAGGATACCAGGTTTGAATCCCCACTCGGCCATGGAAAACCATGTGGTACACCTGGGCAAGTCACATTCTTTCAGCCTGAGAGGAAGGCTATGACAAATGCCCGCTGAACAAATTTTCTCAAGAATATCCTGTGATAGGGTAGTCTTATAGTAGCCATAAGTGGAAAAAGACTTGAATGCACACAAAACAATAGATTTTCGTATATTATTATTATTATTATTATTATTATTATTATTATTATTATTATTATTATTATTAATTTTATGTTGAATACTAGCATTGTGGAAAAAAATACTTTCATTAAATGCAGGTTGTTCTCAAAAACAAAAAGGTGCATATGATAACACAATGAATCTAATTTGTACAGAGTTACCGAAAATCTTTATGGAGACTTGAGTCTTCAGTAAACAGCATGGTTCTTGTATTATCTCCCAAAAAGGATTTTGACTTATAGTTGGCTTAAGTTCATTTGGTATGATTTTACTTCAAACTGCAAAAACCTTAGCACTTTATTCAGAAATAGTTCCCAGTATATTTAATAGGGCTTACTCCTAGATAAATATACGTAAGATTCTAGTTAAAATAAGTCAGCAGCTTATACTGTTATGAAAAAGACTACAGCTATAGTATTCATGTGAACACATTTTGAAAACCCTTCTGCTTTAAAAGTAATTCATCAAGTATGGTATCATCACAACTATACAAGCAAATACAGAAACACATATTTAGAAGGGATAGTGCAGGTCCTGGAAACCAGCAAACTGGACTAAGATGATTTTGCTTTTGTTCTATAATCTAGTCCAGGGGTAGGCAACCTTTCCCCTTTAAGGGCCGAGGGACTTCAGCTCCCAGAATCCCAGGAGCTATTGGCCAACATGGGACTATTGGCCAACATGGCTGAGGCTTCTCGGCCCTTAAAGGGGAAAGGTTGCCTACCCCTGATCTAGTCCATCTCTCTTAATCAGCTTAGAGGCTCCAGAACTACAGTTACTGCAAGATATGACCACCCAGTGTTTGATCTGCAGCATCTACTGATGCCTTTCCACATGTCAACTTTGTCAGGAAATGCTAAAAGTAGCTCACCTCTTTACAACGGTGTTTCCTTCTTATAATTAAAGCTTGAGTCATTTCCCTCAATTTGAAGTTTTAAGGCTTGTTTAAGGCTTAACTCTGTCTCTGCAGAAGGATAGCCTTCCAAAACCTCCTGATGCCCTCGTTCTTGTACTGTTCGTGGGACAGACACTCTACCAAGAAAAACCTGATTGCTCTGAAGATGGTAGTTTGGATTTGTCATTATTCCATTTCTCTTTTTCTGTTCCCCACTTTGTTGGTGGATCAAAAACTGCTGTTGAGATCTGCAAACTTCTTGCTGGGCTGGAGGTACCACAATTTTACACTGAGTGTCAGGAGGCATCAATTGAAGGGGCATGTTTGCCCCACATTTGGCAACAGGTATCCGTTTATCAAATTGAGTCATTTCATATTCTAGAACTTTTGGTTGAGAAGAGACACTCTGTTTTGTTTTTTTGCCAGCAGACCCAGATTTGCTGAAACTCTCTGTTTTCCCTGTTTTGCTTGCTTTTGTTGACTTCAAGCTAGGTTTCACTTGGCTCCATTCAAACTCACTGTTTGGTGAACTGTGATTCTGACTTAAGGAATGAGTTGTGGAAGAAGGAGAAACAATGGACTGTCTACTTCTACTACGGGGCAACGAATGTTGTTGTATTTGCTCTGTAAAGGACATACTGTGGAAACTATCAATAGGCACTGTCTGGGCAGTTGCTGTAGAAGATGTTGTGCGCAGTGATGAGTTCTTTGAGCTTTTCAAAGAATTGTTGGATAAGGAGGACTTCTGCCTATCAACTGTAGAATCGGGAGATTCAGAAGGAGAACTAAAGGCATGAGTCGGCCCATTAGACAAGCCACGCAAGGCAGGCTGCATATCTCCCGCACCAGTGCTTCCTGAACTATTTGATTTTATGGTTAAAGATTGCATTTTTGAGGATGCTGACTGCAAAGGTTTTTGTTCCATTGTATGCACTGGAGAAGGAGTGCAGCCATTTAGACTAGAAGCACCATATTTTTCCAGTAATTTGATTATTTGTGTGTGGCCATTTTTTGCAGCAACACGCATAGCTGTGCGTCCAAATTGATCAGCATGATTTGGATCAGCACCATGTTCCAGTAAAATCTGCACAACATCAATGTGCCCTTCTTGGGCTGCAATACAGAGTGCAGTAGCACCTTGATTACATGTATGATCAACTAGAGCCCCATGTTCAATCAAAAGCTGAACTACTTTGACATGGCCTTGCCATGCAGCAGACTGCAAAGCTGATCGTTTCTCATTGTCTGCTGCATTCACATCAGCATGGTACGTTATCAGCATCTGTACCATTTCCACATGTCCCTGCCAGCAGGAAACATGGAGTGCTGTCCTTCCTTCAGCATCATTTGCTTCTACATTTGCACCATTTTCTAAAAAATACTCAGCCATTGTTAACTGGTTCTCTAAAGCCAAAATGTAGAGTGTTGGACGGCCATCAGCATCTTTGTAGTTCACATCAGCTCCATGGCTGAAGAGAAGTTCAACAATATCTCTATGGCCCTCTAATGCAGCAACACGGAGGGCATTTCTCCCATCATAACCTCTGTGATCAATATTAGATTTGTTTTCCAGTAAGGTCTGCACACAATCATAGTGACCCTCCTGAGCAGCCAAAATGAAGGCTATGCGTCCATCATTGTCAATTTCATTTGTTCGAGCACCTTGTTCTATAAGTGCTTCACATATTAACCTATGTCCTTCAAAAGCTGCCATGTGCAAAGGAGTCCATCCTGCATCATCTCTATGATTTTCATCTAACCCTCTATCAAGCAGAGTCCTTACAACTTCAACATTGCCTTGGGCAGAGGCAATGCTAAGAACTGTTCGTCCTTCACTGTCAATGCTATCCACAGCTGCCCCCCAAAACAAGAGAGTATTTACAACTGAAGCATGGCCCATTGAAGCTGCAGCAAGAAGAGGAGTGCGGCCATTGTTGTCAGTATGATCTACATCTGCTCCTCCTTCCAGAAGCAGGTCAACAACATCTACATGTCCTTCATAGGCTGCCACTAGCAGTGGAGTCATGCCATCTTTGTCACAATGATCCACCTCAGCACCCCGGTCAATTAACAGGCTCACAACTGAAGCATGCCCTTTACTAGCAGGTACACAAAGGGCAGCAACAGAGAGAGCAGTCCTTCCATCTACATCCTCATGGTTTACCTCAGCACCATGATCAAGCAGATGCTCCACAATCTCTTTATGTCCCATGTATGCTGCTGCAATTAAAGCAGTTCTACCTTCATTATCAGCTTTGTTAACTTCAGCCCCATGCTGCAAAAGATTCAGTACAATATCTTCATGTCCTCCCCAGGCTGCTGCTCTCAAGGCTGTTCGACTGTCAGCATCTGCACAGTCCACTTTTACTCCAGCATAAAGAAGTGCTGAAACCACTTCTGTATGCCCACCCCAAGCTGCAGATCGCAGTGCTGTCCACCCATCATGATCTGTATGGTTTATATTAGCACCACAACCAATTAAACAATTGACAACTTTGGTGTGTCCCTGACGGGCAGCTAAAGTAAGTGCTGTCTGCCCATGTGTATCTTCTATTTCCAAATCTGCACCTCTAGAAACGAGCAAATTGACTACATCAAGATTGCCACTATATGCAGCATTAGTCAAGAGCGTTCTCCCATTCGAATCACATTGGTTTACTGAGGCCCCATTATCCAATAGAGTTCTAATGGAATCTTCTCTTTCTAAAGCCTGCCGCACAATGCAAGATGTCCGATCATCCTCACTGTTGACATGAGCACCAGCTTTGACTAGCAACTGTAAAACTTCTTGTTCTTTGGGGATCAGTGTTGACAAAGAATCTTTGACAGGTGTACCATTCCAGATCATCCACAAGGCCAACTCAGCAGTCTCCAGTTGCAAATTTGAATCAATTAAATGCAAAGCAAATTCCTGAGCCTCCAGGGGTGATAAATCCTTGGCTCGACAGGTGTAACTCATTGCTAGCATTCTGTGCCCTTCTGCTGCATTACAGAGATATTTTTGTGTACAATGTTTTACATCCAACAGCCATTCAGCAAAACTGTAGTGAAAAAGGATCTTTGTGTTTCCGAGACCATCAACAAGAACTTTTGAAAGGACATCTAGCTTGCGCTGAAAATCTTCCATTGACAGTGCCATGTTTTTGGTCCACACTGCATGGAACAATTCAACTGTTGTCAGTGGTCTGCAAGCAGCAAGAATAACATTCAGAATAGGCTGGACCTTTGCAAACTGCTTTCTCACAAAAAGTCTTTGACAAAGCCAAAGATAGAGGCCATTGAGTGTTCCAGGGATATCACGGATTTCTCTTAACATAATAAAGTTTTCTACGACCCCATCTAGAACACGTTCAAGGTACAGGAAGCACCCACTGCTTTTGATGTGAAGCTGATTCAACATTTCTGCAGTTTCTTTTGTGAGGTGCTGCCTCAGTGCTTCCTCTTGATCCAAGCGATGAAGAATATACTGCTGAACATCTTTCACAATATAGGCCTTTCGGAGATCATCAAGGCTTATTTTTCGAAAACCTGTAGAAAAAAATATGAGAGAGGAAGAAAGTAAGTATCTCTTAAGTTTAACTTCAATTAAACTCTTGTTTGTCATGTGTTATTAAAGTCAGCTGCATATAAATATATAAGATATTTATTCAAATACCTCAAATTCAAGGTATGAAAAGGTTAAGTTAAGGTATGAAAGGTTAAGTCTATGTTAAATAATAAAAATCTTAAACAGTATCTGTAGCTGAGCTGGCTTTCCAAAGCACCAGCAGGACTTCCTTCCTCCCTTTAGCAGAGGTGGCTACAATGGAGAGTAGCAATTCTTTTTTAATTAAGTGAATGGGAGGCCTACATGCTCAGACAGTCTCATGTCATCTTCAGCCATCCAGATAGTCTGCTTAGTATTACCAATGTAAAAAGCTTCCCAAACAAAGTAAGTTGGAGGGAAAAAACAGCTTGAAACTTAGCTTCTCCCTATCATAAAAAGTCCTGGAATTTATACATGGGCAGTACTACAGACAAATCTTTCTCTCTGTCTCTGAACCTGCTCTCATATGGTTATGTAAAAGACATGTGTAAAGATCAGCCCTAGTTATTTGCCCTGCAACTGGCACAATGTTTAAAAGATTTTAGAATATATATTCAGATAAAACAGTATACTGAATTTCTGTGAAATGACCACACAAGTTAAAGGCCAGGTTGTAAATCTTGATCAGAAATTACTTCATTAAAGCTTACTCAACATATTAAGGGAGGAGGGAAGTAATTTCTGAAGACAGAAAATAATAATAATACAGCCATCAAAGTGAATGCCACAAGAAAAAAAATCAAGAAATTTTGAGATCTTGCTTTGACACAACAGAACACAAAGTACATAAAGAGATATTAAGAGATAATGGCTCATTAGAAGTTAAAACAGAATGCAAGCATTGCAGCTCACAATTCTCTTATTCAAGCAGGATACATAACACAGTGTCAGCCAATAAGTTGCCACTTTAATTTGAACCAAAATGTGATCTCCAGGGTTTGGATGATTTTCTGTGTCTCTCTTTATTATTTTGTCTTCCAATTTCAATGAAATAAATTATTCAGGAGCCAAACACAACTACTTAAATCAGAATGTTGATATCAAGATGGGGGAAACATAAGTATAAATCACTTGACATCAATTTCAAGCACCTCTACTTAGAATAACCAATGTGATGATGCTGGTAATTGATGTGTCAATACCCTTCCCTGATCAAAATGGTATAAGCCAGCTCACATTCAGCACTTTAAACAGGAATTAACTAGACCTCAAAACATTAATACAAAACATTAACATGGATATGAATACCAGGTGTTGTAGGCTATATTTCAGAGGAAGGAACTAGCAAAACCACCTCTGAATATTCTTTGCCTAAGAAAACCCTATGAAATTCACAAGATCACCTAAAGTCAACAGGCATCTTGAAGGCGTGTATGCAC
Source organism: Phrynosoma platyrhinos (assembly GCA_020142125.1). Lineage (NCBI taxonomy): Eukaryota > Metazoa > Chordata > Lepidosauria > Squamata > Phrynosomatidae > Phrynosoma > Phrynosoma platyrhinos. The sequence goes on from CM034708.1 coordinate 36,815,906, forward strand.
ACACACACACACATCATTACCCTTATGAAAAACTGCATTTATAGTGTACCATGGAAATATTTCAGTCACTTGGGATACTGCTTTGTTATCAAAAGCATTTCATATTTCAAATGCTACCAATGGTTTATTCATATAGCAGGGATCTGATTTTAAAAACTAGTTCTAAATTCTATTCTAAATGCAAGGAAAAACTATATTTAGCAATAAATGTTTAAAATATAATTGCAAGACTTTGAGAAGCTACTGAAATTCTACGCATTATGCAAGTGAAGGGTTTTTCTTCTTTAAAACAGGGCTGAACTAACTTCAGTCTATGGTGGCCTTGTTTAAAATTCTGAAACTGGAATCCCTAAGCTTTAATTTCTAAAGCAAGAATGAACATTCACTACAGACTTTGCTGTAAACAGTGATCCTGAACCTGTTCCACATCAGACCTTGGTCACTTAGTTCAACATTCTTTGACAGAATAATAACAACCATCAAGTACTAAGTGAATATCTAGAAACTGGCCAGTCATCTTCTAGATTTTCATTTACTTCTGATCCTCTATGACTCAGTGCAAATATTTCACACTAGAGAAACTGACAAAAAACAGTTCCTAAAAACTCTATTGCCTACTTTTAAAAAAACTATAAAGAAGTGGTAAAGATGATTCTCCTGCAAGAGTGAAAAGGGGGATCCCACTGAATTGGTAAATGCACGCGCACACACACACTAAATGCAGCAGGATGAGAGAATACAGTGTATGATTTGAAGAGGTGAGCTCAGTGGTGCTTTTTGCCCTTGGAAATTATGTCAGGCTTTGGCATTCCTCCCAGAGCCATTTCTTTCAACTCCAGAATTATACAGTATGCACATACTTTTCTGGAACCAGTTTTCAAGGGAAAGGAACAGCAAAATTTCAACCTGATGAATTTAAAACTGATTTTATATAGCTACTGCAATTTTGCCCCTCTTCTTGCAATCAACTAACTTGAGCTTTCTGGTTAGTAATTTTCATCCAGTTCTTGAGAGTCAGCTAATTGCTAACATCTTTGACTGTGAAGCTATAAATGGTCATTAAGCTTGGAGTAAATGCAGTTAAATGATAAACAATCCTGACAGCTTAAACCATACATTTTAGGAGTTAATTTAAAGTACAGTTGTTTTAAGTCACATTTATTGTTTTTACAGCACACTAAATCAAAGTGTTTTGCTCTCCAAGAAAGCTTTTTTGGAGGGTACATCGTAGGATTAGAAAGTCAAGATGGAACACTTTTTTTTCCCTATAGACAGACAAGAATACAGGAGTGCTGCTGGGCACAGGAATATATATATTACACTACACTTTTATATATTACAAGTGTAGTGAAGAGTCTTGGAAATTAGGGTGTCTCAAAACAGGGATGCTCTGAGACTAGTCCAAGCTAGACATGCACTATGTCAATTCAAAAATCATGCAGCAAACAAGTTATAAAGTAACAACCTGATATTGGATGGATATACTTAATTATTATCATATCCTGTGAAATTATCAGCCATGCCTTCTGCTACCAGCTGCCCTCTGACAGGCATTTTATATCTGTTAGATGAAAACTGTCTTCCAGAATAACATGTCTGAGGCAGTTTCAAGGTGTGCATATAGCTCCAAGTTCCACTGATTTTATGCCAAAAATAGACCAATGCAGCTATTCATTTAACTGTGATCCCTGTTCAGAACTGGGGGAAATAAGGTAAATTTGATTCTTAAAATGTGTTTGTGGTAACATAGGGGGGTTGCAGACTGCCAGAAATAGTGCAAATTGAGTCCACTTTTAGGGTTAGGGTTAGGGAATCATGAGAACTGTATTTTATTGTGGCACCAGAACTCTCTGACAGAGAAGGCTCAATGTCTCAGAAAAAAAAAAAACAATTCCCATGATTCCCTAACCTTAACCCTAAAAGTGGACTCAATTTGCACTATTTCTGGCAGTCTGCAACCCCCCATAGTCAAATGAAATGTGACCAAAGCGATCATTGTAATAATCTCTTAGCACAGACTCACACTAAAAACAACATCCACCTCAGTCACTGAATCAAGGAGCCGGAGAAGAATCTACTAAAGATTTATTGTTTCTCCTAAGCACTTTACTGTTCAATGCTCCAAGGACAAGATCATAAATCTAATACTTTACATGAATCATCTGAATACGACAAGATAATTTGCTAACCTGCTGTGTGTTGTAGTTACTGAGACTCCCCCTCCCCCATGTATGAATCCACTGCAAGCCAAATGAGAATGAGCAACACATGTGATCTGTTGGGAATGGGACTGCCTACAAAACTTCAGGAATGTATCTTTTCCTGCATGGAATAGTAAACAGACATGCAGTAGTTAGAACACAGTTGATCCTGGGAAAAGATGAGAAGAATTTAACCCTACAATATTCACTAATCTTTTGCCAAGTGTACAGGAAATTCTTCCAAGGCCAGAAGGGTCATACATACAACCAGACCGCCAGAGTGCTGCTTTTCTCACAGCTAGAGTAGCTAGCACCAGAAGACAGGAGCTAGCAGGAGATTGAGAATCTAGTGCAGTCCCTGTTTCAACTGTGCCACCAATGCCAGTCATGTTAGGCTATAGTGAAATTAGGCTATAGTCTGCTACACTATTTTAGCAACATCCAACAGTGGTACAGCCATAGTGGACTTTGTAGTTGATACCTTTATTTGGCTTACAGGGAGATTAAGATATCTCCACTTGGATTCACCCATAAGTAGTAGCTCAAATGAATGGAAGAAAACTGTCTTGGGATACACATGCACTAACTTTCAATATCTTTCACATAATAAAGACATCTCCTCTAGAACCAAACTGTTCTTATACCACTCAGTTCAGCTGATAGCCAAGCAGAGAACTGAATTTGGAAATTATTTTCAATTGTCAAATTGAACAACTGAACACTGAACAAGTCTGAGCAAAGTCCTACAAGCTTTCTTGCCACTTACGTATGAGACCTCACACAACAATGCTATATATTTACATTAGCCTTACAAGTACAATAAAAAGATTTGTACATGGGAAAGTTCAGCTTGTTGTACTGCCCATCTCATGAATTCTTGAACTCTACAAGTCAGAATGATCAGGCATCACTTACAATCCCATGACCCAGCTTCAACATTGTTCAGAGTTTTCCAACACATATTGTCTCCCTAATATGAGCTCCAAAATGGGATTCCTTAGATTAAGTTTCCTTTGGGCTCTGTAAACAAATCTGTTCCAAATTTAGTTGCTGGTATTGCACAAAGATCTTGGATCAATGTAAGATGGATCAGTGCTATATGAATTCTCTGAAATATCTCTTAATAAAACAACAAAAATTAACACTGAAAATAAAACAATAAATAAAATCAAACAAAAAAGTCATGAGACACCTCATTACAGCATAAACTTTAGGGACAAAATAAACCTGTTACTTTTAAGGGACTGACAACAGTTGTCTGTTCCACCCCATAAAACCTAACAAAGCTACTCCTGTGGAATTTATAACACTGAATTTTATTATCTTAAATCTGCATCCCAAGACAGTATGGAAATTTCACAGCCAACCTTCTTCACATTTCTCCTTCACTCAATGCATCTTAAATATGTAATCTAAATGTTGGAGCAATATTCCAGCACTTTAGTATGAATAATTTACATTGCAATCTAAGCTGATCTAAGTAGAATTAGGCATTTATATTAACATTTTGTGCATACCTATTCAGAAGGAACTAATCCCTCAGCTGTGAAACACTAATCAGAAAAGTAAAGTCTCTCCTTTAAAAAGGCCATTTAAATAAAGCCAGAAGCAACAACAGCTTCAAAGTGCTTGTGCAGCAGCAAAGCACAAGAAAATTTGTCAAAATAGGGATTAGCTCAGTTTTAGTTAAAATGTGTGAATTCATTTATACAGACTTAAACAATGAGGACATAGTTTTTTTGTGGGTTTTTTCGGGTTGTGTGGCCATGTTCTGAAAGAGTTTCTTTCTGACGTTTCGCCAGCATCTGTGGCTAGCATCTTTTTTCTCTGAAGATGCTAGCCACAGATGCTGGCGAAACGTCAGAAACTCTTTCAGAACATGGCCACACAGCCCGAAAAAACCCACAAAAAAACTATGGATGCTGGCCATGAAAGCCTACAACTTCACAATGAGGACATAATTCTAATTATGCTTTCCACCCTGCTTTAACATTTAGAAGTCCATTCAGATGACACTTTGTGAACAAAATGGTAGCTTGGATAACCCCCTTAGATGCACATATGAGTAAATGTTTCAACTGGATAAGCATCCATGGAATTTTTCAACAGTGTTTCCATACACACAATGTTGCAGCCAAGTCTGTTTGGAGAAGGCACTGGCTAGAAAGAAACATATCTTTTATATCAAGGTAGGGCAACTATTAAGACTTGGGGCACAATTTATACCACCACACCTTCCTGTGAAATACAAGTGACATCACATTTACAAATAGTCACAGGTATTTGGTATATTTTCA
>CM034708.1:36821056-36831086 GCA_020142125.1 Phrynosoma platyrhinos
AACATATATGAATTGGGGTACGTTGAAATGGATCCAAAAAAATTTAGTCAAACATAAATCCCATTGAACAAAGCCATGATTTAACTGTTTGCATTGCTTTCAGTAGGAGTGAAGTGCAACTAATGTTCTTTGCTTCAAACACATTTAGTGTAACAGAAGCTTGGCGCAAAAAAAGTGTTTTTATAATGTTTATAATGAAATGAATTATAATGAATTGTAATATTCTTTACTGAACCAAAGGCTGCTGTAATTAATAGTAAGAAAAGAAGAATTTTCCAAGGATGGTCAGACTGTGGCTCAGGAATTTCAAATGGCTGATCAAGAAGAACAACTTTCAACCAGATAATTAAAACAAGATAAATTGAAAACGAAAAAAGTAAACAGAAGTTGAAGTAGGGTTGAGCAGTGAATGACTTATCAGAGGCAGTACCGTTAGTTAATCCAAATGTCTATGAATTACTTACCAAAAATGATGGGTGTAATTTCAACATAATTAAGAAAAATCCCTAGAACACAAACTTTTCTACAACAATGCTTGCAATCCTGACATACACACCAGGAATGTTAATATTCCACTATTTCGTCCTTGCAAATAAGGATTAATAATTCCCAGATTCCTCCTCATTGCAGAGAAAACTTGCATTTCTGTTCAGTTCTTGACTGGCATTCACACACTCCAAAGTGTTTCATGAAATATTTCTGCACAGAAATATGTTTTTACATGAGAATTGTGGGTGTTGGTGCAAAAAACACTGTTTCAAGGCAGCCATGTATGTTTTTGTGCAACACTGCTGTCTTTTTGTGCAGAAAATCAATCAATCTTTATTACGGCCATATGGCCAGCATTTTACAAATAAACAAAAATGATATAAAACACCTCATATCAATTATACACAGTAGGTTCTCAAAAATAAACTTGTAAATATAAACAAATCATACGGAAACAAAGCAGACTTCCAAATACAATAAACAGATTGTTTTACATCATAGGTGGTTCCAAATCATAATACAATAACAAATTTATATTTAAAATGTACTATTATAAAACTGAGGGATAGAATTTAATAGACAGAGTAAATTTACCAAGATTATGTTATATTGGTTCCTAATCAAAGATAATACTATACTATAGCTGTACCCCCTCACATTATCTAAGTCTAGTCTTTGTTACTACAATCATAGATGATTCCAAATCAAGATACAATGATGAGTTATATTTAGAATATATTATTATAAATGAAGAAATGTCTTTTAATGGACAGAGTAAATTTGCCAAAGTTATATTATATTGTTCCCCAATCAAAAGTATGATAGTGTACTACAGCCGTACCCCCTGATGATTTTCTAAATCTAAATTTTTTATTACGGCCATGTAGCTATCATTGTTGCAAAAAACGGAAGGATAATTGTAGGACACATCACATCAATTATATGCAATGAGTTCTTCAAAGTAAACTTGTAAATCTTAGCAAATCATATAGAAAACTTAAAGAAAATGAAACAGACTTCCAATTATAATAAGTAGACTATTTTTAAATGGTAGGTAATTCCAAATCATAATATAATATTAAGTTATATTTAGAATATATTATATATTATCATAAAAACTGAGAAATAAAATTTAATGAACAAAATAAATTTACCAAAGTTTTATTGGATGAATCACTAATCAAAAATATAATAATATACTACAGCTGTACCCCCTCGAACTATCAATTTATCGTTTGATCAGATCATATGTACAAATTTAATTTTTTAAAAAAAATTGATTCAAATTTATTGATTCTGTTTTAAGTACTTTTTACGATTTGTAATAGCGGCTGCAAATACCTTCCTTTTGATCCGCTAATAGGTAGTTTGTATAAAATTCCATTTGCCTAACTGGATATTGTAATATGATTGGAGTTATATATAGGGCATGTGTATCTGCATATAGAGAACAACCAAAAATTACATGATTTATGTTTTCAACTTCTTCTGACCCACAGGGACAAAGTCTATATTGATAAGGGGTCTTTTTAAATCTGCCCTCCAGGACTGCCGAAGGTATTATATTAAACCTTGCTAACATAAAAGCTCTCTTAAATTTCACAACATGCAAATTTTCAAAATATTTGGCACATTTACCTGGTCTACTCGTTTCTCTAATAGAATACAAAGATGACTGACTTATGTGAGTTTGAAAGTCAATGTCCTTGATACGTTGGGAAATTTCAGATTTTGCTTTATCATAACCCAGTGCCGATATTTCCAATGGTGATAGTCCAAGAAAAGAGAGTTTCAAAGCCAGTGATTTTTTCCAAGGGGATAAGAAAGAATCTGTTAAGATTAATGGAACCAATCCAGTTGGAACAAATAACATTTTAAGCCACAAATTTAATTTGCGTATCCATGTACGCGCCTCAATAGATAATAATCCTGCACAGGTAGTCTTGGAGATGTCTCATTCACAGGGTCGTCATGTGTCAAGGACAAAGCTAGGGCAGCTAAGGATAAAGATAAGCCTGCCTCACTAGTTAACCCCAGGAAGTTTTAAAAAAGCAAAGATCTGCCAGCTGGCTACCAATATCAGCATGGTGTAGTGGTATGAGCACTGGACTACAACTTTAGAGATCGGGGTTCGATTCCCCATTCAGCCATGGAAACCCACTGGATAACTTTGGGTGAAACACACATTCTCATAATAATAATAATAATAATAATAATAATAATAATAATAATAATAAAATTTATTTCCATCCCGCCCCTCTGCAACAGCTTACAACAAGCGGCTTACAACAATTTTCTTAGCTCAAGAAAAACCTTCGGGAAAAAAAAAAAAGATGGGTTCGCCTTAGGGTCAACATAAGCTGGAAATGACACAACTGAGGTATATTTGTACACAAATGTTCCACAGAAGCTAAATAGATAAGCAAACTGACAGATCTTATTATTGGCATTTGTTGTTAACTGCCCTTAACTCATGGTAACCCTATGGATAAGACATCTCCAAGACCTTCTGTCTTCCACTGCTCTGCTTAATTTCTGCAAACTCTTAATACCAGTGACCTCCTTAATAGATTCCATCCATCTGGATATGGCCTTCCTCTCTTCCTGCTTCCCTCCACCATTCCTAACCTTATTATCTTTTCCAACGATTCATGCCTTCTCATGATGTGTCCATAGTATGATAGTCTCAGTTTGGTCATCTTGGCTTCCAGGGAGGTTTCTGGCTTGATCTGCTATAGGACCCACTTGTTTGTCCTACTGGCTGTCTATGGAATCCTCAGCACTCTTCTCCAGCACTACATCTCAAATGAATTGATTTTCTTCCTATCAGCTTTGAAATGTCCAACTCTCACATCCATATGGTTTATGGCAATATGTGGTAATAGGGAATAAGATGGCTTCTATGATTCTAACTTTTGAGCTGAGTTGTATATTTTTGCATTTAGAATCTTTTCTAGCTCTTTCGTAGCCACCCTCCCCATTCTTAGTCTTCTTCTGATTTCCTGACTGCAGTCCCCATTTCTTTCAATGTTTGATCCCAGGTATGGGAATTCTTTTACTATTTCTATTTCTTCATTGTCTAGGTTGAACTTGTGAAGGTCCTTGGTGGTTATTATTTTTGTTTTCTTTATGTTAAGCATTAAGCCTGCCTTTGCACTTTCTTCCTTGATCTTCCTTAGTAGGTATTCCAGGTCTGTGAGGTTTTCTGCTAGGATTATGGTGTCATTTGTGTATCTTAAATTGTTGATATTCTTTCCTCCTATTTTCACTTCTCCTCCTTCTTCTGTGTCCAAGCCTGTTTTTCTTATAACATGTTCTGCATACAGGTTGAACAGATAGGGTGAAAGGATACGGCCTTGTCTGACCCCTTTGCCAATTGGGAACTCTGTGTTCTGTTCTGACAGTAGTCTCTTGTCATCAGGACTTTCAGGACTACTGTTATTGGCATGAAAGACCTTAAAACAGGAGTAGGCAACCTTTCCCCTTTAAAGGCTGGGGGACTTCAGCTCCCAGAATCCCAGGAGCTATTGGCCAACATGGACTATTGGCCAACATGGCTGAGGCTTCTGGGAGCTGAAGTCCTTCGGCCCTTAAAGGGGAAAGGTTGCCTACCCCTGCTTTAAATCCTCCACAGAAATGTATTTTTAAACAGAAACATTGTTTTATAGGGGATGACATGTTTCAGTAATGACAACTGTCTTAGGAAGGAAGCATAGCTCATTTAGCAGTAAAGTACATGTTTTATGTGCAAAACGTCCCAGAGTTCAATACTGAATATCTTCAAAAGAATCAGAAAGCAGATGATGTGAAAGGCATCAGCCTGAGACCCTGGAGATCCTACTGTCAGAACAGATATTTCTTTGAACCATGTTTGACTTGGTCTTAAACAGTGTCCTATGCTTCTTGAAAAAAGTAAGGCAATACAATAAAATAATGAAGTTGTATTTATAAACCTTATTAAAAATAATAGTACTTGATTCAGATGTCACTAGTTAATCTTACAGGGAAAAAATAAAGGGGGGAGGGGAGGGGAAGGAACAGAGAAGAGACATATTTGCCCTTAAAACATTTGACTGGTGAGAAAGTAAATTTGCCCTTCAGCCCTGGAGACATGCCAATTAAATCAGATACACATTAGTGAGGAAATGATGCTGCTTTAATGTTGCAGCCAGAATAATGTTAAGTACTTCAGGCAATAATGTTGTTTTGCAGAGTTTGTCATTGTCATAATTGAACTGCAAAGGTGGTTGGCATTTTTGCTCATCTTTTATGTTGGGTTTTAGCTTGGGAAAAAAGCTCTTTAGGGCTTCTGCAACCTCCCTGTTTGAAATAGTACAAAAACACCAAGAATTATTTGCCTACATTTGCAATTTTAATTTGCTCTCTTTTCTGTGTAGATTAGATATATTGCTGTTCAAACAATGTTGCCACTATTCTTTCTTTTCCTTTGTTTTCTTAATTGGATTTTCTACTTTATCTACTTGTCTGATGCCATTGTATGGACAAAATAAAGAAGCTGGGAGGAACTAATTTTAAGTTATGACTTTTGTGTAGATGAATTAGATTTAATTTGCACTTGACTAGCGATCTCCAATACCATTTCTTTAATTAAGACGTGTGGCAAAATGCAGGCATGGTGTTCCTAAACTGAAACAGTTGAGTATAATTTACAAAAGTATATTTTCTTGAAATACAACATTGATCTTTCCTGTGTGTGTGTGTGTGTGTATGTGTGTGTGTGTGTGTGTGTGTGTCGGGGTGGAATCATAGATTATATTCTCGCTAGTTTGACTCTACATAATACGGTTTATTTTATACTTAATGACCCAAGTCCTACATAGCTTCATCTACATAATAAATCAATGAGAGGGGGTCAACACTTACATGCCCACCCACCCTCCTTGATTTAATGGGTCTACTCTAGCTGGGTCTAATAGGATTCTAGTGGGGAATAAGCTAGGCATTACTCACTTCATTGAAGAAACAATGGAACAGCCTTTCACAATTGCTCTAGTGTGACGGGGTGGTGGTCCGATTGAGAGCTTGGAGCATATGGGTAGAAGGCAATTAATATGGAATGGAAAAAATGTGCTTTTCATCCTGTTATTTGACCACTTACTTTTAGGGAAAATAGTAGTTTGGAGGTAAATAGGAATCCGTCTTCCCAAGCACCTCAGTTCCATGTGCAACCTCTAGAACTGTTATTTTTAAATAATGTGTAGATAAAGAATTCATTCACACATCAAACATATTTAGTGCAGGCCTAAAATGTGCTGAGGACAAAACAAAACCCTTTAAAATGTTGCACATCACCTCTCTCAAACACATCTGCAAGCCTGAAAGGTGGAGAGAAAATCCTCTTTACCCAGACTTCGCTTCAGTGAAGCAAGACATTCTCCCCATTTCTGTAATAATTATATTTGTGCTTTACATTTTTCCTTGTTGGAATACATCCAATTTGAATGTGATTGACCAAAATTGGATGCAGTACTCATAATAATGACCTTGCCAGTGCTATTAATACTGTCCTACCTGGAGGCTTGATCTAAAATCTATTAAAATCACATTAGACTTCTTTACAGTGCATCACACGGATAGCTCAGTCATCTCATAACAAACCAGGATCTCCACCTCCTTTTCTTTTCTACCACTTCCTGACAATACTTGTTTTTTGGTCCCTAAATGCTGTGGCTTGCATCTGAAGCTTGTGTCCAGTGGATGGAAAGATCCCTTCCTAAGGATGTAAATCTTTGTAAATTTTGTTCTTGTGGGCAAGAACAAATAATTTTAACATTTTTCTCTTGTTGCGAGAAAGTCATTGAAAACTGGGCCATTTTTGAAGACTATTTAGTATTTGGAACTATTTATGAATATTTTCTAATATTCTCTCCATCTCTACTCTTTCCTTGTGTGGGAAACGTCTGATATAATGCAATACATTTCCACTGGTTGAACAGTACAGTCTTCACTACTTTATCTCTTTCTGTCTCCAGAGTATTGGAAGGTTCCTTGGAAGAGCACCAAAAATGACACCATGGTTGCAGAAGAAAACTACAAAAACTGCAAACATGTACACAAACACTCCTGATAAGAGTGTCCTGAGCAATTCTCACTGGCAAAGGATAACTCTAGATCCAATCCACTGGCCTAAATCCTACTGTTACTACTCCCAACTGGAGTAGATTCAGAAAGTTAGTGTTAACTTGTTAAATCAACACTAATCTGAATACCACTGATTCCACAGGCTGCTAGATGGGACTATGTGTTGTGTGCCTTCAAGTCATTTGTGACTTATGGCAATCCTAAACTGACCTTATCATGGGATTTTCTTGGCAGAATTTTTTTAGAGACTCTTGCCTTCCTTGTACTGAGGGAGTGTTACTTGCCCAAGGTTGCCCTGTGGATTCCGTGGCTCAGTGGGGATTCGATCCCTGGTCTCCTAGTGTCCTAGTCCAACACTCCTATCACTATACCATGCTGGTTGTCTTAGCTGGGACTAACAGACCATTAATTTTTCATTTTGTTATACTGAATTGGATTCTATCCCACACAACATTTTGGCACTGTATTGCAACTTTGTGATCATTCATTATTCAATGCATCGCTACATCTCATCCTAAAGAGTACTAAAAGCCTTTCTGCCAAATCAGTTCAAAACTGTGCAAGTTCCTTCTCTCAAACTTGAATGTTTGTCTTTAAGCAATATTCTTTGCCCTTCAGGGCTTGTTTACGGGAGATCTTATCTAAAAAAAAAAAAGGCTAAGTTTGGCCTAATGTGAATTGGGGATGCAGGCTTCCATCCTGAAACTGTGAGAGTTCAAAGCAAACTGGCCACACTGGAAATAATCAAAGACCCTTGATTGGCATGACATGATTGGCTTCATGTCAAGATAAGCAAGTACATCACAAACAGCAGCAGTTATCACTGGCAGAAGGGAGTCTGCAGTTCCATGGGGACCAGTGAAACCACTCAAGGGAGTCTGCAAGCAAAACTCAATTATGTCTTATTTGCAAAACAGCCTTTAATTCTGTATATTCTGTGTGCCATGCTTGGCTTTGAGACCTCCATGCTCACAAGTCATAAACCTCTTAAGCCTTGCTAGGCAGCTGCTATGAAAGGGCCTCATAAAATGGGAGGATAAGAACTCCTCCTGGAGCCAAGATAGATTCCAACAGGTCTATTTAAAATCTTGGAGCCCCCAAATGCTTGGGTATACTTTGGAATTACCTCTTTCCACCATGAGGAAACAGAGCCAGAGTGGCATAGTGGTTTAAGCATTGAACTATGACACTGGAGACCTGGGTCTCAATCCCTGCTTGGCTATGGTAACCCACTGGATGGCCTTGGGTAATTCACATTCTTTCAATCCCAGAGGAAGGTAAAGCAAACCCTTTCTAAACAAATTTTGCCAAGAAACTCCTTAGCATCACCATGAGTTGAAAACAACTTTAAGGCATGAACACCATGAGTAAGGCAGCCCCAACTTAGCTTTTTCCCCTTCTAAATTATGTCAAAGTAGGACCAGAAACAAGTATATACTGTACAGGAGGTATCATTTCCACTCTGCTCAGCATTTTCCCTTTTTATCTTAAAAGAGCAATGACACTTACATTTATGCAGGGCCAGACATTTTGCTGTTAAGGCCTAGAACAAGATGACACTCCTCTGCCATTTCATATTCAAAACCCAGATGGCCTGCTAATATTTACTAACACTGAGGATAAGACACTTTATTCTACTGTATGTAAAGTTATCTAGAGGAAGGCAGGACCAGCTGTGTGGCACCAATAGATCTATTCCCTACAGACTGCTGCTCTACCTGCTACCCATCTGATTCTTTGCCTCTTTTTTTCTCACATAACCCAACATCTACCATGACCCTTCATAGTCTGTACTTGATTTATATATTTATATAAATCTTGTGCACATTTAGCTGGCTGGTGATAACTGTTGTTCTTTCCCTTTAGATGCAGGAGTTCTCTTTTGTATCTGGCCATCCTACCATCAAGAAGCAAACCTTTTTTTGGGGTGTGTGTGTGTGCATGCACATTCAGTTGCCTGTTGAGCTAGGGCAACCCCATGAATTTCACAGTTTTCTTAGGAAAGAAAGTGCTTAAGCAGGTGAGACACTGCTTCCCATCTAATACAAATATCTAGACAAAGAAAACCAACATGTCAAACAAAAGTATCCGGCTTGACACATTATAAGTCCAGGAAAGTTGTTACTTTTATTTGTATTGGAATCTATGATGGGAAATGTGGGGGTATTCCCCACCCCAGTGTCATTTTATTACTAACAGCACATAAAATCTGCAATTCAGTGCTCATCTTGTTGAATTTAAAAGCAACGGTTTTCATCCTGTCAGACATTTTGCATACTCTTGAGTCACTAAGATTTTTTTAAGTTTTGGTAGATTTTATGGTTCTGTTCTTGCATAGAGCTGAAATTGGAAAAACATTTTTTAAAATTACACTGTGTAACTGCATTCCCATAAGGATAGTAGGTTGGAAGCACTTGCAGATGGATGACAGGGTTGGGGATATAATCAGGATTAAAAAAAAAGGTAAAGCCACTCCTTTCCTACTCTATCTTTCCAACTACCAGGGGGCTGTTGACATGAAACCCTGGTCTTGCACAGGACAAATTTCAATCATTTCATCCCTGAAAATGAGCTGATCATTTTCAGGGGCCTTTTGAGTTAGGCCAAAGGCTGTGCTAACTTCAGGTTGAGGCCCACAGGCTGCTCTTTCCTGGTTGAGAAGCAACTTTGCAGTTATTTTTCAAATTAAAACTAAAATGAAATCAGAAGTACTTTAAAACGGAGTCTGCCTGTTAGAAATATGTTGGACTAACATCTAAAAATAATTTCCTTTGAGAAACATGATACTTGGCAAACAAGCACAGCCATGATAAATTAATAGCTTTAGGTATTTTAGATCCAGACACTTATTGAAGATTTTTGGCTTTGAGGCACAGGTGACATTTTAATACCTTCTTGAAAACTTGTAATTGTAACAAACCTAAACAACCAAGTGCAAAGTGTGTTAATTTCAAGGAACATTTTGTACTTACTCTTATTTTTTTCTTATTTATTTATTTAGATTATAAAATTCTAAAGTATTACAGACTTTATATATTACAAATATATAATCACATAAACTGAGTATGCCTGAACAGTATAGTAAGCAAAATAATTTTTCATGAAGCAAAATCTTTAAGACCCACTGATATTTAACCACCGAGCTCAAGGAGATATTCTCTTCACCCTTCCATTTTATCCTCATTACAAACTTCTGAATGTCACGTACAGGATCACGTCAGTTCAGAAATCCAAGCTTCTATAGTAACAAGCAAACTTTATTTAGAAAACCAAAATATTCACAGCTGTGGAGAAAAAGCAGATTGGGATGTTGGCAACATCCAATCAGAGTGAGGTGGCAATAGCCAGTGGGAGGGAAGCCAAAAAAAGGAGATTAGATCACTCTACCTAGAGAACAGTCCAGCCAGAGAGAGGAGAAGGAGAGGAGCAGCTGGGCAGC
>CM034708.1:36831186-36847694 GCA_020142125.1 Phrynosoma platyrhinos
CCATGCGGTCTCTTCCAACTCTATGATTCTATGATTCTATGATTCTACCTAATCTGGCTTCCCTCCTTGGTAGACATCCTCCACGTTTTTACTGGTATCCCTGAATGCTTTAAACCTACTGTATATTATAAGACAACTTTTTAACCAGGAAAATCTGGGGTTAAAGTTGGGGGGGGATCATCTTATACACCGGGTATAAGGAGGAGGAGGAGGAAGATAGAGGTGCGAGGCAGGAAAGAGCCTGGGAGAGAAGGAAGAAGACATGAAGGAAGAGGAGGTCCTCCTTCTTCTCTCCATGCCTTTCCCCCCCCTCATCCCACCTTTCCTCCTGTCCTCGTGGGCTTCCTTCTCCCCATTGCTTTCCTCCCTCCCACCTTTCTTCGTGGGCTTCCTTCTTCTCCCCATTGCTTTTTCCTCCTCCCACCTTTCCTCGTGGGCTTCCTTCCTTATTAGAGTATAAATAGAGCAAGTATAAATAGAGGGACAGAGTAATGTTCAGAGTTGGTCAGGGTTGATGTTTTAGTGTGCCCTGAGGAGTAAAGAGCTGTTGAGACTTGTAAGCATATTGCACGGCACTTAAGGAATGGGAATAGAAAGGAATGGAACGGGGCAAAAACGCATGTTACTGGACAGGAAAATGCTACCGATGCCACCGGGAGGCCCCAAGCCATTCCCCAACCATTCCTGGCAGCCAATTTTGAAGGATTATTTTGAACCCTCCTTCAAAAATCGGCTGGCAGGAACGGCTGGGGAATGCCTTGAGGACTCCCAGCGACATCGGTGGTGTTCTCCCGTGCAGTAAAATGCGTTTTTGCCCCCTTCTGTTCCGTCCCTTTCTGTTCCCATTCCTGTAAGTGCCATGCGATAAGCTTATAGGTTAGGCTGCTGTGAGGGCAGTTACTTACCCAAGAAAGAGACAAAGAGTCTCCTTAATTAAGTTGTTGCAGTGTCCTAAGGGAGACATAGTGTTTCGTGACTAGTGAAGTCACAGGTAACCAGAAGAGTTGTAACATACAAAAAATTAATAAGGTTCTGTGAGAGCTTAGCTTTTAAAGGAACATATATAAAGCTATAAAGAACCAATTACAAAGACAAACTAAAGGAATGGTCAAACTGTGTAACAAGTAAAGTACTGAAACACTATATCCATTGTGAACACCATTCATTAAAAGAGATACTGTATTCTGCCTGACTTATAAATAAATTTATTACTTTGTTTCAACAAGCAGCTGTCTGGAGTGATTTCAAAAATACATTAAAACCATTACCAACACTTTAGGTTTGGGAATCCCTAGATAGTGGGTGTGTGGCTGTCAAAGAATAGTTGGTGCCTAGCTGGGGGAAAATCTGTAACCCAGAGTTACACAGCATACTGTACATACTCAATTATAAGTGCTGCACCAGAGTAGAAGGGATCAGATATTATTCAGGTGCTCCCTGGATGTACTAAGCTCTCGCTTTTTACCACTTTACTCAGAGAAGGGGATGGTTCCTTTTCAAAAAAATAAGAATTAAAGTACAGTACTTATATTGACCCAGGTTTTCGGTGGGCAATTTTTTTAACTAAAAATTCTAGACTTATACATGAGTATATGCAGTAATAAAAGCACATAGCAATTTAAACTCTGGGCAGGCTTGCATCCCATTCATCCATTCAACAAAACATACTTGCGTTTCCCCCTTTCTAGGGTCACATTTTCTTCCAGCCTCATATTAGCCATTCTCAAGTGACTGCCTTGAAGATCCTAGCCTGATCTTCATAGAATCATAGAATCATAGAGTTGGAAGAGACCACAAGGGCCATCCAGTCCAACCCCCTGCCATGCAAGAACTCCCAATCAAAGCAGCCCCAACAGATGGCCATCCAGCCTCTGCTTAAAGACCTGGATCCCCAAAGGATCCCCAAAGGTAACTGGGAATATACGCTTAGCCATCCCCAGGAATATGAGCAGCCAACATCATCATTAGCACAACCCACATCTCATCCCAGTTATTAATAATACTATAAGCACCCAAAGTCTCTAGGCAATTTCTGGGGCTAGATAAGGAAGAGGTAATAATTGTTTAGAAAATTATAAGATTTTATTTTAAATTTAGGTATGGTTGATTACACCAAGTTAAATTTAAACCCCAGACAAGCAAATTAACCCTACACCTATGATCTGCTAAAATTTAACCACTAGTTCTCTTCTAAAGCAATAATCAAAGTATCTTTGTTGTTAAGAATAATAAATCAAATCAAACAATGTATTATTACCATCTAGATACATGTGTCAAACGGCATATTTACCCAACTATGGCTGTTTTTACTGAAGTTATGTACATTCCCTACAAACAAACATTTCCCTTTTCATTTCCTGCAAATAAACTGCCCTGCCCTGTAACTAACTGCTTAGTTTGTTCTGGAAGGTTCTAGACTCTCAACTGTGTCTAAAGAAAAGACACATGTGCCATACACTGGTTACACAGTTAGTATAATTCACAGATTGTTAGCTATTTTATTTGTTTCTGACATGGAGACAGATTGGGGTTGGGGCAAAGCGGGAGAGTTTAAGGGTTAAGACAAGGGGGAAGAAGGAGAAATGAAACAAATCCCTTGAAATGAAAAGACTCTTATATTGATTTCCCAGTTGTGTGTGCTATGTGCCATCAAGTAGTGTCCGACTAATGGTGACCCTAGGTGAACCTACCATGGGATTTTCTTGGCAAGATTCATTCAGAGGAGGTTTGCCGTTGCCTTCCCCTGAGGTGAGAGCAGCATGTGACTTGCCCAAAGTCACTCACTGGGTTTCATGGCCTAGCAGGAATCCTAATGTGATTTTCTTCAAAGGTAACTGGGAAATCATATTAGAACTGCTTTGACCTATAAAGGCAGATTGTGTGTGTATGCACATGCGGTGGGTGTATGTACAGTCACCCCTCCGTTTTCATGGACTTGGAGTCTGCATCCCTCGCCCATTTGTGGGTGACAAACAGAGGGGGACAAAATGGGGTATGTGCTGCCATTCAAGCCAATGGAGTTTGAATATTGATGATTTTCCATTTTCATGGGGAGGGGTGAAAATGGAGGGGCAACTGTACATGCACTATTATTAAACAAAGAAATCTTTGCAGAGTATGAGTGTACATAAATGTGCCTTCAAGTTTTTGCTGCCTTATGGTGACCCATGAATTCCATAGGGTTTTCTTAGACAAGGAATACTCAGAGATAGTTTTACCAGTTCCTTCCTCTGGAATACAGCCTACAGCACCTGGTATTCCTTGGCAGTCTTCTATCCAAGTACTAAGCAGGGTTGACCCTACTTAGAATTTTTTTTCCAACCCTTCCACCCCACCTACTCCGGTGACAGCAGTGTTGACCTGGGCATTTAAGCATTTTGGCTCTAAGGATAAAGGCATCAGGGAGTTTCTAAAGGTACAAAAATACAACCTGCTGTACTAAACTATGGTTCTTATAACTATAGTAGTATTCAGATCACTGTTTTAACACAAGTAGGCTTTATATAAAGGGTGAGTCTTTTATGCTTCTCTGCATTTAAGAAAATCCCAAGAACAATAGCAGCAGAGTGATAAAATGAGCTCACAATTCAGCAAAAACTGGATAAACAAGTTGTAAAAGATTCCTGATAGTTTTTGCCAACAGCATATTCTCAGGATCAAATACAGCTGCACCCATGCAATGAGCCTGCAAAACACAGCCTCCACTCCTAAAAAACAAAGTGGCAAATCTAGATTTTTAGACCTGGTAATTATTTTAAAATGTAGATTAAGTCCAGGGTAGTGTTCCTCAAGATATGCCAACTGGCAGTGGTGGAAATTGATAGTGCAATACCCTGGAGGACACCAGGGAAGACTAGAGATTGGAGTAGACAATTCAATTTTTTTGTTACAGACATGTCAGTTTCACCCTTTCAAAGTCCCAGGGAAAGAATGTCACAGTAAATGTCACAGAAAACCCAGGAGATATATCACAAAATAATGCAGCAATTTTCTGTGACAGAACCTAGTTGTAACACATTATTAAAGTAATGTTATTATTGTTACATTTTCATGCAAAGAGCAATGATAGACCTTTCTAACAATAATAATCTTTTCCCGGGAACCTCTGGGGGCCACAGAGATTGCCAAAGCCCAGAAACAATAAATTAGAAATGTCTGAAAGTCCACTTCTGGTTTGGAAAAACAATTTTATGTTACACAATGCAACCACCCAGAGAACTATTTCAGAGTTTAAACCAGGGGTGGGCAGAGTGAGAAGTGGATTGCGTGATGCCCCTGCTTGACATTTTGTGGCTTTTGAAGTCCTCCACCTCTCCCCTAAAGACCACCAACCCCAATTTTGTAAGTTTCAGATGCAATTTTGAGATCTTTTTTGCCTCCCAAGAAACACAGAAAGCCTCCACACATGACACATAAAACATCTCCGCAAGCACTGTAAAACCCTGTATGTATGTATGTGTGTTCAAGTTGCCTGTTGACTTATGATGATCCAATACATTTCATATAGGATTTTCTTCTGCAAGGAATATTCAGGAGGTTGCTTACTAGTGTATTCCTCTGAAATAATAGCCTACAGCATCTGGTATTCCTTAGCAGTCTCCTATCTAAGTACTAAACAGGGTTGACCCTGCTTAGCTTCCTAGATACGAAAGGATCTAGTGCCTGTATTTAGAATTCTGTATTACCCCCCCTCCCCCCAGATCTCTATTTTCTTCTGAAATACCCCTCAAAATGGCATCAGGAAATAATGCAATGCCAATTCCTGTTGCCATTTTGAGAGGGATTGCAGAGACAAATGGAACTATTTAGGTAGGGTGTACAGGGTGTCTGGGTGACATAAATGGGCCATGGTCTCCATGCAGTTCCCCGTGCATAGTTTAAACCAGGGGTAGGCAACCTTTTTGAGCCAGGAGCCGGGTTGCTGTCCCTCAGACAATTGGGGGGCTGAAGCACCAAAAATAAATAAATAAATAAATAAATAAATAAAATTTAAAAAATTTAAAAAATTAAAAAATTTAAAACATTTAAAAAATATGCATGCACACTCTCTCAGCCCCAGAAAAGCCATGGCAAAACCCCTGTGGAGATTTTGCCAAGAAAAACCCCAAGAACAAGTAATAACAACAATAATCAATATCATCATGGTGGGCGGCGGCAGCGGTGGCAAGACTGGCCTGGGGCCGGTCCAAAGGCCTTGGGGGGCTGCATCCGGCCCCCGGGCCTTAGGTTGCCTACCCCTGGTTTAAACTATTTAAAAGCCTCTTCTGGGGGCTTCAAGAAGAGGTGATTTATATTTTTTTAATGGCAGTCCAAGCTATATTAGAAGGGATGAACAAATGAAGACTGTAGCAGGGGTGGGAGTACATGCCTTCTAAGCTGCAGGTTTCTCACTCCTGCCTAGAGCATCCTATTAACAGAGCAAAGAGACACTGTAAGCAGTACAGAAAGAGTGGGTGGTTATGTCACACAGGTTTTGAAAGGGGGTAAATAAAGCTGGTTCTGGAGTAGCATAAAGTGGTTTGTTATTGTTTTCTTGTTAATCACCCTCAAGTCGATCTCGACCCATGCCAACCCTGTAGATAAGATATCTCTAAGACTCCCTGTCCTTCACTGCACTGCTCAGTTTCTGCAAACCTATACTTGTGACCTCCTTAATAGTCCATCCATCTAGCATGCAGCCTTCCTCTCTTTCTACTTCCTTCCACCTTTCCTAGCATTACTGTTTTTTCCAATGAATCATGCCTTCTTTTGATTTGTCCAAAGTACGACAGCGTCAATCTCTGGACACATATATTTAAAGACAGAATAGAAACCCTGCCCTCATGGGCTACTTTACAGGAGGAAGGGGAATGGTAAACAATAATGCAAGTATTTAAACAACAGCACATTCATGTTCAGGGCAATGCTAAGAATTCAAAACCTCTGTATTTTATTACTTTCTATCTCACTTTCACAAATGTGTAACTATGCTTTAAATTAAAAACTATGGCTTTAATATCACACTGTCAGTGTATCTGAAGAACATGAATAACCATGAAATATCATGCAAAAAATAAATCAGTTAGTCCAAAAGGTACTACATTTTTCTTTTTTGCCATCCTTTTAACAAGTTACTTTTGAAAAGTAACATTACAATCTCTCCTTGGTGTACAATAAACACAATCATTTGCAAAAGGGCACCAGGAATATGGAAATTTTTGAAAGAAATAAACATTTTCATAAAAAAGTTTTGTAATCAAATTCTTCCTGAGCTTGGGAAAATTATTTTTGATGATAAATTCACAGGTCAGGCTGGCTTGTGAATTCTGCGTTCTTTCCCAAAAATATGTATTTAACCCCAATGTCTGGTGTTCCACATGAACATCCAAAAGCAAATATCAATTGTTTGTACTCACCAGTAAACATTTTTGTAACAGCTTTGCTCTGTTTCCGGGCAGAGCAAAGAAGCAGCAACCATGGAGGGAAAAACTCATAGTGAGTAGCTAGAAGTTCAGCTATAGTTCCAGATAAGCTTGTAGATGTCTGGTCGCTTTCTACAATGTTACAGCCCTCATCTACTGAATCTATGAGAAGGAAGACACTTTGCTGGGGAGCCTTTGCTCCAAGAAGTGGAAGAAGTATGCATCTGTAATAAGAAAAAAGAAAGAAAAGGGTTATTGCACACATACATTCTCTTTCTCTTTCCCTCTGAAATTATATTCTACTTGGACCTGGATCCCCCCTCCCTCATCACTGTACAATGGAACTTGTACATACACTAAGAAAGTAGTGCTTGCTTTTAGCCAGAGTGGTAGTGCAAACTGCTGAACCTTCTCATGTCTTAGACTATATCTTCCACAATCTCTTATCACTGGCCATGCTGGCTGAGTTTTCTGGAAGCTGAAGTCAAAAATATCCGGAAGGCCAAAGATTCTCTGCGCTCCACATTATGCACTAAAACAGATGAGGGGAAACGCTTTTCCTGCAATTGTGAGACTGTTGGCTTATTTTCAGACACGTTGATTCAGCCCTTTAATTTGTAAACATTGGATTCTACTTGTTTAATGTTAGCTTGAAGTACTACCTAGAACTCCAGTTACAATTTTATATATCTCACAATGTCCAAAGTTTGGAATATCCCCTTTCCCTCCACCCCAAGCATATGGAAAATAACTACAGGTCCATGGTACCCTATTAGTCTCTGATGCTACACCCACTCATTTCTTTGACCTGGTGAATGAGATGCTAATGATGGATAATCCAACTGTGAGACAATCCATGACCAGAAAAGCTTCAAGTAACTGACTGCTGAAACATCTTGAGATATCAACTGCTACATTTGCTTCACCATCCAAATTCTTTAAGTAGCAAAACCAAGGCTGCAGTGAGCTGAAAGTGAGTTATCTAACTTAGAGGTAAAACAGATGGGCAGGAAAAAGTGTCTTGAAACTGCTTTTTCCGAAGCCACATTGAAATCCCACCAACTATACCACCTGCTCCCAAGGCAGCTGGAGTACGCATGTCATGACCACATGGCGTGGCTTCAAGCTGCACCGCTGGGTACTTTTTTTTTTTACTGTTCCCCTCACCATCCCCGCGCAGGAGTGAACTGCTGGTGACTGGCATCTCACTGCATGGCTTTCCCTGTGAACCTGCACACATTTACACATGCAGTGCTTCACCAAGACAGGGCTTCAGAACAGAGGTGTGCCCATGCAGATGCCAGCAAGATACAATCATGCTCCCCTTCACCCCATGCCCCCTCTTTGATGGTCTGTTTTGTGTATATTGTATTCATCTCCATGACAGGTGTCATGGTTTCTCATTGCCACTCTCACTGCTTGGGTACAGCCGCTCCATCCCTTTTAAATGTACTCCTGCAATGAGGTGTTTACATGCACAATTAGGGTTAGGGTTTGGAAAAAGTGCCCTTTGAGAGATGCCCTGGCGTCAGTGCATTTATACGCATATGCGAAGGTGTGCTCACTGTCCAGGAAGAAATGGAAAATCCAGCTCCTTTTTAGTCTGGCTTTTCTTGCCGTAGCATGGCTTTGGTGTGCTTTCCAGTCAGCTTCAATGTGTGCATCATCTAAATGCCCCAGCTTGAAGCTGGCTGGAAACCTGCTTTTTGACCATCTGTTTCGCCCCTTATATTGCATGATAATATAGTGGTGTTATATGACAATCTGCTAAGATCCCTACACGTCTTTCCCCCCAAGTTTCAGTGGTAAATACCTCCTTTAGGAAGTCTCTCTCTCTCTCTCTCTCTCTATCACACACACAGAGTGAGAGGGTATTTTGGGGATATGCACAAATAGCCATATAGAATCCTTGCCACTGTAATCAGTTGGCTGCATGTATTAGGGTATTTAAACTCAAGTTGTCCCTTGTGTGAGCAGTATTAGAACTGAAAAACTCACAAAGTTACAAATGCAAGTTCTTTCCAATGGTAGAGATGAAAGACAGGCCAAAATTACTCACTTTAATACACCAAGCGTGGGCAGTAAAAAAGTGTTTTCACTCTGAATTGACATAACTATTTAATCACAGGATAAAATATTTCACAGTAAAAAAAGTCCTTGGACACAATTAGTCTTGGATTATGATATTAAACCCCTAATAATGGTGCAAAATAAATGTAAATCAGACCAGCAAAAAACACACACACTAAAGTAACTCAAATTGATTATCAGAGTTTAAGGATTCAACCCTAAGGATCATAATATCCTAATAATTCACGTTGAACTTAGGGGTTGCACTAAAAGTTTATGAAATACAGTATCATTGTTCAAACATTCTAGTCATCTAAAGTCATACCTTAAAATAAGTTTTTTTAAAAAAAAAATAGTATTACTAATTATCTAAAGTTCTGATCATTCAGTCCAGCTATTGGAATTAATCATGCTATAGTACTACATCATTAACAACAACACCAACAACAAATAATCAACATAACTTGCATTTGTAACATACCCAAGCAATGATTCACTAATCACTTACAGTAATACAGTCTCATTGACAGATCATGAGCAAAAGACCCAATCCATTTTCAAAGTGTCTTTTGTATTACTAACTCATGTACTTTATCTTTCACTAGCATGTTTTCTCGAGAATCTGTATTTTCTCCTTGTTTGTATAAAACTATTTTCATTTCACTTTTTCATTTCACTATTCCTATTTGGAAGCAACTGGTTGCAAAAATAATTCCTACACTAAGAAAAAGATGTACAGGCCTGAGAAAAACCCAGGAAATTGCAGGAAATGCCCCCCTCTTAATGTCCCCCCCGAAGCCTTTTTCCCACTAGAAAAGTTTAAAAATGGGGGCTAAAAGAAGTATGCAGTACTTCTTTTAGAGTGGTGATAAAATTTTTAAGACAAGATGTTCATACATTTCCCCCTCCTGCAAATTATTTCTACTAATTATGTAACACAAAGACTTTCATGTAAAACAATATGCTGTTATCATTGCAATTCCTGGTCTTGGTTTTCTTTTCTCAATTCTCTTTGTGAAACTGGGTGTTATATATTTACTTGGCACTCTAGAGGACTAAAGAGACTAATGTTTATAGTTTAACTAATGTTTATACTTTTTTTCTCTTGTTCTTAATAATCTTTTTTTAATTTTTATTAAACGTTTAAAAACAAACACATTTAAAATATTTTATTCATATAATCATCACTCTACATAATCACACATACCGACAAACATATCTCTATCTACACTGTATTACAATCTTTGTTTATCCTTCCACTTATTTGGCAGAGGTAGCAGCCATTTTGAAGGCTAGGCCTTTGAAAATAATAATGGCCCCTATAAATAAGATAGAAACAATATGCTACCAAACCAAATTACAGTATGACCCTTGTATCTGTGGGGGATACATTCCCAGATTTACAACAGATAGTGAAAATTGCAGACAATAGCGAACCCTATATTTCCATTGGAAATTGACCATAGAGTCCAGATGCCTAGAGAGACCATTTTTTATTTTTTTTTGACACGGGTAACTGAAACCATGGGAACTGGTCCCATTTTCCAGCACCCACTCTTCCTGCAGGAGGTCTGTTTCCAGTACCAAGAAGTCCTCTTCACCACTTGCCACATCAGCAACAGACTAGTATCAGGGAGTAATATGTCCTACTTTGCAGGACACACTAGCCCTTGACTTTTAGGGATGTTTTTTGTGTTTTGAAGGCATGTCCTGCCTAAAATTGGTTCAAAAATAAAGAACCATAAAAACGCCTTCATAATACGGGTCTGAAAAGTACAATAAATAATGAGCAGCTGGCAGTGGCATCGCTGTGGTTGGTGTCACCTAGTATGGGGGGGGGGGCAGAGACCTCATGTGATACCAGTTTAGGCCCTCCTCCCTCTGTAAGGTGAAAAGAGGCAAGAGTGCTCCTCCTGGCTCTGTCACCTTGCAGAAGGATAGGGCTAAGCATGCCCATCCTGCCTTGCCTCTGCCACCTAAGTGAAGGAGAGGGCCCAGCATGCCCTTTTGGCCACCGCTGCTGCCCTCAGCAGTCTCCCACCTGCACTGGGTGACGCCAGGGGTAGGATGCTTCCCTTGTATATGTTCATGCATATGATAATTGGTGATAAAATGCTTGTGGTAGCAAGAAAAGAGTTTCAGTTTGGTAGCTGCCATTAAACAGGTTTCCCTAGAGTGGTTCATTTGGTTTCCACAGCAGTGCTACCCAAAACAATTTCCTGGAAGTGATATTTTGTCTTTAATGATGTACAAATGACTCTTTTAAGTGACAACAACCTGAACTCCTACACATTTAACTCACATGATTTTTTTCTAGATAAAATGGGTCTGTCATATATGCTATCAGAAGTGGTTGGCAATCCACTCCCTAAAACAAAGCAAAAGTAGTTACATGCATTCATTCACATGCAGACATAGCAGCAATGCCATCTTGACAGCTCATGACATCTCTGTAAATTATGTCTGTCTATTAATAATAAACAAATGAAGAAGTTTAACAGGCAACCCAGAAGAAAGCTGGATGTATCCCAACAGAACATCTCACCTTGTACTACTAGACAAAATTTTCACCTATCATTTTGCCTTTATAGTGACCAAATTGTGTGTTCTAAGATGCCCATGGGAATAAATCCCATTATGTAACATTATCCCTAGGGCATTCTTATGTTTAAAAATGGCTGCCATCTCTCACAGATATTTTGAATTTTGAATAATGTTGACAGCTGAGTTGTCAACAGTGATGTGGGGTTCCAGAAAATCCCAAAATGGAAAATAAAGCTTGACCTGATTTAGTATGTTTATTTGACTTATGTTTACTAAGCAAAACTTTTAAAACTCTGAACATCCCATAAGTATTTGAACTGAAATATTGTGATACAGTGGTTAGAATATGAGATTCGAATTAGTAGAGTTGGTTTGAAATTTCCACTCAGCCATGCCACTGTAAATCTAAAACACACTGGTTGGACTACACAGAATCTTAACTGGAGATCCAGTCTAGTGTGGAACTCAGAGGAGGCTGATGTTAAGATAAACACTTCAAAAATTCAGGAAAAGACACAAGACATTGTGTTTATGTATTTCTTGAAAGTGAAATGAATGCTAAACACTGAACAGTCAAAGGTGAGTTCATAACTTGATGCTGATTAGGACTGTTTGGTGTATTTGCACTTTATCCCCATCCAAACCATGCTTTAAAAATCAGTAAAATATACATGAACACATACCTGTACTTCTTAAGGTATAATCACACGCAAAACTCACAGGTATAAGTGTGTTAGTCCAGAAAATCAGTATACAAAGGGATCGGGTAGAACCTTTGAGACTAACAGAAGGAAAGAAGTTGGTAGCATAAGCTTTGGTAGACTTCATCTCACTTCCTACATGTATACGTGGAAGTAAGCTGAAGTTTTCAAAAGCTCATGCTACCAATTTCTTTCTTTCAGTCAGTCGCAAAGATGCTACAAGAGCTCTATGCACACGAAGAACATTAATGTCATAAAAGTTAGTGCACAACAAATATAAGTTATGAATTTGATCTTGCTTAATAATAAACAAATGATTGTGATGGTTCAGACAGCTTTGAAACTGACAAGGTTATCTAACATTGCACTTGCACCTATTCATTGTTAAGCATTAATTTTGTGTATTTTTTTTTATGAAATGGGAAATTTTCCACAGAATAAATAAGCACTGGAAAACTTTCCACCCCTCATCACTTAGCAATTGGTTCTGGCCAAAATCAATACAGACAGCTATGCCCTATATGGAAAGGATCACATTGTACCTGCATGCCATACAGGCTTAAAGAGGAGCAGACAAAAAAAAAAAAGATAACTTAATTCAGTGCTATTGTTGGGCAAGTTCTGGAACCCCCAGAACACTACCAGGCCTCCCTTAAGAATACAGTATTGCAGGTGGACCCTGAACCAGTCATGAAAGGTGTTAACATATAAACAAAAGTGTACCTTAACTTCTGTAAGCAAGTTTAGTTCTGTTCAAGCAGATTAGATGCAGTTGGGAAGATGTCTCTATTTTCTATTAACAATCTTTTAGTTCTGTAAAATAAATACTATCAGGAGTTTTAGGTAAGGCTATGTATGGCACAATGGTTTGAGTGTTGGACTATGACGCTGGAGACCAGGGTTAGATTTCCCTGCTTGGCCATGAAACCACTGGGTGACCTTGTATAAGTCACACACATTCAGTTTTAGGGGAGAACAATGGCAAGCCTCCTATGAACAAATCTTGCCAAGAAATCTCTCTTTTAGGATCACCACAAGTCAGAAAGAACTTGGAGACACATAGCAATGATATAATAAAACTGAAGGTGAAAGAGAGGGGTACATCTGGGTCAGTACTATCTGCGCTACACAGTTTTAGACAAGGGTGAAAAAAACTAAATCCTGGAGAATTAGTGTGGTGTAGTGGATTGAGTGTTGGGACTATGACTCTGGAGACAAGAGTTCTAATCTTGCTCAGTCATGGAAATGCACTTGGTGACCTGGAGCAAGTCACACTATCTGTTTCAAAGGGAGGCAAAGATAAACCCCCTTTGAAAAAAAATGTTTTCCAGAAAAGCCTGTGATTGGTTCATCTTAGGGTCACTATAAGTCAGAAATGACATGAAGGCACACAACAAAAAGCTAACAAAATAGAGCCTGAATAAAAATTTCAACTCCCAGTTGTTGCTATAGCCAGAACAGAGGAAGCTAAGGAATCTTCGGATTTACAATCCAGTAATAGCCGGAGGCCTGCATCTTGCCCACCTAGTTTAGATGGAAGCATTTTCTACCCACAGATGGAGAAGCTGGGAAATGATCCTGGGACCCTATTTGTGCAAATCATGCATTCTTACTTTACATATGTCCTTCACATATGCTTTTGTCATTGCTCCTTAGAAAGCACAGGATCCCAGCTAGTCACATTGGTGCATGCTCCAGCACAGGAGAAACCTCCTTAGATACACTGTTAAGACTGTCTGCCCAAATGTTAATTTAGGGTTGCAAAAGGCGGATTGAGAAATCCAGGGAAACTAACCTTGTACTGTTCAGCCTGACTATTCTACTTTTTGCTCGCAAACAAACACTGGTTGTGAAGATATCTTGAGCAGCTTGCAGAATTAGCTCGGGAATGTCTGGATGTTCAAGATTTATAGTTAAAAATGCATCTCTTACTCCCTTATGCAAATGTATATCACACAAATAAGGAACAGTCTAGACAAGTATAGAGAATTTCTGCAGAGAATTTTGTGTTCTACAGCAATGAAATAACTTCCTCCCTTGACAGATCTAAAAGGAAGCTGCAGACAATGAAGGAGTAAAGACTTTTACACTGAGACTTCCAGAAAGGGCACAAAAATTCTTTATAATAAGCTTAAATTAACAATACTTCCTAATAGAACATGAGTTTTTTGATCAGTAAACACAGTGACAGCACTCCTACTTCCTCTATTGACTGACCTACATTTTACATATAATTTACAAAAACAGAATTCACTTGAAAATCAAGGCAGAATACATAAAACCACAGAGGAACTGTATAATGTCTGTATGGCTTAACAGAGACCTTGTAGTTATTTGCTAATTTCTAACCCTTACTCAAAATGCCCCACTTAACATCCATAGCTTCATCTACAACTACAACAGACTATGGTTCATTCACCACAATCCCTAAATTGTTTTTGTAGTCTCATTTCCGCACCACTGGAAAACCGGATACTAAATGATTTAGCCCCAAAATACATGACCTTACACTGGGTACTATTGAATTACATTCCATTTCTGTTATTCCACTTCATGAGGTCATCCCATTCATCCTGCATAACTTCTCAGTGTCTCTTTATATTAACAACAACTCTTTGCAAGTACTTGCAGATTTAAATATCCTTCTACTTCCCTATCCCAGGCTGCTAGTAAAAATAATGAACAGGCTATCAATCATGGTTATCAATCATGAAATAATGATTGATAACCAAAGGAATGTTACTAATTTCTCCATTTAAACATTCACCTTTTTACTTTCTCTAATCTTCACTTTATGTCAATTAGAGGACTCTTTCCCCAATACTGCTGTACTGAACTTTAGATGGATTGATTTGATTTTTTCTTTTAGCTCAAAAACAAATCCGATGTAGAATTGTGATGAATCCATTGTCTTAGGCTATACTCTTCCATTCTTGAATTCCCACCTTTAATAAATTTTGGTTTAAGAGTTTATAATATATAAACTGGTATATATTTTTTTTCTTCAATGGATCAGTACAACATTATGTAGTTTTACTCAAAATAAAAGTTCACGGACCTTGGTCATTCAATCAATTCTGTGGACAAACTGTTAACATGTGGGTATTCCCAGGCACTGTCTAATATACATATTATACATATATTCCTTCTGTTATTTGGGCAGACAGTGGATCTTGTTTAATTATTTTTAATTGTTCCCTGCTTTTAATTAATTTTTATTTTACCTATTGTTTTTGTATTTTTAGATTGTACGCCTTTGGCAGGTTTTTATTTATTTTAATGCTTTGATTATCTCTTTGTACAATGCTGTGTACATTGACAGTGCTTTAGAAATAAACTTTAATAATAATAATAATAATAATAACATTTTCAACAGATCCTGTTTTTCTGTCAAATAAATCAAAGATAGATCAAACCAAAGATAAATCAAATAAATGGTTTATGTCATAAGATGGAGAGTTCTGAGTGAACTGGGCTGGTTGAACTAGGGCAGAACCATATTATTCCAAATACCACACAGCTCATGTTAACAGATCAGGAGGAAGTGGGAAACAAAGCTTCTGTCTCTCTTTCGCTCCCCCTTCGACTTTCTTTCTTTTAATTATTTCTGTCCCATTGTCTACAACAGAAGGAAAACTCTATAAAACAGCTCCAAGGCTGAGACAAATTCCACCCAGTTTTGAGAGAATGGTGCGGAAAGAGCCATGGGGTATATAATTATAGCACTATGATTCCTCTTTAACTATCATCCCAGAAATCCTGGGGTTTGTAGGCACTGGAGCATTCTGGCTGTAAATTCTATATACCTTCCCTAAACTACGAACTCCAGGATTCCATAGGATGTAGCCATGAGACTTAAAATGGAATCAGAATGCTCTAATTGAGTAATACAGTGGGTCTGTACTGTAGGATATGGTTCTAGTAACTCCCATGGATACCAAAATCCATGGATGCTCAAGTCCCGTTACATGCAATAGTGTACTAAAATGGTGTTCCTTATATAAAATAACAAAATCAATATTTGCTTTTTGGATTATTTTTGAAAAAATATTTTCAAGCCGAGAATGGTTGAACCCATGGATGCAGAATCTGTGGATACAGAAGGATGAGTATGTAAGACCCTTGATACAAAACACTTATGGGGAACCATTTTTGCCTCTGCATATGTTGAAAAGACAGCCACTATATAGGTTGCCCTGAGAAGAATTTTGTGAGGTCAGATCTCTTCCTTGGAGACTGGGCCTCCCTCTTTCCTAGCAGAGGAAGAGCCAGATTATTCTACAATTCTAGGGATTCCCTCCCAGGGTACCAGAATTCTCCTTTTCCCTGTCTGTGATCAAAACCCTATTTTGTAATCAATTTTTTCACACTCATGTTTACCCATTGTTTAAAATTTTCAAATGTATCACTTGTTTGGTTTAAAACTCTGACATATAAAAAATTGGAAAATCTATCCACAATCACTAAGAAAATATTTGTTGTCACCTAGTAACACACATTTGTCCCTTTTGCTTAACAGCATGGACCAACCTCAACAGGTCATTTTAACAATTTTCTTGCTCTGGTTCTGTCACAGGAAAAACCTTGACTTTTTACTCTGTGGCAAACCAAAATACCTCCCAAATCATTTGTACAATGAAACATTTTAAAAATTCAGAACCTATATCCCCCCAGCTTAAACAAGCTACCAAATCCTATGTTCCCTAGGATTCTATTATTGATGTGCATAACCAGAATACAATTAATTCATTTCCCACACCTGCACATTTAGCATTTGTTTTCACTTTGTATA
>CM034708.1:36847794-36873002 GCA_020142125.1 Phrynosoma platyrhinos
ATCCTCTCCCAAAATTTAACTGTGACTCAGAGAGGCTTAAAAGAATAAGTTATTTTGGCTTAGGCATCTGCCTCCAGCAATCCTGCTGCATTAGAACTCCATGCACTGCAACATGCATCTGTGACTCAAGTCCCTGAGCCTTAGTAACCCAGCTGCATCCATTTTAAACAAAATGGCCCTTAACAGGGTTTGTTTGCAGCTATGCAGAATCCACTGCATTTTTTTTCAGCATTCCCAGCATTTTCTCAGCCTGTCCAGGCTGTGTTTCCCTGCTTCTTATTATTTGTAGAGTGGAGAGTTCTCAGATAACCGTCTTTAAAGAGTTCTGCACTCTGCCATCAGGCAAAACATAACTGTTACTTACATCTGAAGAAGATTTGAAGCCATCTCTGCTTTTCCCAGCAACCAGTGAAGCATGGTTCCCTTGTCCTGGCACAGCTGAAGTCGTGGATAGGCAGTCTTGTCTCTTGGCCACCTTGCAGACTTGTCATCTGGACTCCTGGGCTCCTTTCCTTCTGGACATTTGGTCTCTTTGTCTCCTGGCAGACAAGCCTCTTCTGGCAGAACAACCTTAACTGGCAGACTAGCCATAACTGGGCCCATAATCCTTGTCAGCGTGTGGATGATGGGGTGTTGCAGTGATGTTCTCTGGCACCCTGCAGAGTCTGCAGGACAAGCTGGCTGCTGTGATCCACAGCCACTTTGTATCTCTTACCATCAACTGGCTCAGCTTCTCTTCTTCAGGATCTTGTCTTCCTCAGTCAAGAAGACACATTGTAAAGTCCAAAAGCATAGTTTATTAATGCATATAAAAGAAAAATAAGATAGCTAAGTAAAATCCATTGTGATGAACTTGTCCAGTTCAGCCATGAAGGATTACATCTTTTACAATCCCAAAAACTTAAGATCCCAACTTGTTGCAGTTGAAACCACTGCTGCCAAGCAGACACACACACTCACATCTTGAATTATAAACATTCTTAATCATAGTATTCCCTAGGCCCTTCCCATACTCCACCTTCTAGGTGTTAACCTTATGTTAATTGGATAATGTTTGTATGATGTATATTAACCCAGCCTCTTGCTGTCCATCATCCACCACGTGGTTTTCTTTCCCAGACTAACAATGTTTTGGATATTGCTATCAATCCTTTCTCATAACAAAGTCTGTGTCCATGAGTTGTATCTTTGGGAAAGTATATGTTTATGTCTGTGTAGCCATCTGGTGTTAGATTCACTTTGTTTTTCTAGATATTGTTCTCATGAGGAAAACTCCACACACACATCTCTACATTTCACCTTTGACTGTATAACCCATCCATATTCTAACAAGAATTACACTTCTTACCTAGCTTTTCCAGTTCCATGAGAGCATGTAAGATTAGATAAAGAAGATAAGCTGCAGATAAAGACACTCATCTCTTTTTAATGACATTCTGCACTACTTTTCAAACAATAGCACAAGAATATAATTGTCTTAATTTTTTTAAGAGAACAATATAAAGATTGTAACGAATATGTCCTCTTTCTTATAAGCCTCTTGATTTACTAACACTACCGCATTTACTGACACCATCTTCTTCAATACCCACAGCTAAGATATACCCACAGCTAAGATATAGTGCAGTGGTTTGAGCACTGGACTATGACTCTAGAGAACAGGATTTGATTCCCCAATTGTCCATGGAAAGCCACTGGGTGACCTTGGGCAAGTCACACACACTTAGACCCAGAAAACCTCATGATAGGTTAGGACTATCATAAGTAGAAAATAACTTGAACACAACAACAACAACACAACAAGCTAATATACACAAGGTAATTAGTTCAAATGGCTTACTCTCCTCTTAACAAGTTCATATGCAGATACTAACACAGTAAGCGTAACCATGGGATTTCAATGCTTGCTGTTTCCATTTATTCTGTAAGTCTGCTATAAACACATCTATCTTTATTTCATCTTTCTCCACACCAATAACAAGTTATGTATAAGTCATCCAAGTTTTCTTGTAATCTGTACTACAACAGTCAATATTCATATAGAAACACTCTTCTTCAACATGCACTAAAACCTGTAAAATTATAGCAAAGTTAACATCACTCCATTTATGGGAACATGTACTCTAAAGCTTAAGCTTTCCCCTTATTTGTTCTCTTCCACTCATAAGCTACTTTTCTAGGTCATAACACATCCTAAATCAAGGGAAAATCTTTCTATATACCATCTTGATTTATGGCTACAGCAGCTTTTAGCACTACCATGTATAGCTGCAGTTAATATCGTGTCTCTGTGTATGTGTGTGCATGCCTTGTTTTGAAAATTTTCCAAAATTTGCTTATAGAACAGCAGGTTCAGAAACAAAAGCTTGCAGTGAAATACTTCAGACCTACTGAGAAAGGGACATACATAGATGTTTTTACATAGATGAAAATTTTCTGAGGTTGTGAAATGTTAAGTTTTTTACAAAGTGAGGCAAGTGCAATGTTAGTTCCAACTAGAGTAGACCAACTGGAAAAAATGGGATTTATTAGTAACTATTCTTTTAAGTACCACTATTACAGTTGGGACCAACACAGAATTTTGTTTATTTTTATCCAGTCGTATCTCAGAGGAGTTTAAGAAATCAAGCATGGCTCCACTACCTTGCTTTTTTCCCTAGTTGGTAAAATTAATTAAGACAGCAGATTATCACTGGCTTGAGGTCACCCACTAAATTCAGTGGCAGAGTAGGCAGTTGACTGGTTCTCTGTAGTCTAAGTTAGGGGATTAGCCATAGCTCAGCCATGTAGATCATGAGAGATGTCCCATGTTCAAGCCAGAGTTATTGCTATGTGGTACTCAGAAAAGCTGTTGATTCAAATTCTGGAGAGCAGCTGGCCCTCTTCCAATATAACTGAACAGACTGATGACTGTTTACAATTACATCATTTCCAATATTCATGTCAAATGTACAAGTCTTATCCCATTTGGTACAACAGTTTCTCCATGCAGCAAAGACAGGAACAGCAAGGACATGGAAGAACTCATAAGGTTTATTTTATCCATTTGTCATTGGTTAAACCAGGGGTCGGCAACCTATGGCCCGCGTGCAGCCCGCGTAGGCCTTGGGACCGGCCCGTGGCCTGTCCCGCTGCATGCGAGCACAGGTGCCATTTTGGTGTCCAAAATGGCGCCCGTGCTTGTGCACGCATGCGCGTGAGCACCATTTTTGAAGGTTGCAGCACACATGCGCCGGGCAAATTCATTCACAGCAGGCATGCTGGGGCCTTCCCTGGGCCCTGGCAAGGCCGCAGCGCACCTGCTCTGGGCGAATTCACCTGGCACACACATGCTGCGGCCTTCCAAAATAATGCCTGCGCTTGCACACGCATGTGCACGATGGCGGGCGTTGTGTGCATGCGCACGGGGGAAGTGCGCACGCGTGCACAAGTGCGCACGCTCGCACCCGGCCCACCCGCCACCCCCCGGCCCCCTGGTAACAAATGTTGCTGACCTCTGAGTTAGACAGAACTCTCCAACTATTAGAAAAACTGATGCTCAAACTTTACTGTGCCAGAAGCAAAATAACTTCTGACACTTTTGAAACTACTGACATTCATTTCTATCATATATGTCACATGCAAATTCTAGACATGGTTTGTCTTTGAACCATCTGATTTTTGGAAAGCTATCATGAATAGCAGTCTTTGGATATTGATTATAGTCTGTTGCTATTGTTTGTCTTTGATAGTTATTCTCTGATTATACTTTGAATGATGGAATGTTGCCTGGGGTGGGGAGAGGATAATTTACTACTATACCATGTAAATTTCTAATAAAATTATATTAAAAACAGTTTCTTTTCCACTGTTATACCATTTTTCTAGAACCCACACTATTTTTCAAGAACCCACATAAGGTGAGAAGGTAAGATAAGTCCATTTTTGCCAATTCCTATCAGTATGGTTACAACACGATTCACAGTCTTCTGCTGCTTTCTGGATATCACAGTTTGCATTGTTTTTGTATCTTACAACTACTAGGGGAAGGATGTTCTGCTCTTCATGCTGTGAGGCATGGAGACTGTTTCCAATAAAGAAAACTTCACTCCCCTAAACCGTAGCATCTTTTCCTATGACCCCCTGTCCACTACTATTGCTTTTTGGACAACAAATATATCTGGAACACATTTAAGAAACAACGTTTTACTTCTGATTACATTCATACAAATTAAGCCAAATCCTGCCTTAATAAACAACAACGTGTTTGAAAGGTATAATGCCAAGTTTAGACATAACATAAAGCAATCTTCTTCCAACTTTGTTTAACTGATAACACATAGTGGAGGTAAACAGAATTCATTGAATAAGTTGCACTGTATGGTACCTGGATTCCCAGATTAGCCTTGTGTTCAGATTCAGCTGATGTGTTCATTATAAGCTTGCCATGACTACATATTGCTGGGGATACTTTTCTCCTTCTTTCTAAACTTTTAAACTCTGGAACATTGCACACATTTTTCTAACTACAATTCAGCCTTTCACCTTCAGTCCTAAACAAATTGCTTCTTTCTGCCATTCATTCTTCCTCTGTCCCAACACTTTTTCATCTACCAAGCAGTCATGGGTTATTAAAAAATGACTCGGCCCAGCACCAATAGTGGCATATATCACACCCACACTGTTAACTAAGTCTATTTCACAATTTATGACTTGAATCTTTTAGACACAATATGGCTGAAAGAAGAGAGAGGCAATTTTTAAATAGCACTGATCCCACTTTGTTACTGCCATCACATATTTTATGTTGCAATTTCTCCCAGAGGCACTATCAGATAATGCAAGCTGTTCTTCCAGAGTCCCAGAAGTCTGGTTATAGATATCATCTACAGCAGGGGTGGGCAATGTGTGATCCTCCAGATGTTGATAAGCTGCAATTCCCACCATTCCCAACTACTAGACATAATGGCTAGACCTGCTAGGAGTTATAGTCAACAACATATGGCAGGCCACATTTCACACCCTAAACTATTGTTAAGAACACTAAAACACTGCACAAAGAAATGTAAATTAAACACACGTAACAACCTCTGGATCGAGTTCAAAACTGTTTCTATCAATCTAAGCAATGGATGCTGGGGGGAAAGTCCCTGAAATTAAATCCAAAGACTTCTCTGACCTATAGGCCATGAAGCAAAA
The DNA here is from genome assembly GCA_020142125.1 of Phrynosoma platyrhinos. Lineage (NCBI taxonomy): Eukaryota > Metazoa > Chordata > Lepidosauria > Squamata > Phrynosomatidae > Phrynosoma > Phrynosoma platyrhinos. The sequence continues at coordinate 36,852,973 of CM034708.1, forward strand.
CAACACAAGTACAACAGGATCCCCCTTGTAGACATTTACCCTTCCATGTATGGAAAGTAGCAAAGCTAGCTACCAAATAATAATAAATAGCCTGAAGGACTAACAGAGAGATTTCTCATTCTTCAACATGAATATCCTGGGATTACAATACTTAAAGTAAAATTTTGATGCTGATTCTGCCTGTTTGGACTTTACCAAATTCATGAATTACCAGGCAATGAGAAATTGATAAGATAGACATCCAAACAGATACCATGCCTGTTTCAAGATCCCATTAAAGTGGCCATGGGCATAGTTTCCAGGGAAATGTGCTTATTTCATCTATATTGGCTTACACAGGACAATTATCTACCTGAAGGCATCCCTTGTCTCCTGGTCAAGTTCAGTTTTGAGATAAAAGAACTATGAAAAAGGTGATACAGAGGGACAGGAACCATCAGAAGATAGTAAATGGATAACAGATTCAGCAGACTACCCACAGTCCACCTTTTCACAGTCTTCCCAGGTGTATTATATTTGTATATAATCTACAACAATTATCTCTAGATTTCTATAGACATGTACATCAGTAGATAAAATAGTATGTACATTTGCATTTACTTTTGCAATTCATGAGTGGCCAACTCAACTCACTTTCCCTATTCACAAAAGGAAGAAAACAATGAATATGGATTATACCATATTCAGACAGTATCGTCAGCACTGAATGGCAAGACTCAGATTCACCAGTGGCTTTCTGGAAGCTTTGGGTTCTGTCACAGACTGTGGAGCATAAAGTTGAAGGGTAGTATATAGGACATGACTCATCTAATGATTTTAATGACCTCAAACATATGAAACATAATATATAGAAAATTGTAGCTAAAACTGTAGGTAAATCACCATCATTTAAGACTGCAGGTTATTTATCTATGGTTCCACACAGCACTTCAACCGAAAATACAAAGTATAGAATATGAAGTAATCTGGCTCACTCCTATTTGTTCAAGTTCGTCATGTCAAATACTGCTGGAAGACGTGGTACTGGAAAAATGTAGCACCTAAAAAGATGAAAAAAGACATCATGTGGTAATTTAAAGAGCACCTAAAGTGGGAATGGTCAGGTTGAGAATGGCTTTTTAAAGAATCAGTGAATGCACCTGTCAACTAAAAGCAGTCAATCTATGGTTGCATCTGCATTGCAGAAATAATGCAATTTCACACCACTTTAATGGCCTTGACTCAATGTTATGGAATTCTGGGATTTGCAGCTTTGTAAGATATTTAGGCTTCTCTGCCACAACAAACTAAAAATACCAGGATTCCACAGCACTTAGACATGGCTGTTAAAGCGGTGTCAAACTGGATTATTTCTACACTGCAGATGAGGCCTAAGAAGTAGAGGTGGAAATATATAAGGAAATGCAGACATTAGAAAGGTGGGTTTTTTGGGGGTTTTTTGGTTTGGTTTTTTACTACAAGTCCCAGGATGTTCAGCTGGCTGGGGGATTCTAAGAGCTTCAGTTCAATATGTTGCCCAAGGTGGCTATCAACATAGCAGTTCCTTCTCCAGCTGGTTACAGAGACTCAAAACATAATTCTTCTGCTTCTATAGTCTCAAAACAACCATGGCAGACCTCTTTTTGGTAGATGGAGAAGTGGGCCACAGATGCTCATTCACTGGCCACTCTGCCACTTACTACTGGGTCCTATGGCTGTACTTACCTTTTAACAGTAATCTCATTCTGTATTCATGGGAACAAAGGAAATTAGTTTTAGATACTCCTGGTATGGACAATGCAGAGACACATACTTTGTATTGTCCACATATAATCTGAATGTTGTATGCTTTATTTTGATTTATAAAACAGGGATGGGGAACATGTGGCTTTCCAGATGTTGGAATGCAGCTGCCATCACTTCTCATTATCAGTTATGAAGTCAAGGGCTGGTAACAAATGTAGTCTAACAAACATTTTATAAATATGGTCCCTGGGGAAGATCATGCCACTTGAATGAGATTTGGAGCATGAGAAACATTGGAAACAGCTGAAATTGGCTTTCCTTCTATCCCTCAGAGTCAGCTATCACCGACACTCTTTTGAGAAGGAGACTGGTGAAATTATATTGTTTTAGTTTACCATCTGTAATAATGAATTACTGCATACATTTTGCTTTCTCCTTCTCACTTACAGGTTAAACATTAAGCATTGAGATTTCAGCAGGTTGGGATGCAATCAAGAAACAACAGTATATAAAACTGTAAAATAACAATAATCTACATCAACAATGATAATTCAAAATCCACCATCAGTTAAAAATACCCAAACGAAGATGCTAGATTTAACCTTGACTATTAAATAAGGCCAGCCTAGCCATCAGATGAACCTTCAGTAAAGTGGCAACTCCATAATGGGGGCACCGCAGCCTGCAGTCCCACCACCCATTCTAGTGGGAATGAAGGAAGGGCCTTCTTGGTGGCTGCTCCCAGAATCTGGACCTTCCTTTCTAAAGAGGTAAGACTGGCTCCTCCCATGGTGTTCTTCCAGTGATCAGTGAAGATTTTTTTTTCCTTCAGATCTTTGGGAAAATACTCTTTAGGGGAAAATACTTTTTGTTGTTGTTAACTGCCTTCGCGTCAGTATCGACCCATGGTGACCTTATGGATGAGACATCTATAGGACCTCCTGTCCTCAACTGCTCTGCCCACTCTTATTCATGGTCTCTTTAATAAAGTCCATCCATCTTACATATGGCCTTCCTCTCTTTCTACTTCCCTCCACCTTATTATTTTTTCCAACGATTCATGCCTTCTCATGATGTGTCCAAAGTACAACAGTCTAGGTCTTGCCATCTTGGCTTCTGGGGATATTTCTGGCTTGATCTGTTCTAGGACTTTTTTTTTTTTTTTGTCCTTTTGGCTGTCCATGAAATCCTCAGCATTCTTCTCCAGCATCACATCTCAAAGGAATTGATTTCCTCCTATCTTCTTTCTTGACTGTCCAGCTCTCACATCCATAGATGGTAATAGGGAATTCAGTGGCTTGCATGATTCTGACTTTTATGCTGAGCTGTATATCTTTGCATTTTAGGATCTTTTCTAGTTCTTTCAGAGCCACCCTCCCTATTCTTGATCTTCTCCTGATTTCCTGGCTGGAGTCCCCGTTCCAATCAATGTTTGATCCCAGATATGAGAACTCTTTTACTATTTCTATTTCCTCGTTGGCTAGTTTGAATGTGTGTAAGTTTTGTGGGGTTCCCTCTGTCCATGCCTGTCTGTTCTCTAGACAGGTAGTTATTGGTCTCTCTGTCCATGCCTGTGGTCATTCTTTTTGTTTTCTTTATGTTAAACAGTAAGCCTGCCTTTGCACTTTCTTTTTTTTATCTTCCTTAGTAGCTGTTCCAAGTCTGGGAGGTTCTCTGCTAGTATTATGGTGTCATCAGCATATCTCAGATTGTTGATATTTCTTCCTCATTTTCACTCCTCCCTCTTCCATGTCCAAGCCTGCTTTCCGTACAATATGCTCTACATATAAGTTGAATAGATAGGGTGATTATAAAATGATTTTACAAAGTGGTTGTTTCTTGCTTTGCATTTTTTTAAAAAATGCTTCTTAATCCAATAGGTTCTATTTAATTATGACTTTACAACTTTTGTCATGTCTTTACTGATGACAAAATTTATCCTTTAATTTTTGTAAACTGCCTTGAGTCCCAAGGCTGGGACAAATGTGATGGGCCTTCCATGTAGCTCTGCATTATGCACCACTGAGGGCTTCACTCCATGAATGTTTATGAAAATTATATTTAAGATAACACAAGACTCTTTGGAATTATCTTTCATTCCCAAGCTATGAGGCACAGGAGACAGTCCACAAGGTTTTCTTAATGCCTGGGCAGATGTAAACAAGGTGAGGCAGTCCTTCAAAGCATGACTGCCTGAGGGTGAAGGTGAAATGTCATTACAGGTTGAGGAATTCTAAAATTCAAAATATTCCAAAATCCAATTTTTTTTCCACTGGTGGCTGAAAACACCTTTGCTTTCTTATGATTCAGGAACATCTGTTCTTACCCAATTTACATCCATTTCCAGCGGAGATGGATTGAGAGGATTATCCCAGACTAAGGAGGATCTCTCCCTCTTTGCTGGGAAAAGTGCACACAAACCTTGCTTCATGAACATAATTATTTAAATTACTGTGCATAAAATTACCTGCACACTATGTGTATAAGGCGTATATGAAACATAAATGAATTTTATGTTTCGACTTGGATTCCATCACCAAGACTTCTCATTATGTATGTATATGCAAGCCCAAGTATTCTGAAATTCCAAAATAAATAAAAAATAAAAAAATCTGAAATCCAAAACACTTCTGGTCCCAAGCATTTCAGGTAGTGGAGACTCAAACCATACTAATACCTTAAACTCTGTCTAGAAGTGTATTGACAGCCTATAAAATTGTTTTAAAACCTGTTACGTGGATGCTATATAGCAGAGATAGAAAACATGTGGCCCTCCAAATACAGCCCTGGAACATCCATCAGCACGTTCACAAATGAAGAATGATGGCAAGTGCAGTCCAACAATTTATGGAGAGACACACGTTCCCTTTTCCTGCCATATGGGGTTGCCAGATTTCCACAACCATGTTGTTTAAGGACAGCTCCAGTTAAGTACACTGAAGCAATCTAGATGTGAAGTGACCAATGTATGTCTTACTATGACAAATTATCCCTATCCTTGGTAGGCTAATCAAAACTGATTCTGAGTAGGATAGCCAAACTGGAAACAGCTCATCTGCCTGTACTGGTTGTGCAGAAGAGGAAATTTCAACAGGTGTTGTTACCTGCTTGTATGACAAGCAATGCCTGATGAAATTCCCTCTTCTACATCAATTGAAACTACAGAAGCCATCTCCAGTTTTCAATCTCTTATTTTTGAGTCATCAAACCTACTTGGGCCTCCAGTAGTAAACTCATGATAGTCCTATTCCTCTCTCCTTAGTCTGGTATCCTTTAAAAAATTTAAAGCAAGGGTGGGAATAGCCCTCCAGATGTTGCTGGACTACAACTCTCAGTATTCACCACCATTAACTATACTGGCCAGAGGTGCTGAAGTTAAAGGTCACATCTAGATAACTGCAGTACAGAATGCTACCTGCTTTAAAAAGAAGGCCAAAGGGCAGTATAAAGCATTGCAGATGTCATTTTTTTAATGTTAAGAATAGGTAGAAAATTGCTTTCCATTATGAAAACTGGATTTTTTAAGAAGAGTGAAACACAGTACACCTGATTCCCAAGGCTCGTAAAACTGTATTTTTATTATCAGCTAGTTGAAATACCAAATTGTGCCTCAGAATGAAGACCTGGCAGCAGTTAAATGAAGGATCAAGACACTGGAGTAGGCCAAGAATGCACACAAGAGTGCTGTGGAAAACCTTCAAAATACACTTTGGTTATCAATATATAGTTTTCTCTTCTACTCAAGGAGGAGAGTGGACCATTTTATTTATTCAAATAAATAAGCAGCAGATGAGTACTAAGTACATTCCTCACTAGAGCTAAAATCTTTATATATGAGAATCCCAATGATATAATAACAGTGATATTTCTCTCTAAAATAGTGAGATTACTCAGCAAAGCAGAGTACTTTCTGGTAGGAAATCCTACAGCCTCCTACTTCTCCTAGAATCTCTGACTGAGCTACTGGGATTTTTTCCAAGAAGTTATCACCACATAAATAGCTTCAGTTGTTTTGATATAGCTAAACTCATCCAAAAAGAACCAGACATAGATCTGGAACAATATATAAAGTAAGCTATAGTAAAATTTAGCAGTACTATAATTCATGAAAAAAAGGTATTACATATTTAGAGGGAAAACAAAACAAAGTACACATGTCTCAGCAATTCAGCATGCTGAATTGGAGGGCAACTTGCTGACATGCTAGATTGGGTATGTTTGTGCTTTCAACTTGCTTGTCAGTTTATGGTGGCCCCATGAATTTGATAGGGGTTTCTTAGTCAAGGAATACTCAGAGATGGTTTTGCCAGTTCCTTCCTCTAAAATATAGCCTCTAAAATATATTCATCTGAAATATATCACCTAGTATTCATTGGTGGTCTCCCATCCAAATACTAACTAGGACTAACCTTACTTAGCTTCCAAGATCAGCTGGGGTCTCTGCCTTTAGAATAAAGGGATTACACAGATTACTGGAAATAATTTCTACAACAGTGCTTTAATTAACAATCCTCCAATAGGAAATTTAGTTCTGAAGAACAGGGAAATGAAAGAGATGCCTACAGACAATGTAGAGACTTCCTGAATATACATAAAAATACGGCTTTTCACATGAAAGGCTCTCTTTCTTTTCAAGTAAATAAAACCCTTCAATATGAGAAGAACTGCTCAAGAAACTAATAAAATGTCTTACACCAAATTATCCCACACCTTCAAACAAAAAGGAGGACAATGTACCAAGGCACAAAACCATCAGCAAAAGGGGAAGTGTGGTTTGTAGGCAAATAATTCCTGGAAACCACACCATTTTCTTTACAGTTGAGACCCCAGCTCAAATATCAAGTAGTGAGGAATGCTGGGAGTTTCAGTTCTACAGTATCTGGAGGGATCCATGATTTCCCCCCCTGTACTGAAGGCACAGATACAATATCACCACTTCATTCCATATTGTCAAGATCTTACTATTATACTATAAAGGGGATCTAATTGCAACCCTTCCCTCACCCAGTTGGTGTAACAAAGATAAGCATATGGATTTTTTTAAAACCCACACACTTAAAGGGCCTTTACAGACTGCCAGAAACAGTACAACTTGAGGTCACTTTAACTGTCCTGGCTCAGTGCTAAGGAATCATGGAAATTGTATTTTTTTCTGGGACACTGAGCCTTCTCTGTCAGAGAGCTCTGGTACCACAATAAACTACAGTTCCCATGATTCCTTAGCACTGAGCCAGGACAGTTAAAGTGGCCTCAAATTGCACTATTTCTGGCAGTCTGTAAAGGCCCAAATACTGTCAAAATGAGTCATAAAGCATTCAAACTATGCTGACTCTCCCCTACTGCTGACACAAGACAAAATCTTTCCAATGATAGTTTAGCTAAAACTTGGACTACAACATTCAAGCTACAAGGTGATCGAGTTCTCAGCCATACAGCTATATGGATTATCAAAATTGTGATAATGTCAGGCATTGCACAGATCCCACCTGATCTTGGAAGCTAAACAGGATAAGCTCTGGTTTAATATGTGAATGCAAGACTGCCAAGGAATGCCAGGTACTGTAGGCTATACTTCAGAGGAAGAAACTGGCAAAACTGACTATTCTTTGCCTAAGAAAAACCTATGAAGTTCATGGTATTTCCTCAAGTTGACAGGATATTTGAAGGTACAATGACAGACAATGTCAGTCATACATGGCTGGGACTGCAAAGAGATTAATATCTGAAGCAAGTATGAGGAAAAACAGATTGAAACTAAATCCAGACAAGTCGGAGGTGCTCACGGTAGCGGCCCCGAAACCAATAATTGGGTTGCAACCTCCAGTCTTGGATGGGGTCACACTCTCCTCCAGTGACTGTGTTCGCAGTCTGGGGGTGCTCTTTGACTCGTAATGACAAATCAGGTTAATGCGACGGTCAGGAGCGCCTGTTATTAGCTTCGGCTGATACGACAGCTGCACCCTTTTCTGGAAGTGAGGGATCTCGAGACTGTTGTGCATGCACTGGTAACCTCATGCCTTTACTTCTGTAATGCGCTCTACATGGGGCTACCCTTGTGCTTGACTTGCAAATTACAGCTGGTACAAAATATAGCAGCCAGGCTGGTGTCGGGAACATCTAGCAGGGACCACATTACTCCGGTTTTGAGGTTCCCTCCACTGGCTGCCTATCAGCTTCCAGGCCCAGTACAAATTGTTGGTTATTACCTTTAAAGCCCTAAACGGCTTGAGTCCAAGCTATCTCAGGGACCGCCTCCTCCTATATAATCCTCCCCGTGCTCTCCGGTTCTCTTGGAGGAATCTGCTGCAGCTACAAAAATTGAGGCTTGTGGCTACCTCCCAGAGGGCTTTTTCAGTTGTCGCCCCCAGACTCTGGAATGGCCTGCTGGACGAGATCCATCAGTTAACATTGTTAGACAGCTTCAAAAAGGCTGTTAAGATGGATCTCTTCCGACACGCTTTCCCAGATTAATCTTCCCGGCCTAGGGTATTATGACCCGCAACTGTTCCTCACGTGGCCCATCTTTTGATGGACGAGGAACACTGTTAGAGGCTAAAATCGGGTGTTGTATTGTGTTTTTATTGTTTATATTGTAGTTTTAATTATTGTGGGATTTAATACTGCTGGGGGGGGGGGGAAGGATTGCTTTTTTGATATTTGTGATTTTAATTCTGTAAGCTGCCTTGATTAGATCCCCAAATAGGCAGGGTATAAATAACTTTTATTATATTATTAGTAATGGCAAAACAGCTTCTCTATTTGGTCAACTGAACCAAAAGGCTTAAGTCATATTAAAACTTGGAATCAGCACAATATTAGCAGAGAGCAAAATCTAAAAGAGCAGGGACCTTTCTCAGATCATATCCTTTTGAAAGGGTCATAGTGCAACATACAGTGTGTGGCTTTTACGTGTAATTACAGAGATGCATTAGTTAACAAAGCTTCTGACAACCTTCATTTTACAGCATATTAAAACTGCACAGCCTTGCTTTTCCTCCTTGTACCATGTCTAGCTGTAAGGTTTTTAGCAATGTTGGCATTGGGAGAATAGTAAATGAGGGTTGGAGAGCCAGGTCTTGCCATGGAGCAGTATTTCTCAAACGTTGAGTCTCCAAGAGGCTTAGGGATCTCAGTTCCCGGAAGCCCAGCCACCATCAAGGATTCTGAGAACTGAAGTCTAAAACGTCTGATTGTCTGGAGGTTGAGAGCCACTGTCACTTAAAATGGTGCCAAACTACCTTACTTTCAAAGTGTAGATGCAGCATCCATCAAACTGACTTGCATGCAATGAAATGCAAATTATTGAGGCATTTTCTGTCACTCTGGAGAGAGTGAGGAAGCCTTCTATATGCACAGTATACAAACACACTGGAAGTTAAGCAACACTACTCATGTACAGCCTACCTTTTTATGGTTCTGCCCAGGCAAATCCTAAGTGGGTTTGTCTTTAAGATCCCTCTGAACTCAATAGCAGTTCCTGGCAAGTAAGCATGTTGATTTAATAATAATAATAGAAGATATATGTCTGGATCCTTCTCATTTCAGTGATACATACTTTCTATTATTAGGGTGTATTTTTTTCTAATGAGCAATGGCAACAGTTCATTGCACTTCTGCAGCCAAGAGACACAATGCAGAGAAAATTAGGTGTGTTTCAAATCCTCTGCAATGCCTTTGATATTTTTTTAAGGATCCAGTCCTAAATACACTAGAGAATAAGTCTCATTGAAGTCTGTGGGATTTTACTTCTCAGCAAATATGTTTAAGACTTTATGGCAATACAACTGCAATTCCTACACACAATCACTTGTGAATAAACACCACTTTGAAGCTCAAGGTGTAGAAAGAGAATGCCTAGCATGCCTCATTTCTCTTTGCCTGTCACCAAAGCCTGGAAAGTTGCTTAAAAAAAAACAAAACAAAAAAACCTACTGTTTGCAACTATGCTGGCTTGGGGATCCTAAAAGGTGTCATGCAGTGGTGGGAATCACGTAGTCCTTCAGATGTTACTGGATTCAATCTCTGAGCATTTCTCACCATTCACAAGGCTGGCCAGGCTGATGGGATTTGAAAACCAACAATATGTAAAAGATCACATGATGATCACTCTTCTTGTTCAAAAAAGCAACTCGTCCAACCTCTGATTGAAACTGACTGAATTTTCTGGAAGCCTGTACCAACAGCTGTGTTTTAACATTAGAAACAATCCCATCTGATGTGCTGTTGCAGCTGTATTCAAGAAGGAGTCTATTAAAAATTAATTTTCACAGCCTTTGAAGTACAAAGGCCCCAAAAAGAAAGTCAAATGAAAATACGCAAAACAAGGACTCAGGAACGAATAGCATGACATGTTACATAAAAGTGAAGCTCCTGCATACATAGGTTGCCATAGCCTCCATCACATACCTTTGGTTTAGGAGGAGCTCTGTCCCCAACTAAAGAAAAGGAAAAAAATGGCTAAATTTAAGCAGACTTGTGTTAAAGCATAAGATGAGTCTTACACTGGCTTTCACTGGTCTGGGCTCCTCCAGATCTCTACTCTCCTATGGAATGATTCCAAAGTTTAGGGGGATATCAATTTACTGTGACCACATGCTGTATTTCTCAGGCAGACTTTTTAACAGAGGTTTCCTTTTTGATCTGTGATATGAATATATTCAATAGGATATCATCCATAACGTGAAAGAATCTCCATCTTTCTGTAAAGCATTCATGCTGCTTTTCACTACAGGTGTATACACACAAAAAGTTCTGTGTTCCTGCATGTGTAGATATAGACACATGCACATACTGTCCAGCCACTTACATAATATGGAACTCTCTGCTTCTGCTCTATACTCACCTAGAAACCTGCATTCTTCACCTAAGATAAAGGATAGATCCTTGAACTAACCGTCTACCTTGAGAAAATGACAGCATCCACCAACTTTCCAACACTGAACTGATTTGCTAAGTGTAACTCAATATTGACTCTTCATCACTGTATGTATTACTAAGCATAACCCAATAAATTACAAATGAACATTAGAAGGAACTTCTTGACAGTGAGAGTGGTCCAGCAATTGAACCAATTGTCTAAACTGGTGGTGAGGTCTCCTTCTTTGCATGCCTTCAAAATAAGGTTGGATAGCAAGGGATGCTGTAAGCTGGAGATCCTGTACTGAACAGGAGTTTCTACCCAATGACCCATGGGGCCCCTTTCAACTCTATCCCAGTGATTCATTTAGAGACTAGCAGTCATTTTGTCTACAACATTTGGGGTGCTTTTTGAGCTTTCTCCCCTTCTCCTTATTTTATGCATCAGATTTATTTGGAACTCAACTCAGTTGATATGTGGTGCTGGAGAACAGTGCTCAGGATATTGTAGATGGCCAAAATGGCTAACAAATAAATCTTAGAACAGATTAAGCCTGAACTGTCCCTGGAAGACAAGATTACTAAATAGAGGCTGTCATACTTCAGCCACATAATGAGAAGGCATGACTCACTAGAAAAGATAGTAATGCTAGGAAAGGTAGAGGGTAATAGAAAGAGAGGAAGACCATATACCTCCTGCCCTGAGCCTGCAGGACCTGAAGAAAGCAACTCAGGACAGAGGAGTTTGGTGTATCATTCACAGGGTCACGATGAGTCAAGGCTGACTCAAAGGCAGTTAAAAACAACAAATGCTTACATGCTTTTGTAGTATCTTTGCTGATCCTAATTATGCAACCATATTTAGGTATAACTTAGATATACGTGCCATAATACTGGAACTGGTGAGAACAGTCTCCTGCTTGCAAAGGCAAAAGAAACAGGTATTTACTACTCCTTCACGTGTAAAGCTACCAGGATTGTTTGGCAACAGGCATTTTTTTCTTAGTATCATTGAATTAATTGACTTTACTCTCACTTCTGAAGAGACCTATCACCAATGTTTGGGGAGAGACAAAGAATTTTTCCAGACTCTGTCAAAGGAGCTGGGGGTTTCTCTCTTTCATATATAGTTTGTGGTTTGCTTCACTTGTACTGCAAAAATCGCCTTGAGCTGTCTGCATTATAAGTACCTTTCCACAAGATACTCTTTCCCCTTAAGACATATTGCAGTCTGGATTGAAAAGTCTGATCTGCAGAAAGCTAGGGAAGAATGTAAACTACTAAATGAATGGTTCAGTCTTAGCAGTGGAGTGAGACAAAAGTTCTATTACTGCTTCCAGCTTCACTGTCCTGCAACTAGACTCAGCACAAGTAGCAGGTAGCAGGATTCAGATTAAAAAAAAACAAAAACCTGCAGTCTATGCATGCAAAAAAAGAGAATAGTTTGCTCATGTCCTATAGCAAGTTTGGGAGTTACACAGCCAGATGTTGTTGATACAGTTCAGATTAGATTTTCTGCCTAGGACTGCTGGGAGTTGCTATCCAACAACGTCTTAGAATCCTTCTCCTGCCCTATATGCCAGGAGATGAGCCTCAAAGCTCAGATCAGCTTCATTGCCTTTTTAGGTATAGAGTACTTCAACAGCAGAGAGCATGAGCAGATCAAAGATCAGAATTTTTACATACCATAAGGGATCTACTGAAGCATTGGCATATGTATGCCATGCATGCTAAAAATGAAGCATAAAGGACATAAACATGTTCCAAAACAGGAATGAAGGGCATGAAGTTATTAGACTGCAACCTTCATAATCCATCATTTACCATGCCAGTTAGGACTACTGGGACTTTTAGTCCAACAATATCTGGATAGCAGCAAGTTCCCCACCCATTCTGGAAAGAGATTTACAGAGATACAAGAGGTTAAAAAAAAGCACACCAACTTTGCAAAGCTGTATATTTAATTTTTTTAAAAAAAGCTCATGTCTCTTCAACAGATTCTTGGAATTAGGGTGTTTCCAACACCTCTCCAACCTGCAAATAGCCTAAATAGCTACATGCTCTTAGGAAGGTAAAGTACCTTAGTGTTCACATATCAGCTAAGATACTGATGTATCTACCCCTTCCAGCTGGGCCCAAATCAAGGTAAAAAATATTTTATATACTTAGCTTTCAAATATTCACATCATATTTTGGGAGTAAAGGTTTACCCTTCCATATTCCAAGCTATTCAGTTAGGGCTTCACGGCTACAATCCTGCTTCTGCAATGTAGCTCTTAGCAATCCTGTATGCAGGTGTAGCACTAGTACTGAGGTCATAAAAATATTCACTGTATATTCTAGAAATTTTTAAAAGAGCTATAAACTGGAGTGTTAAGGCAACATCATGCTGTCAATGAACAGGAGGTTTTTTGGCATATTCTCTACATCACAAAATTTGCTTTTGAAGCATGAGCACTGTGTTTAGTCATATTTATAGGTCTTACACCTTATAAATATGACTAAACAAATGGAGAACCACCATACCTAAGCATACCTCATGTTTAGGTGCTTATATTCTTAATATAAAACTAGAAAATAAGGCAAGATGCTTATAAATATCAGACCAAGGATGGTGAATCTTTGGTGTTAATTTAAAAGCTGTTTTCTAAACACCCACAATCCAAAGGGAATGATGGGAGTTAGACATAAAAACATCTGGAGCCCAAAGGTTCCCCAGAAACACATTAGAGCCTGCTTATAGAGTCCAACCATGTATGAGAGTGTTGAAGAGATTTCCTGAAATTGATAGGGCTTTTTTGTTCCAAATAATATGGTGAGAATGAACCAACTTTTAAGCTATTTCTCTGTGCTTTTTAAAAAGCCAATTTCAATAAATCCTGTCCTTCTCACATAGTAATTATGAATATTTAAACCATTTGCCCCATTAAGGCTCAGTTACCTATTGTCTCTTATATATATTTCCAATATTAACTCAGGATGGCCCAGCAATGTGTTTCATATTTAGGATTTTAAAGCACACAAGTTTCAAGTTCCTACAAGCCTGTGCAGAACACATACTACTCTTATTTTCATAGTACCAAGATTCAACTTTCTCATCTTTAGTTCATGGTTTGTTCTTTCTTGTACATCCTGAAAGAACTTTACAGACATTCCATGGACAATCAACGTTTCAATCTGCAGCTTTGTTTACAAGAATTTAAAATAGCAGTTGCCTGCAAACATCATTCCAAATGCAGGTGCTTGCATACAGATCATCATCATCATCTCATTAGTGTTTCAGAGATGTAGTAACTCTTATAATACTGATGTTTCAAGTAAAACTGATGTTCTCCATTGCATATGTTTTATTAGATAGTACCAGTGCCAATACCCTGATAAAAGCTTCCTCATCATAACTGACCAAATTTATTAGCTGCTACAGTTGTCACTATGCCCATTCCACTGTGACCTGAAGGTATCTTCTTCCACAAAAAGAACTAAGCTGAACATGAGAATGAGGTAGGAAAAGTCTGATTTGCTTTCTTTTTGAGCCAAGACTGTACAGATACACAAATGAAACCTACAGCTTTTTTATCAAAATGGTCTGTTGACAAATGAATCTACTATGCGGGCTAAAAGGAATCAGGCCATCATGAATCGTAGTTCTCCTGTAATTCTAAAATATTCAGATGACATAATACTACTTCCAAAATACAAGAAAGATCTAGAGCAATTACTGAAGAAAGTCAATGAGTAAAGTGCCACATTAGGCTTGTTGCTGAACATTAGGAAAAAAACAGGGAAGATCTACAAGAATGCATCCTAGATAACAAGAAAATTGTAACTGAATTAATAAATTGAATTAACAAAGAGTTGCCATACTTTGGATCAAAAATGCAGACTGCAGTCAGGAAATCAGAAGAAGACTAGGAATGGGAAGGGCAGCTATGAAAGAAATGGATCAGATCCAAGAGTGCAAAGTTATAACTGAAAACTAAAGTGAGGATCACTCAAGCCATTCTATTCCTCATCACAATGTATGGATGTGAGAACTGGACAATGAAGAATGTTGACTGAAAGAAAATCAACTAATTTGAGATGTGGTGTTGGAGAAGAGTGCTGAGGATACTGTGGATGGCCAAGAAGACAAACAAATGTGTTGTAGAGCAGATCAAACCTGAACTCTCCCTGGAAGCCAGGATGACTAAATTGAGACTGACATACTTTGGTCACATCATGAGAAGGCATGACTAATTAGAAAAGACAATGATGCTAGAGAAGGTGGGAGGCAGTAGAAACAGAGGAGGACTGCACCCCAGATGGTTAGATTCAATCTGGCAAGCACAAGGCTGAGCCTGCAGGACCTGAGCAGAGCAGTTGAGGACAGGAGATCTTGGAAATGTCTCATCCACAGGGTTGCCATGGGTCAAAGTTGACTTGTAAGAACAAGAATATACAGCACTGTGCTAGGTGCTTCACAGAACCAGCATCTAGACCCTTCTAAGAAGACTGATGATGAGCAGCAAAGCAATGCTATAGTTGTTCAGAAAAAGGCTTAGAGAAGCAGCTGATCTCTAGGAAGAAACAGCTTAGCCTGTGAAAAGTCAAAAGTGCCCCTAAGCATAAGTAGTAGCATAGTAGACGTATAGAAAGGAACTGGAGACATAGCGGATCAAGAGCCCTTTAGTTTGTAGACAAGGAGTGAGATGGCAATACTTTGGAAGATGACTCTCATCACTCATGGATACAAACCTGCAGGCTGGGATTGATGGAAGTTAGTCCAAACCTTATGCAGGATGCCAAGTTGAGAAATGGTGAACCAGAAGAACTAAGGGTAAATCAAGTAAGCTGCATGGAGATCACCTCAGAGATATGGGTGGGGCAGCTACTTCGATTTATGCAGCACAAACCCCAATGACTTGGCAACTTTTCACCCAGGGATGACACATGTCCTCAAAACTGCACCACTGTTTTGTACAGGTATATGAATATAGGTGGATCACATTAGCAGCCTAATCTAAGTTAGACTCATGCCAACCCGCTGTACTCAAATGTGCAGGAATCTGATATAAGAACAGCTATGATTTTAAAACTCTGTTGGATACAGCAAAACCAGCCTCATTCAATGAGAGAACGGATGTGATCATAGCACTGGGAAAGAAAAAAAATCATTTCATACTTCTTCAGGACTTCACTCTTCCAGCTGATCAAATCTATTGTGGAACAAGTTCCCACCAGTTAATGACTGATCATCTTCACTGATGATTAATAACTGTAGTATAAATGTTCTTGAATGTCTGTTGATTATGCCAGCACTCCTGGGCTGTTTCTACCCAAACAACAAGATTTGGTTATTCAACTGCCTTCCCTAATTGGGAACTTTCCAAATATTTTGGATTACTGCTGCCATTGACCACAGCCAGCACAATCCAATGCTGGTGGATTATGGTCAGGGATGATGCAAGTTGTAATCCCAAACAGCTGGAAGCCACCAAGTTTATAATATTCAGTTTTGTCTCCAGTATAATATTAACTTTTATTTCCAAACTATTAGAATGGAAACAGGTTCCTACTTGTTAATCATTTTTTTAATTTTTTATTATAAACTTTGTTAGTTTAATGTTTTTGGAAGCTGTCTTGGGCCCCACCTTGG
Source organism: Phrynosoma platyrhinos (assembly GCA_020142125.1). Taxonomy (NCBI): domain Eukaryota; kingdom Metazoa; phylum Chordata; class Lepidosauria; order Squamata; family Phrynosomatidae; genus Phrynosoma; species Phrynosoma platyrhinos. Next base: position 36,869,189 of record CM034708.1, read on the forward strand.
GAGAAAGGCAGCATATGAATGAAATATATAAGTAAATAAATAAATAAAATACTGCCATATAGCAGGTATGGGAACAGTTGGCCCAACAGATCTTTTGGCTTACAATTATGACCAGCCCTGCCCATGAAAGTTGAAGTCCAAAATATCTGAAGAGTCAAGGTTCCTCACTCCTGCAAAACAATATATAGTTTTCTAACACTGGAAAACTATAACTCTGAACCAACAGTAAGAAAACAAATTTGTTCATAGGTTTCAAAAGCTGCAAAAACACAAGCATATATTAAAGCATCGTTACTTTGGTACGGTCATTAATTTTAATTATTCAATAGCAGACCTTCTACCTTAAGTGACAGCAACCACATGACCCACACTGAGTGAATACAGACAACTGTCAAGTGTACCTTTGAAGAAACAATCTTAAAACCCATTAGGGTTTTCACAGAAAGTGTACTACACAGAAAGTGTACTACATTAACTCTTCTAATCACAAGAACTTGGAAAGTTCAAGAGCACTATAGTTTTCTGTGGGCTTTCTGGGCTATGTGGCCATGTTCTGAAATAAATTATTTCTGATGTTTCCCCTGCATCTGTGGCTGGCATCTTCAGAGGGAATAAATTATTCCAGAACATGGCCACATAGCTTGGAAAAACCACAGAAAACTATGGACACCAGCTGTGAAAGCCTTCAACTTCACATTCAACAGCACTGTTTACTAACACATCCCAAAATACTGCTTTACATCTCATCTCTCATACTACAGGTTTTCCCATTTCTCTATTTCTAAGGGATGAATTTTAGCTTTTTAAACATACGTTATCTCTTGCAGAGGGGAGGGAAGTCCACCTCATTATCTTTCTCTCTGCCTTTGAAATCTTAGTTCAATAATCTGTATCCCAATCAACAAAATCTGACAGCTCTCTATCTCATGTTGACCCATATGGTGCTCCACATTACATTTAAAGTCCACTTTTGGTGTTCTGTATAATTAGCAAACCTAAAACTAAAGTTTCAAACAACAAGACCAAAGCAGAGCTAATGCCTTGATGAGAACAATGTCAAATGGGTGTCTGTTTTGGTTCTGATTCCATTTGAAGAGTCCCCACATAGCTACTGAGAGAAGGAAAACTTTAGCAAGAACACTCCGAAAGAAAACCTTATCTGTAAAACCATGGCCACCTGCCAATACAACCCTGAATTAATTCCCCCCTTTTCCTCCTCCCTTTCCATTCAGTGACTCTGTTCCCAAACATAGATTGCAGAGTAATCAGAAGCAACTCACATGGAATGTGTTTTAGTGTATTTTGTCTGGAAATACTTGCTGCCTGTGCAGACTCCCTGCCACCCTGATACAGGCTACTGGAACATTTCATGCAGATACACAACTCCACCCACATGAGAAGGAGGTTTTACCTGTTTATGAAGGGCTGTATCTTATCAGATCATGAAATATGACAGTGGCTTTGTTTTTACCTCTTAAATGCTTCAGCAGGGTTCCTCTCACACTCTCCAGGCTGCAAGAGACACTGAACAGCTGGATCTCTCAGTTTGTCTTCATATCCTTGAATGAGTCCACTGTGACATATCTGGGCAACTAACCCTCTAATGAAGCCACCCACACAGAGTGTGTCTGAGTCCTGAGCCCTGCAGAAGTGAAAGGCCAGGGCTTGGTGATGTAAACCCCTTTGGAGATTTGCAGGTGAGCTTGGCCACAGTAACTCAGTACAAAAGGCTGTCTTGCCACTGCCAGGCCCTCCAACTAACAACACCCCCCAGGCAGCTCCTTTGCCAGGGACGACACAGGTATTAGTCCCAGCATTCAGCACAACGGATGGTTTGTTGGCAGTGCTGTTGTTGCAGCTTGCCTTTTCCTGGAGGCAGTGTTGAATCTTGTGAAAAACCCACTCTCGACAATAAAATGGTTTCCCCTGCAGCAAGCTGGTCTGAGCCATTTTGCAGACTTTCTTTTCTGGGGCACGTCAGAAACAGCAAGGCATCTTAATATTCCTTTGAGGAAGCAGGTCCTTAAATCCAAACCAGTGTACTCATTGTATGGAGCCCTGTCACAGAGGGAAATGCAACTTGCAAATGCTCCATCTCTTCACACAATGGTCAGCAGCATCTCTGCATGACAAGCAGTATCTCTTCATCCCAACTCTTTCCTGATTGGCACATGATGTATCACTGTTCATCCAATTTAGAGATAAAGCTATGTTTGATACCAAGGCTCAGTAATACTTCTCATATGGCTTAAAAGGTCACACCGTGCCATGACTGCAGCTTACGTTCACTATGCAGTTAGTGCTTCTAAAAAAACAGATGTCAACATGCATGCAGAATTTCCTCATTTTCTTGCCTCTCTAAATCCTTGCCATTGCAAAATCCTGCGAGTCTCATTGCCTTTCCCTTCCTGAAAAGTGATGACTTGGGAAATACAGAACAAATGACTTTTCTCCCCTTCTGTGAATTCAATTTATAATGCAAAGATATGGATCTGCTTCACTTTAGCACAGTCCTTAGCTGAATTTCAGGCAAGCCTCTGTGGTCCATTGAAGTATTTTACAATTATGATGCTTAATGGAACACAGGATGAAAACAGAAGAATCTTGTTCACAGATGATATCTGAGGTGTGCTGGATCTGCCTCGCTTTAATGAGAAGTCCTTCACAATTCAGAAGTCCTGAAGTTCAGGCAAACTTCTGTGGTCCATAGAAGTCCTTCACAATTATAATTATAATTTAATGGAACATAAGATGAAAATAGGAGAATCTTGTTTCCAGCTGACACCTGCCATGCGCTTTCCTCACAACCTTGTCTTTCATCAAACATCTCCAGGCGTCACAACTGCTGAGGTCACTCCCCATGTGCCACTTCTGTTTTTCACCTGAAAAATAAGCATCACAAACACATTGTCAGCTTCCAAACCCAAGGAGATCCAATTTTAAGCGAGAACCAATCCAAGTCACACAAATGCTCCCAACCTGAGACTCAATCCTCTTCATTGTGCCCTGAATCTCACCAGAGAACCTCAACAGCAACAAATAACAACAACAACAACAACACAATTTAATTCTTTTCTGCCTCTCTTCAAGGCAGGGTATAACATGTTAAAATACAAACCCTTGGACCTAACAGCCTAGAATTACACTTCTGGAGTAGGCAAAGTGACCTCAAAACCACAAGTCTCTCCCCACCCCTGGGCCCCTCTTCTCATAGAATCACAGAGTTGGAAGAGACCTCAAAGGCCATCCAGACCAACCTCCTGCCATGCAAGAACTCACAATCAAAGCACCACTGACAGATGGCCACCCAGCCTCTATTTAAAGACCTCCAAAGAAGGAGACTCCACCACACTCCAAGGGAGTGCGTTCCACTGTAAAACAGCTCTTTCTGTCAGGAAGTTCTTCCTCATGTTGAGGTGGAATCACTTTTCCTGGAATTTGAATCCATTGCTCTGGGTCCTATTCTCCAGAGCAGCAGAAAACAAGTTTGCTCCAGCCTCAATATGTCACCCCTTCAAATACTTAAAACAGGGCTATCACCTCTTAACTGTCACTTCTCCAGGCTGAACATACCCAGCTCCCTAAGTCTCTCTCCTCAAAGGGCATGGTTTCCAAACTCTTCACCATTTTGGCTGCCTCTCCAGCTTCTCAACATCCTTTTGGCATCGTGGTGCCCAGAACTGGACTCAGGATCCCAGGTGCCCCATCTGCTCTCCATCCCTGAAGCTGGGGTCTTCCTGCTCCCCTCTTTTGTACCTGCTTCCCCCAAGAGTTCCCCCTTTCCAGCTTTGCAGAGTCTTCTTTGTTCAGGGCT
>CM034708.1:36915750-36942808 GCA_020142125.1 Phrynosoma platyrhinos
GTTAATCATTTTGGGTTTTAACAATTCCATTTCACCTTTTTTCTTTTTGACTCAAATTTGCAAGGTAGCAGGTAAGAATAAGAAAAATAAAATTAATAATTATGTCCCCCCTCCCCTTTGTCAGCACTGTTATGTAAGTGGGTAATTTGGTCCCTTGTGCTGACTCAGGGAGAACAACTTTTATTAACCCCCTTTTAATGAACCGAGGAATGCAAACACAGTGAATTTTTTTAAAAAGCCTTCATGTTGGTAAATTCATAATCCGAGGACTGAAAAAGCAAATCCCTATTCATACCACTATGCTTAACAGATCTGTCAGTCAGAAAGTCTTAATACTGAAGTTTTATACAATTTATATCCTATACATAAATAACTTGCTAAGGGCTAGGATTTAGCATACAAGAAAATGGCCATTATCATTTATCAGATGATCCATAAGCTTTTCACAATTGCTTTTGCAAGGGAGAATGAAGTGCCATCAGTTTCCTGCTGTTAAATCTTTCCCATGTCTGAGAATTCAGTTAGAAAGGAAATCTCCCAGGCTTTCCATAGACTGAATTTTATTTCTTCCAGTTCACACACACTTGTTACTTTTATTTGCCCTAAGAAGAGTGCTTCCTCTGTTGACTTTCATACAGCCCCATTCATACAAGCCCATTCCCATTGGGGAAAAATATGATCCAACCACCTCATGTGGCAGGTTTTGAATGTCATGAGAAGGCTGAAAAGTATTAATTATTTATTTTATATGGATGGTATTTTTACATTCAGGAAGCGAAAAATGTACTTTTAGGATTATTGTTATTTTTTACCTTGGGGATTAAAACAACTCAGCTATTTTAGAAAAGATGCAATTTGAATTTGGAGTATCTGTGATTATGTGGAGGGAGGAATTTGTTGTTTTGCCTCAGGCAGCAAGATTTACTGGTCCGGATCTGATTTCATGTTTATGGGAGCATATGTGGCTACCTCAGTGGCTATTTGCCAGACCTTAGAAAAGTTTTTGTTTATTATTTAAGATGTCTTAGATGCCCCAGCTAGGGCACTCTGGGAGATGTGGTCCAAAACCATAACTTTTTAAAACTCTTCTATAGGATATAGCAACATTCAGCTAGGAACCATTTGTTGTTGGCTGCATTTGAATAAATTTCAACTCATGGTTACCCCATGAATGAGAGACCCCAAATTACACTATCTGCAGCAGTCTTGCTTAGGCCCTGAAGATTCATGATTATGCATTCCCTGATGGACTCTATCCACCTAGACTGTAGTCTTCCTCTCTTCCTACTGCCTTCCATCTTACCAAGCATTATCATCATTACTAGTGAGTTTTGCTTTCTCATGATATGGCCAAAGTACAACAGTCTCAGATTAGTCATCCTGGCTTCTAGGGAGAGTTCAGGTTTGATTTGCTCTAGGATCCATTTATTTGTCTTTTTAGCAGTCCACCATATCCACTCTTCTCCAGTAGCACATCTCAAGTGAATTGATTTTCTTCTTATCAGCTTTCTTCACTATCCAGCTTTCACACCCACACATAGAGATGAAAAATACAATGGTTTGTCCTATTCCAACATGAAACTCATTGGTTTGGACCTGGGCCCATTATTTCTCTCACCTTTACAGGATTGGTGAGGATCAGATGGAGAGGAGGAGAGCAGGGAAAAGTAACAGGCAGAAGATACACGTATATATTAATATTATATAATATATAATCAATATATTCAAGGGCCAAGCCCTAACACCAAAAATAGGCTTAGAACTCTTTCATCAAATTAAGCAGCTTCCATGGTCTTAAAAGGTTTGCACACATTTGGCTGTATCCGCCCTGCCCACCTGCGGCCCCAGGTATTGCAAATTAAATATTTAACAGATGTGTTTTGGAAATTCTGCATCCCTCACATACATGGATAATTTAGTAGAGACATTTCAGGATTGTGGTGATTAATGCTTTGTTTACAAATTGTGATGACCTTCAGTAAACAAATCAGACACTCATAATTTAGAATAGTCTTCTACCCCATTGGTGCCCTCAATATGTTGTTAAAGAAGATTCTGCTTACTGTGGGTGATAGGTGTTGTACTTCAGCACATCTGGAGGGGACCAGGTTGGGAAGAGATTGAGCAACATGATACTTGCAAAATCATTTGCTTTATTAGCACCCTGAATGAATGTCTTCAATAATATCTTCAGTTTTTGAACAATGGAATCCATATCCTGCTTGAAAACACTGCTCTTCCCTAAGATCATATCAGGACTAAGCAATATATATTTTAAGGCACTTTATAGCTACAAATTCCATTTAGCTGTTATCTAACCATGCTGAATGCATACAGAGATCTGTATATTTTTCCATATAACCTAGAAATTGATACAGACAAGAGAATTGCTACTTGGGGAGGGTGAAAATGAGGGCATTGCCCCTCCAAATAAGAATTTTGACCCTTTACATGAAATTGTCTTTCATTTACCAAATTTCTAGCATTGCAGTGACTTCAAACCTCAGTCAAATTAAGAAATTAAGAAATACAATTTAGGCATCAAAACAAAAGGTGCAGACAAAAGTTGCCAAGGCAATGTGAACATGAATATAAGAGTCTAGGTATGAATGACTTTCAGTATCTCATTTTCTGCAATGTAAAAAATTTGAAAAAGAAAAATATTCATAGATGGTAGAATTCCTATCTGGGGGCATGTCCTCATTTTGCAGCCTCCACCCAGTAGCTAAATCCCTGATACAAGCCAGATGGGATTCACTTTCTGGCTCCTCTTCTTTTGCCACTTGCTCCCACAATCAATATTTTGAAAATATGGAAGTATATCTATTGATGGGAAGATCCAGTTTAAAATGGTGGCTGTGATCCTATTGGGGACTTATGAATGTGTAATATGGAGTTACACACTCATAACTTTTTGATCCCTAAGTATTCCTTACTTTAGGGACTCATAAGGACTGTGAAAGCCCCCCAATCTCCACTTACCATGAAGTAGCTACTACAACAGCCTGTTCGCTGTCACTCAGGAAGCAGCTGGTTGACATTCCTACCTACCCCCTCATCTGAGCAATCTGTGGTAGACAGGGGGAATTGCAACAGGAATTGTGACAGAGACCCAATTTCTGCTGGTTGCAATGCAGATAGCTCATGGGCTGGGTGGGAAGACCAGTCAGTAACCTCCCAAGTGGTGGGAGAACAGATCCCTATTGCTTGCAGCTGCTACTTCCTGGTAAGTGCAGATTGGAAGACTTGGACCTGGAGTCACTACACAGTCACATAACTATGGTGGTTATGCATTTGAAACTCCCCAGCAGGATTCCTGCTATAGTTTCTGATAGGAGAAAAACCTAAGTTGCTTCAAAAGAGAGCCTTGAGATGAATGGCTCATGCTGCTTCTAGTCAGAAGACTTTGGGCCTTTACAGACTGCTAGAAATAATGCAGCTTGTGTCTACTTTAACTGCCCTGGCTCAGTGCTAGGAAATCATGGGAACTGTAGTTTATTGTGGCACTAGAGCTCTCTTACAGAGAAGGCTCAATGTCTCAGAAAAAAACTATAATTCCCATGATTCCCTAACACTGAGCCAGTGTTAGGATATGGATGGGTTATGCAGTCAAAGGTGAAATGTAGAGATGTGTGTGTGGAATTTTCCTGATGAGAACAACATCTAGAGAAACAAAGTGAATCAACACCAGATGGCCAACACAGACATAAACAATGTATTTTCCCAAAGGTGGAACTCATGGACACAGACTTTGTTATGGGTAGCAAGAGATATCAAAATAGGTCAACAATCGTTAGGCTTGGGAAAATAATCACGTGGTGGATGATGGACAGCAAGAGGCTGGGTTAACATACATCATACAGGCATTATCCAATTAACATAAGGTTAACACCTAGAAGGTGGAGTATGGGAAGGGCCTAGAGAAGTTTTTGTCTAGAAAGTTATTGTTCAAGATGTGAGTGCGTGCCTGCCTGGCAGCTGTGGTTTTAACTGCAACAAGTTGGATACTAAGGTTTTGGGATTGTTAAAGATCTTTCATGGCTGAACTGGACAAGTTCATCACAATGGATTTTACTTAGTTATCTTATTTTTACTTTTATATGCATTAATAAAACTATGCTTTTGGACTTTACAATGTGTCTTCTTGACTGAGGAAAACAAGATCCTGAAGAAAGGAAACTGAGCCAGTTGATGGTAAGAGTTACAAAGTGGCTGTGGATCACAGGAGCCAGCTTGTCCTGCAGATTCTGCTGAGTGCCAAAGAGCATCACTGCAACACTCACCATCCACACACCAACAGCCAGGGCAGTTAAAGTGGACTCAAGCTGCATTATTTCTGGCCTTCTGCAAAGGCCCTTTGTGCAACTATTCATAAAGTCATGGATGAGCTGGACTTTCAACCGCTGTCCAATGCTGTGCTACAATGTCTCTGCAAAGTATTCACAAGTAATCAATGAATACTTTTCAGGTCATACAAGTAATCAGTTGGCTATTGATTAGAAGTGCTTCTGATTTGAGGTTTTTGAGGCAGCCATTTTAGAAATATTATCACAGTAAACATATTTGTTCCAGTATTTACACACTTATGTTTATGAATTTTGTTTTGAACCATATGTAGTCCACAAACATAATGTGAGCTGCTAAGCAAAGGATTCTTTGTTTTTGCACTATTGAAACATTTTTCCTTTTTTTAAAAAAATATGCTTTTAAAAAGCAAGAAATTCAAACAGCCCACACATTGCTTTAAGCACATCTGCTTCCATTACAGTCACATAATTAGTCCGCAGAGTAAATGCATCTGTTTAGAGAAAACCAGTAACTTTTTGCAAATACTTCAATTGCCTCTAGATGAACCTCAACCAATGAACTGAATTATTTTTATCTTACACATTCTCAGTACAAGATGATAATTAGTTAACTGATGGGGTGGCCCTATCTTGTACTTTGCAGAGGGATGCCCTTTGAAAGGTTGTACTGTACATCCATGTTTGGTTAAGACATTAAAAAAATAAGGAAAAAAACTATCTTGAATTTGCCAATCATCAGTTGTTACCTCAAAAGCAAACTGAGGAGACACATAAGTCACCTGGTGCTCTTTCATAGTACACAATTACAGCATTATGATTCCACCCCAATTGGCATGATTCCATCTTCTGCAAACCTGGGGCTTACAGTTCAGGGAAGGATATTTATCATTCACAGCCAAAGAATTACTGTAGTTCTTCATTTGTCTTTGTTGCTATTGTTGTGTGCCTTCAAGTTTTTCTGACTTATGGCTACAGACCTCAAAATTCCATAGGATGTAGTCATGACATTCAAAGCAGAGTCATAATGCTATAATTATGTAGTGGGGAATGGCCCCTGGTAGTCAGTCTTCCCTGCTATATGGAGATTATTGTTTTTCTATTTAAATTATGGTACTCATTTCTAAATGTCTATTCCTAGATAAAAATGTGAACTTACTAGTTTATATGAAAATCAGTGCTCTGTGCTGTTTTCTCTCTTTCTTCCTTTGGGTGATGTGTTCCTCATTTTTGGCAGTCCCACTAGTTGGAAATATGTGATTTGTTTATATTAATTTTAATCTAATTTTTGTTTAAAGGTATATTCCCTGTTGACAAGGTTGTCAAGTCATGTCCAACAATAGTGGGAGGTGCTCGTCTCTGTTACTAAGCATTGTCAGAGACTGCTCTGTGATCATGTGGCCAGCATGATTGCACAAAATGCTGTTTACCTTCCCACTGAAGTAGTACTTATTTATCTACTTGCATTTGCATGTTTTCAAACTGCTAGTTTGGCAGAAACTGGGAGTAATGATAGGAGCTCACCCCATCATGCAGCACCCAGGCCTCTAACTTCCAACCTGCCTCTCTTGCAATCAACAGAATCAGTGTCTTAACCATTTGAGCCACTGCATCCCTAATTTTTGATCAGGGTTATTAAATTTCATGCATAGCTGTACATAATCTAAAGAAGATATCTAATGTCCATTTCCTTCTTTGTTCCTTTCTTTTTGTCATGCATCAAGTTAGGATAACTGGTCTGCACACTGTCCTACAAAAATTGTTAGATCTCATGTCAAAGCCTTCTGAATTCACTGGGAATCTTTTAGATTATTTATTGGATGTTAGATCATTCCTTCAACTCTCTTAGACAAGAAGGCATTTTAAGAAATACATTTGTAAGCCACTGAGTATGAGGTTCTAATATGGGCTCATGTCTGGATATTTTAAGATAAAATCAATCACTAAACCCACTGCATTCACATCATTATCAGGACATACCACTGGGGGAACACAGATTAGAAAGAGGAGATTGCTATTGCATCCTGTCATATTTCTCCACATTTAACTGGCTTTTTTGAGGTCTAGGTCACACAGCTTGTCAGTTAGCACTTGATTTTCCCAGCTGCATTGGATTACAACTCCCACCATTTAAGGCAGTAGTGGCTACACTGACTGGGGATGATTGGAGTTGTAAACAAAAGCACCAGGGTAGGCAAGTTGGGAAAGACTGAACTAGTCATTTTGCTGCCCTAGGTGAATTTATCTTGATAATGTCTAATGAAAAGATAAAATTCAAGAAATGAATCTCAGTCCCCAGAGGTTTCAGAACTAATAAAGCTTGCACTTACTAGTTGTTATCAAATGGGCATAAGAGTGTACCTGTGAATGGAGAAATGGAGAAGCTTGGTTGTAACTAGCTAATCATAGCCTTTGAGATATTGTGAAGGGGTGGCCTGGGGCGGGGGGAGCTGTAACCTAGAGGCTTGTCTGTCAAATAATCTGGGCAGTCTGAGGCAGAGTGAAGACCAGAGGAGAAGTAGAATGGGTAGTATCTGAATAGGGTTTGGGGAGCTAGGAGTATGGACTAATTCCAAGGAGGTCATGGTTAACTTAAGTATTATATAATACACTCGTCCCTCCCTTTTCATGGACTTGGAGGCCGCGGTCTCAGTCAAATAGACATAAATCAGACAACAAAAATGGGAATACACACACACAAAACACTTCAGTCTTCCTTGACATTCCATCTCAGACCCCAAAATAGTGGTCCTTGAATTAAAAAAAAACTACAATGAATATTGGAAAGAGAAATAGCTGAACTGCAGTCCACAGACTCTAGTCCTTCAATAATGGGTTGAACCGACACAATAGTTTCCTAACACACTACACACATTTAACATTAGCTAACCCCCTTCCTAGCCTCATGAGGGCTCTCTTGGCCAGTTTATCACATCCCCTTTCTGGTTCACACTTCCACCATCTCTGGTTCCATTACTCCCACCACTATTCATATTGTGTCTACTCACTTTGGCTTTAGGCAACATCATTCCTCCTGACTTATCCCTGAATGACCATCATTAAAACTGAATTTGTTCTCTTATTTCCAAAACCACAAGTTTTGCATTTCTGTTGCTATTCTCACACACAGCCTGCTTATATATGTCTGTTCCTGGACTATCCATTTCATGCATCTGAAGAAGTAGACTCATTTCTGTGAAAGCTCATGCTACCAGCGTCTTTCTTTCAGTTAGTTTGAAAAGTGCTACAAGATCACTTTGCATATTGCTTTTCCAGACTAGCACAGCTACACCTTTGAATTCCCTCTTTATCCCACCTCACTGTGCTGCCTTTAGCTTTCCTCTGAGATCCATTTTTTATTAAGCCATTGGGGTACTCTGTTACAAGACTGAGAAAATCCCAATCTAGCTTCTAAATCTGGGCAGTTCTGGGCACCACAATTCAAAAATGATGTTGAAAAACTGGAGTGTGTCCAAAGGAGGGCGACTAAAATGGTGAAGGGTCTGGAAACCATGCCCTACGAGGAACGACTTAGGGAACTGGGTATGTTTTGCCTGGAGAAGAGATGGCTAAGAGGGGATATGATAGCCCTCTTTAAATATTTGAATGGATGTCATATAGAGAAGGGTGCTAGCTTGTTTTCTGATGCTAGAAAATAGGATTCGGAACAACAGATGCAAGCTACAAGAAAAGAGATTCCATCTTAACATTAGGAAGAACTTCCTGACAGTGAAAGCTGCTCAACAGTGGAACACACTCCCTCGGAGTGTGGTGGAGTTTCCTTCTTTGGAGATCTTTAAACAGAGGCTGGATGGTCATCTGTCAGGGATGCTTTGATTGGGAGTTCCTGCATGGCAGGGGGTTGGACTGGATGGCCCTTGTGGTCTCTTCCAACTCTATGATTCTATGAAATCTACCATACTCATTTAAAGCAAACCAGTGCTCTTTTCTGTTGAACTAAAAGTCACAGTTTCAAATTTTGAAAGAAGTACCACTAAAGAGGTACATCTACACGAGAAGCAAATGCCACTGCTTGCTGGCAGAGTTAATCTGTGGCAGCCAAAAACTGAGAATGCTTTGCAATGAGCAGAGGCTAGCTTACTACTATTACTACTGCTACTATTATTACTACCCAATTGAATTTGATTGCATTAGCTTTCACATTTAGTTAAATTTAAAATCTTTAGAGGCCTGAACAAGGATCTAGACCTCCTCCCAAGCTTATAAAACCCTTTAGAGCTTCTGGTGTTCCCTTTCTCTTCACTCCAGATACATCTGTGTGTCCTTGAATGTCATCTGTTTCCTCTACCACCTGTTTACAAGATAGAAAAAAAATCTTCAGCTTTTGCTCACATATTTTCACTTGTTCAGTAAATGGTTGGAGAATTCCCTGTCCAGAATGTTCTGAGCTTTGATTCTAAATAGGTATGTACAACCAATAGCCGATGTAAATACGATGTAATTATGATTGTAGGTATTATGATATAATGTATTCACATGTTGTCCTTTTATGGCTTTATATAGCTCCTGAAGAAGTTTTATAAAGTATAAACAGGTTGAAACACATCAGTTTTTTAAAAAATAACTAATAAAACAGCAATCGTTTGAGCACCTTGAGAAGTGTCTCCAGTTTCTTCTATGGAATTCATTGGATGCATCCCAGTTTCTGATTCTTTTAGGCTCAAAGACAGCAACTATTTCTAGACCTCTTGGTTGGCATAATAACAAAGAGTGGAATAAAAGTCCCTAGAGGGAAACATCAAATTGCTGGCCTTGTATGTTCCTCTCCAGTAATATATAGGATGGAGACCTATAGTTGGGAATCAGCAGGCAGAAACAGGGCGTTTAGTAAAGTTGTACAAGATGTATGTGTTGGCCGTTTAGCAAATTCAAACAAAACTCCATTAGTGATACCTTTATTGGTCAACCAAAATGCACAATATACTTGTTGCAAGCTTTCAAAGTTCCATGGGCTTCTTTATCAAGCAAGATCTCCAATTGTCCATGGAGCTTCAAAAGCGTGCAACAAGTATACTGTGCATTTTGGTTGGCCAATGGATTTTTGTTTGACGATGGAAATTTGTTCAGAAATGAGAAAAATCCTTCTTGCTCTCTTTCTGTTTTGCTGTGTTGAGTGTAGAGGACAGGAGAGGTAGAATCTTGCACTTCCTTGTAGAATCAAGTAAAAGTGACCTGCTGCAATCTCTCATAGCTTATCTGTTCCTCTTCATTTAAAAACTTTTGCCATCTTGACTACACTCAGTTTTTTTGGTCACACTATCCTGTTTTTCATCTGTGGTATGAGTACTGATTGGCTATATCCACAAAGTACAAGAAAGCATAAGTTTGTCATGAGGAGGGGAGCTCTCTCCTTTCTTTCTTTCCTGATAATTATCTTCTACAAAAGCTTTCTTTGTTTCTTTGCAATATAACCTTGGCAAATATGGATTTGAAGGCATGAACTGATTAAGATAAGATGCATTTCCACCCAGAATGATTTTAAAACCTACAAATTATACAATTGATTTCTGCATTCAAACAACACTAATATATTTGCACTGAGTAATGACTGTCTCACTGAAGTAATATAATAGCAACTGTATGTTTGGCTCTTTCACATAAGAGGAAAAAAGATACGTAGGTGAACGTAACTTTCACTTTCAAATAGTTCAGGTACATTATAATACTTAAACTGAAATCCCATACCCACTTACCTGGAAGTAAATATCACTGAACTCAATTGGGCTTCCTTCTAAGCTTAACATATAAATATTCAATGTTTATATTTAATATCTTCAAAGAGACTGTATATGCACTTTATCTTGATCACTAGTAAAGTACCCATATGTCATTTATTTTTCAAGACAGTATAGGTTAAATTTATTAAAATTAATTTGCATTTCTTAGCTCCCATGTTCTGCCATTCCTAATGAAAGTGATGAAAGATATCTCATACTTTGAATTGCAATCATGAATTATGACTCTCTGGAAAAATTGACTTCAGCAACATAAAAAATGTGTGGTTGCATGCACCTCTGACTTAAGTTCAAAGAAATAACAATGACAGCGCCTAGAGATCTTTAAGATTTAATTGCTGCAATATGCTAATAAAATATTGAGTAATATATCACTGTTCCTAAACAGAACATAGATAGGTAAGGAGGAATAAATTCTTTTTTAAAAACTATTTGGAAATTTTGTACTCAAATGTAAAAATAGCTTCCCAGTACTAGATGTTAGTGGATTGATTGTCATTCTTTATTGACAACTTTTAAAAGAAACTGCTCAAATTTAGGAGATTATCACAGCCCTAATTAAAGCAGCTTACCTGAGCAGTCTTAACATTTAAAACAGGCAGCATCATGATGTTATCACAAGGATTTTGTCACCCAAATTGCCACCCAGGTGCAGCCTGAGTCCATCACTGCTGGCAGGGCCACTCAGTGCAGCTTTTTTCAAAGCTGGGAGTGTTTCAGCTTAAGGAAATGGCCAACAGAGCAGCCCTGGGAGTGGGGATGGATCCAGGGTGTGCCTGGACAGCTAATTTCAGTGGCAAAATCCTTGTGATAACATCAGGATGCCACCTGTTTTAAATTTTAAGCTGGCTCAGGTAAGTCACTTTAATTAGCACTGTGATAATCTCCTGAGATATACTTTTGTTTTTCTTTTACATTAATGCTTTTATGATAATCATTTGATAAAATAAATTTCATTGATTTGTTGGGTTCAGCCCAACCAAAAAAATACGTTTACTGTAAAACATTTCCATCCATTGGGTAAAACATACCATTGGGTAATGGAGACTCTGAACCTAGGGAAGAAAGCATAGTCAGTCAAAATCAAAATGAGAGCAAAAAAATTGCCATTGGTCTAATAACAATTGTGTAGTGATAATTATTCAGTGCAATCTTTCTATCTATATACCAGCATTTGGAAGTCTATTTGGAGTGATGATAATGCTTCCCATCTTCTGTCTGATTTGGCTTATGGTATTGTTGCAGAAAAAAATTGGGAGTGGAGACACCACGAACTGAATGAAAGTGAGTTGTTTATTGAAGAAAATAAAGCTGGTGGGCCCAGCAGGAAATAAGAACCAGAGGTGCTGAACTCCAAACTGAGCAACTGAGGATCTTTTTATAGGATCACACATATACAAAGAGCATTTCTCCCCCTCCCTCCTTGGATAACTAGTTTCTCAATATTCAGCACTTCTTGCTATGCAGACATTGTTTACAGAAACAAGAAAATCTATGTAGGACAGAGAAAAGGTTTACAGTAAAGGAAGTCTGTGGTCTTATCAATTGCAGTACAGAGTATCACCTGTTCTTAGCTAAAAGAAGCAAACAAGGAGACAGAAAAATTTTCATAGCCTCATCTGGAGTCTCATTTGGCTATCTAGTCTGACTCCAAATAGCAACCATAGAAACTCACTATAAAAGCTCAATAAGCACACACAAGCATTTAGCTACTTCAGTATCATCTTTTAGCTAAATATGACTGGCTCTATAATGATGTGATGTGCCCAAAATGCCTGTATGATTTTTGACTGGACGAGGTCATCTCAAGAATAACACTTGAAAAAAACAAATAAATGACTGGATATACTGAAGGAGAAAAGTCTAAAAATGAATGTGCTGGTGAAAAAGCTAACCAGGTGTGTGTGTTCTCCATGCATCTGATGAAGAATGTATTCACACTGCAGAAACAAAGCAGTTTGACACCACTTTAACAATGATGGCTCCATCCTGTGGAATCCTGGGATTTGTAGATTAGTGAGATATTCAGCCTGGTCTGTCAGAGATTTCTTGTACTTCATGCAAATCCCAGAATTTCATAGCATTGAGCCCATGGCAGTTAAAGCAATATCAAACTGCTTTATTTTTGCAGTGTGGATACACCCCAAGTTTGTGAAAGCTTATGCTACAATCTCTATGAGATCCCTTCACATCTCTCTTTCTCTCTCTGTCTGATTTAGCTAAAAGAGAGAGAGAGAGAGAGAAACTTTTAACCCCCAGAAAAAGCAGCAGTTCTCTCCTCCACCATTTTAAAGGGTGAATTTGTTGTGATACAATTATTTTGTGTTTTTGGTGTTGCTACAAGCAGTCTACTAATTTAACCTGTTAATTCAAATTGTAGCACTCTCCCCTGCCTGTTAAAAAGCATTATTATCAACAAATTATATTAAACCGTTGATAATACAGCTAGTGAATCAGACAGAAAATTATGTCCACTGCTGCTAGTCCATGCTGTTTTTGAAGTAAATTCCAACCTAATCTTAAGCAATAAGAAAAGTGTTGCAATATTTTCTGTCAGTAAGCATCAGTCATTTTCATATAGTCTCCAGTAACTAATTTGTGTGCATCAGTACCATTGTTAACTCAAAGGAGATAGCCATTCAGTAAGTAAATTCAATCAAGGTCCATGACGAATAGCGACTTGCCTAATTGTATATTTGATAACATGCTGAAAATATAATTGTGATAGGTCTATTTACAAGGACCTGGCCCATGGTGATCTCTGGATAAATCACATAACTTGACTCCATATGTCTCTTGATTTTCACAAGATTACTGGTTACTATCACTTATTCACAAAGAGCAATAAAGTCATTATGCTTAACTGAGTGCATCAAAGCCAGGATGTGGGGTGAGATACATCACTGTTAGAATCCATCCAGATTAGAACATAGGTAGTTAAACCAGTACATGGGAGTATGCCATCTAGGACAAGCAGTCAATGAACGAAAATGTCATAAAAGATATCATGAGCAATGTATGTATCTAATAACATAACACCACACACTCAAATTCACATACACTCACCCAGGTTCATTTATTCAACTATTTGTTTTGTCACCAACCTTCTAATTCTAACTCCCCTTCCTAATTCCTCTCCCCATCTCAGTTCATCCTAAATCAATTGACTTCCATCTTGAACACCAAGTTCTCATAAACTCATTTCTAACCTAATGCCATATTTGCTCTTAAGAGGAAGGTGTAGCCTCTGTGATAAAATATTTTTTCTTACAATAGGTTTCCTCAGAGTGTCATACCTCAGCAATCAGTTTTGCAAATTAAGTCTGTGTTTACCTTCCATTGATTACCAAATGAAGCATGATAAATACAAAATAAACAGAAGAAAAAACTTGTGCTGTGATAAACAGACATCTTTTACAACTTGAGGTAGCACTTACTGGAAAAATATTCTCTATATATCATCTAGTTTGATCCAGGCTTTCTCACTTTAAATCCATCTGCCATTCTGTTCTTCCCCATGATATCAATCATTCTTTTACTTATTTTAAGCAAATTGTTATACATTATGTATTTTTGCCTGATTCACAACAAGGAAACAAATACAAAGCATCATCATACAAGATATATGATTTTTCAAGGGTCTGTGCTGTCAGTATTTCGCTGTCACACTATTATATTTTCTACTCTTCATTTATCTCTTTGCTAGCATAGACAGATAGAAGTTTCTTCATACTATCTGGAGAATTGATTATCCCCACATTTCAAAAACATCATTTCAAGGACAAATGTTATTCATAGCTTGAGGGAAATGTCTGTGGAATGTTTCAATTCTTTATGAACTAAAAATAGATCAGGGAGCTGTAGTTCAGGGCTTTCAAAGAAAACCATGTAAACTTGTATATATTGTCTGTAAAGAAAAAATTCTGAAGTCCACTAAGATAATTGTGTTTCTTTTATAATCCTGTCAAGTCAAGCTATAATTGCATTATTACAGGTAAGACAGTAGTCCAGTGTCAGGGCTATTGGTATGCCAAAGTTCCTATGTCCAGTGCCCAGTATTTACAGGTAAAAAGATCAGATAACAGACTGATGGGAAAGGTCTCACTCTGAGCTGAAAACACAAAGAGCTACTGGTAGTCCTTAGCGTTCCCTGCTTTACAAAGCAAACATTGTGAAGTAGAGATCAGGAGGATCAACTTCTATTCTTTGCCATTTCATCTGAACTGAGAAACACAGATGTTAATTTAGCCCATATGAACCAGGATTTTTTTAAAAAAAATTAAATTAATGTATTAAATTAATGTTGTATTATTTTCTGACCCCGGATAATTCTTGTCTATGGAGATTAGCAGTATCCTTTGGTTAGAATAAGAGTATGGCTTTCATGTATACTTCTTCTATTTCTTCAACCCACTGAAAATACTTTGATCCTGTCATCATTGCATCCATGGAGTTTCCCTACTTAGAGACAGTATATGTCACTGCTACTTCTTGGTTTTCACAAATGGCATGGAACTTATCAGATATTTCACATTGTTGAGGATGGGAGATAAGCCCCAAGACAAAACTGTACAAGACAACTGGCTGAAACACAATAACATTGTTTACAACTCTTCAGGTGACAATGTCATAAAATGCCAATATTGTAGGTGTTGTTCTGTGTAGCACCTGTAACAAAATGTGATTCAGTACAGCTAAAATGTCCTCACTTAGGGCCTTTACAGACTGCCAGAAATAATGCAGCTTGAGGTGACTACTGTCCTGGCTCAGTGCTAGGGAATCATGGGAATTGTATTTTTTTCTGGGACATTGAGCCTTCTCTGTCAGAGAGCTCTGGTGCCACAATAAACTACAATTCCCATGATTCCTTAGCACTGAGCCAGGGCAGTTAAAGTCACTCAAGCTGCATTATTTCTGGCAGTCTGTAAAGGCTCTTAGTCCATGGAAGCAAAAATATGGCTTGACTGAACAAACCAAAGTCACATGCTTTTCTGATCCTGGCTTACTGAGATAAACCAATTGCCCCAAAACTTGGGTCCCTAGATATGGAACACTGCTTCCAGAAGCTCAGACCATTAGCCATGTTGGGTAGGGTTTTAACACTTGTACTTCAGCAATATCTAGATACCCCAGCTTAGGAACTACAGGGATAACCATAGATGGATCTAAATTCATTCTTTCCCCTTTAAGGGCCGAGGGACTTCAGCTCCCAGAAACCTCAGCCATGTTGGCCAATAGTCCCATGTTGGCCAATAGCTCCTGGGATTCTGGGAGCTGAAGTCCCTCAGCCCTTAAAGGGGAAAGGTTGCCTACCCCTGGTTTAGATGTAAAAACTCACTGCAGTTTAAACATGAAGGAGATGTTTCTGATCTACTGCAGTTTTACCAGAGGAATGGAGGGGTCGAGTAGGAGAATTGTGCATGTAAATTCTAAAATATGGGTTAGTGAAACATCTGAACCAAATCATTAAGTAAACACTGTTATACTGATTGACGGGTGTATATACTACATACTCATGTAAGAAGCTGAAATCTTAGTTTTTTTAAAAAAAAACAATGACACAGATCTGTGTTGATAACAATGCTATAAAAGTGTTCACAAATATTCAAAATAATATTCAAAATAATAACATTTATTTTAGTAATCCCAAACTGAATCATGTCTTTGGAATTTAATATTGAATACATGCAAGACTGAGACATTATACATTGTCATCTTCCTCTTATTGCTCTCATGTCACTGAAACCTCTTCTCAAGCCAGCCCCAAATTTGGCAAGACAATAATATTGGTTACATTTTTCCCCTTGTGGAATAATAAACTAATATATTCTTCTGTCATAATATTTAGAATGATTCTTCCTGATGAAAAAGAGAAGGCAAGAAACTTAGATCAAGAGATACACGTTGATTTGTAGTCATGGGATATTTAAATGTGTAAAATTTGTAAAAAACCCCCAATGAATTAACAATGGCTCTGGAATATGTACTTGCATGAAAATACCATTGGATTTTTAACCTATTTGTTCTGAATAAAGTTCCATAGATTTCAATAAAACTGCTCTCTAATAAATGTGCTTTGAATGACATACTCAAAATGTTTATATTATGTGTTGCAGGACAATATTTTGTAG
The DNA here is from genome assembly GCA_020142125.1 of Phrynosoma platyrhinos. Lineage (NCBI taxonomy): Eukaryota > Metazoa > Chordata > Lepidosauria > Squamata > Phrynosomatidae > Phrynosoma > Phrynosoma platyrhinos. The sequence goes on from CM034708.1 coordinate 36,931,942, forward strand.
AAAAAAAGTGCCTTCCTTCCGAGTCATTTAGAGATGAAAGCATTAAAAGAGAAACTGTTTTTATGTTCAGTCTTCTGTCTTAGATTATATCAACAGCCAATACTGAATATTTAGATGGTAGGCTATGTAGGTCACCAAAACAAATCTCCTTTGTAGCTTGCATCTTATTGCATTAAAAAAGATGCTAAGAACAGAAAGGCTGCTGTAATCAGAAATTCATAAAGAGTGAGTGTATTGATAGATAATCACTGTGTGGTCTCTCATCTGATAGAAATTAAAAGCCAAATGTGGATACATCTAAGCCTGTATCCTTTGTAGATAATTTCATTTCTGCATGAATTAAGAGGTACTTTGCAGTGCATGTTAAAAATGCAGACTTACAGAAAACTTTCACAACAGAATTGCTTACAGCGAGGAGTAATTTTCTCTTGCTACCAGCAGGCAGGGTTGCTACTGTGCTAATTTTGAGATGTGGATCTTTTTGGGGTGAATCCAAATACTGAACAAAGTGAGCTGCTTTGGAGATATTTAGAATTCATCTGAATTAAGATGGGAAGAATATTTTTTTAAATTTCTAAGCTGGTTAAAAACCCTCAAATGCTTCCTGAGTGCTGAGAATCTCTGGTGAGAAGAATCCCTGGCTTAATGAGGAAATTTTGGGGTGTTTTATGTAAAATTTGTGCATAGGTGTTTGGAGCTGAACACAGCATTTTCTACATAGAAAACATTTGTTGATTATTGCCCTGTAGAAATATTATTTTATGCACAGAAATATTGCTTCCAGCATAGAAAATGATGATTCCTGTGTAAAACCACCACATGTGAATTTTCAAAGCCTTTCTTGCAGTGAGAAGACAATTGCTTAAATTACTCAATGCTTCCTTCAAGAGGAAAATTGATGAATAGTTATATCCCTACTTTAAAGTGTCCTGGGGTCCACCCTGAAGTCCATCATGAAGCAGGCTAATGGGCCCACTCCAAAGTTTCAGAAGTTATTGGGAGAATTCTTTGTCTATTGATTAATTACAAATTTTTGCCCATTGACTTGCATAAGGGGTAAATCTAGGCTGCACTCATGGAATATTGGAGTGAAAGAAGGCCAGTACTTGCTGAAGAATCTGGGGTCAATGTCATCATTGTTAGGAGGTGGAAACAACAGGCTCCATGTGGATTCCTTGTAGTGCTGCATTTTACCCCTTTCAAAGCTGATCCAATATATACCTTCCAGAGCCTTGATGAATTTCCTTTGAAGGCTAAAACATTTTGAACCTACAGCTACAACTTCAGAGTTCATTTTCCAGAATACAGCAGAATCTCAACTGGTGCGTAGTCATTCAAAGCAGGTCACAATTACAACAGATATCCAGACCTTCAGCCTGGAGACATCTAAAGCTTTGAAAAACCCTGATCTTCCCCCTAAACTGGTATTCATATGAATACTACCTCTACTACTGGAAGTAATATAGAACTGTCATGACTGGTAGACCCACTGATAGCTTTATCCTCCATGAATTTGTCTAATTTCTTTAGACAATTTCTACCAACTACCAAGTTGGTAGTTTGCTATATCTTGCAATAGCTTACATATGTGTTACACAAAACAATATTTCTTTTTTCTGTCCATTATTGGTCCATTTATGGGCAAGAGACATTGGGGAGACGATAGACTTAGAAGATTGGGAAGAATCATGGAAAATTACAAACAAATTTACCCTATGCCAAAGCTATAAAGAAAATTACTTTAAAATGTACCATCAATGGTACTTGACACCAACAAAGCTAAATAAGATGTATAAAGTCGGAAATACAAGGTGCTGGAAGTGTCAAAAGCCCGAGGCAAATTTTATACACATGTGGTGGAACTGTCAGAAAGCTAAAAAATACTAGTATATAATAGCAAAGAGAATGAATGAAATATTTAAAATCAAGGTAAATTTAGATCTCAAAATTTTCTTATTGAATATGATACACAGAATAGACAAGAAAATAACAAAAATTCAAAATAAAAATATCCTATATATGATCATCGCGGCAAGAATACTATACGCTCAATTTTGGAAAAAAGATGAGATACCTAGTGAAGAAGAATGGCTACTAAAAGTACAAGAAGCAATGGATATGGACAGACTTACATCCAGTTTAAGAGGAAATAATATAAAAGAAGTTTAAAAAGAATGGAATTGTCTTCGGACAATAGAAGAAAAAAGAGGCTGGAGATTAATTAATTTAAAAATAATTATAAGATAGTTCAATAACTGCTTTCAATTGATTCAATTAGACAACAGCAGGGGAAAATATATACTTGTAAACAAAATAAAAACAGACAGATACAGAAAGTAAAGGAAAAAGGAAAAAGAAAAGAAAAGAGAAGAAAACAAATCTAGAAACAGACAAGTATGGTAGTCTCGTGGAAGGAAGTATCAATAAGAACACTTTGGAGAAAAATAGAAATTTGTCATGAACCATCCAAAGAGGAGAACAAAAAATAAGAATGAAAACAACTGGGGTGGGACTTGTAGTTGTATTTGGTTTTTGTCTTTGTATTGGTAGGATGTAATGATAGATTTTAAGAATGTGTGAGGTTGTGATATGTTGATGTTGTGTAATGTGGATATGTTATGTAACTTAATAAAATTAAAAAAAAAATATTGGTCCATTTAGCACACTGTTGTCTACTCTTGTGAACCCACCCTGTACTTGTTTTTGTTTGAATGGAGTGAACAAACAATGAACAATGGAACAGAAGCTGAATCATTCATTATTTCAATGGCTTATACAACCTAAACTCTATCATTCCAGAAAAGGCTATTCAGGTTTTTAATCTTCCACAATGTTATACAGCAAAATTCCAGAATATTATTTTGATTAGGGTAACTCCATTTTTGGAGGGGGGGATAAATTGGTTTCGCCTTATTTCCTCCAATTTATAGAGGACTTATGAGCTGCTGAAACAGTGTTTTCCAAACCAAGTCTAGCAACTAGATAATAAGCCCTATATTGTCAAGTAAGACTGTTCTGAAAAAGTGAAATCTAAATGTTACTCTCTTAATCTCACGATCGGAAGTGTTGCTTGATGCAGACAACCACTGAATAGCATTCTTTCATTTTTGTAGGCCATGGAATCCTGCAGGGAATTAATACTCATGGCAGATATACATGTAAGTTCACAATTGGATCATTGTCTTGCATCTTCATAAATTAAAAGGTACAGGAGAGGAAAATTTTAAAGACGCCTCCACTAAAAAAGTTTGGCAGCCAGGATCTACAATCCACTAGATTATTTCTGCTGATACACTGCTTCTGTCAGTGCAATTAGGAGGTGGAAATCCCATCTCCCCAATACTTCCTCTGTGCTTCCCTAAACCTTCAATGGGGGATTGAAACTCTTCCAACCTTGTTTTTAGATGGCATAAGAGCTACAGCACAGAAGAGAAGAAAATTCTGTTGATTTTATGGCTGCCTGCCAGAGTGCTGTTGGATGTCAGCCAATAACAATGGGAAAAGGAGTGAGAAAAGAAAGAAAGAAAATAACGTATCTTACGAACTAAAAGAACACATCCTCATTCATATGATAGAGGATTCTATATCATTTCTGGATCTGATAATAGATAGAAATGAAAATGATTTTTTAAAAGCATGTTTAACACATATATACCAATATGAGAGCTGCAATAACACTGCTGCATCATAATATCATTTTACACAAGGAAAGGCAATACCTCTTATTTTTATTGACCAATAGAGAGTATTAGATGGTAGTCTAGATATTTTTCCATGCCATAATTTTTTGAAATCAATGTTTATCATTCCACAATAACTGAAGACAATATTGTGTTATGTTTAAGAATAAAAACAAAATCTTTGGCAGCAAACTCCTTTTCAATGTGGATATTTTCTTATCTGTGAGATGTTCAGTTAGGCCATTTCTCCAGGCCACTCATAGCTTCTTGTTAACTCTTAATTACTGAAATCAATTAAATCTTCCAAATTATGAGTGACCAAGACCTCTTGGTATTTAGCTGTGTATCATTCTAGGGAACAGTGTATCCCCAAGACATATCCTGTTTAGGCTCTCCACCCATATTAAAAGGAAATCACACAGATTTTGTAAACTTTGTGGCAATAAAAAAGGGAGGAGAAAGGAAAAAGCTTTAAAAAAAAAACAGAATGAAAGAACAAAAAGAACCCAATCCCATTCTGTTATAGAGAAGCCAGGATTGACTGTGGTGATCAAGGGGATATGTAGAGTAACAGAAAGACTGACAAAGCAATGCTGATATTTATGGGCAGTTTTAACAGGAGAGAGAGACAGAGAGGTGGGAATAGTACATTGTTAATTTAAATATTATTTTGAATGAGAACTGACTTCAGACTGATGATGTTACTAGTTAATTGGTACAGAAGGGGAGTAGTCCAGTCTAGAGAAAGCACCATGCAGGGAGGCAAATTTGATCTTTACAATGTAATAGTTGATGTTGTTTCTTTGTATTAGGCTTGGCAACTGTCAGTGCTTGGGGAGGGGGAACAATGGTCTCCATGAGACTGTGAAAAGCATATACTCATTGTCGCTGATTGCATCTCTCCAAAAATTGCAAAGAAGAGAAAGTCATTTTGACTTCAAAGTATTTCTTCAAAATATTAAATAGCAGCTCCTCAAGCCTGTTTGTGTGTGTGCGTGTGTGTGCGTACATATATTCCCTCTAGACACCTTCCCTTGTGATCTACCTTTCAGAATAGGAAGTGACCAGATCAGGAAGTCCAATATCAAATTCCTGGGCAGGACAAAGGGCCTAAGTCCTTGGCTGTGCCACAGCAGCCAGATGGCACCTCGATATTTCCTAAACCACATGAGATGAGGGCAATAGAGTTGCATCTGTGTACTGTCTAGCTGCTATTGTGCATCTGGGAAAACACTTATTTAGGAGGTACTGAATGTTTCCTTGGACAACATTTAAGGAAGATTTATCTTGGTATAAACTCGCTATACCAGTGTAAGAGATTTTGGTTGCAGCCAGCAGTAGAATGGAAAGAAGATTTTAAAGGATTTTTAAATGTTTTTTTTTTAAAAATGAGCTTCTACATGTTAGAAAACCCTAATAAGGAGAGTTCTAGATGGGCAAAAATCATCATAAATTGGGAATTATTCTTCATGAAAAATACATATTGTCTTTGGTTTCTGTGTAGGAAAAGCTTTTTACTGTATAAAAAAGTGTTTTTTCCCCCACAGGATAAGTCCTAATCTTAGGACAGTCTTCAAAAACTGAACATGTTTCAGTGACTTTCTCACAGCAAGGAGAAAAGCAGTAAAACTATTCATTCATGCCTTTATTAACAACATTTATGGAGATTTTCATCCATAGTACGATCATGCTGGGATTCAGAGTTTTATTTTCATACTAATTCTGGCATAGCTGAAGTAAAATATGGAATGCAATGAAGTGTCACCTCTGCTTCTCTTAAGTGGGAAAACCAAACAAATGGAATCCATTTTGTTCTCTTGGCACAACAACAGAACCTGAAAGAGATAATGGAATGTTCATCTGGCTCCATTATGTGGCCTGGAAATATATTAGTGGAGAAAGGCAGATGCACAATCTGCATCCTAGGGGTTGCAGACTGCCAGAAATAGTGCAAACTGAGTCCACATTAAGGGTTAGAGTTAGGGTTAGGGAATCATGGGAACTGTATTTTATTGTGGCACCAGAACTCTCTGACAGAGAAGGCTCAGTGTCTCAGAAAAAAACCCAGTTCCCATGATTCCCTAGCACTAACCTTAATCCTTAAAGTGGACTCAATTTGCACTATTTCTGGCAGTCTGCAACCCCCCTAGTAAGAAGTGTAACAAAAGGCTTAGACTTGTTTGACCAGCTTTTCATAGAGTTCGTAGCAAACTGAACTGTACTCATCTTGCCATTCTTACTGATTTATCAGAATAAATGTACAACACATTTCAAAATTTCAAAAGAACAAGGGGGATGTTACATCTGGAAGAAAAATAATCCCAGTGGATGTTGGTGGCCGGAACTGTCACAAATTCCAGGCTAGCACTTAAATTCTCTAGAAGCTGTGAAATGGGGAGAGCAGGTTTTGCCAAGTTGTTGTAGTAACTGCTGTGATGTTGACTTGAATAAGAGAACTCCAAGTCTCCCTATTATCAATAGCCCTTCTGTATTGATAGAAGGGATATGGAATACAATTTTATTTTCCTACTGACTTAACCACCTTATCAAGCATCCTTTCTAATTAATTCATGTGTTCTCATGCTATGGTCAAAATATGACAGTTTCAGTTTAGTCATCTTGGCCTCTAGGGAGAGTTCAGGCTTGATTTGCTCCAAGATGCATTTATTTGTCTTTTTAGCACTTTTCTAAAATGTTTCAAAGGAATATATTCTCTTTCTCTCTTTTTTTTCATAGTTAAGTACTATTTACTAAAAATGGTGACAGTCTGTTTGGGTAGATGAAGATGAATTAAGTCCAGGTTTGCTTCAGTCACTTTGCTTCAGCCATGCTTCTCATGGATGTAATTTCTGGTCATTTTATTTAAATGGGTCTTGACTGTATTGGGATGACTAATGACAGAAGTTTTGCCAATATGAACTGAACAAGAAAGCACCAAGACCCTTCAGGTTTTAATTAGATTCCTACCTTCCAACATTTATCCAAAGAAATTAGATATGCCTATTTTCTGTTAAATTCAAGAGCAGCTCTTTGTAGTGTGAAAGCAGGCAAGCCACCAAAGCATGTTGCTTTCATGGGTCCGTGTGGCTGGTGTGCCACATGTTAACATGCTATTTTCCCTCTTGTGCAGAAAATTGTAATGTGTCCATTACACTACAAGAGCAGGTACATTTCTACATATAACTTACTGCCAAGTACTTCAGTTTTCAGAACTGTAAACAGTGATGGACTGAACAGAAATTTGCAGTGTGTGTCAGACTGTTCTGGCAGACCAGACATGGTGTGGAGGAGGAATGAGTAGAGATACCATGAATCCATCAAGAATCATGTTGTAGTTTGCTGCAGTTTAAAATTTCCTCACTAGCAATACTGTGAAATCCCTGTGGAATATATAAGATTTCAATACTCAGTATACAGTACCAAATCTATGGTAGTAAAGCAAGTAAAATGGCAATCTGTTCTTTTCTGGGAATCTTCTCTTTGTTCTGAATCTACCATGCCACACTTTACCCCATATTTCAAAATCATCAAACCTCTGTTGGCCTTGTCACACCACACATTTATACCATTATGATTCCTTTGTAACAGCTATGGTTCCTTCTTACAGAATGCTCAGGGCTTCACTCAGGAAGAGCTTTAATAATTCTCAGCAACAGAAGTCTGAAACCTCAGCAAACTGCAAATCCCAGGATTCCATCGGATGTAGCCATGGCAGTTCAGATGGAATTATGCTTCCATAAGTGTGAAAGGGCCATTTGTAATTCTGAGAGGAAATAGGAATTTTGACTGAGCTGCTGTGAAAACTTTTTTTGAAACAGCTTCACTAGCTACCATTTTGTTTCTGGGCACAATTAAAAGTGCTGGTCATGACCTATAAAGCCCTAGACAGCTTAGGTCCAGACTATCTGAAAGAGCATATCCCCCCCTATATAGACCTGCCAGAATCTTAAGATCTTCAGAGGAAAGTTTTCTCTTAGTCCCATCACCATTACTAGTTTGCTTGGGGAAGACACAAGAGAGAGCCTTCTCAGTGGTGGCACCCACCCTTTGGCACTCTCTTTCATGGGATGCTAAGCTGCCACCTTCCCTGCTTTTCTTTTGCCTGCAAGCAAAACTGTTTTTGTTTCAGCAGGCTTTTAATATGTACCCATGCCAAGGAGGCTTTTTTTTATTGGGTACATGTTTTGTTTATTTTTAAAAACTTTTGTATGTTTTAAATAATTTTATATGTTAACTATTTTAATTGTTTTTAAAATTGCACTATGGATTTTAATTAATTTCCCTCTATGATCTGTCTTGAGAGAAAGGTGACATACTAAATAAATAAATAAATAAATAACAGACACAGGGAAGTCCTTTTGGCAGACCTGTTTCACATAGTAGCGTCTGAATCCAACAGAGGAGGATCATCCTATGACACTCCCTCCCTCCCTCTACATACACACATCCATTTTATTTTGAAATTACTATTTTGAAATAAATGGGTTCTACTCCTAATGATTTTTTCAAGACCGGTCAAAAGTTCTTTGTTCCTACATCACTTTTGAGTTTCCATTCTGAGTTCTATTTGGTCCTGCTGATTAATACTTTGCTCACTGGAAATTACAAACCAATTTCTGCAATAGAAATTTGCTAGAGTTCTAAAGAGCATTAGCAAAATTATGTTTTGTTGTCTCACTCTTTGTCTAGAAGACAGAACACTGCTTCTAGTTTGCATATTTTGCCAACCCTATATTTATCTTAATTATGGAAATTATCGGCAGGGCATGATGTCAAGAAAAATGTGTTGTTTTGAAAATGATATATCCTAAAACCCCATAGCAGCCTATTCCCATGATTAAGAGATACCCAAGTATCATGCTTTCTTTTTATTCATTGCAGAGGAGTAAGGGTGGTGACCACAAAGTATTCTAATTTGTGTTGTAAATTTTGGCACAGTAATAAACTGTAACTAATGGTAATTGCCATTTTGATACTACCATATATGTTTTTTAAAATTATTTATCACTGTACATTTTCTAAAAGCTTATCTTAGGGCCTCGGCAGACGGCTTAATTGAGCCGTCTCCGAGGCCAGGAAGAGGAGGGGCCACCACACGCGCGGCGGCCCTTCCTCTTCCTGAGGTCGCCCTGAACGCTTCCGGGCCACCGGACGTCCGGCACGTTCAGGGCGACCTCCTCCCGCAGCGTCCGGACGCGCTGCGGGGGATAAGTCAGAGAAAGGGCACCCGCCGCTTTTAGGGCGCCCTTTCTCTGACTTATGAAAGGAGTGCCTTTTTGGCGCTCCTTTCAGGGTCACTCTAGGAGCTCCGTGGTGGGGCTGCCATAGCCCCGCGGCGCTCCGGACCAGGGCGTCCCAAATGCCCTGGTCTGCAGAGGGGGTTAGTTAGTATTGAGCCTTTTTGCTTCATATCAGTTGTGCATTTGGTAGGTATTACCAAGCATCCTCTTTTCCAAGTGGCTACACAGATTTTTCCTAGTAATCCACATGAAGGCATAAAGGCAATAGTTCCCTCCTGATGTTGTTAAGGAAATACTTCAAAGTTCATAAACAATTTGCAGGTCTGAGGACATGAAAAGAGAAATGGTCCATTGAGTCCAGGAAGGGAGAACTTTAGGCCTCCCAGATATTTTGTATTCCCACAATATGTTTCCATTGACCATGTTTGGTGGGAATCATTGGACCTATAGGCTAAAAGATCTTCTGGTCCAGCATCCTACTTCGTATGTGGTCAACCAGATGCCCTCAGGATTCCCACTACTAGGTCAAAAGTCAGTAGTTTCCTCCTGCTCTTGATTTCCTTATATTGACCAAAGAATTGGTCAGAATACTAGTGACAGATGATTCCAGTTTGTTAAGGTAAGGCAAACTGATCTTTTTATCCGAAGACTAAACAGAAAAAGGAAAATAAGAAAAGGGAAAAGGGAAGATGCTTAATTCACAATGTGCTGATGACATGACTGGAAACCTGACAAGACTGAATTTTTTCTTCCTAGTTTTTCCAGGTGTGTCCAGCTTCTTGCTTGCCTTAGACTCTATTATATGGCAAGTGGTATTTGATAGTAGAAGTAGGCAGCAACTTTGCTAAAAACAAAATTGCCTGGATGGAGAGCCTGACTAAAATTTAGGATGAAATTTGCAATTGTAAAAGCTGTTTGGTAATGGAACAGACTACCCTGAAAAGTGATGGACTTTACTTCACTGGAGGGTTTTAAACAGAAGTAAGATGGCCAACTGTCAGGTGTACTTTAGCTCTGGTTTTCAGTAAGTGGTTGGACTAGATAATTTTGGGGTCCCTTCCAGCTCTGCAATTTTTTGATTCTAAAGGAAGCAAGATGGAAGTTCCCCTTCTTTCTTTCCTCCTTCCATTTCACTCTCTCTTCTTCTCTGGCAAGCAGCATCTCAGGCTGTAGAGGAAGAAGAGGGACCGCCCCCCAAAAAAAAAAGATTCTACACACCCAGTGTTCCCATCAGGGCATGACTGGGGGCAAAACCCCATGCTTCTATTCCAGAGAGTAAGCAGATCCCCCCCCCCCCAGGTGTAGCAGGGCTGGCTTATCATACTGTAAAGTGAAACAGTGCACATTGTTATTTAAAATCCCTTTCTCTCTACATAAGGCAGTAAATCCAGCACCCAAATGATCTAACTGCACCACTGCCCACACTTTTCTTGTTACAGTTATCACAATATGTGCAAACAGCTAAGTGGATTGGGAGAGGTGTGAAGTTCTTATATGATTGAATTGCAATCTGAGCTGAAGAACTATTGTGGAGTGGGTTGAAAGAGCAGTCTAGAATACTGACACTCTTTATATCACATTTATATTCTAAATTAGCTTATTATGAAGTTTAGCATATTACTTCCATTTACCAATCTGAACAAATGATAAACCAAGCTGGTGCTCATGATAAACCAGGGTTCTTGTTCCAGCTTGACAAAGAGAATTTTACTACCCATTAGGATGGAGGTAAAAAAATTCAATTTAGAGATGGAAAAAAATCATATTAATGAATTAAAAACTGTATCACTGGATGGGGGACTTCCATTGATTACAAGGTTCTGTAGGTTATATTTAAAGGAAGGCAGTGACAAACCATCTCTGAATATTTCTTGCCAAAAAGAAAAAGAAAAAGAAAAAACACCAATGGTGTTAGGTTTTGATGGGACATATAGTCAATGTTAAAAT
>CM034708.1:36942908-36956276 GCA_020142125.1 Phrynosoma platyrhinos
TGGCTTCATGGACTGTTTGCTATACATCCATCAACACAATTCAACAAATGGCTCTATAGTTTTTTGTGGGTTTTTCAGGCTGTGTGGCCATGTTCTAGAAGAGTTTCTTTCTGACATTTTGCCAGCATCTGTTGCTGGCATCTTCAGAAAAATGGCCTTATTTTCCATGATGGTAGGATTATGTGCTCTTGTTAGGCAAGAGGCTATGTTGATGGTAGCAGTGCTGCTGGTTGGGTCTCCTATGTCAGACAGGCTTTGGTTGAGGGGCTAGACTAAATGAGCCAAACAGCTACTGGGCAGCCATAGTAGTAGGGTAACGGAAGATATGGCATGAATAGGGTGAAATACTATCATAAAGGAAGGCAAGATCGATGTTGGAAACCCATCTTGCCTTCCATTCACTCTGCTACTCCAAAAGCACTTGAGAGCATGCCAAATCATCTACTGAACCTTTCCTTGCTTTTGTGCAATGCCAGGTCAGTTAAAAATAAGACTCATATCATACACAATCTATTGATGGATGAAGCAGTTGACCTGGCATGTTTTATGGAGACCTGGCTGGGAGATGACAGCTCTGTAACTTGGGCTCAGGCCCTACCAGCTGGGTACTCTGTTAATGATCTGGTAAGGGGATGTGGGCGAGGGGGTTAGGGTTAGGGTTAGTCCACAAAGGTAATCTTACTTTGGCCAGGATACCTGTCCAGAAAACACACATCAAGAGTATTTACCTAAGCCTAAAGACTAGGTATAGTCTGGGGATTCTGTTAGTATACCGTCCACCCCGTTGTCTAACAAACTCCCTAGCCGAGCTGACACAAATGGTCTCAGAGCTGGTGCTGGAGTCGCCTAGACTTCTAGTCCTGGGTGACCTCAACATTCCACTTGAGGCTGGTTTAACAAACTTAAATGGTGCAGGTCAGGAGTTCATGGTTTCCATGACAAACACGGGCCTAATCCAATTAGTCTCTGGGCCAACACATTGTGCAGGACATACCATCAATGTGGTCTTTTCTTCGGAACAGGCATATCCATGGGCAGAGATAGTATCTCTACATTGTCATGGATGGATCACTTCCTGGTCAAGGTTGGACTGAAGGCCACTATTCCCTCCGTTGGGGGTGGAGGACCCATTAGAATGGTCACTCTTGAAGGCTGATGGAACCCATTAGGTTCCAGGAAGCCATAGAGGATTTAATGGTTGTTAATGCTGGAGATTCTGTTAAAGCTTTGGTTAATACCTGGAACAATGATTTTAACCAGGGCTATTGACACTATCACTCCTAAGTGTCCTTTGCAATACGGAAGATCTTAGGAGAATGAAGTGGGCTGGACAATGACTCGAACACCACTGGCAAAAAACTCAACTCTCATCTGACAAGACATGTCATAGAGATTTTCTTGATTCCCATAGAGTGGCAATAGATGCACCTAAGAAATCTTTCTATTCTCCATGTATTGCATCTGCAAAGTCTCATCTGGCAGAGCTGTTCAGAGTGGTAAGGGATCTAATGCAAATGCCCCCCCCCACCCAGAACCCTTTACTAGAACCAATGCCATCTTGTCTCCTATGCTATTTAACATTTACATGAAGCCACTGGGTGAGATCATCCAGAGATATGGGGCGGGATGTTATCAGTATGCTGATGACACCCAGATATGAAGTCGTAGGCTTTCATGGCCAGCATTCATAGTTTTTTGTGGGTTTTTCGGGCTGTGCGGCCATGTTCTAGAAGAGTTTCTTTCTGACATTTTGCCAGCATTTGTGGCTGGCATATCTGAAGATGTCATCCACAGATCCTGGCAATATGTCAGAAAGAAAATCTTCTAGAACATGGCCACACAGCCCGAAAAACCCACAAAAAACACCCAGATATGTTTGTCTATGTCTTGGATTGCTACAGTGACTAAAGATGGCATCTCTCCTCTGAATGAATGTTTTAAGTCGGTAATGGACTGGATGAGGGAAAACAGACTCAAACTGAATCCAGATAAGATGGAGGTACTTGCTAACCCAAGAATAGAGATATGTCAATCAGTTCTGGATGGTGTCACACTTCCCATGAAGGACTGTGTTCACAGTTTGGGGTTGCTCCTGGACTCATCTCTCCAGTTGACACCTCAGATAGACATGATGGTCAGGAATGCATATTATCAGCTTCAGCTGATACACCAGCTGCGACCCTTCCTGGAGCCAAGAGACCTAGAAACAGTGGTACATGCGCTGATAAACTCTTGTCTTGACTTCTGCAATGCACTCTACATGGGGTTACCCTTGTGCCAAGTTCAGAAACTTCAGTTGGGAAACATTTGGCAGTCAGGCTGGTTGCAGGTACATCTAGAGCTGACCATATAACACCTGTTTTAAAATCTCTCCATTGGCTGCCAATTAATTTCCAGGTGCAATACAAGGTGTTGGTTATAACCTTTAAAGCCCTACATGACCTAGGTCCAGACTACTTGTGGGAGTGCCTTGCTCCATATAATCCACCCTGCACATTTAGGTCCTCTGGGAAGAATTTAATGCAGCCTAAGAAGACCAGATTGATTGTGGTAAGCCAGAGGGCCTTTTAATCTGCTGCTCCTGGTTCATGGACCGGCCTTCTAGAGGAGATCCATCACATTACCACTCTAGAAGCCTTTTAAAAGTCTGTTAAGACAGATCTCTTCCAGCAGGCTTTTCCAGATTAGCCTCCACTCTGCTAATATTGATATCTCCCATCTACCCTGAGAAAGATAATGTCTCATCTCTAACTACCTCTAATTCTAGCTAATTTGTTATTTCCTTTGCTTTTAATTAGTATTTTATATTGCTATTCATTCGATATTGTTATTGTTTTTATTTTGCTTCTTTTTCTTTTTTATGATTGGGAGGGGGTTGGGGTAAGGGGTATTTAGAAATTTGGTTTTAATTGTTTATTGTATTTTATTGTTATTCCTACTTGTTGTAACCCACATTGATCCACAGGGAGAGGTGGGCTATAAATAAAATATATTATTGTTATTGTTATTGTTATTGTGTGTATGCACGTGTGTGTGCTCATGTATGTGTGTTTGAGATAGGAAGAGATATAGAGACAGTAGCAGACGATCTCTCAGAGCCATCTTGTTACTGCTGCACAGAAAGAAGCATGATAACCCCCTTTTGAATGTATTTTTACCATGAAAACCCTATAATGAGACAATCCTAAATGAAACAAGAGATAGTCCCAGAAGTTGAAATTCCCAGGTTGGATGAAGTCCCTCGGCCCTTAAAGGGGAAAGATTGCCTACCCCTGCTTTAAGTCCATTGTGTACCTGTCATCATGACACTATTTTTCATCCACGGTTTAACGTTGGCTACTGCTGACAGGGACTGGGAAAATGCCATGACATCAAGATATAGGGTACATTGCATGACAGTTTATAGAGTGGAGGAAGAGATTTTAGGTGTATCCACACTGCAGAATTAAAGCAATTTGACATTACTGTAACTGTCATAGCTACCTACTGTGGAATCCTGAGATCTGTAGTTTGTTGGGGTTAGCCTGGTCTGTCAGAGATCTCTAGTACCTCGACAAACTTCAAACGTCAGGATTCTGTAGGACACAGTCATGGTGGTTAAAGTGGTTTCAAACTGCTTCACTTCAGCAGTGTGGATTCACCCCCCTCTGACATAGTGCTGCTATTTTGGGCAACAGTCCTGTATCTTTTTTGCAAGGTCTAATTTCACCCTTAAGTCCTTATGAGGGGCTTTGTTCATTGTTTTTGCTGACCAGTTCCTAGGGGATTAAAAGCAAAAATAACATCTGAAAGAGAAACTACAATAAGAGTGTGTGTATTGGGGAAAATTCTTTACTTTGACTCTTTCTGATATGGTCATAACTGTTTGCCACATCAAAGAATTATTTTGCATGCCTTTAATGTTGCTCTTCAAAATGTGTCTTTACCACAGAACAGTGAAACTGAACCCCAAACATTGATATTTTCTCTTTTGTGACATTGCATGAGACCCTGAAATATCATCAATAACATAGTTTTCCAATTTATATTTCTTGTGTGTTTGCTTTACTAAAAAGGACAGCATACCTTGCTGTCACAGTAAATATCTCACAAGTGAATACATTATTGAAATTTAGAAGCATAGATCTAAAAGAGACCACAAGGTTCACATGGTAGTTTATGTTCAGAAACATTTCATTTACTTGGCAGAACATCATATGGATATTTCTTAAAAGCATTTTCAGTTAAACTGGTTACCTTGTTTAAGAAGGAATGAAGATAGGCTTTGCATAATCTGTTTTTAAGAAATCCAAAATGGCTGCTTATTATCACTCCCAAGTTGTTTAACAGGTATATAATTGGTATAAAATTCCTTCTCCCCCTACCTCTCTATAGACAGCCAAGATTCATTTCTCTGGACAATTATCTGTTTCTTTGACTATATATATATATATATATATATATATATATATATATATAATATTGTTAATGGCTCTGGGCATATTTGTTTTTTAAGGTTTATTTCCTATACTTGGCAACAATACTTTGATGGAGCACAAGTCCAAGACACCTCCAGTTAGCATGGGGAAACTTATTTCTCATAATTCACTTCAAAAGTTTTTTCTTATAGTTACTTTTTTGACAGATCGAACAAGGAAACACTATACCACTTCCTCAGATTGCTCAGATTTATGGAGCTGTGCTATTAGAAAAGAGCTCCATTACTATGAAAAAAAAACAAAACCTAAAATGACTCATTCCCATAATATGCTAATATTTGCTTTAACTGGTAGTTTGATTACAAGAAAGAAAACTAATACAATTTTTTAAAAGATTGACAGGTATTATGTCTGTTAATCCAGACTTTTAATGCAGAATCTACAAGAGAAACTACTCTACTAAAGAGGCATAATTTTGAACACTATCAAGTACTGACTGCATTTTTGGCAGAGGTATTGTATATTAGCTGGAATTCATTGTTTCTTTCATAATGGCTAACAACACCACACTGAAGCACAGATTGCTCTATTTGTGGCAAGGATTTTGCATTCATGTTCACATTTCAATCATTTCAAATGATTGCAACAATTTTCTGGCAGCTTGCTGAATGCCAGCTGGAGTGAATTTAGCATTTGGTACACAATGGCGGGTAATATAAAATGTAAAGTATGTTGTAATCAGTATTACTTAAGATGTGTTGTTTTTAAATCTCACAATCAAACGTGTTATTGCTATATTTGAGGGGTGAAATGAAAAATTACTTTATGATACAAATGACTGTGTGATACTTGTTTTTCAAGCTATACCTTTGTTTTTCTACATCACCAATAACATCAAGTGGCTCAAATAGCAATGATATTCATTATACATCATATTTTGCTTTTATCCTTTCAAAATACAGGCAACACAGCTTAAAATGCAGCAAGCACAAAAGAACTTCTCCTGACAATGACACATGTATTTACAGTCGTCCCTTCCAATTCACTGGGGTCTGTGCTGGACCCCCTCACAAATTGGAAAACTACAAATATTGGAGCCCTATTGTTTTTAATGGCCCCACGTGTGGCCCTGTGTGTGTGTGTCGCAGGCACATGAGTTATTTTATCTCTCATGGCTTCCTGTCCGCAGAAATTCAAAACCGCAAATGGCAAGTTAGTGAATCCAGAAGGATGTCTGTACATTAAGTATGTGTAATAGAATCTACATGATTTAGGAATTTATATTCTGCTTCACCAAAAGATCTATTGAATGCTCCCAAAAGTTGCAGTGAGAACAGATAAGCATTTTGTATAAGATGTACCTAAAGCTGTACTTGCACAGTATAATAAAATATGTCAGTCTGATGAATATATGTTATTCTCTTAGTTTGAGCAGAATTTAAGATCCACAGGTCTAGGTCACATTGTAAACAGTTTTTTTTCCCCCTGGTGTCATGCAGCTACTGCGCACAAGTCAGTAGGTTCAGGCTGTAAGTGTGCAGCTTTCCATTCCTGATTTATGGTATGGGAAGAAGAATGCCTTCTACATTCCCTTGTACATTCTTAGGGTGCAGCTACACAAGGCATGTCATTTGATGATTCTTTGAGAATTGTTTTTGCACAAGGAAGCCTTTCCTCTCATTATGTGCTTCTTAATCATTTCTTCCTGTGCTTTTTTTTTTTTTTTTTACTGAAATTCACCTCTCTCTAAAACTCCACTGCTGGGAAAAAGAAACAAATACCCAGTAGAAGTAAAACAGCATTGGGGCAGGGGAAGAGAATAATGTTCCAAGAACACAACACAAGTGACTATGGTTGAAGAAGCCCTTTACTCATTGTACCAGTTTTGTCCATTGCACCAACATAGGTTGATCTCAGTTTATGTTGGGTCTGGATACCTAGACTTTTCATGTAAATTGAGACTGATATAAGTTGAGGTATGTGTGTGTGTGTGTGGGGCAATTCCACAGGCAGCCATTGGAGGCTAGGGTGGTGGTGGTCTGACATAGCTGAAGCAGCCACAAAGTTAGCAATTTTACTCACCTCACCACCAATTTTAAAAAGGTTTAAAACATAAAACATAAGAATTCACCTCTCCCAGGTTAGAAAGATAGGCAGATTCTCTCCATAGGGACAGAAAAGACAGCAACTGTTGAGTCCAAGGTTGCTTGGCTGAGGTGAACTGGATTGCTATTAAACAAAATTTCCTCTATGGAGGAATGCATAGATGAAGACCAGCTAGTAGGAACTGTGCCTTCTTCAGCATCTTCCCAGAATCATAAAATCATAGATCTTAAAGAGCCATCCCGTCCAACCTCCTTCAAAGAACTCCTGACAGATGGCTATCCAGCCTCTGTTTAAGGACCTCCAAAGGAGAGTCTACCACACTCCTAGGTAGTGCGTTCCATTGTCTTATCACCAGGAAGTTCATCCTAATGTTGAGGTGGAATCTCTTTCCTTTAGTCTGAATCCATTGCTCCTTCAGGAGAGAGAGAGAGAGAGGCTGCACATCACCTGCTGCATCTTCTGCAGTAGGAACAGAGGGCATAGCAGAAGGAAAGCATCTCTTGTATAGTAAGTAGTTGAGTTAAAAAAAAGCAAGCAAGCAAGCAAACAGCCCTGGCAAAAATTGCATAGTAATGTATCCCTTCCCAATGATAAGCAATATTTGAGATGTCATAAGTTTTTACAACATTGCCTGCAGCATACTTTTGGCATTATTAGTATGACGCACTTGTGCGTTCCTCATTACAACTCTCCCATCTAGACAACTACACCGAAACTGCAAGATTCCATTTTCTTCTTCTTCCTCAACTCTCTTCCCCCAAGCAGGCAAAGGAAATCCTTTCTTCTGTCAATACCAAGACTGCAGTTGCTTCCCCCCCCCGCTTCCCCCATCAACCTAGGCCAGAGAAAGAAAACCAGTCCAGTCAAATTTTCTTACCTCCAAATGCCAACTATTCTTACCCTACTCACTTTCCTGCCTTTCCCATATTGCTTGACTAAACAGGTGAACTGGGAGAATGATGCACTATGGGCGAGACTTTATAGCCCATGCTATTTCTGGATATGCATTTCAAATATGAAATGTAAACAGCAGTTATATAAATTGAAATTCACCTGCTCATATAGTCAGCTCTACGTATCCACGGATTTTTTTATCCACAGATTCAACCATCTACATCTTGGAAATATTAAATATATATTTAAATTCCTAATAGCAAACCTCAATTTTTCCATTTTATGAGACACCATTTTACTAAACCAGTGTATTTCATGGTGCTTAAGCAGGCACACATTTTGATATCCATATGAGAACCTGGAATCAAATCTTCATGGCTAGCACTGTACATAAATCTCTCTGTGTGTGCACGTGTGTGAACTCACACACAATCAATATTCTAATAAAGAATGGTGGAAGCCTACAGGATTATGCACTAATGTATTTCACCTTTAGATTGTTTGATAACCAAAATTCTGGGGTAGTAAAGAATATATTAAAATATAATATATGTGTAATGAAATCTTAGCACTCCAATGTGTCCCCTGAGCCCAGTGAGTAAGACTCCCCAAATTGTCCAGCAAGTTCCTGTTAGGCACAATTCTCCCCTTTAAGCTCTTTTTGTGGATACAGAATTTAAAACCAAAGGAAAAAAGCAAAATTAAAAACTATTGAGAAAGAACACATAAAAAGAATTCTTAAAATGGCCTCAGAGAAGGAAAAGTTCTGTGCCTGGTACTGAAAGCAAGCTAATACAAGAGTCTTTGTGGAAACATTATTTTTTGGACTACAACTCCCAACTTCACTAGTCAGTATGGTCCTTAGCTATGTTGGCTTGGGGGATTCAGGATTTGGAATCTATTTTTCCCCCCACAAGGTCTGACTTTTTTCCTATAGCCACTAGCTTGGAGGTGGGGTGGAGCTGGGTGTGAGATGAGGACACCTGTGTCTGGAAATGTTGTTGGAAGTGATGATCTTTCAGATAACATGGCTCCATTCCATTTAGCAAACTGATATATAGTTCCACTGTAACATTGCCAAACATGTACTGGGGAATACAAACTCCCACTCCCATGAGGGATGGACTTAGAATATACTGTCTGCTGTTGCATCATTACACTCAATAGCATCACTTGGGTTGGTGTCACCCTGTGCGGTAACTCATAATGTCAACCCCCCCCCCCTTGCTCAGCCTAAATAGTAAAATGTGATATTTTCAAAGAAAATATTTTTAAAAATAAATATATATATATTTAAAAATAATTAATTTTCTGAATTTTTTTTTTAAAAAACACATGAGGCCTTCTTTTCTCTTCCCCTCCCATTGAGCTTGACCTCACTCACACCATCTCTTCAGCATTTTAATGGGACAAAGGCAAATGCCATAGCCTGTTTCTGCCCAAAGGATGATGTTTGAGGAGCAGAGGTGTCACCCCCACTTTAGGACATCACCTTGTGCAGTCTGAACTCTCCACACCCCCTATTGATACCACTGATTATACCTCTGCTTTGGTAGTGCTCTTACACACTGGTATTTTTTGCTGATGTCATATGTAAATATGTGCAGAATTGTCTATTTAATATGTTTTGACTTCAAATTTCCAAAGTGATTAAAATGGTCTTAAAGATATATATAATTTAAATTATGAATCTCATCCTATGAAAATGGCTGTGTAAGCTCAAAATTACAAATGCTTGTTAGCATCCTGCAGACATGGAAATTTGTTCATTAGACCAAGTGTTGGCTTGTCTTCCATTTTTAATCAGCTTCTGTTTCAGGCCATATGACATATCTATTCAGGAAAACTGTGAAAAGTAGAGTAAGGCTAAAATAGCATTTCCCATGTGCTCTTTGCAGAAATTTGGGGGAAGACAAGGTGTTGAAATTCAGCAGGCGTATTTCTGTCAATGTCAGAGACACATCAGGCAAGTGAAAATTACTAATAAAGTTGGCACAATCACACTTAACCAAAGTCTATGTATCTTATCCAAAAGTTCTCAAAGCAGGTTACTACACTAGTTTTTAAACAGAAAAGTCATGGAAAAGTTTGTTTTTCAGTTATTATTGTTATCCTCAGGTCTTTTCTGACTTATCACAACCCTAAAGTGACCCATTCACTGGGTTTTCGGAGGTTGAGCGTGTAAGACTTGGCCAAAGTCACCCAGTGGGTTTCCATGACCAAATGGAGATTCAAACTCTGGTTTCCTGAGCCATAGTCCAATGTTCAATCCACTACGCCACACTGGCTTTCTCTTTTTGGTAGGAGGTGAATATTTTCTATTTACAGAAACAAAAATTAGCAAGACAGCAGTATAACTGAAAAAGAAAATAAAAGATACTCTGTATAGGAACAGAAGCAGAGCTTCAAATTGGTGTTCAAAACTGAATATGTATTATGATGACATATCATATGTCCAGGGCTTTTTTAAAATGATGGACAAAAAAATGAATACTTTCTTGTTCCAGTGACAACAGAGAGTATTCTACCATATAACCTCCAACTGTCTTATACTTTCTGCTATTACTTATCCTTACTAGCTTCTAATATTAAAGAGGGTTCTGAAATCTGAGCCCTTACACCTGGCAACCCTATGTGTCTGTTTTCTGACACTTAGGATTACCAGGTTTAAGGGCCTAGTCTTTCTTCTTCATTCCTTAGGAGATGTGAGGGAAACCAGTCCTCAGGATGATGGTGACAGTGCCTTGGAAATTGTGTATGTGTGTGTATATATACATATTACTTTATGTTGCTGGTCTTGCTGCAGACTGCTTTAGAATCACTGATGAAAACTCTACAAGCTTTTGTAAAATTTGACCATATCAGTTAGGATCATTTATGGCAAAACTTTATTACTTATTAATAATATTGGGATGGTATTTTTTAATGGGGCACCATGAATTAAACATTAAACTATACACTTGTCGCTCCACATTTGTGGCTTTGAGATTTGTGGATTTGATTATTCATGAATTTTATTAATATGTTCTCTCTAGCAATATCTAGGTCCACCAGAGCAACTCCATGGTTAACTTTAACCAAAGGTTGCACTGAAGGACATAGAGAGAACACTCCACTAGGCATTTCTAGCTCCTCCAGCACAATTCTATGGTCAATGTTTGGCAGGTGTTAGCCACACAGTTTCATTGGAAGACCTAGAATTATCTAGAGAGGTGTTCTTTCAGGTAATAACATAGTGTTTTTATTATTTGTGGTTATAATTGAGAAACTGCACAAAAATGTACTAAAAATATTTATGAATTCTTAAGGTTAGGAGATTTTCTTCTGCCTAAATCTGAGGATAAAAATTCTCTGTTCAGCTTGATATAGATGTTATCCTCCTATGAACATAAAATCAGCCAGACTTATAAAAACACAGTTAAAAAGTTGTTAGAACTATTTTGGGAGAATATCTTTCCATTAATCATACCAAAATAAAGATTATCCACTGGCGTTCTGCTAATAACTTTGGATGTTGTAAGGTGGATGTTGCACCATGATAACCCTGGTTTAGGTGATTGAGGAGGACAGAATACTCTACTGCCCTTGGCCAACATTGCAAATTCATCCAGGGCTCACCTTTTAACTGCTGCAGCACCAACCCATGGCTGTTTAGTGGACAGTGGAGGGGAGTGTCAGAGAAGCCTCTGGCAGTCCAGATGTCCTTGTGGTCATAGAGTGGTGGCTGTAGCTGCTAAAAGGTGAGTCCTGGAGAGTGTGCCTGTGTAGAACTTTATGATGGGTCTCCCTGCATGGGATCACACCCAACCATAATTCTACATGACCCCAAACAGCAGAATGCGGGCTGGCCACTTAAGAAGACTGATTTCAATATTTGGACAATATTTTCTAAAAGTAATAGGAAGATGCAGGGAAATCCTATTATTGAAAAGACTGTTATCAGCTCTAAGACATTCTAAAAATGTTGAAAGTTTTCGTTTTTGTTTTTTTTTGGTTTTGTATTTCTTATTTTATTTCTTTAAATATGTTTTCCATCTTATTACAGAAGCTAAGGAGTATATTTAATACATATTCCATATCTTACAACCTTTGTACAGTATATATATATATATATATATATATATATATATATATATATATATATATGCCAACCATACATAGTATTGGATAGGAAGAGGCACATATTACTTATAACCAGCAAAAGAAATCTAACAAATCCTTAAATATTTTCAAAATAAACCCTTTCTTGGAATTTTGTTATAGTTTATATATTGCAGCTTATTGCCATAATTCTTTAATCTTTTCCCATTTCTTAGAATATTGTTGTTCCGATTTCCCAGTAATCATCATTGTTAATTTATCCATTGACATTAATTCATTTACTTTTATAATCCATTCTTCTATTATTTGTTTATTTCCTTCTTTCCAGTATTTTGCAAATACTATACGGGCCGCAGTAACAATGTAAAAAATTACCCCTATCTCATCTTTACTTGTCTTCCCCATCATTTCCTCAGTTATATTTAGCAAGTATAGTTTTGGATTTAGTTCGCAATGAATTTGAAAAGTTCTTTGTATTCTAGTATTATCACCTCCCAGAACTTTGTTGCTTCTTTGCAATTCCACCACATGTGGAATAAATTGGCATTCTTTTGACCACACTCCCAGCAATTATCTTCATTATTTTTTTTCATCTTGGCAAGTTTTGCAGGGGACAAATGCCACCTATAAAGCATTTTATAATAATTTTCTATCAAATTCACACTTTTAGTAAATTTTAGATTTTTGATTCATGCTTTCCCCCAAGTGTTTAAAGGTATTTGTTCATTTAAATCTTGCATCCATTTTATCATGCTTTCTTTGATAGTTTCTTCTTTTAGTTCTATATCCAATCTACTTGGGATATCATCTGCTTTTCACTGTTGTCAAATATTTTTTTTTCTAAATCTTTTTTATCTGTTTCTATTTCCTTACTGTTCTGGTCTTTTTAAAATCTTTCTTTTAGTTGGAGATATAATAACCATGGTATTTCTATTCCTTCCTTTTGAAGTTCTTCTCTTGTCTTAAGGTTCTTCCCTTTTCTTGTTGTAGATATGATATCTTCATAGGTGATCCATTTTCCTGTTTGAGTTTTTTCACTTTTATGAAAGGCTTCCTTGGTTGAGGTCCGCCTTGGAATTTTGGTGTATAAATTTTTTTATATGTTTTCCAAGTTTTAAGTAAAGCTTTCCTTACTACATGGTCATTAAAACCTTTATATGATGTTTCTTTCTCATAACATAAGTATCTATGACATCCTTCCTCTAAGTCTATCCCTTCCAATAACAGCAGTCTCATATTTTTGAGATCAATCCAATCCTTTAACCATGTGAAGGATGCAGCATTATAGTATAGTTGTAGATTTGGTAACCCTAAGCCTTTTCTTTCGGAATCTTGCAATACTATAGTTTTTATCCTTGTTTTTTTCCCCCAGCCAAATAAAATCCCTTATATCTTTTGACCATATTTTAAAGACATTATTAGAGGTTATAACAGGAATGGTTTGGAATAGAAAAAGCATATTTGGCAGCACATTCATTTGTATTATTGCAATTCTTCCAAGTAAATGCAATGATTTCAGTCTTTTCAAATCAGCTTTAATTCTACTCCAGGTGGTGGTATAGTTGTTAATCAGAAGGTCTGAATTTTGATTTGTAATAATTATGCCTAGATATCTTCTTTTCTATACTATCTTATAATTCAGTTATTCTGGATAAATCATTCTTGTCTGGTTTGAAGAATTTTTTTTGTCAAAATTCCACTCTTTTGTTTGTTGATTTTAAAGCCAGCCATATAACAAACTTCCTCTAGGGAGGACCAAAGTCTACTAATGCTATTTTTAGGGTCATCTAGTATTATTGCAACATCATCTGCAAAAACTTTTATTTTATAACTTTGGGACTCTAGTTGT
>CM034708.1:36956376-36985271 GCA_020142125.1 Phrynosoma platyrhinos
CTTTTTTTTTTTTTTGCATGTTCAAAATATTGTTGTTTTGAGTATTTTATTTTATTTGATAATTGTTCTGTGATTCTTTGATTTAATTGGTTCCTTAAGATTTTCATTTCTTGATGTAATTTTTTCTCTTTCGGGTTCCTTTTAAACTCCTGTTTTTTCTCCTTTAGCTTTCCCATTATTGCGTTTTCTTTTTGTTTCTCAGCTCTTTCCCCCCCTAATTTCTTGTTTTATTAAATGGCCTCTTATAACTGCTTTGCCAAATAATATTTGCTGGCTATTCATCAATTGTATTTTCTTTAAAATATAATTGTAATTCCTTTTTAATTCTTTGGACAAATGCTTCATCTTGTGGTAAATAATCCTTTAATTTCCAGTTAAAGTCTTTTTTGGATGTCTTAATTTGTAGTTGAATTGCATTGTGAACTGAGAAGGTTTTTGGGAGTATTTCTATTTTCTGTATGTCCTTACTTAGTTGTTTTGAGGCACAAATTAGATTAATGCATGACAAAGTCTTAAATCTATCAGAATAGAAAGTATAATCTCTGTAGTTATTGTGGTTTATTCTCCAAAGATCTATAAAATGTAAGTTTTCTACAAGTGTAAAGGCTGATATTGGTGGTTTCCCTTGATTGCCCTTTTTGGAGCTTGGGTTTGATCTATCTATGGTCGGATCCCATAACCCATTCCAGTCTCCTGTTATTATAATTTTTTCTTATTCCAATTTCTCAATTTCTTTATATAATTTCTTGTAAAATTCCCCTTGCTTTTCTTGTGGGGCATACATATTTACTAACAAACATAAGAAATGTTGAAAGTTTTCAAAAGCACATAGTACCCAGCTATGTGCTTGTGAAGAGTAACAGCCATTAAAAATAAAGTCTTTGGTGTTGCAGCCAGCATTCCTGTTTCTGTGCTTCAACCAGAAACTGATACACATGCTGTCAATGAAAATAGAATGTATTATGTTAAACTGTTGGTTAAAATTGCAGTTCATGTTCAATTTCAGAATCACCAAATTATGTCTAAAGGAACTGGCCTCTTGTGACTCTCCTTAGAATAACTGGCTCAGATTCACAAACTATTAAAGAAATTTGGATTTTCAAAGAGATTTCTTTTGGAGCAAGGCCACTTCTGTACAAATACCTTGTGTAAAACTAGATGTCAAGATATCAAAGCTTTTGGAAGGTCTAACAAGATGTCAGACTTACATGCTTCCTTTTGATTTTATATTTTCAAGCAGTCCCTGAAGAAAGTAAATTAGTCTTCTTAGCTTAAAGAAAGCCTTTATTCCAGCCAGTGGTATTTATAACCTTGTGACTCAATTTTCTTATGTAGCACAGGGACAGCTGAAGACCTGCCACATTATGCCCTTTAGTATTTTTTGCATAGGATTTCAAACTGGAAATTGGTTGTTTCCTTTAACACTACAAGGTCTGTAAAGGTAAAGGTATTCCCCATTGACAAGGTTGTCAAGTCATGTTCAACCATAGGGGGTGCTGCTTATCTCTCTTACTAAGGCAAAGAGCCAGCGTTGTCAGAAACTACTTTGTGATCATGTGGCCAGCATGATTGTGCAGAATGCTGTTTACCTTCCCACAGAAGTGGTACCTATTTATCTATTTGAATTTGCATGCTTTCAAACTCCTAGGTTGGCAGAAGCTGGGACTAGTGACAGGAGCTCACTCCATCATGCAGCACGCAGGCCTCGAACTGCCAACCTGCTGATCTTGCAATCAACAGAATCAGTGTCTTAACCACTTGTGCCACTGCATCCCTGACAAGGTCTGACATATCATGAAATAATGGATTTCCTTTTAAAGAGAATGCAATGACAAACCTCCTCCCCCATGATAGGTTCTTGTTAGGGTTGCCATAAATTGGCAATGACTTGAAGGTGTACAACACACAACCTAGATTATATATTGGAAGCTGAATACAGGGATTCAGGAAGGAAAAGATGCTATATCAGGGGTAGGTAGCATGTGGCCTGTGGATCCAGGTACACTTTTGTGGTCACCAGTCTACCTACTCCCTGCCCCCCCCCCATGGAAAAAAATGGTACAACTGAAATCCAGCAGCAAACCTTTGGAGGCCCTTGAGGAAAAGCATAAAATGCTTGCTATTAAAAAAAATTCTGGTTAGTAAAAAATTCCCATTTAGCTATGAAAACCCACTGGCTGACCTTGGGCAAGTCACACTCTTTCAGCTTCAGATGATGGCAATGGCAAACTCCCTATGAAGAAACCTGCCAAGAAAACCTTGTGATAGGTTCGCATCAGGGCCGCCATAAGTCAGAAACTACTTGAAGGTACACATTGCCAACTTATGGTGACCATAAGTCAGAAGCTACTTGAAGAATAACAACAATTGACAGCAAATTGGAAAATCCTCCCCCTTTCAAAAAAAAAAACAAAAAAAAAACCCTGTTTGTTATAAGGGCTTTTTCTGGTCTGTTGCTGAAATTTGATAATGTACTACTGATCTTTTGTCAAATCATAGGAGGACGGCAGCTATGTGTGACCTGCAATGGCTTCCAGAGCAAAAAATAGCCAGACCCATCACATTTTCCCACCCTGGACTAACATAAAAGTTGATTTTCATGCATTTCTATAGTTTCAGCATATTGAGTGAAATTTAATATTTTCAAGATCAACCTTTCACAAACTAGTCTCCTTCAGAGAGCTAGATTCCAACTCTCATCATCGCCAGCCACTACTACATCAGGTTAAGGATGGTATTTTAGAGTTATACAAAGAGGATGATGTCAGTGTGATTGCTGTTGGAACTTTACAAAAGTTACTGTGCCCATTTATCTCACTGATGGATGGATGGAGCACATGGCTACATTGCTGTTGTTATGTGCCTTCAATTTTACTCTGACTTACTGTGATCCTTTAACAGAGTTTTCAGGGCAGATTTATTTAGAGAAGATATGTCACTGCCTTCTTCTAAGACTGTCAGAATGTGACTTGTCCAGGATCACTCAGTGGATTTCCATAGCTGTGCAAAGATTCAAACCCTGGTCTCCCAGAGGTAACACTACACAGGCTTTTACTCTGAATACAAAGGCATTTGTTGGTAACTGGAATTATCTCTTTGAAACTGAAGGCTTCAACCTGCAATACCATTATTTGCCTCAATAATTTTTGTAATGGAATAAACAAGCTGTAGGAAAATGTTCCCTGTTCTAAGAGGTGATTGCCTAAACATATATTTTTCTACTCATTAAATTATGATTTGTGAAAGCAATTTTTATTGATGTTATCATATTAAATAGTCATCAGCATCCATAGACACACACCCTTCCTTCAGGGATCCCATTCCAGACTCATGGAGGGGTGGGGTAGAGCTTGAGTAAAGTAACTCAACAAAGCCTGTATTTGGACATATTCCAGGTGTATTTCCAAAGCATTTCTTGATTTGGTAACATTATCATACCTCAAAATAACTACACCAATGTGAATATCAGTCAAGCTCTCACCCTTTGAACCAGTGCCATGAGAGAGGATGAAACCATTATTTCAGATGGCAGGTTGGACAACAGAACTCACACATTCCACACATGTACAGCTGATGGAAGTTGCCCCTTCTGACTGCAACTGGACCCAATCCTCCCTCTGGAAAAAAACAACAACGACTTTTCATAGTGAGGCACTGAGTGAGTGAGCACTCTAGAAAGTTCCTTCATTAGCTTTATTACACAGCAAAGACTGCAGTAAAAAAATGATCTGTTCCAGCACTCTCATGAGGCCAAATACCCCTCTTTGAGGGGCTGGAAGATTCTGAAAAGACCTTGAGCAGCAATGGCATAAAGAAGTGGCATAAGAGTGAAGGCTTCATGCCTCACTCTAAAGCCAAACCCCACTTCAGTAATGAGAGAGAATGACAATTAGTGGCAGGATATCTTTGGATGATGAGATTAAATCAGTGGTTCTCAAACTGTGGGGTAGAACTACCAGGAAGAGGCAACACAAAGGAGCATGAGATTTGGAGGCTCTGATTCCCCTCTCCTCTTTCCAAAACTTTTCTATTCTGGAGGAGAAGAGAAAGGCAAGGAGAGCACTTGGAGCCTGTGCCTGAGGGAAAACTGTTTCCTCATAGGGTGTAAAAATATAAATATACACAAATGTGTGAATGAAAATATGCACATTAAACAAACATTTTTTTTCTTATACTACATGAAGTGCAATGACCAGATATAGATGCAAAGGATATTTCAAGCATAAAAAATTGAGAACCACTGGGTTACATAAAGGGTAACATTTGACATTTAAAACTCTATATGGTTTTAATGGCATCAATATGCCATTGTTGATTAGGACCAAATAACATGTTGGAAATTAGTCATTGGCTATCCTAATGCCTATCGTTTCTGAAGCACAGTCATGGAAAGTGTCTCTTAGTTTGGAACTGAGACACTGAGGGGTAAGGGATTTTAAATGCAAATTCCTTCATTCATTCATGAACCATGTTTACCAAAACTCCTACTGAGGGATTATCATTGTAATTTCTAGGGCCCAATTTACACCTCAGAACTGACAAGGAACTATTGCTGGGGATCATGAAGTGGAGGGGTGAGCATAGTACCTCTGCTAAATGTTTTGGACTGCATTTTCTAGCACTGCTCACTATTGGTTGTGCTAGCTTGGACTAATAGGAACTATAGTCCAAAAACATCTGAAGGGACACACTTTGTCCACCCTAGTGTGTATTTGTCAGACTGCAGACTGCTTCATTGCTATCTCTTACCCGCATTTTGTCATTTGAGGAAAAATGAATGATGCAACAAATTCACTACATACATCACCAGGCTACAATCATGCTATCAGGGGGTCCTTTATTATGTATGACATGCAATATAAAATTTGCATGTTGAAGTGCCTCTGTGATTTATAATACTTCAGTGGATCTGATTATGCACTCATATAGCATTTCAATGAACCTGAAGGTTGCAGCTCTCATTTCATTCTCTTGGAAAATATAGATGAGCTCACTATTTCAGCAATGGTAAAATTATCACTGTAAGTCAAGAAGCTGAAGAAATTAAATCAGTTTGTCTCCTTGAGCTGACGTTAAATTGCCAAAAATCTATAATGTTGTAAATTTTGGCATTGTCAGATTTCCAATCTGATTTTTAAAATAACAGCAATCCATTGAAGAAGGGTACATTTAATACTAGATTTTTTTTGGACTAGCATATTTTACTAGTTTGAAAAGATAGTTTTCTTCACCAGTTAGTCTTGAAAATTTTGTGTATGTAAAGATGTTCATTTGGGCATGTGGGATTAAACTGTTTGAACAAAAAATGTTGCCAGAAGTGTAAACCATGGCCCACATATAGACCCAAGGCTGTTTTTGCAACTCCCATGGACTGTCTATCCCCATTCCTTTTTACAAGGCAAGTGTCATAATCATGTGGCCTACCAGATATTTCTGAACTACCCCTCCCAGCATTCCTCATAATTGGTTAAACTGACAAGAAATACTGTGTGTTGTAGCCCATCATCTGGAGGGGGACACAATTCCCAGTGGCAGGGGCCTATTTTGCTACACATTTTGCTCATTTTTGTCCTCCCCCCCAACAAGTAACAACTTCCAGCCTTAACATAGCCAACACCCTCCTTCACACCCCATAGAGGGTGCAATAAGGCATTCTAAGTAAAAAAACAACAACACTCAAATATTTCCAAAAAATGATAGAGGAAGAGAGAGTCCTTCAGGGTCTAGTGTAGGATGTGTGTAGCTCCTTCACCTCAGAAGCTAAGCACTGGTAAGTCTTGACATCAGCAAGGCTCTGCAAGCAAGGTATTACTTCATTTCCACTGTTGTTGTTGTTGTTGTTGTTGTTGTTCCTGTGTGCCTTCAAGTTGTTTCTGACTTATGGCAACTTTAATGAGAATTGCAGCACTTCAGTCTGGTTATGGTCATGTAATTGCAATGAATGTGTAGAACTTTATTTTGAATTTCTGTTATGACAGCGCTTGAGCTATGTTTTATTATGAGCCTACTGGATGCTTATTTTTGAAGTTTAAGCAAGTCTGCATATCTACATAACATCTGAGAATTAACTTGATTCCCTTTCTCTTTGATTTCCATGGCTTATCATTTTGAGTCTTGTTCATTTTGCCTGCATGGATGATGATTTTATTCTCTGTCATTCAGAATTATATTGTATTGTGTCATATCCTTCTTGAATAATAATAAAAAAGATAATGCATCTCTAAGCTAAGAACTGTGTTCTCTGACACTGTCTGGGTTAAAGAGACAATCTATTATAGTTCTTGATGACTTCTTGTATTGATTTATTTAGTGTTATGTATGACTTTGTTGGCCAATGCTGACTCTTTTTAATTAAAATGTATTTGTGATATATCTCCAACTTTGGCTATAATCTTTCATGTCTCCCTAATCATTTGATCAATAGAAATACTAGGAATAAGGAAAGAGACAGTGTCAGAGAATACAGTTCTTAGCTCTGAAAATTGGCACAATCCAGCAGAAAAGGCTCATAAGGGATTGTGCAGAGGATCTTTCATATGAATTGTGCCCATGATAAAGGCAGAGAAGATTGTGATAGATGAAGTGTTTGCTGTATGAAATGACTTTAATTGCTTATGTTCTTCAGATTAAGGAAATGGTAACATGGGACAAGTAAAACTATTTACTGCTAATATATATTGTATGTTGAATACTTCTGGCAGCTATAGCATAAAACCAATTATTAATCCCAACTATTTAAAAATGTTCTGAATCAATACAACTTGAACAACTGTTCCCATTTATTCAATGGATTTGTTCTAGTTAGCACTAACTGCAATTAGGCCTATATACATTAAGTTAATGGAAAGGCTACTCTACCTATAACTCCATGTTACTTGTATTGAATCAAGCATGACCAAAAATTTGATTATTTTTTTTTTTTAAAAAAAAAAACAAGCTGAAAGAAAATTTTGACTCATTCTGGGGGGGTGCTTAAATTTATCAGTTGCGTATGTCTCACATTCAGATTTTTTTTTTAATTTTTGGTAAATTCTGGGGAAAACAAAATGAAAAAAGTTCCTTTCCTTTTTATTCCTGTATAATAGGAGTAACAATGAACCATGTCTTATTCCAGGTTATACTCCTTTGCCATCTTGCCCACTATTGTCAACTCTGACAGGAAAAAAGAAAAGAAAAGACTGAAGAAGGGTGAGGAAAAGAAGAAGAAGAGGAAGAAGAGGAAGAAGAAGAAATATATCAGTACCTTTAAGATTTATTTTAGCATGAGCTTTTGTGTATATTAAAGCCTCAGGTGTAAAGCATTTTTATACAGCTGTGGGAGTGAGATAGAATATGATCGGGTCCAGAAAGATGGAAATTATGAGCCTTGCCCTAATTTTTTCAAAGAGCTTGGTAAAGTGATACAGGTCTTTCAGATAATTACAGTGGTCAGTTAGTGTTGATGTGTGAAAGTAATAAATCTGCTTACAAAAAGTCAGTCTCCCTATGTTCAAAAGTCTCTCTGAGAATATATGCAGTAGCAAGGACTCTTGTATTAATATATATATAGTGTGCCATAAAGTCATTATCTTTGTTACTTCCTCTGCTAATGGATTGGAATTTATGAATATAATTCAATTAAGTTGTTTCTCTTTCTAGTCTTCTTTTGTAATTTTCTTGTTCAAGGACTGTGGGCTGTAAATCTTTACTGTATGTCCAGGAAGGCTGAAATGTTCTGAAGCTGTTTCACAAGTATTGTCTTTTCTAATGTCAGATTTGTGTTGATTTACCCTCTTGCATAGACACTGTCCTGTTTGTCCAATGTATAATATAGAAGGGCATTGCTGGCATAGGATAGCATATATCACATTGGAGGAAGAGCAAGTAAATGCACCTCTCATGTTGTGGGTAATGTTATTTGGTCCTGTAATATTACTCTCAAAGTAGACATTTGGATTTGTAGAAGGGTCCTATCCCTATATTTCCATCCATATCATGTATCCTGTTCTAAGTGCAGTAATTGTTTAAGATTTGTTGGCTGCCTGTAGGACTGCCTCCCAGAGCTTGTGAGAACTGTGTTATTCCCCAAAATTGGTAGTAGTTCATTGATGATGCATTTAGGTGGTCTCAGCTGGGGACTGTAGATGACAACAAGGTGTTGTGTCATTTTGTGTTTTTGGTCTGTTTTGTAGTAGATGGTTCCTCAGAATTACTCTTGCCTTATTGATTTGTTTTTTCATCATCAGAGCTTATTGCATTAAAAATCATGTGACTTATCCCTGATGGGATACAGTCATGTTTCAAATTAATAGTGGGCATTATCACATTCAAATTGCCACTGCTGCTGGACAATTGCAACCCACATGCAGCCCAGGTACCAGTTGCGCTTATCTGGTCACTTTTCAAAAACAGGAAGCTCCCATTTTTGAAAAGTGGCTGAATTAGTGTGGCTGGGATCCAGCCTGCACCCTGGTTTCAGCTGCCCAGCAGCGGTGATTTGAATATGATAATACCTGCTATTAATTTGAAATGTGACTGTATCCCATTGGAGGTAAGTCACACTATTTTTAATATGATAAGCTCCTTTGGAGAAATATAATAGGTGGGTATTGCAGTTTACAATGCCTATTGTAAATCCAAAAGTTTTGAGTCTTTGTCTTGTGGGTTTGAGCAGATGAGGTTGTATCAGATGACTTGGCATTAAACAATAGATTTGTTAGTGACATCTTAGTAGAAACTGGAAATATGTAAGTAAGTATAGCAATCAGCAGGTTTTCAAAAGAGTATGGTGCTTAGAAGTCTATTATGGAGTTGCATCGTGGTATCATGATAGTGAATTTGTTGTGTGGATTGTTCTAGACTCAAGTTGATGGTAGGGTGGAAGTTGTTAAAATACTGGTGAACCTCTCATGTGATTGCTTTCCATGCTGGCAAACAACAAAGTTGTCATCAAGAAATCATAGATAGAAGAGATTTTGGTGTGCATGCACTCAGAAAATATTGTTCCAGGTCAGCCATGAAGATGTACTGTGGTGCTCATAGCAATGCTACTGACTTGCAGTCAACAGCCCACCAGGGTATCAGGTAGAGGTCTTGCCACTTGAGCCTGGAATCACATTTCACACTATCTGTCCCAGTTCAATGATGGAAAGTTTCAGTCTAGGGAAAATACATGTGCAGCAAATGTTCATCAGCATCATATCTCACCCAGTTAGGCCTGTACATACAGCTTTTGCTAGATTGGGTCACATCTTTCCCCCTCTCCTCCTCCTCCTCCTCCTCCTCCTCTGCATGCATTATTATTATTATTAAACACAAATAGTGTTCTGCCCAGTAGTCTAAAGCTGGTTGCTTGTGTTTTTACAGATGTTTAAATCTATTATGCTTAACCTTGTTGAAATTTTCATTTGTCCAATGTCAAAATCATTCTTCAGATCTCCTTGAAATGGAAGATATCTTTTTTTTTTTCTCCTGCAAGGAAATTCATACATGTTCCAGTGCATGTTTTTTCTCCTTCATATTTTTTGGGTGGATGCATTTTTGTATGGAGTTCACCATCAAATAAAGTATGTTTGTTTAAAAAAGTTTCAGATGAACATATTTTTCATGCATATTTTTCACATGCACATGTTTTCTTCCAGAAAACTTAATTTGTGCAAATAATTATGTAAATTCTAAATGGAAATAGTTATGTAACTTCTACAGTACCTGTTTGGGTTTTTGTCTGTCCAAGTTCCTGAAAATATGGCCTGGGTAAGTTTATATTAAAAGGTGCACCCAGTGAATTTCTTACCCATCTCATCAATCCACTTTTCACCTCTTAGGAATAATCTTCCTATTACATTAAATCAGGGGTAGGCAACCTTTCCCCTTTAAGGGCTGAGGGACTTCAGCTCCCAGAAGCCTCAGCTATGTTGGCCAATAGTCCCATGTTGGCCAATAGCTCCTGGGATTCTGGGAGCTGAAGTCCCTCAGCCCTTAACGGGAAAGGTTACCTACCCCTGCATTAAATGTTTTAGGAAGGGTGGGAGGGCGTGTCAAAAGAAAGCAAACAGAGCCAAATATAAATATAAAGTGGCTTGGAAAATATAAGAACTTCTTGGTCACCATTGAAGACCATTAGTCAAAACTCGACTGGTCTTTATTAGAATGAACATCTGCCAAAGTCTTTAGTCACTCATTTTCCCTCAACTGTTCATTTGCTATGGACCTTATCCCATATTACCATTTATAGGGCAGGACTGTTTAGTTTTTTAAATTGGTTATTTAATATATTTATATATTCTGACTCTTGTTTTCTATAGTTTCAGTGATTACTTCCCTTTCTTTTTGTATACATTACCTTGGGGAGTGGCAACGACAAGAACAAAGAGACAGCCCCATCAGTCTGTTTTAGGGTTGTTGTTGTTTTTTAAAAAATAAAACCATAAAGGAACCCAGTTGCATCTTCGAGGGCATTAGCACCATGTAGTTGTTTGGGTGCTGGAATAGGACTCAGGGAAAACACTGTTTGAATCCCCACTCAGACATAGAAACCCAATCAGTACCACAGGCAATATTCTCTCAGCTTTGGGTAAGGCAATGGCAAACCCTCTCTGCATAAATCATGCCATGAAAACCCTGTGATTGGGTTGCCATAAGCAGGAGTCATTTTGAAGACACATAACAACAAAGCATCTTTGACACAAACTGGGGAAAAGCAATTTATAGCCTAAGCTTTCATAGATTATACTCTGCTTCAAGAGAGGAACATGAAAACTATGTACTTCTAATAAAGCGGACTATAGTTCATAAAAGCTTATGTTAGAAACAACAAAAGTGCCTTTCTTTAATGCAACAAAGAGTACTGCAGAAACTTCAAGACCAACAAGTTCTGTTTGGCATTATTTGCTGTGGAGTTTAGTTGCTTGGAATTAATGAAAGTTCATGACAAATAAAACGTGTGGACCTCTAAGGTGTCATATGCCTTTTTATCATTTTTTGCTGCAACAGACTTGGGTACTCCTCCATGAATTTAACATTTTACCCCTTTGCTACTGACATGATGAACATACCCATAGTGACATACCCCATGAAGTTGCAGTTTCCAATTGGTAAAAGCTTCTTCTCAAAGGCAAAAACTATAAGCACCATGTTGGATGAAAGATTATTTTTTTTAAAAAAAAACTTTCCTCTGTAGCATAGTCCTGCCACTGATGCTTTCCCACAGATGCTATATAAAAATTTAAAAACCAACAGTAACCACACAGCCAGAGATACTCAAATGCAAGGGGTAACTACACATTTAAAGTAAGGGATGGTTTGTCCCTGTATATAAAGAAAAATATGAATTTTAGGATCCACTGAAGCTTGGCAAGAAGTACGCAATGACTCATTCTCTGCTTAATTTTACCAAGTTGGAAGAGAGCTAAAAACAAGACAGTTCTCCTTATGAAAATACTATTTAAGGTATCTCGTGGGAGACTGTAACAACTCTTGTGTTGTTTTAAGCAGATTGCTTTGCAGATATGAAAGTGGTGTAAAAATAATCAGCATCATCCAAAGGAAGTCTATAGGGAAGCTGTTATCTTTCCATCTCTGAAGTGGCAAGTCAGCACAAAGTGTGTCTGACAGATTCCACTTGATTCTCAGTCGTGCCTACTGTCATTACCTGTAGATGTAACTTACTATGCATGACATTTTGCACTTTCAATAGGAGTCATCTGACACCCTTCATTCTGTAGACATGCTGGAAGGCAAACTATGCTTCCAGATCATCTGCCTGGGCTATGCAATGGAATGATTGTCTTAACCTTTCAGTTTATGAACCACAAAAGAAGTATAGGAAGAGGCACTGACTATTTTTTCAAGGCCAAATCTTGTAGAATTCAGCCCCAAGGTCAAAACTTTATTGTGACATTGAACAGGATTTAGCAAGTGAAAGCTAGAACAGTTATTTTTTTAAAATGGTACTTAGGCTACATCTACCTTGTAGATTTAATGTAGTTTGACACTGCTTTTACTGGCAGGGCTCAATGCCATGGAATTATAGGAATCGTAGCCTTGTGATATATTTAGCCTTTCCTGTCAGAGAGCTCTGGTGCCACAACAAACTACAAATCTCAGGGTTCCATAGGTTGGAACTATGACAGTTAAAGTAGACTCAAACTGAATTAATATTGCAGTGTGGCAGCAGCCATAAAAAGCTGCCTTGTCCCATATTAAACCAATGGCCATTTAACCCAGTACTTTCTCCACTAATTAGCAGTAACTCTGTGGAGTTTCATGTAGGATTTTTTTTTAAAAAAAACACAACAACTTTACCTGTTAGTATAACTGAATGTGGGTTGTTCTGCTTGCAAAATATGTGGTCTGCCATTGAAGTATGGATTCCCCCAAACTACAGTTGGCCATCCATTTTTGCAGGTGATCCATTCCAGACCTCCCCCCATGAAAATGAGGACTCACCAATATACACGCCCCATAGACTGGAATGGGGAGTGCTCCTGGGGGCACGTGTGGGCACCTACCTGTGGGTGCACCCCCATTGATTTCAATGGAGGTTGCCCCTCCACGAATATGCAAACTGTGGACTTGAATTCCACAAGAATGGAGGGGCAACTGTATTCCTAGGGAACATTAAAAATTATCCTGTTTAATCATCACAATTATCTTTAAGGAAGGCTGGGTCGAGAGAAAGTGAGTTGCTCAAGGTCACCTAGTAGGTATCCTGGCTGATCAGCAGAGATCTGAACTTGGATCTTTCAAGTCTCAAGTCTGACATTTAGCCTTTATACCATGCTAGCTTGCTGTCAGAATGTTAAATGAGGAACAAAAAAAGTGTCATTGGTTTATAGACATAGACAGAACACTGCTGGCAGTTCTGGGTTGTCAAAGGAAATACAACTCAGTCCAGGGATTTGGGATGTGAGGTGTATATTATCACCCCAATGGTAAAATATACCCCATGGGCAGTTATTCACACATGGCATCACACTGTGAGGATCTGATGGTTTCTTTCATACCACTGTAAATCAGCCAACAAATTGAAGGTTTTCCTACCATGACAAAGGCCTAACATATTTTAAGACCCAAGATTTATATTTGTATGTTTGACAGACAGTGCAAATAAAAACAAAACTGAACTTATGAAGAACATTGTTAAAGGCAGCAAAATCATATATTTTACTTTTAAAACAAGTTCTTTATGCAATACTACAGGTAATGTTTTTAAAAATAAATTTTTCCAGTAAAAATAAAGACTAAAGTTTAGAAAAATAGTTTGAGAATTGGACTGGGATTCAGGGAGACCCTAGGTTCGAATGCCTGATCATCCATAGAAACCTACTGAGTGAACTTGAACAAGTCACACTCTTTCAGTCTTAAAAGAAGGGAATGGCAAACCTCTAAATAAATTGAGCTAAGAAATCCCTATTATGATGAATTAGAGCACACTTGAAGGCACAGAAAAGGAACAAGAAATGATTATTTTTAAAGTAATTTTTACAAGCTCTTCTATGCAAATTGGAATCCTCTTGGTGACTTTCGTCTGTGAATCAGAGATCACACAAGTTACGGTGGACACGATTGCTCCTAAGCATCCCCTCCCATGGAGTGGAACCAAGTGAACACCCTGATTTACCAGGGAGCTGATACTGATGAATAAATGAGTGGGATGGAGACTAGAGCTATGATGGCAGAAGACCCGGAGTGAGTTCGATTGAATATGGGCTAGAGCTCATTGGAAAGTCTATGCTGTGGCAGTGGTGGCAGTGAAGAAGGATTTCTTCCTGCTCAACCTGAAGGATTTCTTTGCTGCCACCATTGCATCCACACAGTGTTGTCTAGCAGAGCTGTTCTGAGTGGCCTTCTGCATTCCACCCCTCAAGAGCAGTATATAAACCACTCAGAAGCCTGCTGTGAAGAGTTTGCACAGCACTTTGCAGATAAAATTGCTTGGATCTGCTCCAACTTGGATGCTGTAGTTGATACAGTTTGGTGGGTGTAACCTTGGCACTTGCTTGTCCCGTGTTATTGGATACATTTCAGTTTGTGCAACTTGAGGAGATGGACAGAATTTTTGGATAGGTGAGAGCCACCACAAGCATATGGGACCCATGCCCATCTTGGTTGTTGAAAGCAGCCAGAGGGAGACTGGCTGACTGGGTAAGGGAAGTAGTGAATGCCTCACTACAGTAAGGCAGGTTCCCAGCTTGTCTAAAAGAAGCTGTGGTGAGGTCACTACTGAAAAAAATCTTCCAGAAGTCCCACCAGATTGGAGAACTATTGGCCAGTCTCAAATAACCCCTTTGTGGGCAAGGTGTTGGAATGTATGGTGGTCTCCCAAATCCAGGGGTACTTGGATGAAACTGGTTATCTAGATCCATTTCAATCTGGCTTCAGACCTGGCTATGGGACAGAGACAGTTTTGGTTGCCTTGCAAGATGACCTATGCAAGGAGCTGGACAGGGGGAGTGTATCCCTGTTGGTCCTGCTGGATCTCTCAGTGGCTTTCAATACCATCGATCATGATATCCTTCTGGACTGCCTCTCTGGGATGCTTGGGGGCAGTGGTTCCAGTCTTTCTTGAAGAGGCAAACTCAGAAAGTGGTATTGGGGAGACTCGTGTTCAACTCCTTGGCTGCTGGCCCATGGGGTCCCTCAGAGTTCTATTCTGGCCCCCATGTTATTCAACATCTACATGAAACTTCTGGGAGAGGTCATCTGGAGTTTTGGGGTGCGGTGTCACCAATAGCAATAGCAAGTACATTTTTATACTGCTTATCAGTGCACATAAGCACTCCCTAAGAGGTTACAATGTGTAAGCTAATTGCCCCCAACAAGCTGGGTACTCATTTTAGCCACCTTGGAAGGATGCAAGCCTGATAGCCTTGGCTGGCATTGAACTCACAACCTTGTGGTTTGTGAGTGAGTGGCTGCAGTACAGGCATTTAACCACTGCACCACCTGGGCTCCTAATATGCTGATACACTGAACTCTATCTCTCCTTTCCATCTGGCTCCAAGGAAGCTGTCTCTTTACTGAACCAGTGTCTGCTGTCAGTAATGGACTGGATGAGGGCAAACAAATTGAAGCTTCATCTGACAAGACAGAGGTGCTCCTGTAAGGCACATCAAGGAATAGGGATTCAGCTTATACAGGATGGGGTATCCCCCTGAAATCTCACAGTTTGGGTGTGCTCCTGGACTCCACTCTGAGCCTGAATGTCCAGATTTCAGCAGTGGCCAGGAGTGTATTTGCACAGCTAAAACCTGTGCACCATTCCTCGAGACATCAGATTTGGCTACGGTGACACATGCCTTGGTTACATTCCATTTGGACTATTGTAACACACTCTATGTGGGACTGCCCTTGGAAACTGTTCGCAAACTGCAGTGTGTGCAAAATGCTGCATCCAGGCTGTTGATCAGGGCTAGCTACAAGGATCATGTCACTCCCTTGCTGAAACAGCTACACTGGCTACCGGTCCATTTCTGGGCAGAATTCAAGGTGCTGGATTTGACCTTTAAAGCCCTAAACAGTTTGAGTTCAGACTATCTGAAGGACCGTATCTCCTCATACAAGCCAGCCTGAGCACTAAGATCAGCAGGAGAGGGCTTTCTCTCAGTCCCATCACCTTCGCAAGTGTGGCTGGTGAGGACTTGGGAGAGAGACTTCTCCATAGCTGCTCCCAGGCTGTGGAACACCTTGCCACAAGAGGTCAGGTTGGCCCCCCTCCCTGCTCTCTTTCCACTGGCAGCTGATGACATTTTTATTTAGGCAGGTATTTGGTGGGTAGATTTTATTTGAGTAATGTGGTGTGCTGTTTTAATGTTTAATGATTTTTACTCTTTTAAACAATGCTGTTTTTATAGGTTTTTGTGATTTTTTTCTGGCTGTGTGGCCATGTTCTAGAAGAGTTCCTTTCTGACATTTTGCCAGTATCTGTGGCTGGCATCTTCAGAGAATGTTGTTTTTATTTGTGTTTTAATGTTAGTAGTATTTAATTCATTTTTTAACTCTTGTAATCAATGTTTTAGCATTGTTTTTATTAATATATTGTAACCTGCCTTGAATCCCACTGTGGATCTAATAATAATAATAAAGACAAACAATTGCATCCTAGAACAAATCCAGCCTGAACTCTTCCTGGAAGGCAAGATGACTAAATTCAGGCTGTTGTACTTTAGCCACATTGTGAGAAGGCATGACTCGCTAGGAAAAACAATAATGCTGGGAAAGGTATAGGTCAGTAGAAAGAGAAGACCACATGCCAGATGGATAAACTCCGTCAGGGAGACCATGGCCTGACCCTATGGGATCTGAGCAGAGAGGTAACAGGGGTAGGCAACCTTTTTGAGCTGGGTGCCGGGTTGCTGTCCCTCAGACAATTGGGGGGCCGAAGCACCAAAAACAAACAAACAAACAAATAAATAAATAAATATATTTTTTAAAAAATTAAAAAATTCAAAAAATATATGCATGCACACTCTCTCAGCCCCAGAAAAGCCATGGCAAAATCCCTGTGGAGATTTTGCCAAGAAAACCCCAAGAACAAGTAATAACAACAATAATCAATATCATCATGGTGGGCGGCAGCGGGGGGGCAGCGGCAGCAGCGGCAGCGGCAGCAGGACCGGCCTGGGACCAGTCCAAAGGCCTCAGGGGGCCTCATCCGGCCCCCGGGCCTTAGGTTGCCTACCCCTAAGGTAGAAGATAGGGCAGCTTGGAGACTTCTCACCAACAGCGTTACCATGAGTTGAGGTGATTCAAAGGCAGCTAACAACAACAAACTGTACATATGTATAAACATTTTTGGAGGGTGCATTGGGGATCAGAGAATGAATCAGATATTGAATGAAAGGAGGAGGAAATTAAAGGTCTGTGATAATGTGTAGCTTTCCATATCAAAAATATGGTTGCAACAAGGCTGCTCCCCATCTCTTTGAAAAGAAATTGACAGCTGTGGCAACAGAATCCATTACAATAGGCAATTCTGGGAATTGCAGTGCAATGCCCAAGATTCAGTTTATAGTTGGATATTTTAATTAAAGGAAGAACATCTGACATTTTGGGAGGGGGAAAAACCAATTACACCTTTTAGACTCTTTGTTGTTGCAGTGCTTCCATATATAGTCCCCAGACATTTAGAGCTCCCTGTAATAAAAAAAATCTGTTTTTTTTTAAAGTTGACTATAAATATATGTTTTAAAACCTCAGAACATCTAAGGCTCAGCCTTGAAAAATGAAATTAGCATCAAAGGCAACTGCCTTCTTCTTCCATCAGCCCTGTTTCTATTCCATTGATATTAGATGGGGGAATAAACCTTGACCCTCTAATCCATAGTTCAGCTCTGATGGGCTATTGCAAAACAATCCTTCACAATGTGGCAAGAGACTTCAAGGAGAAAACTGCTGGCAGGAGTGATCTGAGGACAGAGTGAGTGCTGCAGTCTACACAGTGAGACAAGGAGGATTAATGCCAAACTCTATTATTTCCCTCCTAGGGAAAAGGGCAGGCAATTACCTTACTGGTAATGTTACTGCAATACTGGAAAGCTGCTATTGTGGGGTCTATTATTGTACTGCAGCACCTTTACTTAACATCTCTTCTGCTCAGGCCCATTTTCAAATGTATTAATTTTGTGTAATGGTATTCATTCAGGTTCTGAGAAGTAGGTTTACAAAAGAAAGTATAAGGAATTCTGAAGAGATCTTCATTGCCATTAGCTAAGAGAAAGGCTGCCTGAAAAATGCCATGCCTTCATTGTCACAGTGTCCATAATTTATACCAATAAACATTATTTTTGTCTGAATCATATGAAAGAGCTGGAACAGGAATGGGCAGGATTTAATCTTTTCTTGAGATTAAATGTGTTAGAAGTTTATGTAACATCTAATGCAATTATTACTAGAACTGATATGTCAGTACTTAGGGAGGTTCCATTGGTCCTCTGATTGGTTCTGACAACTGGATCCAGGTCCTCTGATTGATACCAACAACTGGATACACAAGTCTTCATGGAGTTTGAGGATGCGGACAATGTGTATAGGAAATCATTGCTCTGCATGGGTTGTTAAAATTCCGTAGTGGAAGAGGATGACCAGGTGAGTCAGGAAGGTGATTCATTCTTCTTTGTGAGAGTGGGGGGTCCAGGGCTTCCTAATGTCCCATTCCAAATTTATCTTCCTGGGCAAAGGCTTCCAACTACCAACACTGTTGGCTAAAATCAATTTGCAGGGTCCAGGCCTGGATTATTGGCCAAGAAATCAGATCAGTTACCTTGTAATGACCTGTGTCAGAAGTGGGGAGGATGAAATCTGGTTGGTTCTCCCTGATTTCTCAAAAGTTTTGATATCATAAAATATGTTGTCAAAATAAGCCATTTGAAATGGGAGTGGGGCTGCTGCTTTGCAATTGTTTTGCTCCCACTTGTATGGACATCTGTAGAAGTTAGTGCTTCAGGCATGTTGCTCAGCTTCATAGGTTCTGTATTTTGAGATTTCACAGCAGCATGGCTTATTCCCTAAGCTATTTGATATGAAGCTGCTGTTTCAATATGTGTTGTCCTCTGCATGCTGAGGACATGCAGTTCTATTTTTGTGAGGTGCAATTTTAGTTTCCCGAGTTGCTAAACCTTTTAAAGAAAAACTAAAATATGCAGGTAAGAAAATTAAAAGTTCAGCTTTCATCAACAGAACAACAAAAAGTGGGTCAGATTATATTTTAATATGCATTCCTAAAGAATGAAGACTAACTCAAAATGACAAACATGTAGTTTGTGGTTTAATAACAAACAATAATGACTTTAATAAATATTTACAGAACAATCTTAATCCTATCCTAACTGGTGTTAATATAACAGGAAGAATGTTACTCCATCTTAGACTTAGAGGAGTCAGTTACTGACTGAGACTGAGAGGGGACAGTTTAGAATGTTCAGAGAGTCACTTAAACTGTCAACTGTGTCTCCAAGAGAAATAGGGCCAATACAGACAGCCTGAAAGGGATGGCACAGAGCTGTCCCTGGGTGCAGCAGATCAGGGCCACGGCAACCACATGCTGTGGGCCCCGATCGTCCTTTTTGCTATCCCCATAAGAACAGAAAATGCCACTTCTTTTTGGGGTGGGAAAAGACTGACCTTTCAGCCACAGCCACCACTTTTTTGCACTCTTTTGGTGCAGCGTGTGTGCACACTGCACTAAGAGGGTGTCCTGATGCCGTGTGCCATGTGGATGGGTGTCAGGATGGCATCAGGGTGGAGTTGGGACAGCCGGCATGCAGCTGTCCCACTTTAACTCCATCTCCAGGCCAGCCCTTTGTGCTAGTGTGCATTGGTCCATAGTTAGAATGGGTGGGGCATAGGATGGAAGATCCCCCCCCTTCTCATTCTCTTGGACTGACATCAAGGATCTTCATTCCATCACGTAGCTCTGGAACTGATCTTTTGGCAGAGGTGTAGTGAGGAAATCTGCAATCATTACTTCTGTGTTGCAGTATTCCAGATGGACATTTCAATTTTTACACATTTCTTGTTCTTTATGAAATGCAATGCCAATATTCTTCTTGAGTGACTTTTTACTCTGTGAAATTTTGATATAGCTCTGATTATCTTGCATCAAAATTGTTGGTTTGGGTTCTGTTATTCCAAAGTTCAGGAGTAAGTTGTGCAACCATTTGATTTCGTCACATGCTGCTTTGACTGAAACACACTCAGCTCCAGTAGAAGAATCTGTAGATTGCTTTTTATTTGTCCAATCTATGGCTCCTCCACCACGGAAGATCAGATTTCCAGTGGTTGATTTTCTATCTGCCAGATCTGCAGTCCAGTCTGCATCCACATAAGTGATCAGATGTGGTTGGTGACATGCTGGAAGCATCAGTTTGTAATCTGCTGTTTCTTTTAAATATCTGGCAACTATTTTAACTGCAATAAAATCTCTTTCTGTAGGAGAGTTCACCATGTTGCATAAAATGCCAACAGCATTTGCTATGTCAGGTTTGGTGAAGTTGGCAATGTATAGGAGTTTT
Source organism: Phrynosoma platyrhinos (assembly GCA_020142125.1). Classification (NCBI taxonomy): domain Eukaryota; kingdom Metazoa; phylum Chordata; class Lepidosauria; order Squamata; family Phrynosomatidae; genus Phrynosoma; species Phrynosoma platyrhinos. The sequence goes on from CM034708.1 coordinate 36,976,368, forward strand.
CCAAATGCTGTCCTATACTTATCTCCATTTTTTCAGAGGTTTGAATTTCTTAATGTTCTTAAAGAATCCTACTTCCATTGGAGTTGGCATAGCATTTGTGTCTTTCAGACCAAGACAGTCCAGAAGATCCAGTATCTTCTGTTTTTGAATCAGAAAAAAACTTCCATCACCATTTTTGTATTTGCACTGGTTGCTGGTGGGAGTCTTCTTCCACTGTAAATAAATCTGAATAGACATCTTGGTTTGGATTAGATTTGGGCTGTGGTCTTTCATCAACATAACAGTTATTAATTTTATTGTGCATCCATCTGGATTTAGAATTCTGTAACCCTTTCTAGCATAACCAACAAACATTCCCTCTTCATCTGCAGTCAAGTTTGCCTCTTTTCTGCTTGGGAATATGAATGAATGCTTTACTTCCAAAAACTTTCAGATGGTTTAATTCTGGCTTAACTCTATGTCATAACTAGAATGGGGTTACATATTTAAATCTAGTTGGTAACTGTTACACAAGTATGTAGCTTCAGACCAATAGTGTTTAGGCATATTAGTTTCCAAAAGCATGGTTACTGCCATCTCCTTGAGAGTTCTATTCATTCTATCTGACACACCATTTTGTTCTGGAGAATAAGACTGTGTAGTCTGATGCTCAATATCATGTTCTTTCAAAAATTCATCAAATTCAGCATTGACAAATTCAGTGCCATTGTCTGTGCACAGGCTCTTTGGTTTGTAGCCAAATTTGTTAAAGGCTCAATTAAATTACTCTTTAAATTTCTGACAAAGCTTGACTCTTCTCTCTGAGAAGATAAGTATATGTGTACCTGCTGAAATCATCAATAATATTCATAAAGTAAGAGTTGCTTCCTTCTGACTTTTAATTCATTTGTCCAGAAAGATCAACATGTAAAAGTTCCAATGCCTTGTTTGATTGTCTCACAGTAACGGGCAGATGTGAAGCTCTTGTGGCCTTTGCTTTCAAACATTCTACACATTTTTCATTGTTAGAACATACTTTGAATTTAAAGTCTCTTGTAAATTCTTGATTGGCCAGTTTTTTTTAATATTTTCCACACTTTGATGAAAAAATCTGTGATGCCATAAAGTTGAACAGTCTCTGTGATTACATTGGGTCACCCTGTTTCCAGATAAATGTAAAATCTGCATCTGATAGCATCCATGAGATCCCAAGCCTGCTCTAAAAATCAAATTTTTATCATGAAAACCAAAACAGGTTTGCTTTCTGAAACTGACACAGTTGCCTCTTGATGTTGTGGTTTGCACACTGTAAAAGAAGGCTTACAAATCCAGTACATAGTAAACATCTGGGATTTTTAAAGTTCCTATTCTCTCAGGATCAAGTTTTGTTTGCAAAATAACAGGCCCTTTTCCTTGTGCAAAAACTTCTTGACCATTAGCAAGATAGACAGAAAAAGTTACATTTGCATCAAAATCAACAAACCATTCTTTATTGTTGAAGTAATGTGCACTGGCTCCACTATCAATTAAAACTTGGTTTTTATATTTATCTCCAGCAATTTGAAATAATTATTGTTGACTCAAACCGATATCAACATGACTGAAAGATTTCTGTTTAGGATTAAAAGCTTCTTTGTTAAAGTTGCTTTTCCTTTTAGTATTCAGTCCCTGACTTTACAACTTTTGCAGCTCAGCTCTAGTCTTGGACATCGCTTCTATTTGATTTAGAAGAAAATGAAGTCTTTTTCAAGTCCTCTGTAGCAAATTGAGTTATTTCTCTGTCTGTTGTTTTTTTATATTATAATTGTCTTCCATTAAGTTCTGCCTATTTTGAAATTCAACAATTTGAGCAATTGCATGTTGCAAAGAAATATCTCCTTTAACTTGCAAAGCATTTATTATTGGAGAGTAGTATTTTGGAAGACTTGCCAAAAACAATCCAAGTTTTGCATGTTCTGGAAAGGATTCTCCAGCTGCTGTAATTCCAAAGTTGTCATAAAGCCATTAATATGCTGATTTAAAAATTAAGTATGATGCAGCTTGGTGTTAACAAGTTTGATCATTAGAGCTGTTTAATTAGAAGTACTTGGAAAATTAAATATTTTCTGTAATTTGTCCTGTATTTGTTTTGCAATGGCTTGGGTCAACCTATCTTCAGGACTGCCTCCTCCTGTACAATCCACCCCCCACATTCAGGTCCTCTGGGAGGAATCTGCTGCAGCCTATAAAGGCTAAACTGTCTGCAACCACCCAGAGGACATTTTCGGCAATCGTTCCCAGATTATGGAATGGCCTGCTGGATGAGATCCGTCATATTACCACCTTGAACAGCTTTAAAAAGGCTGTTAAGATGGATCTCTTCCAGCAGGCCTTTCCTGAATTGATATCCCAGCCATCAAGAGACAGCCCAACCCGCTCCCCTGATTCTGCTGCAGTTTTTGTTTATTTGTTTATTTGTATAATTATTTTAAGTGTGTTTTTAAATTGTCATTGTTTAATAGTATTTTAAGGGGTGGGTGGGATTCTGGGATATGCAATGTATAATTTAATGTTGTAAGCTGCTCCATTTGCATTACACAGAGGGAAATAATAATAATAATAATAATAATAATAATAATAATAATAATAATAATAATAAAGTTAAACCCTGAATATGGTAAGCAATGCTGGGGTCTATAGACAAACAAATATAAGCTGCTGCTTTCTCTGCATTTTCATCAAACTGTTGTTGATGTTGTCCTGCTTCTGTGGGTCTCTGACCTTTTTTTGCTTTAATAATAATAATAATAATAATAGTAATAAAATTTATTTTTATACCGCCCTTTGGCGAACCAATCCGGGTGGTTTACAGCATTAAAAGCATACAACATAAGACAATATATTTCCCTCCCCCCTTAAAAAGTTATTAAACTGTATATTAATTAAAATCACAATAACAAACATATAGTCCCATAGTAATCAGGTACATTTGCAGTTTCCATGACCATGTTTTATAATTTGTTCTAGTTAAAATTTCAATAATCATTGTAGGATTATGCTTAGTTGAAGCTATTCTTTGTTGTTTGAGTAGAAAAAAACTTTCTTGAAGTCAATATTTTCAGGAGAAGCAGTATAAGAATAATTTGGAACCTCTTTTGAGACCTGTCAAACTGGAGCCTCTTCTGGGACTAGACTGAGACCCATTCTGAGCCCATAATACAAAAAATGTGGAGTTCAATTTTAGTTTCCTAGTTCAACTTGTTTAAAGATAAAATATGCAGGTACGAAGGTTAAACTTGTTAGTATTCAGCTTTTATCAGCAGAACAGCAAAAAAATGTGGGTTAGACTATATTTTAATATGCCTTCCTAAAGAATAAAGACTAACTCAAAAATGACAAACATGTAGTTTGTGGTTTAAAAACAAACAAATTTAATAATGACTTTAATAAATATTTACACAACAAACTTAATTCTGTCCTAAAATGTAATCCTATCCTAACTGGTGTTAAAATAGCATGAAAAGACTGTTACTCTGTAGATTTAGGGGCTCATTCCCACTTGCATTTAATCCAGTTTGTGAGTCACATTGACACTGGGTCACTTAATTGATTCAGGCTGATGCGTAGTTCCCACTATGGATTATTTCCTTATTCCAGGGGTAGGCAACCTAAGGCCCAGGGGACGAATGTGGCCCCTCAAGGCCTTTGGACCAGCGCCAGACCAGTCCTGCTGCCACCGCCACCGCTGCCACCCACCATGATGATATTGATTATTGTTGTTATTACTTGTTCTTGGGGTTTTCTTGTCAAAATCTCCACAAGGGTTTTGCCATGGCTTTTCTGGGGCTGAGAGAGTGTGCATGCATATTTTTTAAATTGTTAATTTTTTAAAATTTTTTTATTTTTATTTTTATTTTTTTATTTATTTATTTTTGGTGCTTCGGCCCCCCAATTGTCTGAGGGACAGCAACCTGGCCCCCAGCTCAAAAAGGTTGCCTACCCCTGCCTTATTCCATGCATTTGTGTCTTTTTTGTCATCATTGTCATTCCCACTTGGCACTCCATCCTGGTCTTTTAAAAAATATATCAATCATATGGTGCACATCTACACATCATCAGTGATGCAAGGAAGGAGGGTGAAGAGGGAACAGAGGGTTGGGAGGACCAGGTTCTCCCCAGTGGAGGACCACCCAGGAAAACTATATATATATGGAGGACATCCCCAAAACAAAGCCCAAAGCTCCAATGAATGTCCTCCATTCTCTAGGTGATGCTCAGAATGGAGGACATTCAGGGGAATAAGTAGGATATGACCAAAATAATAGTTGAAAGCCAAATGGGGGACCTGCCAGTAAAAATGAGGGACATCACATACATACACACCCAAAAGCTAAAAAAAATGCATATAAATTTATGCTTCCTATTCATGCTAAGAATGGAGGATGTTTTGGAATTCCTCTTGGGTAGAAGGTTGGAGTGTATGATGGGTCCCGGGAAAGGAGGATGACCCTAAGGCAGGGGTAGGAAACCTTTCCCCTTTAAGGGCTGAGGGATTTCAGCTCTCAGAAGCCTCAGCCATGTTGGCCAATAGTCCCATGTTGGCCAATAGCTCCTGGGATTCTGGGAGCTGAAGTCTCTCTGCCCTTGAAGGGGAAATGTTGCCTACCTCTGCCCTAAGGGAACCCTATCGTGGAGTTTTCTTGGCCACTTTCTTCAGGGAAGGGTTTACCATTGTTTTCCTCTGAGGCTGAATGGGACTTGCCAGGGGGTTTCCATGGCTCAGTAAGGATTCAAACTCTGATCTCCAGAGTCCAAGAGCCTCGGCAGACGACTAATAGAGTCATCTTCGAGGCCCGGAAGAGGAGGGGCAGCTGCACGAGCGGCGCCCCTTCCTCTTCCTGAGGTCACCCTTGGAGTCGCCGGCCCTCCGCACGGCCGGCGCTCCGGGGATGACCTCACGCCGCAGCGACCGCATGCGCGGCGGTGGAAGAGTCAGGGAAAGTGCGCCCGCCACTTTTAGGGTGCACTTTCCCTGACATCTAAAAGGAGCGCCAATTTGGAGCTCCTTTTAGGGATGCCGCAGGAGCGCCGTGGTGCGGAGGCTCCGCTCCGCCGGCGCTCCATCCGGCGGCGTCCTGGAAGCAGTCGTCTGCTTCCCCCCCTAGTCCAGTGCTCAAGGCACTACACCAGCCTGGCTCTCTACTCAGATGTAATTCCCCCTATTTCAATGGCACTTACTCACAGGTAAGTCACTATTAGGACTCTATTAGGACTCTGGATTCTATAGGAGCCCAGAGCTCACAGAGCAGGTTTCCCTAATTAAGGACGTTATCAAACGGGGGAAATCCTGTGAAGAAACGGGGGTTTAAACAGAAAATATACCTGCAAAAGCGGGTATATTTTCAGACGACGTCGCATTTAAAAGCAGGTTAATCCGAACAGAAAGTAGTCAGAAACTGCTTCTTTTTATTTTCGGGGATCTTCCAAAAATAAAAAGAAGCAGTTTCTGCCTACTTTCCATTTGGAGTATCCTCCTTTTAAATGCGCAGGAGGTTTTCACACAGGGAAAGCCGGCTAATTAATTGCTTCCGCTTTTGCGGTAGCACTTTCACTTTAAAGCCGGCTTCTGCTCGGAGCTCCCCATGTGAAAACGTCCTAAGTGGGGATTTGAACCCTGGATTTTCTGGTTCTTTCTCTACTCAGATGTAAATCCCCCTATTTCAATGGCACTTATATAGCATGCTGATAAGAAACTTTACAGACTGCCAGAAATAATGCAGCTTGAGTCCACTTTAACTGCCCTGGCTCAGTGCTAGGGAATCATGGGAATTGTAGTTTATTGTGGCACCAGAACTCTCTGACATAGAAGGCTCAAGGTCTCAGAATAAACTACAGTTCCCATGATTCCCTAGCACTGAGCCAGGACAGTTAAAGTGGACTCAAGCTGCATTATTTCTGGCAGTCTGTAAAGGCCCTAACTCTGTAAGCATGTAGACTACTTTCTAGCTCATTTTCTTTGCAACATGAAGCTTTATCTATGTATGAATATGCACATGATTTTGCAAGTAAATTTCTCTTTTTATATTACTCTAAGAATTTTGTCTTGGTTCTTTAGTGGAAGACACATGGGGTTGGGAGAATAAAAGTCGACTAGTTTATTTTTCTGCTCATGCACTTTTCTGCTGTGTTCACTTTGCTGGTGAGATTATATCAATCTCTCCTATTTCCTGAGCTTTCTAACAAATCTCAAGAAAAATTCCAGAATTTGATTTACCTAGCATTGCTCAGGTGAATGTTGATGGTTGCACTTATGATTTGAATGAAACAAAAGCACCTTGATTGGTAACACCTAAATCTTTAAAATATGTTTCACACCAGATTCAATGCAAAACATATCCAATTGTGTGAACACATTTAAATTTTTCTGATTGATCCTGCACTTGAACAAAAGTCTCCTAGATATCAACCTAAATGTAAATATGACATTATGTCAAAATTGGTTCATAAACATGCATTCTAGAGCAATTAAAAACAAAGTAACCTGAAATGCTTATTTGTCAAGTACCCAGGTCCAAAAACTCTGGTTTTTATTGTGATCTGTTTAGATAATATGCCATATTTGCTGACTCAGTGATCAAGCTTGTAAATTTATATAACATGATAGCCAGACACTTTACATTATAGCAGGGACAAGAGTCATGATGTTGATGGACTGCAACTTCCTGAAGTCATATCCAGCATAGCTAATAGTGAAGAATGCTGGGATTTGCAGTACAACAATATCTGTAGAGTCACAGAAATCCCACTCTTGAATTTTAGTATAGGTAATTCATTAGTTTTCTTCTCTTTTCTTTTTTGCTTGTGTTCAATTTAATTGCAAGACTTGTCAAGTCTTTTTAAAAGAGCATCTTAGAAATATTGTTAATGAGGATCATGGTGAGGACCACACAGGCCCAGCCAACATAACTAATAGTGAGGAATGCTTGGATTTGCAGCACAACAACATACAGACAGCCACATCACTCCCACTTTATTAACTGTCACCAAAGTGACTTCTAATTATGGTGACACTATGAATGAGAGACAACTCTGTTGTCTGTTATCTACAGCCCTGCTCTAGTCTTGTAAACTCAGAGCCATGACTTCTTTGACTGAGGCTGCATCTGCATGGCAGAAATAATACAATTTGATGTCATTTTAACTGCCATGGCTATGGAATTCTGGGATTTATAGTTTTGTGAGACATAGTTTAGTTAGCCTTCTATTTCAGAGTTTTGGTGCCACACCAAACTACAAATCCCAGAATTCCATAGTATTGAGCCATGGCAGTTAAAATGATGTTAATTTCTGCAATGGAGATGCAACCTGAGTCTATGTATCTTTAATCTGATCTCCCTCTTTTCCTACTGCCTTCCATCTTACTAAGCATTATTGTCCTCTCTAATAAGTCCTGTCTTCTCATGATACATCCAAAATCTGACAGACTCAGCTTAGTATGACAGTCTCACCATGTACGACAGTCCCAGTAGCATTACCTTTTCATGATGGTGGGATTGTGTGTTCCTTTGAGACAAGAAACTGTGCTCATGGTAGCCGTACTGCTGGTAGTGTCAATGTGCCAAATAGCTACTGGCAGCAACAGTAGTAGGGGGGTGACACTGGCAGAGGATCTCTCAGAGACAATGTCAGTGGCACCATTGCTAACACTTGTTAGTACTGTGCAGAAGAAGGTATGGTTAAACTACTTCTGAATGTCTATTATCATGGAAACCCTATGGAGATTATCACCCAGAGGCTTACCATCACTAAAACATAGCTAAATCATCAGAAAAGCATGATGATATGATTTCCAGTTGCTCTTGTTTTCTGTGATTAAATTGTCATGGAGGCATCCCGCTTCTCTCCTGTCATCAAAGCGTTTTCACAGCAGCCATTTCCCAATAACGGCTTTGACAACAGGGGAGGAGCAGAATGCTTCCATGATGATTTAATCATGGGAAACAAGCATGACTTGTGATGACACCATCACAGTTTTTGGACAATTTAGCCACGTTTTAGCGACAGTAAATCTCTGTGTGATAATCTCCTATAACAAGATAATCCCAAGTGAATAGTGCATACATCTAAGGAAGTAGATTCAAACCTAAGAAAGCTTATGTTGCCAGCTTCTTTGCTTCAGTTTGGCTACATACACACTGCAGAAATAATCCAGTTTGACGTCACTTTAACTACCAAGCTCAATGCTATGGAATTCTGGGAATTGTAGTTCATTGATTAAGGAACCCTTGTGGTGCAGTGGTTAAAAGCTGGAACTGCAGCCACAATGTTGTAAGTGTGATCCTAGAGGAAGGCTTCAAGGTCCACTCAGCCTTCCATCCTTTCATAGGTTAGTAAAATGAGGACCCAGCTTGTTGGGGGCAATTGGCTCATACATTGTAAACTACTTAGGAAGTGCTAGTTCACTAATAAGAAGTATAGAAATATACTTGCTATTACTATTGTGGAATCACAGCACTCTGACAGAGAAGACAAGGGTGTTTCGGGCAGCTCTGCTAGAGGCGGATCAGGCTGTGGCAACCCCATGCTGTGGTCCCAATCCTCCCTTTTGCCACCCCCAAAAGAGCAGCAAAATGTCACTACTTTTAGGGGTGGCAAAAGGCTGCCCTAAGAGCTGGTACTGTGGCTCTTCTGCGCCCTTTTGGCACATTGTGTCTACACGCTGCACCAGGAGGGCATCCTGACACTGTGTGCTATATGTATGGGCACACCGTGTCAGGACACTGTTGAGGTGGGGTTGGGGTGGCCGGCGTGCAGCTACCCCTCCCCAACTCCAGCCCCAGGGTGGCCCTTTAGGCTGGTCTGCAATGCCCTAAAATAAAACACACATCATCCACGACGTCTTGGTGGATGAGGCAGCCGACCTGGCATGCTTTACTGAGACCTGGC
>CM034708.1:36987789-36998350 GCA_020142125.1 Phrynosoma platyrhinos
AAGCATGTATTAGCCAGGTGTTGCCATAATTTCACCAAAACTGGACCCATAATGGGCAAGCAACTATCCTTGGCCACAGGGGACTCTCTGGCCCAACCATCTAGAGCTCTCTGAACCCTAAAATCGACAGTAGGATCCGGAAGGCAGCTGGTCCTAGAGTAGAAAGCCAGAGCAGCCAACCTACCCCTAATGGTAACAGGTGATAAACCTGTTTGTCTAAGGTGAACTATAAAATGAAGAACAATGTCCACCCAAATGGGCCAGACTTCAACCTCCTCCACACCACGCAAGAAGTGTCTGAAAGCACTCAGAGCTAGCTGATAAGACTTGCATGTTGATGGGGCGATAGACTGAAGGATTACCCTGCTGATTTCTAACCTCCAAGGCTCCAAAGAAGTGCTGGTACCTTCAATGGATGCGCTGCAGCCTTAGGGAGCCAGCTGATGGAACCTGGAAAACTGAAAATGAGAGAGGGTGTCTGCCAAAGGATTAAGTAAACCAGGCACATGGTGAGCTTGAAACAAAACATTAAACTTCAAACATTGTGTCATCATGGCCCTGACCAGACACATCACCCTGGTTGATTTGGAGGACTGGGAGTTTACCAGGTGGACAACCGCCTGGTTGTCACAACAAAACCACACCGTTTTGTTTGCAAATTGATTTGCCCATAAGTACACAGCCACCACTATGGGAAAAAGTTCCAAAAACGTTAAGTCCCGAGTCCAACCTTTTTCCATCCAGGAGTGAGGCCAAACCTCAGCAGCCCACTGGTCATTCCAATAAACATCAAACCCTTGGGCACCAGCAGCATCGGAGTGTACCTCAGCAGCATTTCAGACCTCCAAAATGAATTGCCATTAAATTGATCCAAGAAAGACTCCCAGACCATCAGGTCCTCCCGAATCCCGTTAGTGATCTTTATGTGATGATGTGGGGCCGTCACCCCCCTTGTGGTGCCATAAAGGCATGAACAGAATGCCCTTCCAGGGACTATTACCTTACAAGCAAAATTTAACAAGCCTGAAAGGGATTGAAACTTTTGAAGTGTGGACTTATTTTTTTCCCCTCATTAACCTAACCTGCTTCCTCATAGCCACCAGCTTGTCAACTGGTAAACGAGATAGTCCGGCAACAGTGTCCATCTCGATTCCCAAAAAAGTAAGCTGGGTGAGATGTTCCCATGGAGGGTTGAGATGTTCCCATGGAGGAATAAGGTGACTCCATATGTTTCTGTTGGCTATATGCAGTCTGTATGGACCCTAAAAAGTCATTCTTACAAGCAAAACAATATAGAGTCTCCTTCTTTGGAAGCTTTTAAACAGAGGCTGGATGACCACCTGTTGGGAGTACTTTGATTGTGTATTCCTGTGTGGCAGGGGGTTGGACTGGGTGGCCATTGTGGTTTTTACCATTCTTCCAAGAAGCAGTGTTTTTGTTTGATATACTTTCTGCCATTACTGGGCAATACAGCTATCTTTATTGCACAATCACTGCTACTATTTAGTTCTGAATTCTTCCCATTATCATTTCAAATCTGTGATGCTTTGGGGAAATGACTCATGAGCAATGTACCCTTTAGTTATAAAAATAAATAACACAAAACATTAAAAAAAACAACACCAAAACAAACACAAAAAAATCACAGTTCTTGTAGTAGTACACGGGAATCTCAAACATTTCCTAAATCTATATTCCAAACACACAATATTTCTAAAATTAATGGAAAAGGACAGCATCTCTCTTATTTGTGAGCCACCTTGGGTCCTTTTTGGGGAGAAAGGTGGGATAGAAATCAAATAAATAAATAAATAAATAAATAAATAAATACTTCTTTACTCCTAAGAAAAAAGTCTGGCAGACAACATCATTTGCTGTCAGATTCTTTGTACAATCACTTGTAAGTAAATCATGCTAAGTTCAATGGCATTCAGACCTAGGTATATGTGCCAGACAGAATTATGGCCATATAGCATGATCCTAAGCTTGTTGTTTCTAAATTAAGCAACACTGAGCTAAATTATTCTTGATTTAATATTTTTCTGGTTGAACCCTCAGGTTGCAAGCTAGGAGTCAGTCCCTTGAACCTAGAGAGAATTATTTCTAAGGGCACATGCAGAAGGGTGCACTGTATTAATGTGAATGTAGACAACTTCATTTTAACCTGGAGTCAAATGGCATGGTCATACCCTTGTGGTGATAGATCCTTAACTCTAGATTATATATTGCATTTCTTCAATGAGGAGTAATCAGCTCTGTTGAATGGTGGCTTATATTTTGTTTATATTTCCATATGCAAGAGCCACATATCCATCACTATAGATCTATTAAGATGTCGTTAAAAGCTGCTGAATTCCCAGAAACATTTTTAGAGAGCACCAGTAGTGACTAATAGTGACAGATTCCAGAAAATTGTACTCTGTCACCAGTATGCCTTTTTCTTTTTATAGAAGCTGATGGCCAGATCTCAATAAGTACTATGGGACTTCTTTAATGAGGTATGCTTGAAACATCATGGCTCCAGGCCTTTTTCTGCTTTCAGTATGCGTGACATATGCTCTGCCAAAGGCTAGACATGTATTGCAGCTCTTCTATTATGAACTAACTTTTTTCTCTGAAAAGGTTCAACAATTTACACCATGCACAGAGAAAAGCACATGCCATGTGGGAGATGCAGATAGTTGTTTATGTTAGAAAAGGATGAATTAACATGAAGCCTCCTCAGAACTATTGCTCATTTTAGCAAAACCTATGGTACTTAAATCTGACTTGATTCCATTAATAATAAAATGCATTTCCATTCCTTAAATTTTTTTGTGTTTTTTTTGAAGTTTTTTTTTAAGCAATAAACAGTTTCATCACCAAGGGAGCAGTGAGTAGAGATGGGAGCGGGAATCTGTTATTGGATGCCATTCACAGTTTAATGCAAGTTTCTGATGCCTCATGGAACCAAACATGGACTGGGACACAATTTGTGGTCAGAAATCCATACACGTTGATGTTTGCACTGTAATGTATACACCACAAGCTATACATTTCAAAACAATACACCTATTTGTAATATGTGGGTGAAAAATGTGCCAATGAAAAACCTGCATAAACATAGATTAGTCAATAGGGCAGGGATAGGCAATCTTTCCCCTTTAAGGGCCGAGGGACTTCAGCTCCCAGAAGCCTCAGCCATGTTGGCCAATAGTCCCATGTTGGCCAATAGCTCCTGGGATTCTGGGAGCTGAAGTCCCTCGGCCCTTGAAGGGGAAAGGTTGCCTACCCCTGCAATAGGATAATGTGTTCCAAAATGTATCCATTTTAAAAATGCATTAGAAAGTATATCCATTTTGGAAAAAAAATGTTTATGGAAATACAAAGATATTTACCAACAACAAAAGCAAAGACCAAAAGCAAATCTAAACAAACAATCACAGAGAATAGAGAGGAGGGTCACAGTCCAAAAACTCATTGAGCTGGAAGAAGGTTGGTTCTTGAAAATGGACTTGACAGGTTTATGTATTCCTGACAATGAAAAATTTTGGAAGGATTATATAGATGCAGAATAAGATAAAATATTCTGTATGCTTAATCCTCACCCTCAGATGAAATATCTGATAAAATATCTCAGATGGGATATTTTAGTATTTCATAAGCCTGTTTTGATGCAAAAATCAAACAGAACTAGAATTCCAAACAAGGTTGGAATTTTACTTCATACATTGTGGACTCCAGAGTTTTAAACAGTTTGCTTTTGTGTTTTTAGTGCTAATTCTACTTTGTGTTTTTTTCCTGTTTAGTATGTAAAAATTCATAAGAAAGATTCTTTTTAAAAGTGTTTCTGAGTTTTATCTACCCACCAGGTATCTTATTTTTAGAACAAAAATTGTCTCAATGAACCTACTGTAGTTTGCCATTCAGGTACTCTTTTTAGTCATATATTGTGCAGTGTATTACTGAAAAACATTGTGTTTGAAACATGATGCAGTGATGATGGTGACAGTGCTCAGACAAGAAATAACTTTCTATTCATATTTGGTTATTACCTTTAAAGCCCTAAATGGCTTAGGTTCAACCTATCTTTGGGACTGCCTCCTTCCATATAATCCACCCCATGTACTCAGGTCCTCTTGGAGAAATATGTTGCAACCTATAAAAACTAGATTTTTTACAACTGGCCAGAGGAGCTTCTCGGCTACCATTCCTAGATTATGGAATTATGGAATGGCCTGCCAGATGAGATCTGTCACATTACCCCCTTAAGCCACAGAAAAAGCGGTGTCTGTTACACACTGATTTCTCTCACAGTTATTTTAAATGTATTTGTTACTTGTTGTGTATTGTTGTTTTAAAGTATATTTTAAACTATGGTTGTTTAATTGTATGGGGGGGGTTTGTTGGGAGACAGGAATGTATGTTTCAGCATGTAAGCTGCCCTGGTTGTGTTACACAGAGAGGCGTGATGCAATTTATTTATTTATTTATTTATTCAATAGTGGGAGGTAGCAAGTGCATACTCTCTTTATCCTGTCTAGGAGACAGTGGCATCACTAAGGGGTGGGTGGCACCATTCAACAGAATAATCCAAACCCTCCACATGTGCAGTGGCATCAGTAAAGCAGAGCAAAGGAATAGAATAACAACAGCTAATATATCATGCTAGGAAAATTTGCTTGCAAGTACTAATGCAGCATTGAAGTGACCTGCTTTGGCTGTCTGTATGCTGGTAGGCACAAAGTATCACCTTTCACAGGGGACTATCTTCAACAGGAATAAGTATTTTGTCACTGGGGTATAAAAATACCCCATGATACCATTAGGTTCTCTTGCAAAAAAAAAAATAATCAAAAGCTGTTTTCAATCAGGACAGGGGTTCATTTAAAATTTTGAGATGGCTGTTATTTCAGTAGAAAAAATGATGAAATGATGGTTTGAATTCTGTTGGGGACTTATATCTTCATAGGTAGACTTACATATGTAAGAATTAGAACTAGTTAAGAGCTGTTGTAACATTACTACATAGGGGAGACAGTAAAGGGCCAATGCACATTCAGACCAAAGCAGAATAGGACTGATGTTGTGCATCTGTGCTGTGAATCAGCCTTATTGCTATCCAGATACTGAGCATGGAGTGCTAACATGTATTGGTACACTGTTGCTACTGTCCTGTTATGGATCTTTGGAATTAAATAGCAGAGTTTTTAAGGGCCAATGCAGACAGCCTGAAAGGGGCACCAAAGAACCACCTCTGGGAGCGATGGATTGGGGCTGCACAACCACATGCCGCACGGCAGATTGGGGCCACACAACCTTTTTGCCAACCCCCAAAGAGTGGCAAAAGGCCACCCTTAGAGCCAGCACTGTGGCTCTTTTGCGCCATTCTGGTGCAGCTTGTGTGCACAATGCACCAGGAGGGTGTCCTGATGCTGTGCACTGTGTGGCATTAGGATGGTATTGGGGTGGAGTCACAGCGAGCGGCATGCGGCTGCTCCACACCAACTCCACTCCCAGGCTGGCCTTTTGTGCCAATCTGCATCGGCCCTTAGTATCTATGCTATGTAGCTAAGTCTACATAAAGCATGTAGAGAGATCTTGTAGCACCTCCGAGACTAACTGAAAGAAAGAAGTTGGCAGCATGAGCCTTCATAGACTAAAGTCTACTTCCTCTATGCATCTGAAGAAGTAGACTTTAGTCCATGAAAGCTCATGCTGCCAACTTCTTTCTTTCAGTTAGTCTCAAGGATCCTACAGGATCTCTCTACATACTGATTCTATAGACTAACACAACTATATATTTGAATTCTACATAAAGTTGCATAACATACACCATAACAGACTACCTTTGTGTAATGCTTACATCTATATAAACTGACAATGAGAAAGAATATAATTTACAGTGAGAAAGAATAAAGGGCCAATTGAAAAACAATACTGTTGCACATCATGGAACTTTCTTCCCTTGCTCTTCACCCTTGCAGCCACTGGAGATGCCTGAAAGCTGGCTTTGGAGGGTTTTCCAGTCATCTGAAATAATTGGTAAGGGTGTTCAGATAACTGGACTGGGAAGAAGAGATTGCACTCCACCCTTCCCTCTGCCATATTATGCTGTTGCATGAGCGGATGCCCAACAATGGATACAAAAACCAAGGTAATTTACAGAAAGGAAGGAGAAACATAGGGAAAAAACACATGCAGTGTAACAAGAGCTGAGATCAGAAGGCAGGATGTAAACCAGGAGTGGGTCACTTCCTCTTGAGAAAATGCCCACTCTTGGTTTTAAAATGACACCCATGCCAAGCAGCCATGCCTATAGGGCATGAAGTTGCAACAAAATGGAAGTCTGGGGCCCGACAAAATGGCCCTGAGTCTGCATGTAACCCACAGGCCAAATTTTCCTCACTCCTGTTATAAACAGATATTCTGCTTATTTCACACATCACACATCAAACCTCATGTGATGAGTCTCCAAACCTTCTGAAGCAGTTTTGAGGTATGTGTATAGTGGACAGTAGCCTAGAGTTGCCAGGTGTCCCTTTTTAAAAGGAATGCTCCTTATTTGAGGCCCAGAAAACATGTCTCTTGTAGGACTAACAGGTATCCCTTTTTATAAAGGCTGTTTCCTGTCTGAGGGCAGCAAAGCATATTTAAAAATATATGGGCTGAACAAGTTGCCTTAAAATCTTGTATTTTGGGATGACAGCTCTTCATGAAGACAGAAGTGTGTACATTGTGCAATTTATGAATGTGCACAACATGTTGATTTTACAGAGAAATAGATGGCTAGGTTAAATTATCAATTCATTTCCTAGGTAGAGCACAAACTTATTGAAACCTATTTCCAGATTGCCCACTCTGTGTGTGATAAATTGCCCCTACCCTTTGTCACCATTTTGAAAACCTGGCAACAGTACTACTGTACTTGAAGCAGAAGCCACAAAAGCCATTTCCCCTCTATCGGATCATGACCAGAATCTAAGAAGGAGCAAAAAGAAATATACATACATCTGACTTGAGAGGCATCAAATAATGGAAATGGCTTGGAGGATACATTTACTTTTTATTTTACAGAAATGAATTAGAATTCTGATCAGAGGAGAGAGAAAAGAGTGCGGCCAATGCAACTTTTTAGCTTCAGATGTGGATAGTTCGCATTGTGAGCCAAATTGAGATCAAACAGCATAAAGAAAGAGAAGAGAGAAATGTTCATAGCCATGGAGCAAGCCATTAACCACACAGAGAAGGGCATTCATGGAGCAGAAGATGGAGAAAATCAAAGAGGTAACACAGTTTTAATGGTCCCAGTTCATTTTTAAACACACTACAAGAATCTGTTATTTCGTTGTTAAGTAGGTTAAAGGTTACTGCTTTAGTTGCTTTGCTTTAAAAGAAAGGTGAATCATCCAGTACTGTGCTGCCAAGGCAAACTCTTTATTCAAGAGTTTCACCTCTGAACTCTGCAGGAAATCTTAGAGCAGTTAGTATTGGCTATGTTCCTGTGCCACTATCAGCTAATTTTTAATTCCCTCATTTCTAATTTCAGGTGTTAAACCGGTCCCTCTGTCCCCCAGTGTGATCTGCAAATAGCACAAGAGCATAAAATGACATGCTCACCTAGTTAGCAAATAATTAAAAGAGCATATAGACACCATACCATAATCACATTATAGCAGGTTTTTCTGTCCATTTCCAGGAGAGAAGAAGAAGAAGAAAAATCCACTAAGCTGATTGATACTGACAAGTCATGGTTCATGTCATACAGGAAAGTATTTACTAAAATGTATTCAAGTGAGAATCCAGATTCTAAGCCAGAAGAGAGGAATATGTATCCTGCAGGCTGCTCATGGTCCAACCCCTTTTTGTTGGGCTATCTCTCCCCCATATACCTGCACCTCCATTTTTTCCAAGTGAAAAAAAATCCCCAAAAGAAAAAAAAAGTCTCCATTCTCAGAAGCCCCTCAAGAACAGTGGATTTTCTTGAAATGAACCAACCCCTCCCCCATGGCTAAATATACTTCAGTGACTTCCATTTGGGGTATTTGACCCAGAATATAATGATGCATCTTGATGGGTGTGAATATTTGTTTTATTTAGTATTAAAAAAGTAGCAGTAATGACAGAAATAATAAAAATTGGCCTTGGAGGGGGAGAGAGGCAGGGCCACTCCATTGGGCCTAGCCAGAGTAAGAAGAAGAGCCCTCTCTCCATTGCACCTGCCATGGTCCAGGCCTCTGAGGGAAAGAAGAACCACTGGACTTGATCCCCTTCCCCACCGCCATTCCCTTCTCCTTCTGTGTAACGTCTTTTTAGATTTTAAGCCTGAGGGCAGGGAATTGGCTAATTTAATCATTTGTAAGCCTCTCTGAGAGACTTTGTGGCTGAAGAACAGGGTATAAAGACTTTAAATAAATAAATAAATAAATAAATAAATATTTCTTTTTTCCCCTTTCCCCTCATTTTCATAATTAATACCATTTGTCCTGTTGTCATCCAGTCTTCAGTTACAGTGTTTTCAGCAAAGCTTTCTGGAACACTGGGTTCAGTTTAATTGTCATTGTCATTGTTGCTGTGGCTATTTTTATTGTTATTATTATATGAATCCATCAACCTATCCTAATCAACACAGTCTCTCAGTTCCAACATGGCTGAACCTCACCAGGCAGTGATCTGTCCATGAACCTGGAATTATAGAATACTCTTCTTTTCCTAGACCACCAATGTTCCATGCAGTACAGAAAAAAAGATCTAATGTATGTCCTGCAGGATGGGAAAGAACAGAGAACATTTGGGTCAGACCCATGGTTGTCATGGCAGACATGTAATCCTGAGCCACATCTGACAGAGTGATCTCTGCATGGCTGTTGAGTCCCCGAGCACCACAAGTCAAGAGGATGCTAATGCAAACCTGAAAACACCCCTAGCTAGCTCATGACATGTAGACAGAATATTGTTGTGTAACCTCAAGTCATTTCTGATTTATAGCAATTCTAAGGCAAACTTATCATATGGTTATCTTAGCAAGAATAGTTCTCAGAAGGTTTGCCATTGCCTTTTTGTGTCAGTGAGTGTGTAATTTGCCCAGTGTCTATGAAGAGCCACTCCTTCCCCTTACTACTTTTTCTTAAGATGGCAGCCCTCAGTGTTTTTTTATCCCACCGCTGCCACCAATGTGTGATGTACCAGACCACTTTTATTTATATCTATGGGTTTACTCCTCAACTAGTTTCTTTTATTTCTTAGTAGTGTAGAAATTGAATCCAGGTTCAGGCAAGCTTGTAATTAAATAACAATAAAACTTTATTTGAAGGATGGTTAATGTTTCAGTTGTTACAATGCTGCATTCATTTGTTCTTCTAATACTTTGTTACATACTCTTTAACTCTAAAGAAGAACAATTACTAGTCTTTAGGACTCACATCATCCTTATTTATGTTTATCTTTTTAACCTTATTTCTGTAATAGCCTAACTATGGGCCTCGGCAGACGGCTTATTAAGCCGTCCTTGAGGCAGGGAAGAGGAGGGGCAGCCACACGCTCGGCACCCCTTCCTCCTCCCGAGGTTGCCCTCGGAGCCGCCGGCCCTCCTCACGGCCGGCGCTCTGGGGGCAACCTCCTGCCACAGCGTCATGACATGCTGTGGCGGATAAGTCAGCGAAAGTGCGCCTCACGCTTTTGAGGTGCACTTTCGCTGACTTGTGAAAGGAGCGCTATTTTAGCGCTCCTTTCAGGGACGGGGAAGGAGCGCCGCAGGATCGAGGCGTGGAGATGTCTCGGTCCTGCGGCGCTCCTTCCCACGGCAGCCCAGAGCCGCCAGTCTGCTTCCCCCCTATATCAAATGTCCTCACTTGGAGTGCTATATTCAACTAAGGGCCAATATAGATGGCTTGTTTGGGGCGGTTCTCGGACACTCTTGGGAGAGGCAGATCAAGGCTGCAGCATGCACATGCCATGGCCCCAATCCTCCTTTTTGCCACTCCCAAAGTGTCACTCCTTTGGGGGGCAGCAAAAGGCCACCCTTTTAGCCACTGTGGCTTTTTTGTGCCCTTTTGGTGTAGCATGTCTGCATGCTGCGCCAAGAGAGCGTCCTGACACTGCGCACTGTGCAGACAGGCATGCAGCATCAGGACAGCATCAGGGAGGACAGTGTGTGGTGGCCCCGCCCCAACTCCACCCCCAAGCCAGCCTTTTAGGCTGGTCTGCATTGGTCCTAAGTGCCTCACTACTGGGCTTTTCCCTCACAGTCCATCACCCCTGGACCATTACACATCCAAACCCAGCCAGATTCCAACTGTCAGCAACAGAATTCTTTATCACCAACAGCCCAAGATTCTATTGGCTGTCACCAGCTTACACCTGTTTGGCTGTTGCTAGATTGTCATAATTCTGCCTGCTCGCCACAGTGTCACTCATGGGTTTCCATGGCTAAATAGGGATTCAGACCTTTAACTTAAAAGCTGTCAGTTCTGCAGTCCTTCTGAATAAAAAATATTTGCCTAACAACAATATTTACCAACTGACAGAAAGACAGCAAGAAGGAAACATTCTAGAGATGGAGTTGTAGAATCAAGGGCAGGGA